>CM072511.1:157352493-157448447 GCA_036898135.1 Oncomelania hupensis
CGAACGTTTTACCACTTGAGCTACGGCGGCGGCCGGACATCGACTGATTCCAAGTCCAACGTCTTAACCACTCGGCCATCGCAGCATTCACTGATTCGTTTCGTTGTGTAGATTAACGTCCCCGCCACTGATTGTCGGAAGTGATTTCATTCAAGGAGTGTTGCCTGAATGAAGTCCTCACGAAAAGATATCTTCATACGAAAATAGTATCCGCAATTTGGCTGCTTGGCAAGACAGAAAAACTTATCGAGAGGCAGACATACAAGCAGACAGACAGACAGGCAGGAAAACAAAGAAAGAAAGTCCAACAAATCTTTCTTGAGATGTATATGTGGTTGCGTGTTATTGACCAATGTACGCATGTTGTGTTTACATTTGTTTGTGTAAAGCGCTTTGTGATTTTGGAAAGCGCTGTATAAATTGCCTGTTATTATTATTATGATTATGATTATGATTATTATTATTATTATTATTATTATTATTATTATTATTATTATTATTTCTTCCATAAGAAAAGGAAACCGTGATTTGTCCCGGTGCTAACGAAACACGGCAAAAGAGGAAAGCTATAACAGGACCATAAAACACCCCTACGTTCATATCTCATCTTACCCAGTACAAGCAATACAACAATATACACACAAAGTTGGGAGGAAAGGAGGCGGGGAGTTAGGGGAAGGGAGGGAGGGGGGATAATTAGATAAACAAACCAACGCTTCCAGTCGGGATGGTCAGTCTAAAACACCTGCCAAAGGTCAAGGCCGTTTGATGGGTCACTTCAAAATACATTGAGCGATGCCTCATGGGAGTTGTGAGTATTAATATCCCTGGGAAGAGGGGAAGGCTGAGAGAGAGAGAGAAAGAGAGAGAGAGAGAGAGAGAGAGAGAGAGAGAGAGAGAGAGAGAGAGAGAGAGAGAGAGAGAGAGAGAGAGAGAGAGAGAGAGAGAGAGAGAGCAGTGTTTTAGATCCTAAAAAATTTGAGAATATTCATACCTCCTGAGTCAATATGTAAAGGGTATTCATACCTCCAGCTGGAATGTCAAAGGGTACAACCATTCACAAGTATTTTGTTGTTTTTGCTTCATTAATTTGTATGAAAGTTTCTTGACATCATGACATTTGATATTGTGACAGTGGCTAATGTGTTGTGAAGCAAAACAGACTGTTCTTGACTTAATAGAATTTCCAAATATCCAAGATGAAAATATTGTTTCATGTACATGCCTACTGTTTAGTGTCCACAACAACAAAGAAAGAAAGAAAGAAAGAAAGATAGAAAGAAAAAAAAAACAAAAAAAAAAAAAAAAAAAAGAGAGAGAGAGAGAGAGAGAGAGAGAGATGGTCTCTTCACAAAATTAGTACAAAATTAGTAAATATATGTGTAACAATGTTAACTGTCTTTTATTGTGTACTGTGTTAATCACTTCACGCTTGTTAATTGCATAAGTAAGGCTGCAACAACTTTAATTTGTCATTTTGAATTTGCAGAAAAGGATGCAACAACAGTTACATTAATCAGCTCCAGACTCATCACATGCTATTCATAGGATGAACTGAATTAAAACACATTCTAAACTCCCATACAGAAGCTCAGCCAGTGTCTTGGTTTCAATTATGCTCACTCTGCCCTCTTTCGACAGCCAACCTGTTTCTCTTCGAGTTTTTCACTCAGTTCTGTTCACTGAATCCGAAGTAGAGTTTCTTCCCTTGCGGATACGTCATGATCGATCGTCTGCTACGGAAGCGCACAGGCACTTGAACGTTGAAATTCCTGCTAGTGATCGTCGAATCTCAGAACAGACAACTTCAAAAAGTGCGGAAACTACGTAAGTACGTTGCGCAAGTTGCGATAGCCTCCATGACCGTACCTCCGCTGATAAATTTCTTCACGTTTTCAGACCTCTTCTCTGGCACTCTTTTACGTGAATTTGGACGCCAAGAGGTATTATACCTATTATTAAATCTACGTGATCTCAGATGCATAGCATAGCAGCAGACTTCATTTGCGGAAAGTTACAAACTTCCGAGTTACTAACTTTCACGTAGTTGCGAACTACGGTAGATCGCTATGCACAGATGCAACCCGTCTGTTAACTAAGATGTTCTGACCTGATCTTTTTTAGGCAGGGGAATCCCCACCACTGCGCATGCCTATAAATGTAATGAAGCGAGGTTATCCCCCATTGCAAAACACGTCACCGGAGAGAGAGAAGCTGAAGTATTTAGGTTTTGGGCATGGCTTATTCTTACAAACTGCTCTTTAACTTTATTTAATGTCCTTATATAGCGCCCTTATAGCTCAAGAGCTGCTCAAGGCACTGGCTGAAACAGGATCTAACTCAAGCCGCTTGCATAGTCTGACGCCCAGACATCGCTTTATATTCTCATCCGACTTTATGAACAATAAGAATAACAGTAAACGACATCCAGACTTGATTATTGTAATTCAGTTCTAGCTGGTCTCCCCATCGATGAAGTTAGCCGACTGCAGCGTGTACAGAACTGTGCTGCTCGGCTTGTGCTTCAAAAACGGAAACGTGATCATGTCACGCCTCTCTTAATGCAGCTCCACTGGCTCCCTGTCAATTTCCGCATTGAATACAAAATTGCTGTCCTAGCTTTCCGTCACTTCGACCAGTCACTTCCACCATATCTGTCTGAGGTACTCACTACCTACACTACAACCCGTTCTTTGCGCTCATCAGATAAAAAACTGTTGAAAACGCCCAAGCGTCTGCTTAAGACAGTTGGCGACCGGTCTTTTAGTTTTCAAGCACCCAAGGTTTGGAATGCACTGCCTGCCGGTTTAAGACATTGTACAGACCTTGTTTCCTTTAAGAGCTGCTTAAAAACGCACTTGTTCCGCAAGGCGTTTTCTGTGTAATAGTATGAACAGTAATAATACTTTCTCAATGATGCTGTACATGATGTAGTGCGAATGTTGTGATGATGCGTACGAATGATGAGTGTAAGCGCATTGAGTTGTTATTCTAATGAAAAATGCGTTATATAAATGCAATTTATTATTATTATTTATTATTATAATGATCATAATTAAAACTCCTTAACAAATGATACATCACACTAATCGCAATCACTTTCAGTCTCACGCTCACATTCGCACGAACAGAAAGAGAGGGAGAGACAGACACAGACAGAGAGAGACAGACACAGACAGACAGAGAGACAGACACAGACAGACAGAGATAATGCAGAGATTTCAAGGGGAGAGAAAGAGAGAGAGGTAGTCAGAGAGAGAGAATAAGAAAGAGACGGACAGAGAGAGAGACAGAGACACAGAGAGAGGGGGACAGAGAGACAGACAGAGAGACAGATACACACAGAGAGAAAAAAAGAGGGACAGAGGTAGACAGAGAGACAGACACGTAGAAAGACAAACAGTGACAGACAGACGGACAGACAGAGAGAGAGAGAGATTGACAGACAGAAAGAGTGGTGAGAAAGGCAGCCTGAGATATGAACAGGAAACAAAGTGTAATGTATGCAGCCCATTGTTGAACAGTTCTAACCCGGTTTTTCTTGAATGAATATCAGATGTCCAATAAAAATAAAAATAAAATAATTTTTTTTAAACGATCCTTAACACCCTTTTTTTCCTCTCCCCCCACCACCACCCCCCCCCCCCCCCCCTCTCCTTTTTCTCTAATTTTCTCTTCCCCGTGTCCAGTCAATTCTCCGTCCGATTCTCGCTTTCTCTCTATTTCTGTCTTATTGGGTCTCTCTCTCTCTCTCTCTCTCTCTCTCTCTCTCTCTCTCTCTCTCTCTCTCTCTCTCTCTCTTTCTCTCTCTCTCTCTCTCTCTCTCACTCTCTTTTTCTCTCTTCTATGCTCTTTCTTTGAATCTCTCTTTCTTCTATTCTCTCTCCCTCTAATTCACTCATGTACTCACTACTCACTCACCCACACCCGCACCCTCAGCCACACACACCACACACAGACCCAGACAGGCACGGACACAGACACATACATCCACACACATACACACACACACAGACACACAGACACACACACTCACAGACACACGCTCACTCACTTTCACTGTATGTCTGTCAGTCTGTGCCTGTCGTATTTATTATTAAGCTCTCGTTTTCTTGAACTCGTTTGGCCATCACAATATACATGTAATATTATTTATTACCGAGGATTTTTATAGCGCATATATAAACATCACAAAAAGTTAAGTACCACTTACATAAACGCATGTAGTTTTTGTCTTGGCGGCATGTTCGTTTGGTAATGGTTTGTGCAAAATCGGCTGCTTATAAAGGCAAATGTGTGAGTAAAACACACAGCCAGACATTTCTTTCAGCATTTGCAACCAAACATTGCTCACAAAAAAGTTTGATATATCGGGCGTGGAGCACGGAAAACCAGTATTTTTTGGGTCAAATACGCAGCCTTTAGGCGTCTCCCTCAAACTGCTCGTGGTGCACGTGCAGCTGCAGTTGCAGTCATTGTACACTTTACAACCCTGTGCACCAAAGCAAAGTGACTGTGAAGATTAAAAATTAATTTAAAGGGTACTGGTAACAAAATTTAAATTTGGTCGAATTTTCATGGTGGTACTTAACTTTTTGTGATGTCTATATATCGCCGTTCTTGGCGACTCAAGGCGCTGGCCGATACAGGATCTAAGTCAAGCCGCCCGAGGCGCCAACTAATACCAGACATCTTTATGACCTCAATCGAATAAGGAATCAACACGAGCGTAGATCATTACAAAATAACACACAAACCAACAAGTACTTCATTCTAAAGGCACAGCCTGCGTATTAAATCAACAAAACATTAGTCACCTCCTAGGAATTTAAAAAAAAATTATAGCCAGTTTTGAAAACATTCATGCAAGCCAGCAAATGTTCTTTCATCTCTGATCTTCTTGTCAGACCTTTTTCGTCTTCAGCTTGAGGTCTTCAGGTACTGTAAACGTTACACGTCGGCCGAAATAGTCCTACCTCGGAATTATGTATAATAAAACAGGTCAATCTATGTAACTGATCAATAACTATTTATCTTGTAACTACTTTCTGCTCGTCTTGGCCTTTTTCGCTGAATTTTCACCCCTCTTTGATCTTTGTGTTCTCTTTTCCTGGCGAGTACACGCTTCTTCCACTTGAGTGGCTCCCGGGAGACAGCACGTCGGCGGAGGGGTGTCGCCATCACAAAGCTAATGATTTGATTGGACAAAAAAAAAAAGGAACAGACCGGAAATGAGATTAGTGCGAGCTGTTTTGTTGTAGTTTGTTGCTGTTGTATATTTGACCGGAAGTAAAGTATGGTACAGCTGATATTGGGGAAAAAAATAGAGGAAGTGAGGTGTAAGGAACTGTGAGGGGAGGGAGGGTGTATGTGAGGGGGGATGATGTAAGTGTGAAGGGATACTGTTTGAGAGATTGAAGGAGAGAGAAAGAGAGAGACGGAGACAGACAGACACACACATACACACACACACACAAGCACAGACAAAGCTAGAGAGGGAGAGAGAGAGAGAAAGAGAGACAGATAGGCAGAGAGACAGACAGAGAAGTGACAGAGAGAGGCAGAGAGAGACAGAGACATAGAGAGAGAAGTGACAGAGAGAGACACAGAGAGACAGAGAGAGAGAGGCAGAGAGAGAGAGACAGAGAAGTGACAGAGAGAGAGAGAGGCAGAGAGAGACAGAAAAGTGACAGAGAGAGGCAGACAGAGAGGCAGACAGAGAGAGGGAGACAGACGGAGACAGAAAAACGCAAACGCATTTTGACAATTTATTCAGAAATGATGACAAAGCATTATTTACAACACATCGTCTTTTGATACTAATGAAATGTAAGCATTTTTACTATTAGGCGCACGAAAACATGAACAAAACAAACAAACACACAAATACAAACACACACACACACACACACACAGAGCGAGAGGGGGACTTTAGAGAGAGAGAAAGAGAAGAGAGAGAGCGAGAGAGAGAGAGAGAGAGCGAGCGAGAGAGAGAGAGAAAGAGAGAGAGAGAGAGAGAGAGAGAGAGAGAGAGAGAGAGAGAGAGAGAGAGAGAGAGAGAGAGTCGACAATGACATGAAGGAGTTCGAGAGGATGATAGAGGCGGTAGTACACGCCCAAAAACAACAGCGAAATAGAAAGAATAAACAAAAAAGGGGGTGGGAGGGGGGGAGAGAAATAACAAGAAGAGCAAGGATTGAATCTCGGGTGAAAGAATGAGTAAGGGTGGTCAAATGTGCAGGCGATGGGGAGGGGAACAGATGGGGAGAGGTGGGAGAGAGGGAAGTGACTCTAAGCGGATGGGGAGCGGGGTCCGATGATCCAGGTGTGGAAGTGGACAATGCCTCACCTGTTCAAAGGAGGGAGTTGGTGAGTTCTCGTTTTTCTCACTATCCATCACTCTGCATATTTCCCCCTCCCTCGCCCCTCCCGCAGTCTAACTCAATAGTCGGGATCTGGGTCTTTCAGTCTATTCATGATGCGTCGTGGCGCGCTCACTCGCCATTCGTCTATTCAGTGACACTTTTATCTGCCGGACACAGACACACACATGCACATTCACACACGCACGCATATACATATAGCCCCACAATACACGTACGCCCCCTCCTCCCCCTCCCTCTCGATCTCACACACTCGTACAATAATACAACACAACATTGTACAACACCGGCACACAATCATACACTTGGAGACTAAGTGCAACAGGGAAGGAAAGAGAGAGAGAGAGAGAGAGAGAGAGAGAGAGAGTCAAAATTAAAAATAATTATTTGTATAATTATAATCCAACATGTAATATGTTACAAAATAATGGAGTAGTTTCCATGCACCACCTTCGTCATCATCCTTCAACAATGTCAGATACCCCACCCATCACCCATCAGAGAGAGAGAGAGAGAGAGAGAGAGAGAGAGAGAGAGAGAGAGAGAGAGAGAGAGAGAGAGAGAGAGAGAGAGAGAGAGAGAGAGAGAGAGAGAGAGAGAGAGAGGCAACATTATTGATGTACACAAATAGGTTTTCCAATGAAGCCCGTACGTCATTATCACAATCAGAATGTGTATTGTCCTCATAAAAACACCAGAAACCCTGTGTGCGGCAGACACGTCAACTCAACGGCACCAAAACTATAAAAGACATAAAAGACACTCCAGGAAATAAAAAACAATAAACAATAAACATAATATAAATAAATGAGAAGCACTTATACACAAAACAAGACAATATCAGTAATCACGCATCCAACATTCTAATCCACAGCAATACACACACCCACCAAACCAAACCATACACACACACACACACACACACACACACACACACACAAACACACCCACGCACACACACGCGCGCGCGCACACACACACAGGCGCTCGCGCTCACACGCATCAGGAATTAGATGAGTTACTAGAACAGTATTTAATGCAGTCTGTGGTTGGCCTGTGGTTGTGACAAAAAACAAACAAACAAATAGCACAACCAGCAATGACGTAACTTCTAACCTTGTCGCAGTGCTCTAAATATATAACGGGACACACGAGTCGTGCAAGGCCTAGATATAATTATTTCAGTTCAGTGCAAACCGACTGCAATTCCTCAGACTTGAATGTGTGGAAGCTGTTCTTTGTAATGAAAGTTCCACCGCTGTAGCTCGGTGGTAGATAGAAAAATATTCAATGTCATCCCGTGATGAGACATTATGTTCATCTATAATTGATTTAACCACCCTAGTGTCGGAAGGCTGTGTATGCAGGTATATGTGTGCGTATGATTGTGTTTGTCATGCAGGATTGCTTGCTCTAATTGTGCGCTTTTCTTCTGTATAAATTTAAGCAAATTACATTATATAGGCCTACACAACTAAGTACCCCATGTGCACCAAGATTTCTTCGATGTAAAAGTTGAAGCGAAATAAAAATGTCTTATGTCTTATATGTTTATGGGGTTCCGCGGACTGCGATCGCCTGGCACACCGATGACCCAGGTTCAAATCCCGTGGTGGACAAGATAATAGTGGCCATTTTTCACTGTCCAACTTAGCAGTATCAATGCTCTGGTGGTTCAATGTTAATTTAGGGCCCAACTCCCTTCTTCCCTGGGATCGTTATCCCGTCTGCCGTATCGCCAATGGCGGGTTGCAGACGTCAAACTTTCTATGTTCATTATAGTTTTCGGTGACTCTGCTTTGGAAAACCATCTTTCACTGGTAACGTGTAATGTGAGGTCTGAACTGCATCTTGTGCCATCAATTTTCAACAGGTTTCGTTTTGGGGTACGCGCGTCTCGGGCGACGTGGGTTCGAATCCTGACTTCAGCAAAACTATTTTGTGACCACGCTTTGAGAAGCTCTCTGAGCTTATCAGTGCGTTATATAAGAGTAATCTCTTTCTTTCTTTTTTGTGCACTAAGAACCTCCATTCTAATAAAAGCATTTCAAATCACGACTGCAATTTTTTTGCGGGGGGGGGGGGGGGAGGGAGAGGGGGGGGGGACTTTTTATTGTGTCTTGTTATTGGGAAATTCTGGGTCGCCTCCCCCGGGGAAGGCGTAGACGCGGCCTGTGGCGCGCCCAAACCCAACCTACCTAATATTAGTTAGGTTTTGAAATTGTGTGTCGTCATCATTATCAACAAGTGTTTCTTGTTGTTTGTAGGTTATAAATCGGGGCGCCGGCAGTAAAGACAGAGTTTCAATTCCAACTACATTGTAAAGCTAATGTTGGGTTTTGATGTGATGCCTCATGTGCCATCATTATCATCTACAGGTTTCAGCGGTCTTGTTGCAGACGTCGTTCTCATCAAACAGTTTGGACAATAACCTCTGCCATCGTTATGGGCATTATAATGCGAGGTTTTCATTTTCCATAACCAAGCCATCAATTTCAACAGGTGCACACCCCACCCCCGTTATCCCTTTCTTCTCTGTAAACTGTAAAGACTGACGCCATTCTATTCAAAAATCGCTTCAAACTAAAAAGTGTGTTGTCGTTATCAGCAGGTTTGGCTGGTAACTGGGTAGTAGGGGCCATTGTCGTAAAATACGAGTTTCACACTACAATCTGTGTCAAGCTAATCAACAGGTTTGAACTGTCGCCTTTCCACCCTACTCAACAGGTTTGGGGGGAGGGGGGGTACAATACAATGCTGTCGCACGACCACTGGGCCACTTCGGGGGAGGGATGGGTGTTGGAAAGGTCACAGTCGAGGTCCAATGACACGTAGTGACCCGTACTGACCGGCAGCTGGTGGCCAGAAGTGGGAACTAAACCGCTACTTTTTTGAAAGGAAGATGCACTCTCTCTCTCTCTCTCTCTCTCTCTCTCTCTCTCTCTCTCTCTCTCTCTCTCTCTCTCTCTCTCTGTCTGTCTGTCTGTCTGTCTCTCTCTCTCTCTCTCTCTCTCGCTCTCTTCACATACATGAATGAATGAACATTGAGGTTTAACGTCTACACCCACCATTGGCGATATGGCAGACGGGGATAACCATCCCAGGGAACAAGGGGTAGGGACCTGAATCAACACTGAACCACCAGAGCAATCACACTGCTAAAATGGACAGTGAAAAAATGACCACCTTTATTTTGCCCGCCACGAGGGATTCGAACCTGGGTCATCGGTGTGCCAGGCGAACGCTCTACCACTCAGCTACGGCGATGGAACGTCATATACATAATATCATAGAAGCTTCGTGTGCTTAGTACAGGCCCCCTTTCAGATTTAGTCTTATTTTGACAGATCAGTTATGTCCTATGGGCTGCCGTTGTTCAGATAGTTCTGATTGACTGAAAGGTGCCGACGTTGTAGTATTATTCTGTCTGTCTCTCTTTCTCACTCGCACACGCACACACACACACACACGCACACACACACACACACACTCGTGCGCGCTCTCCTCTTATATTACACCCACGTGTGAACATAATTGTTACGCTTTCTCTTTGCTGCGCTTCACGATGTATATTGACTTGCAGAGTGAGGCGCACTGAGAACCGATGAGAGCCGATAAGGCACGGAAAGAGCCGAGCTCTCACTCGGCACATCTCGTAACGTCTTCGTGGGCTGACGGATGGGGAGGGATAACACTGGCAGGTGCTGATGGAGAGGCGATTTGACTGGTGCAGTTTCGTCGTTGAAAAGACGTTTTCTGCACCTGAAGAGAGGGCCCTCCTGAGAAGGAAAACGATAGAAGGGTGATTTGTAGGCAGTTGATAGGAAGGGTGCTATATGCATTTTGTCTTGTACCACTGTAAAAACAAAGTTAAGTACACAAGTAATTGTTCTTTAAATAGCGTCTTGCTCAAGGCGATGGCAGAAACTAGCATCCACATGAAATACACTTGTTACGATTGTGTTAAAGCATGCAATAGCAGAGTGTATTTCATTACCTTTGATGGGATTTTACGTTGTTGCTAGAAGAAGCTTTGTATAATGTTTATAAATTTCGTCGGTCGATATTGTTGAGGATTTTCTGGAATTACTTGTTTACTATTGACCGAAGATTCCAGATAGATCTGGTAATCGCTAAGCGATTCTCCTAACATAATGACGTAAGACAGAGCATAGTTCCGGTGACGAGTTTTATTTTGATTGGGTATTATTGCGTCATGCTGGAATATTCGAACTTTTTCTCGATTGCAGAGAGGCTCTATAAGTAACGCACTGTCTTCTTGTAAGAGCGAAAGACAGATTTATTATGATTTTCGATGAGGATCTTTGAAGTGATTTTCGGAAAGCGATCTTATATGCAGTTGTTAATGTTTGCTGAATAGGCTGCGTCCCTTATTTCAGCGACGCGAAGTTCGCTGACCCGTTTTTATATACTGCTAAAGTTATACGGCTGCGCGCGCATCCTTTATGCAACGAAATATTAACGAAGCGAAACTCCAACGAAATGCAAGCTGGGGCCGGGTAGCTCAGTTGGTAAGAGCGTCTTGCTAGTAACCGAAAGGTCGCTGGTTCGAATCTCGGATTGGTCAACGTGTGATCATATTATTTTCCCCTTTACCAACAACTGGCCCGCTGGTGTCAGTATAAATCGGTCCAGTAGTCACCTATATGCGAAAGTGTCGTGTGACTATAATCTACAAACAACAACAACAACAACGAAATGCAATCAATATTTCTCTATTGATAAATAACATTGTGTAACAATGCTTAACAAGATAACTCGCTGTATCAAGTGTCCAACGCCATTCGTAAGCTAGCTACTGTATGTACACTATCCTATCCTATCCTATCCTATCCTATCCCACACAGACATGGACAAACGAGCCACGCCAAATAAACAAACCCTATTGGTCAAGTCCAACCCAACATCCAGTTGCAAAGCGCGCGCCTTCATGCCAAGATGACATGCTCTGGGCACTGGCAGACTGTTTATATCGTGAGTAGATGTCAATGTTTCTTGAGGGATTATTGTTTGTTTTTTTCTCCCCCCCCCCCCCCCCACCCCAAAAGACTTCACATCAGCTGACCGTTTTAGATCCTCTGGGACCTTGTGGTATGTGTTGCAAATCCTTTTTTTTGTAATGCTTGAGGACAAATAAAGATATGTCCGTTTCATATCTCAGTTTTTGTATCTGTCTCTGTTCCAATGACTCTGCGCATACTACAACTGTACTAGTAAAACATTCATCTGTCTACTTTCTGTTTAACTGCGCAACCATTTCTTGGCTTGAAGTAATTTACTTTCGATGAGCGAAGGGTCATTAAATTCTGCCACCAAATAAACTAATCGTCTAGATAGCACGGCAATCTGCAATGTTCATCTACGCACGCGTTACCCTACTGTCTCCCTCTCTCGATTATCTGCCCTTCAAGTTCCGTTTTAGCTGTAGCAAGGCGTGAAAGGGTTATCTGCCTTGTCTGAAAAAAAGTAGATTAAAATAAATAGCAGGTCTGCATTCTTGAGAGATGCATTTAGGGGAACGTCACGCGAAACGATCGCTTTTTGCAGCCTAAAATCACATTGACACTGAACATAGTCTATGAGTTGTTTAGAACATGAAATAAATACCTAATGAGGTTCTGCACATGCGAACGCTCGCAGCGACAGAAAACACGCACCTCCTCTGCATCGTTCTATATTATAGGCCGTGGTTATAGTAAACGTCTTACAACAGCAGAACTCCGACTTTTAAAGTAAATATATGTTAAGTAGGCCTATTTATTTATTTCATTTATGTATTCTATCGTTTTTATACAACCGGTTTACACGGTTCCTTATCCCCTATATCCCCGCTAGCCCAGGATTGTGCGTACACTTGCTACCTTAGGAGCATCGTCTGAAGGCCCGGTGTGACATCGTCAAAGTTCCTAGTATCTTATTTAGGCTGGAAGCGATTGGGGGAGCATTCTGATTGATCGACGCATTACAAAATTCGACGCATGTACACAGTGCTATCGTAGTCTTAGTAAGGATTAGGGTTAGAGTTAAAGGTAGGGTTTAGGATTAGGGTTAGGGTTACGACGCCTAAGAACATCGTGAAAAAGCTTACCCGACTTGACCTGGCGCATGCGCAAACGCCCGGCTAAAGTAAGAGACCCGGAACTTTGACGATGTCACCCCGGGACAACTGACCAAAATCCTTGGCGGCCGGGGATAGAGGAGAAAGGACCCAGTGCGTGCGGTGTGTATTAAGGCAGCTGGCACTCCGCCCTCTAGGACACGGCCGTCAAAATCTGTCAAGTCCGTGCGATAGAATGCGCGCACAGATTCGACCTCGGTTTATATCCTCATCCGCCGGAGAAGAAAGAAAAGGAGGAGGAGGAGGAGGAGGAGGAGGAGGAAAAACAGAGAAGAAGGAGAAGGAGGAGGAGATGAAGAACGAGGAGGAGGAGGAGGAGGAAAAACAGAGAAGAAGGAGAAGGAGGAGGAGATGAAGAACGAGGAGGAGGAGGAGAAGAAGAAGAAGAAGAAAGGGGGAGGAGAAGAAGAAGGAGAAGGAGAAGAATGAGGAGAAGAAAAAGGAGAAGAAGAAGAAGAAGAAGATTGTCACGGACCGGTTTTATACTATTTCGGTCCGATGACTTTTTGGTGTATTGTAGTCTATTCCTGTGTGAAGACATAAATAATAGTTTGTTTGTTTTTTTATTGAAAACTGAATGCTGATTGGCTGAGCTAGTCATGTGACGACTGGCCAATCACATTCAAACGTGTAGCAGTCTCTTCTGGTGTGTACCACAGTGTGGTTGTGTTTGTACTTCTGGCAGCTGCGTCTGCAGGTATATATTTATTGTTTATCATTGAAATATTGTATTATGAACATAATAATAATTTAACCATGATTATATTCTACTTATTGTGGAATAAGAATTAATAATAGATAATTTTGATATTAGTATGAAGGATGGATAAGGGGGGTGATGGAGATGGTGGATCGTTGTATATTTTTGAGTAACGAATTGAAATTGGATTAGTATTTGATTTGAGGTTGAAACCTCAACTTGCAATGTATAGTATTATATTTATTTTTGTGAATGAAAGTAATTAGCGGCAAGAATGTAATAATAAGTTGTTATAATTAGTTTTACAATTTTAACGTATGTGTGAACTGTGTTCTACACATATGAGATTTGAATCATATGTTGCTGGTCTGGTCCTGTCACAGAGAGAGAGAAAAGGTATATGTGGTAATACAGAAAAGTCCATGTATCGAGATATTTAGTGGGGAAAAACTTGTATGTTTTCAGAAGTCTCCGGCTGAGGGGCCTCGAGGCAAAGAGAGAGAAAGAAGAAGAAGAAGAAGAAGAAGAAGAAGAAGAATGAGAGTAAGCAGAAGAAGAAGAGAAAGAGAAAGAGAATGAGAAAGAAGAAGTAAAGGAGAAGGAGAAGAAGTCGTGAAGAAGAAGAAGAAGAAGAAGAAGAAGAAGAGAAGAAGAAGAAGAAGAAGAAGAAGAAGAAGAAGAAGAAGAAGAAGAAGAAGAGGATATCACAAGAGAAGAGCCAAAGAAGACGAGAAGGCGAAGAAGAGGGAGAAGAGGAAGGAGAAGAAGACGGAGGAGACGAAGGGGCCAGAGAAGAAGCCAAAGAAGAAGACGAAGAAGAAGACGAGAGCAGCAACCACTGCTACATCAGCAACCACTGCTACATCAGCAACCACTGCTACATCAGCAACCACTGCTACATCAGCAGCAGCAGCAACCACTGCTACATCAGCAACCACTGCTACATCAGCAGCAGCAGCAACCACTGCTACATCATCAGCAGCAGCAACCACTGCTACATCAGCGGCAGTAGCAACCACTGCTGCATCATCAGCAGCAGTAACCACGGCCACATTAGCAACAGCGGCCACAGCGGTGACAGCGGCCACAGCAGCAGTAGCAGCGACAGCGGCTGGGGGAAATTATTGAAGGAGGTGAAGAGAGGAGACAGATAGAGATAAGGATGAGGAGACATTGAAAGGAACGAAGGAAATATTCATGGACAGAGACAGAGGATTCAGAACAAAGGAAAGACATAGCGATTCATAGCCTCCGTGAAACTCTGGGGAATAACTCTCTCTGTCGACGGGACTGGGACCTCTTTGGTGTTATTGTGACTAGTGACACTTGGATTAACTGACCGGATCGATATTGGTTTATTGTGACTGGTGACATTTGGATTTTTCTGACTGAGAATTATTTGTGGGTTTGTGAGATCAGTGTACAATCTCCCGGATTATTTCCTTGGAACTTTATGTGTGTGATTTGTGAATGATATATTAATTCACGGATTGTTTCTACAAAGTACGTGAGTACCAAAACTATATATATACATATATTTTTTTCCATATTATTGATTGGGTGGTTTGTACTTATGTAAACTTTGTTGATTCTTGTTTATTTTCTAGTAATAGAAGGGGGTGTGACAGCAAAAGAAGTTTTGAGAGTTAGGAAGTGTGAGACGGGCGAACACGCAGAATATTCACGCACGCATACACGCAATTCTTGATAATAACCCCTTTCGTTACAGTGGTGACCCTGAAACCCGTAGTTAGTTAGTGGGAGTTAGGTTATTAAATAATCTTAGTGGGAGTTTATATTGTGGGATTTATTTGAATAAGTATAAGATTGAACAGTAGAAGAGTTTGGTATAAATTTTGGGCACTTAACTTTGGTGTGCTAGGAGTAAGTGTGTACTGTGTAACTGACTTGCTAAATTGTTGTTTTCATTTCTTTTTGGGTAGTATGTTGTTGTTTATATAGATTGTACCCCGTCTCCGATTCTTTCCTTACGGGTCTGATTCTTTGTATAGTTCTGGGATCAGAAAGGGCTTAGATTCATTTTTCTTCCTGTTGTATATATATTGCTAATTCTAGTTCAGCTTTTCAGTAATTGTTTTGTTTTCTTTCTATACTTATTAGGATCCTGTCTTGTATAGTTATAGTTGTCACATCCCTATTTTAGTTGTTGTAGGTGTTTAGGATTTATTTTTGGCATTTTAACGGAACTTCCGGTGTTTTCTAGCCAAAGTGGAACTTAGTTGTTTTTCTATTGATTTCTGGTATTCTATTGTACCGATATTAGCTTGGAATTTTAGTTCTCTCGTTGTTGTGCTGTGATGTTGTTGTCGTTGTTCGTTTATTTAGCATAGTGTTTCATTATTATTATTATTATTTGTTTTGTTTTGTTTTGTTTTCATTTCAAAACAAATTACTTGTAAAATTTCACCTGTCATAATTTAGATTTGAATATTGTTAGTTATTAATTGTTGCATTTAGTATGGTTTTCTTATGCTTGCTTGTACTTAGACTGAATATAATCTAAACATTGTTTTGCTTTTCTTTTATGGTATGCTGTTTTGTAAACTTGAAATTGTTTTCATTTCGAGATAATCTACCTTGGTCACACTTAAACTTGCATTGATTTCGAAATAATTACTTTTGTCAAACTTGAACTAGCATTGATTTCGAAATAACTTCCTTTGTTAAACTTAAACTTGCTTCGACTTTGAAATAATTTTATGTTGTAAACTTGAACTGGCATTGATTTCGAAATGGTTTTCATCTGACAAACTTCGCTTGCTTCGATTTTGAATAATTTTCTTTTGTCAAACTTGAATTTGCTTTTGATTTTTGTAATAATTCTGGCCTTGTGAAACTTGGGAAAAATAATTTTTACCTTGTATTACATTAAGTTAGTTAAGTTGTCACTCGCTTTGCCTTACTTTTAGTAATTTGCTTTTGAATTCAACTGACCATGTCTTCTGTTGAGGAATACGATACTCTGTTTAACTCATTTTTGACTCAAGCCCAGAAGTTAGGTTTTTCTGACGAAAAGCTACAGCAGTACATTGAGCAGTGTTTTCAGAGACATGATAGGGCTAAGGAAAGGGAACAGGAAAAGGTTAAACAGGAACTGGAACGGGAAAAGGTTAAACAGGAACTGGAACGGGAAAAGGTTAAACAGGAACAGGAAAGAGAGGGAAAACGATTTCAATTAGAACAGGAAAAGGTTAAACAAGAACAGGATGCTAAAAAAAAATGCAGTTAGAACAGGATGCAAAAAAATTGCAGTTAGAACTGGAAAGAGATGAAAAAAAATTAGAACGTGAGGAAAGGAAATTGAAGATGGATTATCAGATGGAACTTGATAGACAAAGCCTTAAGCTAAAGGAAAAAGAGATTGAACTTCAGATAAAACAGGCTGAATTGCAGAGCGAGAACACTACCCCTAGGACCCCCCGAGGTTCTAACCCTTCGTTTCCGAAGTTGCCCCAACTACCTGTTTTCAAAGAAGATAGGGATGACATTGATTCTTTTTTGTACCGATTTGAAGCGCATGCTAAAGCTCTTAATTATGATAGCAGTAAATGGGTTGTTTACTTAACTGCACTGCTACAAGGCCCGGCTTTAGCTGTGTATCATTCTTTGTCTGCTACCGGTACAGTTTCATATGATGATCTTAAGCAAGAACTTCTTAAGAAATTTCAGTGCACTGCAGATGGATTCAGAGAAAAATTCAGATCAGTTAGGCCTGAAGTGGGAGAAAGTTTTGTCACTTTTTCAAAGCGATTTTCTCACTTGTTGGAAAGATGGATCCAACTGTCAGATTGTGAAAAGACTTTTGATGGACTATGGAATCTGATTTTGTGTGAGCAGTTTATTGCTTCTGTTTCGAGAGATCTCGCCGTGTTTTTGAAAGAAAGAAATTTGACAAAATTCGCGGCTTTGATAGACAGTGCTGAAGCATTTCGCATGGCTCACCCGGAGAAGAAACTGGCACGGAAGTCGGATGACTCGATTTTTGCATCCGCGTCGATTTCTCAGAATGTTCCCACTCAGAATCAATTTCGTGGGACTGGCCAAAGATGGAATAATTTCCGGGGATCGGGATTTCGTGGCTCTCCGCGTGGAAACTACCAACCCGCAGGTCCTATTCCAAATAGGGATTTTGCAAATCAGAACATGAATACTCAACAGAGCGCTCAGAACAATCAGGCTCCTCGTGGACGTGGCAATACGTATTCGAGACCTGGTTCTCGTTTCTCGAGTAGTCCTCCTCTCAACAGAAGGCAGAATAGACAGGACATAGTTTGCTATTGTTGTGGGGGTCTAGGTCACATAGCTGCATGGTGTCCTTCTGCTAGTGGCAATGGATACTCAGAGACTCAAGATACTGAGAGTGGTTCGCAGAAATACCATGACCCTTCAGTTAACACTCAGTCAGCCTTAGTCGCGGAAGTCATTTGCTCAGTTGGTGATGAAAACTGTGGTCAACCCAAGCTAGCATCAGGTACCGTAAATGGCCTCAAAGCAAGTGTACTCAGAGACACAGGGGCTACTATCTGTGGCGTTCGCAAGAGACTGGTTTCGGACGGCCAGTACACTGGCAAAGAGTGTAAATGTTTGTCATTTGGTGGGAATATAGAAGAATTTCCGTTGGCTAAAGTGTCTGTTGACACTCCATTTTTCTCTGGCACTGTGTTGTGTTGTGTCATTGATCAACCAGTGGCCGATTTGATAGTAGGGAATTTACCAGGTGTGTCCGACCCTTTTTCGGGTGCTACCACACTCATCCAAGATCAAGGTCAAATTCCACCGGTCCCTTTAGACAAAATGCCGACTCATTCAGACTCATTCAAACGGGTTACAGTTGATTTGGTAGAACCGATTTCTCCGCCGTCTGAGGAAGGTCACAAATGCATACTCAGCATCATTGATATGGTAACACGTTACCCTGACACTATTCAGCTTAAACTCGTCAAAGACAAGATCCTAGAATCTTGCAAAATTGCTCAAGAATACTTCAAAACAGTTGTAGACAAAACCAGACACTATCATCAGGGTATTCCATAGCATCTGTGAAAAATGAACATGCTTTGTATATATTGCTGCTATTGTATATTTAATGCTGCAAATCAAATTGAATACTGTAAAATAGTCTGTTATGTACCTTATTGATTTTTGATTTTTCTGTATCAAGGTGACATGCTTGAACTTGAACTACATATTTTGTATGCCTATTACGCTTTGGGTGATTGCTTAATACAATATGTTTGGGTTTAATATAAGTGCTAATGACCAGTTATCTCTTTTCGCTCGTTTGTACAGTTTAGTCGGACATGGATTGTAGTAATTTTTTTCTTTCTGATAAAATTCAGAAAACTCGGGCGTTTTCTTTTTGCAGGAAGGGGGTATTGTCACGGACCGGTTTTATACTATTTCGGTCCGATGACTTTTTGGTGTATTGTAGTCTATTCCTGTGTGAAGACATAAATAATAGTTTTTTTTTTTATTGAAAACTGAATGCTGATTGGCTGAGCTAGTCATGTGACGACTGGCCAATCACATTCAAACGTGTAGCAGTCTCTTCTGGTGTGTACCACAGTGTGGTTGTGTTTGTACTTCTGGCAGCTGCGTCTGCAGGTATATATTTATTGTTTATCATTGAAATATTGTATTATGAACATAATAATAATTTAACCATGATTATATTCTACTTATTGTGGAATAAGAATTAATAATAGATAATTTTGATATTAGTATGAAGGATGGATAAGGGGGGTGATGGAGATGGTGGATCGTTGTATATTTTTGAGTAACGAATTGAAATTGGATTAGTATTTGATTTGAGGTTGAAACCTCAACTTGCAATGTATAGTATTATATTTATTTTTGTGAATGAAAGTAATTAGCGGCAAGAATGTAATAATAAGTTGTTATAATTAGTTTTACAATTTTAACGTATGTGTGAACTGTGTTCTACACATATGAGATTTGAATCATATGTTGCTGGTCTGGTCCTGTCACAGAGAGAGAGAAAAGGTATATGTGGTAATACAGAAAAGTCCATGTATCGAGATATTTAGTGGGGAAAAACTTGTATGTTTTCAGAAGTCTCCGGCTGAGGGGCCTCGAGGCAAAGAGAGAGAAAGAAGAAGAAGAAGAAGAAGAAGAAGAAGAAGAAGAAGAAGAAGAAGAATGAGAGTAAGCAGAAGAAGAAGAGAAAGAGAAAGAGAATGAGAAAGAAGAAGTAAAGGAGAAGGAGAAGAAGTCGTGAAGAAGAAGAAGAAGAAGAAGAAGAAGAAGAAGAAGAAGAAGAAGAAGAAGAAGAAGAAGAAGAAGAAGAAGAAGAAGAGGATATCACAAGAGAAGAGCCAAAGAAGACGAGAAGGCGAAGAAGAGGGAGAAGAGGAAGGAGAAGAAGACGGAGGAGACGAAGGGGCCAGAGAAGAAGCCAAAGAAGAAGACGAAGAAGAAGACGAGAGCAGCAACCACTGCTACATCAGCAACCACTGCTACATCAGCAACCACTGCTACATCAGCAACCACTGCTACATCAGCAGCAGCAGCAACCACTGCTACATCAGCAACCACTGCTACATCAGCAGCAGCAGCAACCACTGCTACATCATCAGCAGCAGCAACCACTGCTACATCAGCGGCAGTAGCAACCACTGCTGCATCATCAGCAGCAGTAACCACGGCCACATTAGCAACAGCGGCCACAGCGGTGACAGCGGCCACAGCAGCAGTAGCAGCGACAGCGGCTGGGGGAAATTATTGAAGGAGGTGAAGAGAGGAGACAGATAGAGATAAGGATGAGGAGACATTGAAAGGAACGAAGGAAATATTCATGGACAGAGACAGAGGATTCAGAACAAAGGAAAGACATAGCGATTCATAGCCTCCGTGAAACTCTGGGGAATAACTCTCTCTGTCGACGGGACTGGGACCTCTTTGGTGTTATTGTGACTAGTGACACTTGGATTAACTGACCGGATCGATATTGGTTTATTGTGACTGGTGACATTTGGATTTTTCTGACTGAGAATTATTTGTGGGTTTGTGAGATCAGTGTACAATCTCCCGGATTATTTCCTTGGAACTTTATGTGTGTGATTTGTGAATGATATATTAATTCACGGATTGTTTCTACAAAGTACGTGAGTACCAAAACTATATATATACATATATTTTTTCCATATTATTGATTGGGTGGTTTGTACTTATGTAAACTTTGTTGATTCTTGTTTATTTTCTAGTAATAGAAGGGGGTGTGACAGCAAAAGAAGTTTTGAGAGTTAGGAAGTGTGAGACGGGCGAACACGCAGAATATTCACGCACGCATACACGCAATTCTTGATAATAACCCCTTTCGTTACAAAGAAGAAGAAGAAGAAGAAGAAGAAGAAGAAGAAGAAGAAGAAGAAGAAGAAGAAGAAGAAGAAGAAGAAGAAGAAGAAGAAGAAGAAGGAGGAGGAGGAGGAGGAGGAGGAGAAGAAGGAGTAGACGACGACGACGAAGAAGAAGAAGAAGAAGAAGAAGAAGAAGAAGAAGAAGAAGAAGAAGAAGAAGAACAAGAACAAGAACAAGAACAAGAACAAGAACAAGAACAAGAAGGAAAAGAACGAGTAGACGAAGAATAAGAACGAGTAGTAGAAGAAAAAGAACGAGTAGACGGAGAAGAAGAAGAAGAAGAAGAAGAAGAAGAAGAAGAAGAAGAAGAAGAAGAAGAAGAAGAAGAAGGAGAAGAAGAAGGAGAAGAGGAATAGGAGAAGACGAAGGCGAAAGCAGGCCTGATGCATCAGCCGTGGTTTTTTGGCTGTAGCTTATCAGAGTTGGCGTGACAACAAAAGAAGTTTGTCACGCTCACAAGTCTTATTCGACTTGATATCTCCGTCACGGCCTTATCAGCCACGCCTGTTACATGGTTTCCGAACAAGATGAAGACGCAATAACATTGTTCAGCGTGAGGTAGATACTGACACTCTTTCGCCTAAACTGCGTTCTTTTAAAATTATTTAAAATTTTTAAAAATACAATAAATAAATAAATATATAAATAAATGCATAAAATGATAAATGAAATTAAAATTAAAAATAATATTTTAAAAATTGAACTTTTCGTTGCTCTCAATCCGCCTCTACCTCTTTCTTCTTCTAGAAAGAAAGAGAAAAAAAAAAGAAGAAGAAGAGAGGAGGAGGAGGACAAAGAAGAAGAAGAAGGAGGAGGAAGAGGAGCAGGAGGAGGAGGAGCCGGAAAAAAAGGAGAACATTGGTGACCATGTGAGTTAAGCCGACTCGGCATCTCTAACAGTGGTAAAGTTGTCTTTCCTTCCCGCCAAGATTTATCGCCCCTTCCTTCTGGAAGACTTACGCCCTTATCAGTTCCTCTCGCTTCCTCTGCCCTTGTCCCTCACCCCCTTTCCCTTCCTAACACCTCCCATCCCCCCCCCCCTGGATCTCGTATTTCTTCATAAAGTTTTAGTTTGATAAGACTTGTGGTGTACAAAATAAATAAATAAAAAGTCTAAACTGTCTGATCATAGCAGGTGTTAATAATATCAGAATCATAGGACTGTTGTTACTTCCACAATTAATGGTAGGCATTTGGCGCGGTCTGTAATACATTGGGCAGGTTTTCTTGCTGGCTAAAGGCCCACGCTAGTGAAGTCCTGAAACTGTGCGTATCATAATACTTCATTGCAAAATGCTGTTGAGATTTATAGAAATGCAATATAAGGTGCACACATTACAATGGTACAGGACAGCATTACATTACATTACATGATTATTTCTTTAGGTCCAGCGGACTCTTCCGAGCCAAATCAGGACGGGACCACCCCTGATTCGCATAAAAGATCTGCTGAAACAACCCTAGTGGTAAAACTGAAAGCTCTCCACCAGCCAGTCACTTTACAATAAAGACATCCCACGCAGGGGGACGCTGAGGCTATACTCTAATTTATCGAACCCCCGTTTATAAAACAAATTAGAATACAAACATCATTATAAATTATCAACAAAACACATACATATAAAATGCCTACATTGCTAAATAATAACATCATAGGAAGCCCTACTGACCACTTGGCAGAAAGCGTCCAATATTCCCAAGCTGATCCAACCGACCTCACACACAAATAAGGAGTCTTGTCCCGGAAGAGTTTTCAAGAAAAAAGGTAGGTGACTGGTCTAGCAAAGAAGAAGATAATACAGCAGATCGATAGAACAGACCAGGAATGAGAAAGAACAAATGAGAAAAACAGCGACAGTGGGAATTTAAAGCACTAAATTTCCAGAAAGTGGGGATACTATAAACCCCCGGCACCCCAACGTGGGTGCAGGACAGCATGTTGAAGCCATCTAGCAACTCTCAACACTAGCGACCGAACAACCAAGATAAATACATACATACATACATACATACATACATACATACATACATACATACATACAACACTAACATACACTACCCTCATTTTCTTGCCCTCAAATTTCAAACATACATTTCTAAGCAGGTGGCTTTTCATGAATAGTTTAATTATGATCATTCACTCTCTCTTTCTTTCTTTCTTTCTTTCTTTCTCTTTCCCTCTCACTCTCTCACACCCTATCTCTCTCTATCTCACACTCTCATGGTCTCTCTCTCTCTCATTATCTCTTTACAAGAGCTGTAGCGATGTTTACGTACTATGCAATGAAAAAACGTGAAGAATTGTTAAGTTAAAAGTAATCTAAAATATGTTTACTTTTCTTTGAGACACATTCTGTCAAATGACGCGTGTTTGTCATATTTATTTTTGTAACTTTTGAAATTTTTGGTGATTTTTGTCTTTTCTTTCTTTTTTCCCATGTCTGTTGTGTTACCCCCATGCGTATAGGCTGGTGGCCTCGCATTAAAGTTTCCTGAGTTCCTGAGTTCATTATCTCTTTCTCTCTCCACCATCCTCTTATTCTTTCTCTCTCTCTCTCTCTCTCTCTCTCTCTCTCTCTCTCTCTCTCTCTCTCTCTCTCTCTCTCTCTCTCTCTCTCTCTCTCTCTCTCTCTCTCTCTCTCTCTCTCTCTCTCTCTCTCTCATTCTTTCTCTCTCATTTTCACACTCTCTCCCCCCTCCTCACCCGTGTGCTCGTGCAATTGACTGTATAGGCCTAGGGTTATCCCTCCTGACTTCAGATTGTTAGCAGTTTTCTGCTTTATTGGCTTTGTGCGCAAGGTCTTACTGTAGTGAAAATCACATGTTGGATCTTGATCCCACACACTCTGCAGGTGTTTGGCTGCACGTGCTACCCTACCAAGTCTCATGCTGCAAGACAGTGGGATTATGGCAAAACCTGGTCAAATGAAGGCAATGGCGACAGTTTTAAAAATCTTCTTTGATATTTATTTATTTGATTTCATTTTTTACAAAATTATTAGTTTATTTTATTTAGTTAGTTTTTTTGCATGATTGTTTTTCTTTTTTTTTTTGGGGGGGGGGGGGGAGTGGGAGTGGGAGGGGGGCCTTTGTTTGGGGCGTTGGGGAGAAGGAGTATTATCTGGACCAAATTAAAAATGGCAAATTAATTTTCTTATTAACTTAAACATTTCCATGGTGTTTTTTTTTCTTGCTGGTTTATTTTTAGGAGAAACTCGCGAGTTTCCATTAAATTTGTGTCTTTAGACCCGCCTGTACCGTGGTGTACGTGCAAACCTTTTGCACATGAAATACGTGGATTGACAGATATGCACACAAAAGGAAGACTTACAAAAATAAATGACAGTCACGATGGAAGAAAGTAAGTTTCGCTTCCAAAATTAAGGTCACCAAATTACTTCAAAACTTTCAGGTAGCAGGAAAGATCAAACGAATGATTGTGGCTGCTCTATTCAAGAAGACTAAGACGACGACAGCGACGACGACGATTATGACGAAGAAGAAGAAGATTCTCGAATAGTTTATTGTAAAAGCAAGGCCGAAAAATCAAAAACAGATTTGAAAGCGTCACGATCTTTTTTTCGGTTTGTAGATAATAATACCATGCGTCATAAATTAATTCAAGATGGCGGGAGTGAGGCAGAGACCAAACACTCCTGGTACGGTGTGCCTTGTGCTCTTAACGAATGGTTTCCGGAAATAGAGAATTAAAAAGGCGAGTTTATGACCTCAAAATTATAGCTATCAGGTAGAAAACCCACTGATAAAATTGCCTTCGCAAACGGATCGCTTGATTGACCCTGACAATACCCGGATGCGGAGAGATGATGTGAGGAGCGGAAACGAGGCTAACCGGAAGTAGTTGCCATGACTGTCGGCATCTGGTGAGCATCCTTCCTCTGTTCAACACCTTTTTTTCTTCTTCTTTCTTTCTTTCTTTCTTTCTTTCTTTCTTTCTTTCTTTCTTTCTTTCTTTCTTTCTTTCTTTCTTTCTTTCTTTCTTTCTTTCTTTCTTTCTTTCTTTCTATTCTTCTTCTTCTTTTTCTTTTTCTTCTTCTTCGTCTATGTCGTATTCCCTCCCTCCTTACTCTCCTCTCTTACTTCTTTTTGCATTCCTACCTTTCTTCCTGTCCTTCGTGTTTACTTCTCTGTTGTACTTTCTTCTTCCTCTCCATATATCCGTACATGGTCATCCTTTTCTGTCTACTTGGCCCTGATTTGGCTTGGAAGAGTCCGCTGGACCTAAAGCAATAATCATGTAATGTAATGTTCTGTCTACTTGTCTGTCGCCGTCTTTCTCTCTCTTTTTCTGTGCTTTATCACTTTCTCTCTCTCTGTCTTTCTGTGTTTTTTATCTCTGTCTCTCTCCCTCTCAGTCACTCCTCGTTTCCATGGTCTGTCCTTGTCTCTCTCGGTCTTTTTCTCTTTGTCGGCCTATCTATGACTCTGTGTGTGCGTGTGTGGGTCTCTCTCTCTCTCTCTCGCTCTTGGCCGGTCTCTGTTTGTCATTTATATCTTCTTAATTCTTTCAATTTCACTGTCTCTCTGTCTCTCTCTCCTTTCTCTCTCTGCCTCTCTCTCTCTGTCCCTTGTCTCTTTCTCGCTTCCTCACATTTCTGTATAAATCTCTGTCTATGTTCGTCATTTATATCTTCTTAATTCTTTCCATTTCTCTGTCTCTCTGTCTCTCTGTCTCTGTCTCTCTCTCTCTCTGTCCCTTGTCTCTTTCTCGCTTCCTCACATTTCTGTCTAAATCTCTGTCTCTGTCCGTCATTTATATCTTCTTAATTCTTTCCATTTCTCTGTCTCTCTGACTCTCTCTCTCTCTCTCTCTCTCTCTCTCTCTCTCTCTCTCTTTATCTCTCTGTCCCTTGTCTCTTTCTCGCTTCCTCACATTTCTGCCTCAATCTCTGTCTCTGTCTGTCTGTCTTTCTGTTTCTGTCTCTGTCTCCCTTTTCCTGTATCTCCTCTTCCAGTCGGTCCTTTCTTCCTGCGCCTCAGTCAGGTGTTGCTGTGCCATGAGGCGTCGTTAATTAGTGACACATTTACCCCCGCAACTCACAACAATATTTTCACTAGTGGAGACCACCAAATTAGGATCGAGGGAAGCTTCTTCGTTTTCCTGCAGAGAAGATTGGAGAGGAGGAGATTTCCTTCCTCTCACTCCGCCTCTCTGACCTTCCTCTTTTGACGTTGGTCTGAGACTTGACAACAAGTGATGCGCAGGTTTTAGATCCCCCTACCCTTCCCCCTTCCTCCTTCCCCCTCCCTCCTTCCCCCTCCCCACACACACACGCTCTCTCAACCCCTTTAATTCCACCTCCTCCCCCCCCCCTCTTTCTCCCAACGCCCATAGGACCCCACAAACCCGACGACAAAAAAAAGTGAACTGTTAATGATAACTGCGGAAAAACAAATACAGGAGTGATTTTAGGGGAAATGAAATAATTATCGGGAAGAGTGACATCCGCTAACATCGTCAAATTCGGTTTTCTCCTAATAACATCGGAATTTTTTTTTATCTGGAATCAGAACGAGATATATTATGTTGGTACGTCGGTCGGCGCGCTGATACATTTTTACCTCGCAGATAGTTCAGACAGTGTCCAATCGTTCCAAATTTTCATTTTGTGTTTTTTTTAGTATTAAAGCGAGGCAGAATAGCCCCGCGAGAATGAACACGTTTTAAAAATAATGCTGGTCTTGAGCTATGGCTGGGAATGCCTACAAATCCATTTAAAAGGCTTGACATCTTATTGCCTATTGTTGATTTTAGCACAGTGTGGTTAACATTTGTTTTTGTTTCTGCTAGTATTTCAATAATGGGAAAATGTAATGGTCAGATGGAAAGATGAATCAATACAATAAAACAAGGGTAGTTTTGTGTTTCGTGCCTAAGAGTTAGAATTTTCGCTCACTCGGAAGCTTCAGTGAAGCCGAGTCTTTCTAGCGGTAACTCCAATGTAAAGTTTATTTTAAAAAATTGCATGCAAACTATTAATATTAATTTAGACGGAAATAATTCATACTATGATATATTAAGTTTAAGTATTATAATTTGTGAAATATGTGCGACCACTGACACTGATATTAACTGATACCCCTTGGGGTCATGAGCAATCTTGCCACTGTAGATTGTTCTACCCTATAAAGGGAAAAGTGAACGCCCCAGTTGAAAACCTGTCTTGCCTTTGTAGGCATGACTGATTCACTGCGGCAACAGTACCCCCGTTGGAGCGCCGGGGGTTTCAGTATAAATAGTATCCCCACTTTCTGGAAATTTAGTGCTTTAAATTCCCACTGTCGCTGTCTTCCTCATTTGCTCTTTCCCATTCCTGATCTGTCCTATCACTCTGCTATCCTATCTTCTTCTTCGCTAGATCAATGACCTACCTTTTTTCTTGAAAACTCTTCCTGGACAAGACTCCTTGTTTGTGTATGAGGTCTGTTGGATCAGCTTGGGAGTGTTGGACGCTTTCTGCCGGGTGGTCACTAGGGCTTCCTATGATGTTATTATTTAGCACTATAGGCATTTTATATGTATGTGTTTTGTTGATGATTTATAATGATGTTTGTATTCTATTTTGTTTTTGTAACCGGGGGTTCGAGTAGTTGGGGTAAAGCCTCAGCCGTCCCCTGCGTGAAATGTCTTTATTGTAAAGTGACTGGCCGGTGGAGGGCATTCAATTTTCCCACTAGGGTTGTTTCGGCAGATCTTTTATGCGGATTGGGGGTTGTCCGGTCCTGATTTGGCTCGGAAGAGTCCGCTGGACCTAAAGCAACAATCAATCAATCAATATTAACTGATTAATATTTATGGAAATGCATGTGTAATGTAAATGTTGCTTGGTACGTTGCATTGTAACCTATATATGCCATTGTGTAAGTGAATCAGCGAATGATATTTTGAACATAATTTTAATTTGCTTGTAACTTTTCAATCGAGGGCAAAGCCAGATATGAAATTCTCTTTTGGAGCTAATACAATTTTTTGACACTGATTCTGATAATGATGTATTCGCAGTATGATCATTATCAGCCGGTCAAAGGTCAGATAAGGTAAGGGTCACCGCTATGCTGGATGTAGGCGGAGACAAAGGACGGAAGAAGAGGGGCGTGGGAATCGCTAATTAGAAAGATCCCTGGAGTGCTTTATTAATTTATTATATAGGAAGTGATTGTGTACTTTAGGTATTCTTTTCCCCCTCCCCCCACTCCCAATCATCACCGCTGTACCTTCTCTATTCCCTCCCTCCACCCGCATCTTTCATCTCTCTAGGTTTCGCACCTCCCCCTATTTCCGACGCAAAATCCAAGGGTAAGTTTACGAGTCAACATGTGATGACCATCTCACATCCCTGTCAGATGTCGCCAATTATTTCTAATCAATCCGTTACTTCCTCTGACGCCACTACTGCTGACCTGTTGCGGCTGCTGCTCATGGTGATCACTGCTTCGGTGTATGGTTCTGCTGCTGATGCTCCTGCTTCTACTTCCTGTATCCGTTTCTACTGCTGTTGCTGCTGCTGCCGCTTCCATTTCTGCTGGCATTCAGTATTGTTACTCCTGGTGGCGAAAGAAGAACAAGAAGATGATAATGATAACGATGACGACGATGATGACGAAAACTACGAGGTCGATGATGATCACCATCCTTCTGCCGGTGCTGATACTGCCGTTGTATTTATCCTTGATGAAGCTATCATCACTACACCGTTACTACTACTACTACTACTACTACTACTACTACTACTACTACTACTACTACTACTACTCCTACTACTACTACTACTACTACTACTACTACTACTACTACTACTACTACTACTACTGGTCTTTTTCATGTCCAACTGATCAAGCTATCATCGGGGCTACTACTGCTGCCGTTTGTTCTGCTGTAGAAGATGATAAGATGATCTAATTGCTGCGGGCTGTAGGTAATTATGATGGTAATTATGATATAACTTAAACTGGGGACAGGTTGTAGGAAGTACGGCGGCTTGTCAGCACGCGGTGACACCACTGGCACGTGCAGCTCGCCATAACTGAACTGTACTCAACATTTCCGCTTACCTAACCAGCATAGAGAAAAGTACAGGAAGAAGGCGAGAGAGAGAGAGAGAGAGAGAGAGAACGAAGGAGGGTAGGAAGAAGTCGGAGTCAGCACAGAGAACATTACATTACATGATCCAGCGGACACTTCGGAACCAAATCAGGACCAGTATAGCCGAAGCAGGACCACAAAATCAAGACCACAACTTCGCTGAAAGAAGACTCGCCCCTGATCCGCATAAAAGATCCGCCGAAACAACCCTAGTGGTAACAATGAAGGCACTCCACCAGCCAGTCACTTTACAATAAAGACATCCCACGCAGGGGACGATGAGGCTATACTCTAATTTATCGAACCCCCCGTTTACAAAAACAAAATAGAATGTAAACATCATAATAAATTATCAACAAAACACATAGCCTACATATAAAATGCCTACATTGCCAAATAATAACATCATAGGAAGCCCTAGTGACCACCTGGCAGAAAGCGTCCAATATTTCCAAGCTGATTCAACAGACCTCTCTCACAAATGAGGAGTTTTGTTCAGGAAGAGTTTTCAAGAAAAAAGGTAGGTGACTATAGCAGATTGATAGAACAGAGTAGGAATGAGAAAGAACACAGGAGAAAGACAGAAACAGTGGGAATTTAAAGCACTACATTTCCAGAAAGTGGGGATACTATTTATACTGAAACCCCCGGCACCCTCACGAGGGGAAGCACAGAGAAGGGACAGAGCAAGACACACACAAGAGAGAGAGAGAGAGAGAGAGGGAGAGAGAGAGAGAATGTATGAACAAACATTAAAGTTTAACGTCCCCCTCCCTCCCCCCCCTCCTCCATTTGCCCATACTTGCAGACGGGGCCATAACCATCCCTAAGAAGGTGTAGGGTGAAGGAGAGCGGGGCCTTAAATAAACACTGAACCACCAGAGCAATAATACTGCTACTAAGTTGAACACTCACAAAATGTCCACCTTTATCTTGCTCGCTACCGGGGTTCGAACCTAATAATAATAATAATAATAATACAGGCTCAAAGCGCGGCGACCTATACCAACATACGCGCTCACCTGTCTCATCCACCCTCACACATACCAAACACACATCCATCACTCAAACAGGTGGTGTAAAGGCAGGGAGATCGCTATTAGAAGACGGAAAGAAAATCGAATTTTTATTTTTGAAATTTTTATATTGACTGCGTCCTATACCATTATTGAAGGGAGGGAGGAAACCGGAGTGCCCGGAGAAAACCCTCGGTGACCTCAATAGTCTCGTACCTAAGTCACATACGTTCGCCCCTTGCGGGAATCGAACCCGCGACCTTCGGCATAGGAAACCGGCGACTTATCCACTGCGCCACGAGGCCTCCCCAACCTGGGTCATCGGCAGGGATGGATCAAGATAAGACAGACGAAGAAGCAGCGCTGTGTGGTAGAGAAGAAGGAGCAGAAGAAAGAGTCTTGACAGAGAAGAGAAGGGAGTGCTGGACAGGGAAGGGTAGGGGTGGGGCTTGAGGTGGGGATGGGGATGGGGTGGGAGTAAGAAGGTGATGGGACATTTTGATGAAGAAAAAGCTGTAAATACACGACGAATGACAGACCATGGGTGTCCGGTACGTGCGTCTCAGTTTGTTTAGTGTCTCCAATGACGAATATTCAGATGACATTTCCGCTTTCTTTCTTTCTTTGTCTATTACTAGGCACCCGGGACACATTGGTCGAAGACTACTAAAAGCATGCTTTAGTACTCTCATGCTTCAGAGCACTGCTTCCTATACTCTTCAAGCTCTATAGTGACGGAAAAAGCGCAATTTCACTGTAAATATATACATATAATTATACAGAATGTTGCTTTACAACATTCCGCTCTTTCCGTCTCAAAAAACCATTGGCCTTCTTGAAGTCTTAAATTGTATAAACCAAGTGAGGACACTATCCGGCGTCAACAAACGGTTCAAAAACATTCTCAAACGGTTCGTAAAGAACAGTTGACCTAGAAACAAATACAGTTTGACCTAATTCGTCCCCTACAGGAGACGAAACTTACATTTTCTATTTTCATGAGTTGATGGGTCAAAGCTCTAGGGCTTGAAGATTGCTCTGAAGCATGAGAGCATGCTTTATGGCCTGTTGAGGCGACTACTACTGCATGCTTCTAGTAGCCTTCGACCAATGTGTATCGGGTGTACTAGGCGCATCGAGAGCAGCACGTTTTGCCTACGCTCGAGAAGAAGAAGAAGAAGAAGAAGAAGAAGAAGAAGAAGAAGAAGAAGAAGAAGAAGAAGAAGAAGAAGAAAAAAAAAAGAAGAAGAAGAAGGAAAACAACAACAACAGCAGCAGCAACAACAACATGTGGTTACAATGATAATGTATTATTATAACGCTTCCTCTTCCCCTTCGTATTCCGTCTCATTGTTGTTGTCACTATTATGCTAACTTTTGAATTTTCTCGTTCGTTTAACACTATGTAGCCTCCTTTAATGGCTGATAAGTTGTTTAATATGAATATGAGCGCGTCCACTATTTAGTGGATCATGGGCAACCTGACCAACAGACCCCAGTATGTCAAGCTTGAAGCCAACTTGGTTTCTGGTCCACTGAGCACGAAAACGGGCGCCCAACTGGGCACGATTCTCTCCCCTTTTTATTTTCTTTTGTATACTGCAGATTTCAGGACCTCCAGCGATACTTGCCCCATGGCAAAATTGGCAGAAGACCCTGGGGCTGACTGGACTATTTAACTGACTGACGACGACACGGTCTACTGTACAGACGGAAGGTGGACAGATTTGTCAGCTCGTGTGATGACAATTATTTGCAGCTTAATATGGGAAAGACAAAAGAGATGGTTATTGATTTTAGTAAGAATGAGCATGAGTGACAGTGCTGATGAAACGGAAAAAACGCTGACAGTGGTGAAGAAACGGAAACTCCGATGGTATGGCCACGTCACCAGATCATCAGGCCTTGCAAAGACTATTCTGCAAGGCACAGTGCAAGGAGGTAGAAGAAGAGGGAGACCGAAAAAGAGGTGGGAGGACAACATTCGAGAATGGACTGGTTTGACACTGAGCGAAGCCTCTGCTGCTGAGGACAGAGAAAGATGGAGTATCCTGGTAAAACGATCATCTGTAGTGCCCCTACGACCTCCGGGTTACGGGACAGGATAGGAGGATAGGAATATCATCGTCGTCGTGGTCGTCGTCGTCATCATGATCATCTTTTTTTTAGTAAAATAAATATCCTCATCATCCTCATCATCAGCTCCTCCACCATTGTTATTATTATTATTATTATTATTATTATTATTATTATTATTATTATTATTATTATTATTATTATTATTATTATTATTAATCTTATAATAATAATAATAATAATAATAATAATAATAATAATAATAATAATAATAATAATAATAATAATAATAATAATAACAATAATAATAATAATAATAATAATAATAATAATAATAATAATAATTATTATTATTATTATTATTATTATTATTATTATTATTATTATTATTATTATTATTATTATTATTATCATTATCATTATCATTATCATTAACATCATTATTATCAACGTTTGCGTCACGCAGCGTGTCAGAATAGGAGGTTCACGGGGCTGTTTACAATTAGCCCTACCCATTGTTGTGTCTGTCAACGCTTTACACAATTACAGTGTGGATAAATCTTGCTAGTGCACCTGCTGCATACACCTTTGACATGGTAATATCACAAGTATCCAAATGATCCCCAACGACCCAAAGTTTGCGGTAACATTTTCACCTTCACCTTATGCAAAGTCGACCATGCCCATTTCCAAGACCAACAATTTGTGCTGGATTGCAGTTGTCCTTCAATAAAATATTGGCCATGGCGTTTATGAATAATAATAACAATTAATAATAATAATAATAATAATAATAATAATAATAATAATAATAATAATAATAATAATAATAATAATAATAATAATAATAGTAATATAATAATAATAATAATAATAATAATAATAATAATAATAATAATAATAATAATAACAATTATGATGATAAGAAGAAGAAGAAGAAGAAGAAGAAGAAGAAGAAGAAGAAGAAGAAGAAGAAGAACAATTATGATAATAATAAGAATAATAAGAATAATAACGATGATAATAATAATAATAGAAGACGAGATAGCAAAAGAAAAAAGGAGAACAAAGCAGAGAACTATAAAATGCTTTCAATACATGCCTTTTGTGTGGCACAATGCGCCCAAAGTCTGTCTGGAACTCGGGTGGGCGGCTTGGGTTAGACCCTGGCTCGGACAGCGCCTTCAGCAGCTCTTGAGCGGGAAAGCGCTCTATACAAAATGATTTAGAATAAAATAAAAGTGAAAGCGCTATACAAAATTAATAAATAACGAACATCAACCTTGACCTATCATTTTGATCTGGTTTTAACACGCACACACGCACAAACACAAACGCACGCACGCACGCACACACACGGTGCACATACACAAACACGAACTGAGAGTAAGGCAGACAGAGAGAGAGACAGACATATACATACACACGAAAACACACAAGCATGCAAACAAACGCACTCAAACACAGACGCGCGCAAGCACGCTTACATACACACACACAAGGTGCTTAAAACTTGACACGTAAATATTCATGAGAAGGTGGACGGGTTAATTGAATTCTGTCAAGAGCGTGGAATCAGTTTGCACGGCAGGGCGAGGTTGGTTAGAATGGTCAATTAAAAAACTACCAGTAACCCTCTTTAGTATACATACACATCATTTGTTGGTTTAATCCCTTTGTCTGTACTGTCAATCTTCATTTAATATTTTCAGCATTACAATAAAACCATTATAAAATAATCCATGTTATTTGTTCCATGGTACCGGTGTTATGTCTGTATTATCTAAGGGTTATTAACTGATTTTTCCTACAGGCGTGTGTGGGAGCGCTTAGAGCAAAGTTTTAGTTTGGATTTGCACTGTACAAAATAAATCAATCAATCAATAATAATAATAATTAAAATTAAAAAAATATATTATTGATATAAATTTTGATAAATATTTTGAATGTATTTTTTATCATTAAGGCAAAAGCTGACATGTTTTGTGGTAAATGTACAATATATTCTAGACCCTATCCTATCCTATCCTATCCTGTCCCATAACCCGAAGGTCGTAGGGGCACCACAGATGATCGCTTAACCAGCATACTCCATCTTTCTCTGTCCTCAGCAGCCCTCATGGCTTCGCTCAGTGTCAAACCAGTCCATTCTCGAATGTTGTCCTCCCACCTCTTTTTCGGTCTCCCCCTTCTTCTACCTCCTTGCACTGTGCCTTGCAGAATGGTCTTTGCAAGGCCTGATGATCTGGTGACGTGGCCATACCATCGGAGTTTCCGTTTCTTCACCACTGTGAGCAGGTCATCGTGTTGTCCAATGGCTTGTGTGATGGTCTGTCGGACTTCAACGTTGGTGATGTGTTGGGTATAGGAAATGCACAGAAGTCTTCTGTAGCACCTCATCTCCATGCTTTGTATTCTTCGTTGGAGATCTGCTGTGAGGGTCCATGCTTCGCAAGCATATAGGAAGATGGAGATGACCAGAGATCGCAGCAGTCTTACTTTGGAATGTAGACTGATGGTTCTGTCTTTCCAAATGGGCTTCAACCTTGTCAGGGCAGCAGTTGTTTGTGCGATCCTGGAGAGGACTTCCTGTCGAGACCCATTGTCTGACACAATGGCTCCTAAATATTTGAAGCTGTGCACTGTGTTGAGGGATTGGCCTTGTACTTTGATGTCCGTGTTGATGCCATTGGTGTTGTTGGTCATCATTTTGGTCTTCTCTGCACTTATTTCCATTCCATAAGCTCTGGAGGTGGTGTCAAGCCTCTGTACAAGCTGTTCAAGTTCTTGTTCCTCTCCAGCCAATCCATCAATATCATCCGCAAAACGAAGATTGGAGATTGCTCTGCCCCCTATGCTGACTGTGCCTTCGTGATCTGCAAGAGCATCTGACATGATGCGCTCTAGGAAGATGTTGAAGAGTGTTGGAGAGAGTAGGCATCCTTGACGCACACCGATTGTTGTTCTGAACCAGTTCCCGATGACGCTGTTATGGAGGACTGCACTGGTAGCCTTGTCATACAGGCTTTTGATGACTTCTATGATTTTAGGGCTGATGTTGTACACTTTCATGGTTGCCCATAGAGCTGCATGCCAGACTCGGTCAAATGCCTTCTTGAAGTCTATGAACACATGATATAGATGTTGTTGGTGCTGTAGGTATTTCTCACAGATTATTCTGAGGTTGAAAATCTGTTCAGTGGTACTTCGCCCTGCCATGAATCCTGCTTGTTCTTCAGCTATGATTTGTTCAGCTTGTGGTTTCAACCTGTTGAGTATTATTTTCAGGAGGACCTTGCTGGGATGGCTGATGAGGCTGATGGTGCGGTAATTTTCACACTCCTGAAGGTTACCTTTTTTAGGAAGAGTGATGACAAGCGACTGGGTCCATGGTGTAGGCCATTCCCCACTCTGCCAGATCTTGTTACAGATAGTGGTGAGAGCATCAGTCATCGCTTCTCCTCCTGCTTGTAGCAGTTCCGCTGGTATGTTGTCCACTCCCGCTGACTTCCCTTTCTTCAGCGATATTCTAGACATCAAACACATTTTGGATTTTGGCGTGCAGTGTGGATACTTAAGTGCTATTTCTTACAAAGGGTGAATAAGTGTATTTTCTATTGTTTATTTCTTGTAAAAAAAAAAATTAAAAAAAAACTACCATGATCTTTACAAAAATATAGTGTTTTTTTTTCTGTAATATTTTTTATATCTTAGATGGGTTTTTTTTTTTAAAACACGCTTAAATAGTGCGTTTTCAGGAAATAAACATGGCAAAAAGGTTCCTCCTCCAATAAGTTTATGTAAACATAGTAGTAGTAGTAGTAGTAGTAGTACATCAATTTACCCCAGTGATGAAGGAGTACCTGAAAACTCTCCAAAAAATCCTCATTTGTATGTGGGTCGTTTGGGTCAGCTATATTGTATCAACCCACGATGACGCCGACCCGGAGCTCCCGGACAGGTTAAAACTGTTTTACAGCAGGTTTGACCAAAAGAACCACACTCCTGGCTACCGTCCTCTGCTCCCTGAAGACGCGTCGGCTGTGACGCCGCCCTTCAGCGTTCAGGAGGCGGAGGTGAGGCGTCTCTTCCAGAGGCAGAATCCTAGGAAAGCTTCTGGCCCCGACCACGTGTCTACGGCTGCCTTGAGATCCTGTGCTGACCAGCTCGCTCCTGTCTTCACAGACATCTTCAACAGCTCCCTACGGCAGATGTCAGTGCCGCGGTGCTTCAAGTCGTCCGTGATCGTCCCTGTTCCTAAGAAATCCAAGATCACCCAGCTGAACAACTACCGCCCCGTGGCGCTGACGTCTGTTGTTATGAAGGTGTTGGAGCAGCTTGTTCTTCGCTACCTGAGGGCTTCCACGGGTCACTCACTCGACCCACTCCAGTTTGCCTACCAAGCGAGCAGGTCAGTTGATGATGCAGTGGCTCTTGGCCTGCACTTCATCTTGCAGCATTATATTACATTACATTACATTACATTACATGATTATTGCTTTAGGTCCAGCGGACTCTTCCGAGCCAAATCAGGACCGTCATCTTGCAGCACTTGGAGACTCCACGCACATATGCCAGAGTTTTGTTTATTGACTACTCCAGTGCTTTCAACACGATCATCCCTCACAAGCTTTTTGACAAACTCTCTCAACTCAATGTTAACCCCTCTATGTGTCACTGGATTCTTGACTTTCTTCTTGACCGTCCTCAGGTCGTTAGACTCAACAACTCATACTCTCCTCTCTAACATTGAACACTGGCGCTCCACAAGGATGCGTTCTCTCTCCACTACTCTTTACTTTGTTCACAAATGACTGTATATCTGCAACCCCGTCTGTGGAAATGTTGAAATTTTCTGATGACACTACCCTCGAAGGTCTGATCTCTGGCGCGGACGAAACTGCATATCGGGATGAGGTTCGAAGATTGGTTGGCTGGTGCTCGGACAACGACCTGGAACTGAACGTCTCGAAGACAAAGGAGGTCGTGATCGGCTTTCGCCGAATAAAGGTCCCGGTATTGCCCCTTGTCATCAATGGGTATACCCTAACCCTAATCCTTACTAAGACTACGATAGCACTGTGCGCATGCGTCGAATTTTGTAATGCGTCGACCAATCAGAATGCCCACAGTCGCTCCCAGTCCAAATAAGTAACTAGGCCGTTTGACAATGTCTCACCGGGACAAAACTCCTCATTTGTGTGTGAGGTTTGTTGGATCAGCTTGGGAATATTGGACGCTTTCTGCCAAATGGTCACTGGGGCTTCCTATGATGTTATTTGGCAATGTAGGCATTTTATATGTATGTGTTTTGTTGATATTTTATAATGATATTTGTATTCTATTTTGTTTTTGTAAACGGGGTTCGATAAATTAGAGTATAGCCTCAGCGTCCCCTGTTTGGGATGTCTTTATTGTAAAGTGACCGGCTGGTGGAGTGCCTTCAGTGTTACCACTAGGGTTGTTTTGGCAGGTCTATTATGCGGATCAGGGGTGAGTCCTCTTTCAGCAAAGTTGTGGTCTTGATTTTGTGGTCCTGATTCGGCTCTTTGCAGTCCGCTGGACCCTATAAACAATGAATAACTAACTAACTAGCTAATTTAAAAAAAAATAATTTTTGTTAACCCAGTTGTGAACGAATACCTAATTTTGTGTAGAATATCTCCTAAACATTTTCAAATAATTGGCGTGTGTTGTTTTCCATGTTATGTCTTCTTTAGAACCAGGAAAGGTAACGCAGTCGAGGAGAAGATAATTATGGCAACCACCATCTAACTCTCCCTGGTGGAAACCACGACCACAGCACCAACAACACAAGAAGAACATGTACTGATGAAATTGTTATGATGTTAATTCTTTTCAATTAACTAATTTTTTTTTATGTTGCTGTTCGTCTAAAATCACTATGTGTACAGACAGTAAATTAAATAAATGAAATATGTACTGAACACATAGGCCAACATTTCAACCTTGTTCTATCATATGTTATATACATTCCAGGAACTATTGGCAATTTCAACTTCTCTGCCATCATACGGCGGAGCCGACACTGAGAGGAGACCTGCTCCCTGTTCTCTAATACGAGAGATGGAGATGGAGCAGGTTTCGTGTAGTCCCAGCTACGTTGTATGTAGCTCCGTAAGCGTTTTACTGTAGACGAGTAAATAAACCTTGACTCGTACCCCATCCTCATGATTCAGTTTTAGCTCAGGATTTGACTCGGTACAAATTCATTAGTGTCGGGATTCGTTAGCATAATCTCTCTCATTCAGTAATTTTTTTCATTATCTCCGAGTTTGCTTGTGCGTCTGTCTGTCTTGAACTACTTGAAGATAGAAGACACAAAATTTTAAAACAGTCTTTTTTTAATTACTTTGTTTGTCTATTTTTGGTTGTTTGTTTGGTGTTGTTGTTTTCGTTCTTCTACGTCTTTCTTTGGATCCCATTTCATACTCTAGAGGTTGTTTTTTTTCTTCGTGTATTCTCTCTCTCTCTCTCTCTCTCTCTCTCTCTCTCTCTCTCTCTCTCTCTCTCTCTCTCTCCCTCCCTCCACACACACACATGTATTTTATGTTATTTGTCAAATGGCCACTAGAGACTATAATAACCACCTGAAAGCTTGAAGCGTTTGTAAGTCAAACGATGATGTTTTTGTTTTTTTCATTTCTCCCTCCACGGCTCTTACATTTCTAAATGGTTCTTTTTTTTTTTCTTTTTTTTTTTTTTATGTGGGAGGGCGTGGTGATGGGGGTATAGTTTGTAAGAAGTGTAACCGTCTTCTATTTATTTACCCTGAACCCTCCCCACTCCCACATTATTCTTTTTCCTTCCATTCGTTCTCTTACTCCTGCACTCTGATTAATCCATGTTGCTATTCCTGAAGCACGTTGTATAGTGTGGTGGAAAAGTGTTACGTTGAAACGCGCACGATAGTTCGTGTGTTACGCGAGCGACAGATCTGTTCGTTTTATTTTGCAAAGCATGCAATAATAGAGTATATTTATCTTTGATTTGATTTTGCGTTGTTGTTAGAAGAAGCTTTGTATAACGTTGGTAATTTTAGTTGGTCGATATTATTGGAGAATTTTCTAGAGTTGGTTGTTTACGATCGATCAAAGCGTGTGGATAAATCTAGTGGTAACCACGAGACGCTTCCATCCCAAATAAGGTTGTATAACGTGAGACAGTGATGACGAAGTTAATTTTGATTGGTTGTGGTGCGTTACGCTGGAGTGTCCTAAATTGTTCTGGAGTATAGAGAGGAGAGACTATATAAGTGCCGCACTGTTTCAAAAGGGATAGTGTTGATAGTAGAGAGAATTGTAAAGTGGAAAGTTGTGTTGTTGAAAGTTGAAAAAGTGAAAAAGTGATTGAACGATTGTATGCAGTTGTTGATGTTCGCTGAATAAAGTTGGAAGATTACATACGACGACTTTGCCTTGTTGCTGAGTGAGCAGGCTGCGTGCATAAACGAATCTGAGTTACACTGTATTAGGTTTCAAGCATCGGGGTTAAATCAACTGATAAAAAAAACAATGAGTGTAACAAAAAGTAACTACCTATTAAACATACTGATAACTTTTGTTAACGTTACTGCATTTCACATGAAACAAACGGACTGTGATCCTTACAGTAATAGAGGTTTGAATGCTGATCTCTTGATTTTTATCACATCTCACAAAATGGCCCGTTGCCTGACACTATCAAGGGCTTAGGTATTTTATGTTTTGTGAGAAGAAGTTGAGGCAGCAGTACAGTCGCTGAAGAAAGGGAAGTCAGCGGGAGTGGACAACATCCCCGCGGAACTGCTTCAAGCAGGAGGAGAAGCGATGATTGACGCCCTCACCATTATCTATAACAAGATCTGGCAGGGTGGGGAGTGGCCTACACCATTGACTCAGTCGCTTGTCATCACTCTTCCCAGAAGTGTGAAAATTACCGCACCATCAGCCTCATCAGCCACCCTAGCAAGGTCCTCCTGAAAATAATACTCAACAGGTTGAAACTCCAAACTGAACAAATCATAGCTGAAGAACAAGCAGGATTCAGGGCAGGGCGAAGTACCACTGAACAGATTTTCAACCTCAGAATATGCTGCAAGAAGTACCTACAGCACCAACAACATCTATATCATGTGTTCGTAGGCTTCAAGAAGGCGTTTGATCGAGTCTGGCATGCAGCTCTGTGGGCAACCATGAGAGTGTACAACATCAGCCCTAAAATTATTGAAGTCATCAAAAGCCTGTATGACAAGGCTACCAGTGCAGTCCTCCATAACAGCGCCATCGGAAACTGGTTCAGAACAACAATCGGTGTGCGTCAAGGCTGCCTACTCTCTCCAACGCTCTTCAACATCTTCCTAGAGCGCATCATGTCAGATGCTCTTGCAGATCACAAGGGCACAATCAGCATAGGCGGTATAGCAATCTCCAACCTTCCTTTTGCGGATGAAATTGATGGATTGGCTGGAGAGGAACAAGAACTTAAAAAGCTGGTACAGAGGCTTGACACCACCTCCAGAGCATATGGAATGGAAATAAATGCAGAGAAGACCAAAATGATGACCAACAACACCAATGGCATCAACACGGACATCAAAGTCCATGGCCAATCCATCAACACAGTTCATAGCTTCAAATATTTAGGAGCCATTGTATCAGACATTGGGTCCTGACAGGAAATCCTCTCCAAGATAGTACAAACAATTGCTGCCCTGGCAAGGTTGAAGCCCATTTGGAAAGACAAGACCATCAGTCTACATTCCAAGGTAAGGCTGCTGCGCTCCCTTGTCATCTCCATTTTCCTATACTCTTGCGAAACATGGACCTTCACAGCAGATCTACAACGAAGAATACAAAGCATGGAGATGAGGTGCTACAGAAGATTTTTGGGCATTTCCTATACCCAGCACATCCTCAACGACGAAGTCCGACAGACCATCACACAAGCCATTGGACAACACGATGACCTGCTCACTGTGGTAAAGAAACGGAAACTCAGATGGTTTGGCCATGTCATTAGATCATCAGGCCTTGCAAAGACCATCCTGCAATGCACAGTGCAAGGAGGTAGAAGAAGCGGGAGACCGAAAAAGAGGACAACATTCGAGAATGGACTGGCTTGACATTGAGCGAAGCCATCAAGTTTGCTGAGGACAGAGAAAGATGGAGTATGCTGATTAAACGATCATCCCTCAGTGTAACGGGATAGGATAGGATAGGATAGGATAGGATAGGATAGGATAGGATAGGATAGGATAGGATAGGATAGGATAGGATAGGACAGCTGAGCGCTCTCACGTAGTGTCAGGCGACGACAGATCAACCAATACTTTATACTGCTATACGGATAACGATCCGTTTTATTCCATGCCAAATGCCGCAGTATTTACGAAGGTAAGAAGTAGTGTTTACACGTCTGTTGTGGTGTGTTTTTTTAATTTGGGGGCAGGGAGGAAGAGAGTGGGAGGGGGTGTGTGGCGGGAGGAGTGAACTATTCCTTTGCAGACAATATCACCTCCTGGAGATGAAACAGATTTTCTTCTGTATTGCCCGAAATACGAAGATCTAAAAGAGAAATGTATTTTTATGAAACGTTACATAAAATGTACCTCAACCACCTCTAACCGTTTAGTCACAAAAATTATAGCAAGCATATTTGAAGGTCAGCAGCATTGTTCATTTATTCTGCTTGACGAACAAATGCAATGTCCGCACACAAACGGTCACTTCAAGTGAAATAGTGTTCCACAGTTACTTAGCTATGTTGATTTGCTACGAACCTATTTGTTTATTTACTCCACTGTTTCTATGGTTACTGTTGTTTTGTGTTTGACCTCCTGAGAACAGGCTGGAGGCCTCGTCAGTAAAGTTATGACTTGTGACTTGACTTGTTACTCTCTCTCTCTCTCTCTCTCTCTTTTTGAGGGGGGAGCTTCCGGTTTGGTTTTCTTCAAAGTCAAAATTGTGTCCGCTCACTGTGATTCTTTATTTAGTGATACCATACGTGCTTTAAGACATTATTTCGTCTTGAAAAATGTTGTAATACTTTGGACTTCAGAAATGTAAATTTTTCTCCTGGTGATTTACTGTATTTTTGCCATTTTGGGCTACAGAATTTTCAGACGGTGACTGTCCTTTGTTCCGCCATGGTTGTCATGCTGTAACTGATAGAGTCTTGCATTTTTTTTTTTTTACTTCAGTATATGAATTATTTGTGTTTTACTGTGTTTCCTGAACTATTTGAATACCCGAACTTTATAAATTCACTGTGCTTTTTGTGCATCTTCGACGAGTTGTCTGCTTCAAATTGCATTGTTGTCACGAACAAGATGTGAATCAAAGTTACGTCATCTGTGTTCGTCATTTTGTGTCTTTTATTTATTTTTATTTTTTTTCCACGTCAATTCTGTAATTCCGAAGCATCATGTAGACTTCCGGTCAAATAAGTGACAAAATAAACATAAGCAGGCGTATATGATTCACGTCTCATATAAATTCTAATAATGTTCTAATTATTTGTGCCCCTAACAACAGCGATATGGCCACGATTATGCTACAGTTATAAACAAACATGTCAATTATTCTCCCGGAGTCTTTTTCTTGGATTCCTGGATTACACATCAAGAAAGATGATCGGCAAATGACTTTTGAAATCCCCCCCTCATTGATGCCAATTGCACGATGTGTTCTGTACAATAGGTACAAAGTTGTCTTCAGTGAGAAGCCTGGGTTTGATGTTCAATGGCAAGATGAGCAAGGGCCCCCTTTGCAGCTCATGGAAGTTCCGAGTAAATTCTCGGAATTTGACAATCTTCCCTTCACACTGCCATCTCAGCTCTTCAAGACAACCATGTGGTTATATCACAATCTTAAAAAGCTACTTACTATCACAGTGTACTACACTACCAACCGAGTACTGGCTCAGGGAAACTACTGCTCTGATTTGCGAGGCAAAGAATTGAGGGCGCTAGTGGCTCTTATAAATACTCTTGACATATATAATAGGACGTAAAGCTTCGCTTTTGGTTGGTTGACAAGAGCCAAATGCAGAGGGCCAGACAAGAAATACAGCTACTCGCACTACCGCCAGTTTCACCGAAGTCAACTGCGCCATGCCCGAAGACAAGCAGCAAGAAACCTGACCTGCGGCGTTCCCGACGTCTGCAAGGCTTGCAATGTGACGAGGGACACTCCCAGAACTATTACATCTTACCTACAAGCTCACAACAGCTCACTACACGTCATGATTGTCTTCAACAATCGACCACATCGTTGTCGACTTATGACACTACAAATGAAGGAGCCAAGGCGGATGCCGATTTTGCCACTGAAGTGTCAGTTTTTGATAGTTCTAGTTTACATGCAGTATTGAAGCAGACATATCGACAACTGGTGAATTACCTCCAAGCTATGACACTGTAGACGAACAGGGCGAAGTTGAAGCTGTCCTTGATATATCTTCGCATGTAAACACCAACCCCTCTCTAGCAGAAAAACAAGAAAGCATGTCATTTGAGTACCCCTCTTCTACTAACGTCACAGCCACTGATGATGAAGACTGGGTTGATGTCGATGCCATTGCCAGTTTCCAGTGTGCACTCGGTAAAACCAAAGTTCGTTTCCCAGTGCGTCGCCCTACCCCGCACAGCCGCCCACTATCCCTCAGCCAGACAAAGAAAATCTTGAACATGTTACAACATCGGGTCTCAAGTCTTCAAAGTCAAATAGGAAAATGCAACAACCACGTTGTAGAGGAAGTGGAGACAGCAAAGGTCCAGGTGAAAACCAGTCTAAAAGTACATGTGGAGCAGAAGTTGCGGCTGCAATCAGACATTGTGGAATCACTTGCTTCCAAAGTGACGGATCTCGAGAATCAGAATAAAACTCTTAAAAGTCAGTTAGGTGACTTAAAAAAGCAACTCGCTAACAATAAATGTTGCACTTGTCCTAAACCTTCAGCTACCAACAGTCTTCCTAAACCCAAATGCCATGAGACATTTACACAAACACTGCCCCCACCATCAACGTCACTGCCAACGTCAGAAGCATCAGCTGTAATCAACGTTAACACACAGCCTGTTTCTACGTTAATACTGCCATCGTCAAATAATATCATGTCCCTCGACAAAAGCTCGCCAATTTCTATTACTCCTTCACCAGACTCAACTGTTTCATCAATTTCACCAGTTTCTCAGGATTCACCCTCTCCATCTTTTCAACCCAGATCTTGTCCAATGGTTGTTGCTGCATCTAGTGCTACCTCTTCTACACCAAATCTAAAAATTACTCCTACATCCAGGCTTTCGAATTCATCTCCTTTCAAAACGACCATCAAGTTTACACATCCCAAAAGTGTGAGTCTCACACCTCGACAACAGCTCGCTGAGGAAAGAGTAAAACCAACAACAACTCATCTTATTCTTGGTGACTCTGTTATACACTCCATCAGACCAGACCTCGTCTACCCCCAAGCCAAGCGCACCTGTCAACTCATCACCGTGTCAGGTCTTGCTCTAGCTGACGTCAAGCATTGGCTACAGCACATTCCACCCAGCAAAAACGTGCAGCAGATCATTGTTCACGTAGGCGCCAACACATGCATCAATGATGTTATCACCATCGGTCATTGGACTGAAATATATAAACTGATTAAAAAGTCATTTCCTTCTGCTTCACCCCACTTTTCCTCCATTATTCCGCCCATAGCCATTTCATCCCCCCTGGCGAAAACGATCTCCGAGTCTACCTTCCATCTGAAAAACATGTGTTCAAAAGAAGGATGTGGCTACATTAGCAATAAAGAAACCTTCTCCACAATCCGTGGTCTACCCAAGAAAGCGGCCTATTGTGACAACCTTCACCCAAGCAATCTGGGTACTGGACGTCTAGGTAGCAACTTTAAACGAGCAACTCAAGCACGACTGAACATCGCGCATGTAATTGCCAATGACAATGTGATAATGAGAGGTAAGGCCCCACTTCTCAGAACACCTACAAACCCAGCACTCTCTACGTTGACAGGATCTACATGGGCTTCACGGCTATTTGGACAACAAAGCAATGGCTCCCAAGATGCATTGAGCGCTAAAAACACTACAAGTGAAACCACTCCATCCTGAAATATAAAGAATTGTCCTAATAGTGATTATCAACAGTACACTAGACCTTCACCTCAGCCTGCTTTTGATGAGTCCAAAATGTACAATAATCCATTTGTACAACAACAAAACCACATGCAGTTTATGAATCCGTTTTTCTCACCATACATGATGTATCCTCCATACTACCCTCCCCCCCTTTCCCTTTCCGCACCCTATGATGCGTTCAACACGATAGGTGATATATGTAATAACATACACTGACAAAATCATCTAGCATTTCAACATGAAAGAGCGAGCGAGAGAGAGAGAGAGAGAGAGAGAGAGAGAGAGAGAGAGAGAGAGAGAGAGAGAGAGAGAGAGAGAGAGAGAGAGATTACATTTTAAACGTAGCATATCAATGGCCTACAAGCTGGACTTTTATAATAAGTTTTTATAGCATTGTTGTACTGTATAATTCATTATAGTGATTTCATACTACTATTTCAGGTGTTGTCACACAAAGACATTGATACATCTCCTAACACCTATTTATTGACTTGCTGCAAAGACTTGAGTGGATATTGATCACTATTTTACTGAATCTCGTGGCTTTCAGTATTGAGCGTATTGTGATTTGACATTCCCGTCCAGCATTTGAATCCAGTATTTGTTGATAATATTAATTGTTTATGCCAATTCTCTTTTAACTTAATATATATTGTATTGTACTTGTTCTGGTTCCCTCGCACCCATCCGTCTTCTCTCCCAACTACTAAAATTTTGGTTTTTTAATTTTATTTTTTTCTGCAAAACCTCCTTCCCCAACCCTTGCCCACCTTCCTCCATTGTTTTACCTCTCTCTATATATATCTATATATGAAATGTCGCTTACAACATGGCCTTCCAAAGATGGTTTTCGAATTGGCCATCTTAATATATGTCACGCAAACAACAAAACACATGAAATAGCATCAATTTTAAACAACCATAATACACCATTTAACATATTTGGCTTCTCTGAATCCTGGCTGTGCAATAAGACTGTTGAGTCTGAAATGTCGGTACCAGGTTATTCTTCAATAATACGTCATAGAACAAGAGTTCAAGAAACTGGTTTATTAATATACATTAGCGAAACAATTAATTTCAAGCGTCTGCATCACCTTGAACAGCATCAGATTGAGTCTATTTGGCTTGAAATAAATATAAAACATTCAGCACCAATAATCATCGGATTCTTATACAGACATCCTGATGTACATGTAGACTGGATTAATAATTTCACTTCTATGATCGATGCTCTAATATTAGAATCTAAAGATTTCTTCATTTTAGGGGATTTTAATATTGGCCTGTATAAACCTAATAAACAATGGACTGATACTATCAAACTTTGCAACATTGAACAACTAGTATCAGGACCAACCAGAGTAGCTGCGACTTCTAGCACACTCGTTGATCATATATATACAAATAACAAGACGCATGTTGTAGAAGTTTGTGTGCCAGTATTTGCTTGCAGTGATCATTATCCTGTTTGTTTAACCTGGAAAAAGAAAGGAGCTAAAATTCCAAAACCAGGACATAAAACAATAACATACAGATCTTTTTCAAAATTTAATGAAAATGATTTTCTCTTTGATTTCAGCAACAGTGGTCTCTCAAATGTTTATAATTTTACTGACCCTGAAAATGCTTTATCATACTGGTATGATACATTTATGAATATATACAATATGCATGCTCCTATCTATACCAAAAGAGTTAAATACTATACTAAACCGCCATGGCTAGACATAGAACTACAAAAGGCCATTTATTTGAGAGATTATTTAAAGAAAAGCGGTAAAGAATATGAATATAAGAAACAAAGAAATGCAGTAACTTCACTAAAAAGAAAGAAAAAGAAAACATTTATTACAAATTTAATATCGTCCAAAAACAGTTCTAAAAAGATTTGGACAGCAATTCATCACTTAACAAACAAATCAAGTATATCAAAGGTAATTACAGATATTTCTCCTAATACTCTGAATTTACATTTTATTAAAACGTCTGACAGAATTATTACTATTGACAAATCAAAAGAAAACACTCTAAAAAAATAACAGACTTTTGTCACTTTAAGAATATTAAAAACAAGAGAGATATTCCGTATTTGTCTACAGAATTTGTATATAAAGCACTAAGAAACCTTAAGCAAACAAACTCAAAAGGTGTTGATGAATTGGATAGTAAAATATTAAAATTGTCCGCGTCATTCATTACTAACACTTTAACGTATGTATACAACTTATGCATAGCCAGATCATATTTTCCTAAAATGTTTAAAAAAGCTAAGGTTATACCCCTTTTTAAGAATGGTGATAGCACTGACCCATCGAACTATAGACCTATTTCGATTCTTTCTACTCTCTCTAAGACTCTTGAAAAGCACTTAAATAATAATATTCTTGATCATTTCACTAAAAACAGCCTCTTACATGAAAATCAATCAGGTTTTAGAGCTAAACATTCTTGTCACACGGCTCTTACATCTATGATAGAACAATGGCTAAATAATATTAATCAGGGAAAATTGTCTGGAACATTATTTGTTGACTTTGCAAAAGCTTTTGATGTAATAGATCATGACCTTCTTCTACGTAAATTACAATTATATGGCATTCATTCTAAATCGCTTGAATTTCTAAAATCGTTTATTTCTGACAGAGAGCAGTGTGTTTATATAAATAACAAAACATCACAATTTGAAATTGTTAAAGCTGGAGTACCACAAGGATCTATTTTAGGACCTTTGTTATTTTCTATCTACATAAATGATCTCCCTCTTCATATTTCTACTTCTTGTGAACTCTTTGCTGATGACACTACATTACACTCTCAAAATACAGACTTGAATCATCTGTGCTCCTCCTTACAACAAGGGGCTATTGAACTACAAGAATGGACTGAATCCAACCACATGGCCCTCAATCCAGCCAAAATGAAATCCATGCTAATTACAACAAGACAAAAAAAAACAAAATTTATCTATAAAACTTCGTCCATTAAAAATTTGCAATAAAACAATTGATGAAGTACAATTTCATAAACTTCTTGGTATAACTTTAGACAATAATTTGTCCTGGATCAATCATATTTTAAATGTTAGTAAAACCATTTCTAAAAGGACTTATCAGTTATCAAGAATTAAACATTTATTAAATTTACATTCTCGTAAACTTTTTTATTCTGGTCATATTCAACCATTTATTGATTATTCCTCTACTATTTGGGATTCTGCTAGTGGCAATGCAATGAAGCCTTTAATTAGAGTTCACAAACGTGCAATTAAACAAATTATTCTTAAACAAAAAATATCTCCAGATGATTATAAACGGATTAATATTCTACCTCTTGCCAACAGACTTAAATTTAATAAAGGGGTTTTCATGCACAAGATCCTTTCTTGCAATGCACCTTCCTATCTTTGTTCTCTTTTTTCCAAAAAAAAGATCGTCCACAAAATTAAATGTTCCACTTCCAAGAATTGATCTTTTCAAAACTAGTCTAGCTTATTCTGGTTCAACTCTGTGGAATAACTTTCCTGACGATCTTCGCACTCCAGAATATAAAATTACATCATTTAGAACACGTCCCTTAAAACACATTAAAAATTAAATAAACGTTATTTGTTGTTAAAATTAACAACAATGATATGATTTAATATTTAAAAATTTTTTTAAAAATATTTATTCCATGATGATATTGTTTATTTGTTATTGTTCCATGATGTTAATGTTATAACATTCATTTGTTGTATTTAATAGTTCTTGTTACAAGCCCCAAGGGCAAGATGTAAAAAAGCGCATCCAGCGCTTACTCTTTTACCCTTGCAAAATAAAATTGTTATCTTATCTTATCTTATCTTATCTTATCTTATCTTATCTTATCTTATCTTATCTTATCTTATCTTATCTTATCTTATCTTTCTCGCTATCACGTATAAAATGTAATATATCATGTAAAAAGTCTGGAAAATAAATTATACTGATCTAATATAGGCTACATGTGTTTGTTTACTATGAGTGTCACCAATGAACAGAATGATTCTGCTAGGCTGCTTTAGGATATGGGTTTTTGTCCGTGTAGTCCGTGCAGAGTGCGAGTTTGGAAGAGAGGTGAGCGATAGTACATGTATTTGCAAGTGCAATAAGAATTGTCACTTTTTTGCCATCTACTAGAGTAGAAGGACGTAGCAATCCGTTGGTGGTTTTCGCTATGGTAGCGAACTTCTATGTCTGTGAATTCTTGTGTAATAAGCTCGTTGTTTAGGCATAAATAACGGAGTGTTAGTGCTGTTGGGAGTGATATTGGAATTATTTCTGTGGCAGAAATAGCTTAACAGCATACACCGTTTTCAAATATCAAAGCAAAGTGTTTGTGAACCTGTGGACAGTATTGGCAGGGTCATGTCAATGGCAAGTGACAGTTGTGTCGGTATAAAATATTGTAGGCCTATGCTATGTTAGTTTAAATAGAGTAGGCCTGGACTATCAGTGTCACATGTGTTCATTTGCATACCTTTTATAATACTACATAATCTTTTGAGGTGAGAATTTATTATTTTCTCTTTACCATTAATAATGCAGATAAGTTTTTGTCCCCAATATTCCTTGCAGGGTGGGACCAGACAGCAGTGCTGGGAGCAGGGTCGTTTATTACCAATAATAAATGATGCACTGCATTATTCTGATGGTGCGAACTTTGCCTAGTTAGGTGAAGTTATGGGAGTCGGGATGCGGTATGGTTTTTTAGCATGTTGCAGATTTCCGGGTCCATTGCCTAGGGAGGTGAGCCGCTGCAACCACCCAACCATCCAACCATCCATCCATCCATCGCCAACACTGCAACAGACAAACAAAAGCAAACATATTAAGAAAAAGGGAATCACCAAAAAGAAAAAACAATAACGCAACAAACATTAACAACAAACAAAGAAGAACCAATACAACCAATACAACCAGTACAATCTTCAAATAATATATATTATTTATGTATAGCCGGTGTAGTAGGTGCAAGTGGGTACATAATATATAAATACCGCCAAGGAAAACAGAAACAGAAACCCCCAAAACCACTTGTAGAAAAATAAATTGAATCATCTCCATCATTGAAGCCATCATTAGATTTGTTTTCAATGCAGTAATAATGTATTATTATTTTTTTATTATATATAAAAATGAATGTACCATATGAACATACAATTGTGAATCTTGGATATCACAGTGTTGTCTTATTGGGCTTAAATACAGCTTACGTTATGATTGCAAAATCTCTTTTAAAAATGAAACCTATTGAATTGGGAAAGATGGATCTTTCAGATGTTGGTAAACTGGTTGGTATCTTTTCATTATCGTTATTTACTCGGGACTATCTTGTTAAACAAAAGATTATTCCTGCGGACATTAACGTGTAATGTTACAACTATAATGCAGTGTGTTTTTAAAAAGAAGGGTTGTAATTTTGATGTTTAAAAGAATACGTTTTTTTTTAAAATTCCAACCACCTACTGCTTTCAATTAAAGACGCAAGAAATACGGATATATATTGTAGCAAATGACGGATTTCCAGTGCGTTATGAAGTGCGTTTTAAAACTCTCAAAAACAGCATATTATGTAATAAAATGGGGTCAGTAAAGCAAGAGGGGTTCAAACCCCCCTAATTGTATCTCTGCCTAGTTCGTCGAAGAAACCAAAAGTCTGGCGTAAATATCTATACAACGTGTCTTGAGAATATTTTGAAGTCTGCTGTGCTTCGTCTTCTTTACTAATATAATTTTTCTCGTCATCCGATACTTTTACATTTTTATTACACCAAAACACCTAGGATACTTAAAACCTTCGCAGTATTACTTAAAAAGAAACATGCACGATTTCACATTGCGAATGTTATAATGTCCAAATGTTCAAATTATATACTGCAAGAATGTCTTCTGTTATCGGCTTTTACAACATTGAAGTCCATTTTTGTCCGTAGATTTGATGCGAGGCGAGTTTTGTTTCCATCACCATCACACAAGCCATTGGACAACACGATGACCTGCTCACACCGGTGAAAAAACGTAAACTCCGATGGTATGGCCACGTCACCAGATCATCAGGTCTTGCAAAGACCATCCTGCAAGGCACAGTGCAAGGAGGTAGAAGAAGAGGGAGACCGAAAAAGAGGTGGGAGGACAACATTCGAGAATGGACTGATTTGACACTGAGATAAACAATCAGGGTTGCTGAGGACAGGGAAAGATGGAGTACGCTGGTAAAACGATCATCTGTGGTGCCCCTACGACCTCCGAGTTATGGGATAGGATAGGATAGGAGTTGTTTGTTTTTTTACCTTGAATGGCAGAGCCTCAAAAGCGCGGACTGGCTGCGTTGTGGCTCAAAAACGCGGACCGAGTGCTACGTGTAGACAATACGTATTTTACTTTTGTATAAAACACACAAGAATAAGTAGCCTCGCTTGAAAAAAGAACTATAGTTTAAAAAAAAAAACAACTTTAGAATGTAACAATTCATAGTCTTTAACGATATGTACACCAGACTTGTTTTCTCTGCTGCACACGCGTAATCTAAATAAATTGTATTTTAAGAAATAGCACTATTTTCTTGAACTTTTGGTCCTCCAGAAAAAAAAAATCAACAATCTTAAAGTACCGTTTCTGTTATAATAACAATAATAATAATAATAATAATAATAATAATAATAATAATAATAATAATAATAATAATAATAATAATAATAATGTCCATTGGACAACACGATGACATGCTCACAGTGGTGAAGAAACGGAAACTCCGATGGTATGTCCACGTCACCAGTTCATTAGACCTTGCAAAGACCATCCTGCAAGGCACAGTGCAAGGAGATAGAAGAAGAGGGAGACCGAAAAAGAGGTGGGAGGACAACATTCGAGAATGGACTGGTTTGACACTGAGCAAAGCCATGAGGGTTGATGAGGACAGAAAAAGATGGAGTACGCTGGTTAAACGATCATCTGTGGTGCCCCTACGACCTCTGAGTTACGGGATAGGTTAGGCTAAGAATAATAATAGTGATGTTAATAATAATAATAATAATAAGAAGAAACAGAAACAACAACAACAACAACAATGCCACTGCCACCGCCATTAACAACGACAACAGCAACAATAGCAACAACAGCAACATCAGTAACAGCAACAACAACAGCAACAACAACAGTAAGAACAACAGCAACAACAATAGCAACTACAACAGTAACAACAACAGCAACAACAATAGCAACAACAACAGCAACAACAACAGCAACAAAGCCGAAGTCAAAGAATGAAGGATTGAATACAAAAACGGTTCCGTTCCTCTCTCACCTCCCCACCCCACCCCCTATCTTCCTGCCCACACTCCCCATTTACGCCATCGGCCTCTGCCCTCGTCCTTAACGGCGACGTGTCTTTTGCCCCAAAAGCCATGCAAGTTTAACGTGCGTGGGTGTGTGGGTTATTACAAGTTTCCAACCAATCCCATTGAGTTGCATCAGTTTGACCGTAATAAAATTGTGCAACAATGTTCATTTCAGTCTACATTTTTTTACTTTCTGGTTACAGGCAATTGCGCTATGTAAACACCATCATCATCATCATCATCATCATCATCATCATCATCATCGTCATCATCATCATTATTATTATTATTATTATTATTATTATTATTATTATTATTATTATTATTATTATTATTATTATTATTATTGTTTGTAGATTATAGTCACACGACACTTTCGCATATAGGTGACTACTGGACCGATTTATACTGACACCAGCGGGCCAGTTGTTGGTAAAGGGGAAAATAATATGATCACACGTTGACCAATCCGGGATTCGAACCAGCGACCTTTCGGTTACTAGCAAGACGCTCTTACCAACTGAGCTACCCGGCCCCCTTCAAAATAAATCTTTATTATTATTATTATTATTATGATTATTATTATTATTATTATTATTATTATTATTATTATTGTTTGTAGATTATAGTCACACGACACTTTCGCATATAGGTGACTACTGGACCGATTTATACTGACACCAGCGGGCCAGTTGTTGGTAAAGGGGAAAATAATATGATCACACGTTGACCAATCCGGGATTCGAACCAGCGACCTTTCGGTTACTAGCAAGACGCTCTTACCAACTGAGCTACCCGGCCCCCTTCAAAATAAATCTTTATTATTATTATTATTATTATGATTATTATTATTATGATTATTATTATTATTATTATTATTATTATTATTATTATTATTATTATTATTATTGGTAGTATTGCTCTTGTCCTTGTTGTTCTTTTTTACCCTCTTCTTCTTCTTCTTCTTCTTCTTCTTCTTCTTCTTCTTCTGTTCGCCGTGATTATGCTTATCCTCCTCCTCCTCCTCCCCCTCCTCCTCCTCTACTCCTTTGTTATGAAGCGTTGATTACGATGTTACCAAACCAACATCATCAGGAAAACATCATGGTTCCTTGTTTAGTTTTTTTTTTTTTAAACAACAAAAGTCCGCCTGCTTTTGTGGCGCCCTGCTGGGAGGTTGACAGTTTTTTTTAAATAACTGTAGATGCCAAACAAGTTCTGGCGTACATAACATCACAACAATTATAATTAGCAACCCTATTTTGACACGCCACGTACGAACAATAGTGATAGTGGGTGGTCGAAAAGTAACTCCCTACGGGAAATGGCTGATAGCCTTTGTGAATAGGACTGGATTTCCATGAAACAAAACGATCGTGATCTTTAGAGTAATAGCCTTTAATTGCTATCCATAAGTTTATCTCACAGTGACGAGACCAGTCAATAAAGGCCCATCGCCTGGTGCTTGATCTTTCGTTTTATTTGTTACATCAGCTGAACTCGCTCAAGTCTTGTCAGGCGACGGGCCATTGGTCACTGTGAGAGGAAAGAGGAAACCAGCCCGGATTAACAAGCTTGCAATTCGAGTTTTACTCTGATACCCTTTCACGTAAGACGTGAAGCCTTTGTTATGAGTGAACTTTGGTTACCCCCAATCAGCGTTTGTATTGGAGGCTGGCAGACAAGGCCATAGAAAGTACAAATGGGTGATGCCAACACACGGCGACAGTCGTTTCACTGTTTTCAGTTTCATTAGGCTAATTCTCGAGGTTGTCGACAAAGATGGCAATGTGCAACGCAGTAGGCTACTGCACGGACGCTCACACGGAGACAGACGGACACACACATACACAACGCAGACACACACAAGCACACGCACACACACACATCCGTACGCATGCACATTCTCGCACAACGCACATACACATTCTCGCACAACGCACATACACACACATATACATACGCACATACATACACACACATATGCACACGATCACACACATATATACACACGGACGACGCGCACGAAACGCACACACACAACGCAAGCACACCCACACACACACACACACCCGCACACACACACACACACACACACACACACACACACACACACACAGCCACATTTCAGGAGGAGGTGGGTGTCACAAAAGACGGTATTGCAGAGACAACAATACATCTGATTTGTGTACAATGACCACCACATTACAATACTCACATTACTATGTTGTATTGTTCTTACATAACACTTTTGCAGCTCAATCTCAAAAGCTAGCTTTAAGGGTTCCATTGCATTCAAGTACAACAAAATCATATCAAGAAGCTTGCCTTTTATCGTTTCTTGAACAACAAAAATTTCCTTTTGAAAAATATATTGTCAGAAATGTATCAGTTTAAAATTCTGTTTCAAAGGAAATATTTATTGATGCTAATGTATATTTTTACAAAACGAGCTAGACATTTATCGTATCTCCAAGCAATACGAAATTATGCAGCTTTATACCAAAGTCTATCGAACTTCTGAATAAGTATAAATAATCTGTGACGGTGTGTGTGGAGGTGTAGGTGTGTGCGTGTGTGTAAGAAAAAGAGGGTGCCTTTATTGATACTATTTCTTTTAATCATTTAATCACTTGTGGTGCTAATTTGTGCAATGACAGCTGTTATGTAGGTTTGTAAAATATAAGTCTTTCTTTGCTTATGTAGTTATCTCTGTGATTAGAATTGATTTGTATGATATATACATAAAAAATACAATATGAATGTTCTTTTCCTTTAATGTAATTAACTTTTTAACCTGATATCTGTACATTAATATAAGCGAGAAATAAAATGATATATAGATGTCCAGTAAGAATGTGAAGTGCCAACTGTGTAGGGCACAAGTGTTGTGTTTTCTTTTTATTGATTGATGACTCCTGTAACTGCATGCAAAACATGTCTTAATTTCTCAGAGTGAAATAATAAAGTTTTCTTGCATCTTGTATCTTGTATACATATACGTAATACCTACCTACCTACATACGCACTTACCTACCTACATATATACATACGTACATACCAATCTACATACATACACGCATGCATACATAGGTACATACCTATCTACATATATACATACGTAAATACCTACCTACATACAAACGCACGTACATACCTGCCTGCATACATACATACATACGCACATACATACATAGGTACATACCTACCTATATACGTACCTACCTACATACATATATACATACGTACATACCTTACGTTATATTACAGTACATGATTATTGCTTTAGGTCCAGCGGACTCTTCCGAGCCAAATCAGGACCAGCGTACATACCTACCTACATACATACCTATATACATACATACGTACATACCTAAATACCTAACTAAATACATACACAAGTACATACCTACCTGCATACATGCATACGTACATACCTAACTACATGTAGACATACATACATACGAAGCTACCTACCTACCTACATACGAGCATTCCACCTATCTACATACATACATACATACATACGTACATACCTACATACATACGCACATACAAACAGATACACATACATACGTACATATATACATGCTTACGTACATACCTACATACATACGTACATATCTACCTACCTATATCCATACATATATACATACTGACGTACGTACATACATACCTACCTACATACATACACACGTACATTACTGTCCTACATACATACTTAGGACGAAAAAAAATAACCACCATTCTTAAGCGAAAAGCTTGCGAATCGTGTGTGCATGTAGGTGATGTTTACTTGTAACAATACAGTAGCAGCAAAAAAAATTGTACCAATTGGCAAAGAATAATGGTTGCAGCATGATCGTGGCACAGAAACATTGGTTGTTTGTGTTTGTTTGTGTGGGTGTGTGTGTATGTGTGTGTGTGTGTAAGAGTGGGAGTGCAAAGGAGATAACTATCCTATCCTATCCTGTCCCGTAACCCGGAGGTCGTAGGGGCACCACAGATGATCGTTTAACCAGCATACTCCATCTTTCTCTGTCCTCAGCAGCCCTGACAGTGTCAAACCAGTCCATTCTCGAATGTTGTCCTCCCACCTCTTTTTCGGTCTCCCTCTTCTTCTACCCCCTTGCACTGTGCCTTGCAGAATAGTCTTTGCAAGGCCTGATGATCTGGTGACGTGGCCGTACCATCGGAGTTTCCGTTTCTTCACCACTGTGAGCAGGTCATCGTGTTGTCCAATGGCTTGTGTGATGGTCTGTCGGACATCGTCGTTGGTGATGTGTTGGGTATAGGAAATGCCCAGAAGTCTTCATCTTCATCTCTATGCTTTGAATTCTTCGTTAAAGATCTGCTGTGAGGGTCCATGCTTCGCAAGCATATAGGAAGATGGAGATGACAAAGGAGCGCAGCTGTCTTATTTAAGGAGAGAACAGTTAACTACAATAGAGGAATGTTCAGATGAATCAACGCCATTTACTAGCAAACGCTTTGTTCTGATCGTAAAACATCCCTGTCATTGGCAGTGATAATATATATATTTTAATCCCCAGAACTGCGTCCCGCACATGTTTAAAGTCTGTCATCAGCAAGGGAAGAGGTTTTGTATTCACAACAAGACGTGGTCTACTTCAAAGGACCGAGAAGTATACTTTATGTAATTGACAATTTGAGAGAGAGAGAGAGAGAGAGAGAGAGAGAGAGAGAGAGAGAGAGAGATTGAGAGAGAGAGAGAGAGAGCGCAGACCAGACAGACATACGCAGACAGAGACAGATCTGAAAGTAAAACTCATATCAAAGGGCGATTAATTTGTTATAAAACTTAATGTTAATTACTTCATACGAAACTTTTAGCAAATGCAAATGTGTTTGTGTGCGTGTTTGTATGTCTGTAAGAGAGAGAGACAGACAGAGATAGAACTCAGTTGTTTTAAGTTCAGTATTTCATTTATCGTCTATTCAAACCATAGTGATTTTATTTAGACATTTGATGCAAGTCACTTAAAGAGCTGTCGATGTCTTCAAATATTGATCAGATTTATTCTTCTTCATGCTCTTCATATTATTCTACTGTTGCAGGCAGAAACAGAGAAAATAACTTACAGCACAACGAGTCGTCAGAAAAAAAAAAAATTTTAAACCACAAAACTTTCCAGTTTCTCTTAAAATTCTTTCTCAAGGTTTGAACAAAGCTTCATGCGTAAAACTGTGGACAGCAATTGTATTGAACATAATTATGGTTAACATCATATTATCAACCTATAGTTATGCATGTGCAATGTAAGTAGAAGCGTCCTTTGTAAGGAGGGTCTGCGAGAGGCAAGGGGTGTGGGGGGTGGGGGGGAGAGGAGGAGGTAAGTCCGCGTCAGACAGGATGAAGCGCCCATCAGCACCTTCGTCAGACAGTACAGACGTCATCGTCTGCAGCTGGTGTCCGTCGTCTGGCGAGCGGAACGGGCCATCTGGAGCACCTGGTAGATCTCCGCTCCTTGCCTTCTGTAAACACAATCGAGGCCCACGAGTAAACAGTTTACTTACCCGGGATCTGCACCCACGTGCTGCCAAGTGCTCGGCGTTCTGAAATCGGGGGAAGGGAAGAGGGAGGAAGGGGGAGTAAGGGAGAGGGGAGGGGAGGGGAGGAAGGGGCGCGGTTGTTGGAGAGGGAGTAGAGCCCATGCAGAGGGTTTGAGACCTCCTGAGCTTGCCAGAGGAGGGGGGGGGGAGGGGCTAATAACTCGGTACTCCCAAACACAGATAGCAAATAACAGTTAACATAATATTTGATTACCAAGCATCAGCCTATTATAATGCATTGCCTAGTGTCGTCCAAATGCTTCGGGATGAGAGAGAGTATGAACCGAGGTCTAGTCTGTGTACATACGCATGTATTCCACCGCACGGATTTGAGGCTCGTGCCCTAGACGAGTGAGGGGCAGTAACTCCAATACACCACCCAGCATGCGCTATAGGTCCTGTTTTCCTCCTGTCCTGGTTGGCGCTGCTCTTGCGGTTTCCTGTGCTTTCGCTGAGACATCATTTCTTTTTCTAACTCCGCTAGAAACCTGGGGTTCATCATGGATTCTACTCTCTCTATGAGACAGCATATCACTAGAGTCTGTCGGGTTTGCTACTTTGAGTTGAAGAGAATTAGTTCAATTAGAAAATTTCTATCAGAAGACGCCACAAAGACCTTGGTTACTTCCTGTATTCTATCTAGATTAGATTATTGCAATTCCCTTCTCATTGGCTGTCCAGATTCTATCCTCTCTCTGCTTCAAAAAGTTCAGAACTAACCCTCCACACCTCTCCTTGTTAAGCTACACTGGCTTCCTGTCGCAGAACGTGTTAATTATAAAACTGCCTGTTTGTTTGTAGATTATAGTCACACGACACTTTCGCATATAGGTGACTACTGGACCGATTTATACTGACACCAGCGGGCCAGTTGTTGGTAAAGGGGAAAATAATATGATCACACGTTGACCAATCCGGGATTCGAACCAGCGACCTTTCGGTTACCAGCAAGACGCTCTTACCAACTGAGCTACCCGGCCCCTGAAAACTGCCTGTATCTACTACAATATTGTCATCGGTTCTGCTCCTTCTTATCTATCTGACCTAGTCTCCCTTTACACTCCATCTCGTTCCCTTCGCTCATCCACTGACTGTCGTCTTCTCCGTCAGGGCCGTTACAAAAGAAAATCTAATGGTTTCCGCTCTTTTGCTGTCCACGGCCCTCACCTATGGAATTCTCTCCCCTTTCATGTTAGACATTCTACCTCCTGCGATTCGTTCAAATCCAACCTTAAAACGTATCTTTTCTCAAAAGTCTTTCAGCAGTATCTGTAGTTGTAAAAGGGGTTTGGAGGAGTGGGGGGTTAAGTAGTAATTTAGTATGTTTTTGTCATATTGATTTACACAGCAGTAGTATGTACGCGTGAAAGAGTAACTTGTCTTATAATTATAGTATATATATAGTGTGTATATGTGTTTGCGTAAGAAAGTGTGCGTGTATAGCGCTTAGATCCTTAGGGTAGGCGCTTTATAAATGCTAGCTATTATTATTATTATTATTATTATTATTATTATTATTATTATTATTATTATTATTATTATTATTATTATTATCAATGCGAATTGCGGCCCGTATGGGGTACGATAACAATTTTAAAAAATACTGTATTGCTAATTGACACGAATGATACACCTAGAAACGTATTTATGTGTCCTGTAAATCCAGAAAGACAAAAGAATATAGGCCTACACATCCACAAGCAACATCGATTCCAAACATCAAATTTAGAAAAATGACAAATTGTCATCAAAACTAACATTATCACAATTTGTATTATATTTTTGTAAGCGTAGTAGCCTATACAAATAGTTTTCTGTTCAATGTTTTCTAGTCCGCTTTAATAATTATGCAAGTTTTGTTCCAAAACGAAGAGTTTGCAATCTATACAAATTGTCAAAATCACTAATATCGTATTTGTCTTTGAGTATTTTGAGGGTGTGCATGTTTGTCACTAGAGTAGACTCCGTTCCACTCATTACAGACAGATCGATGCCCCAGTATCTGGGGTTTCTGAATAAATAGTATACCCACCACCCACTTACCCCGGGGGAGGGCTGAGGGGCATATCGAGTGTTTCCGAATAAATAGTATCCCCACTTTGTGGAAATTTTGTGATTTAAATTCCCGCTGTCGCTGTCTTTCTTCCTTGTTCTTTCTCATTCCTACTCTGTTCTATTAATCTATTATCTTCTTCGCTATACCAGTCACCTACCTTTTTTCTTGAAAACTCTCTCAAAACTCCTCATTTGCGTGTAGGCTCGGTTGGGTCAACTTGGGTATATTGGACGCTTTCTGCCAATTGGTGACTAGGTGTTCTATAGTATTATTATTTAGTAATGTAGGCATTTTATATGTTACGTGTTTTGTTAATATTTCATAAAAATGTTTATATTCTATTTTGTTTTTGTAAACGGGGCTTCGATAAATTGGAGCTTAGCCTCAGCCTCCCCTGCAAGGGATGCCTTTATTGTAAAGTGAACGGCTGGTGGAGTGCCTTCAGTGTTACCATTATGGTGGTTTCAGCAGATCTTTTAAATACGGATCAGGGGCGAGTCCTCTTTCAACCAAATTGTGGCCCTGATTCGGCTCTTTGCAGCCCGCTGGACCCTGTAAGAAAGAAAAAAAAAGGTGTATATACCTCTGTCGTCTTTCTATTAGAACTTATTGGCTCAGTGGTTTGAGGCGCAGATGGCACTGTGCGAACGGAGCTGGCGTGGTATAATGCAATTCTCAGGTATAAAGCAATTCTCAGCGAGTAGGCACCCTGGTCGCGGTTGGGTGCGATCCTGACTTGTACCCAATGTTCCAGGAAGATTGATATCCATTCTTTTGAAGATTCCAGATTAGTGTCCTCGTTCGCCAAAGGACATGTTGACGACCTTGTAAAATAACATTAAACATGACACAAAACAATAAAATACACATAGAATAAAAGCATCAGATGTGACGTAGAGCAGATATATCTTGGAGGTGAAGCGGCATTTCAGGACTTAGCTCAGTAGATAGAATAATATTAATGATGATGATGATGATGATAATAATAATAATAATAATAATAATAATAATAATAATAATAATAATAATAAATAATAATAATAATAATAATAATAATAATAATAATAATAATAATAATAATAATAATAATGATAATAATAATAATAATAATAATAATAATAATAATAATAATAATAATAATAATAATAATAATAATAATAATAATAATAATAATAATGATGGATACGAGTATACTATTAATCTATACCTGTATATGAATACCTGTTTCCCAACTTATCAGGTGCCGATTTTGATCTCTTTTTTTTTTAAATCGGATTATTGGTACAGATTATTTATTGAATGAATCTTAACATTTTACTTTAAAAGTCTTTCCCATCGAAATAATTTTAGACTTAAACTAATTAAAATTAAATACATAACAACTAATATGAACATATTTTCCATGTAAAAAAAAAAGGAAAGGAAAAACCAGAAACAACATCCAAGCTACAGAATAAATTATCATAATTTACCTACCTATTGCTGGCTCGTTATTTTTCCAGACAAACTAACGGCAACATTCATTCTGTAGGGAGGGGATAGAAGGAGGGTGAGTGTGGGGAAGTAGGAGGAGATGAAGGGGAAGTAGAGGGAGAGGGAAGGAGGGAGTATGGGTGAAGGGATACATACATCCGGTTCAAAGAGTTGAGGAATCAGTGGACAAGTTTGGAACAATGGCAGTGTGGGAAGGAAATGGAGACCGATATAGGGTACATGATAGTGATCTGTGGGTACATGATAGTGATCTGTGTATACAGTACTGGGCATTGTGCCATTCTGTAAAGAAAGGAGGGGGGGAAGGAGGGGTGGGGGAAGGAATCAGGCTATTATCTTTCTTTCTTTTTTTTTTAAACACCGCGGCTTGATATTGATAATTAACGGCTTACCACGCTGCTGAGCGATGACTTCCAGATGGAAAGGATGACTCCATTCTGAGTTGCGGCGATGGTTGGCGCATGATGGTTGACGCTGCAGAGGATGGGTGCTGCACAGGTGAAAAGATGCTGACAGATCACAGGTATATAGTGGATGCTGACAGATCACAGCTATATAGTGGACGCTGACAGATCACAGCTATGTAGTGGATGCTGACAGATCACAGCTATGTAGTGGACGCTGACAGATCACAGCTATATAGTGGATGCTGACAGATCACAGCTATATAGTGGACGCTGACAGATCACAGCTATGTAGTGGATGCTGACAGATCACAGCTATATAGTGGACGCTGACAGATCACAGCTATATAGTGGACGCTGACAGATCACAGCTATATAGTGGATGCTGACAGATCACAGCTATATAGTGGACGCTGACAGATCACAGCTATGTAGTGGACGCTGACAGATCACAGCTATATAGTGGACGCTGACAGATCATAGCTATATAGTGGATGCTGACAGATCACAGCTATATAGTGGACGCTGACAGATCATAGCTATATAGTGGATGCTGACAGATCACAGCTATATAGTGGATGCTGACAGATCACAGCTATGTAGTAGATGCTGACAGATCACAGCTATATAGTGGATGCTGACAGATCACAGCTATATAGTGGATGCTGACAGATCACAGCTATATAGTGGACGCTGACAGATCACAGCTATATAGTGGACGCTGAATCCGGCTTCCAGCATCTCCCCACATCTAAATTGTAATGGCAATCGTCCTTAATATACCAACGACATTTCAAAAAAAGCAAAACCTGACAGATATATCGTGTTTCTTGCTCTTTTAATTTATTATATCGTTTCACTTCTGTTCTTTTTGACTTACTGTACAACGGATGTAAGGGATGGACTAGAATAACGATGCCAGAATCGTCCACTTGTTCCAAATTTGACCCTGTTACACAAATGATCGGGATCTTTAACTTTCCACGCTTAGGAAGGGTAATCCTTGTTTGTTTGTTTGTTTGTTTGTTTGGTTTTTTTAAAAAGGGGAGGGGGTTGTCATTTAAAAAAATCTACTTTTGTCAGAAAACAATTATTGACACTTCCACCATACGAACTTGAGTAAATCGAGGCACGCGACTCGTACGTGCATCTTAGCCAAAATTATGTTGTTGTTGTTGTTGTTGTTGTTGTTGTTGTTGTTGTTGTTGTTGTTGTTGTTGTTGTTGTTTTAAAGTAAAAAAGAGGACAACCTTAACAGGGTGTGGGCTATTTTGAAGTAATTCTGTAGTGAAATTTTGGTCTAATAGCCTTTAACACTTCCATGACACTGTGATTACTTCCAGCCATTGAGAACGTAATCACATTGGGCGGTGTTGAGGACCTCTCACGCACACCAGAGATATCTAAATATCCCTGCGCACACGTACATGAGCACGCACGCATAATCACCTGCGCGCGATGAGATACACACACACACACACACACACACATGGGCACGAGCGCACGCGCGCACACACACACACACACATGGGCACGAGCGCACGCGCGCGCTTACACACACACACACACACGCAGGAGTCACCATCTCCATCACTCCTTTTATCCAACAACTGCACTTTCTCTCTCTCTCTCTCTCTCTCTCTCTCTCTCTCTCTCTCTCTCTCTCTCTCTCTTTCTTTCTCTCTCTCTTTCTTTCTTTCTCTCTTTCTCTCTTTCTTTCTCTTTCTTTCTCTCTTTCTATTTCTCTCTCTCTCTTCCCCCCCCTCTCTCTTGTTAATTAAACTGCGCACTCTGTCATCATGTTTTAATCCCAAAATGCCTTTACAAACAGCTTGTGGATTGACAAACATGTCATGATGCTTTGTATAACGTGGTGTGCCATCCGGCTTTGCCACTGTAACACGTGTCAGTGAAAATAACCCTCTTTATAGGCTTGATTCTACATCAAAGGGATAAGTCCATTTCCTATTGGATTTTTTAATATGCTAAAGTGCGAAGGGCAGGGCCGGATCCAGGGGGGGGTTACCTGGGTTCCGGAACCCCCCCTCCAAACTCCAAAAAAAAAAAAATGTTGTTTTATGAAAAGAGGTTTAATTTTTTAAAAACTGTTTTTAAAACATTGCAGTTTTTATTCACTTTTGGTCCAAGGTACAAATAGTTATTTATAGACAATTCAACGGAAATCCATTTCAAGGGATCCGTTGAAACGTCCAAAGCGTTGTCCTGTTGAAACGACCAAGTAACCCAACCCCTAAGCCTAAATTAGTAAATGCAGCCATATTTTCCTGTTCTGTCCGCAAGCCTCTTCCAGCACCTTCACCTTGATACTGGCCTAATCCCCCAAAAACGACTTTTTAGAAATATTAATTAAGATGCTAAGTTGATAATTATGAACTATAATTCGTTGCCTGGTTTGGTGAAGTCAGCAAAATGGCAAATGCTTTGACAACTGATGTTATTGTTCCTCGTCAAGCATCCGGACAGACTCTCCGTGACAACCAACCTGCGGCCACTCCAGAAGAATATTTCAAGATTACCATTGCCATTCCTTTCTTGGAACACCTGTCAACCGAACTGGACTCGAGGTTCAAAACTGCTGACCTAGCAAGTTGATGGTCTCTGTCTGGTGCCAAGCACTTTAATAGACAACCAGGATGGTTTCATGCAGGTTCCAGAAGGGGTGAAGACACTGGCAATGTTGTGGGAGTCTGACCTACCAGACAACGCTACCCTTGATGCAGGATTACCAACGGTGGGTTTGCAAATGGCGAAGTGCTGCTGAGAATGCGACAGCTATCATCCCATCCACGGCATCAGAAGCACTGAAACATTGTGACGGGGATTTTTATCCCAACCTGTTCATCATGCTAAAGAACCTTTGCACCCTGCCTGTCACTACTGCCGAGTGTGAGCGTTCAAACAGTCAGTTGCGCAACCTGAAAAACTACCTGCGCTCTACAATGGGGCAACAGAGGCTCAATGGACTTGCTTTACTGAAAGTGCACAGGGATGTTGATATTGACTTCAAAGAGGCAGTGAACTGTTTTGCCAGAAGATACAATTCACAAATGGTACTAATGCCGGAGAACCTAGTGCAGCAAGACTGAAAGTGAAAGCAGGGCGGTGATGTTCATAAACTACAAGGTAAAGCTTTATACCATTAGCGATCGACAAAAAGTAGTGAATAATAATAGTATACAAAACATCTCTGCTGATAAATAAATGTTTGTTTGTGTGTGTTGTTTGTTTTTGTTTTTTTAAGGGAGGTGCAGAGGATAATTTTTGTACCTCAGAGTTTGTCAGTTCAACTGTTAAAAAAGCTCAAAGTCCCAGACCATCACAAATGGCTTTTTAAAGGTTCACGTAGCACCAGATTGCACCATTTTGCATCCTTGAAAAAAAAAATTTCCGGGGGGGCATGCCCCCGGACCCCCCTAGAAGGCTCGGCGCTTCGCGCCTTCGCTGAACCTGTAACCCCCCCTTCGACTTTCCCCAGGTCCGGCCCTGGAAGGGAGACCACGTGGTGTATAAATGTCACCAGACTGAACCTAACCTTTCATAATTCAATTCAATTCAATCAATTTACTTATAGTCTGTCCACTACTTAAATGACATTAAACTTAAATTTAAAAAATTTAATTAAGAACAAATAATTAGAAGTAATTAAAACATCATAAGTAATCATAACAGAAAGGTAGTTTTTATTACCGTTAAACAATTCAACTCTTAACATTGAAATATCAACATCATACTATTGAAAGTACATCGCGTACAATAATCACAATTATAACAAGTTTCCTATATGATTACAGTAAGCCCTCGGGTTACACCGGTCTCGACTTACATTGATTCGTGGTTACGACGCTCCTCCCCATACAAATTTAATAAATAATATTACGCGTTGTTCCGTCTTACGCGGTTTAGCGTCGTAAGCGACGTAAACAAACGGGAACTAGTTTAATTCATGTGGTAAGGAAACGCTTTCTCTTCTTTTTAATACTTTTTTATGTCGATAACAGTTACAGTACAGTATATAGCACTGTACGTACAGTACATGCATTTTTCTTTAAGTTCCGACTTACGATGAAATCGGGTTACGACGCATCCAACGAACGGATCAACGTCGTAACTCGAGGACCCCCTGTACACGATACAATAGATGAACCTTTAATAATGTTGATGCCAGAGCAACTGTAGTGGAAAGTTTAAATACTTTCTGTAGCACACACCAACATTCAAAACCCTGATTTTCGCAGTGCCACTATCTTACTAGTGCTCAGTAAGGTTATAAAAATACGTCTGAACTGTAGTTTGACTTGCGGATCTGAAGATCCCGGGTTCGAGCCCAGGCCGGGGCATTGTGTTGTGTCCTTGGGAAAGACACTTTACTCCCGTTTCCTACTCCTTCGGATGAGAGTATAAACCGAGGTCTAGTCTGCGTCGCATACATTCCAACATAACGGACTTTAAAGATCCTGACGCTCATGTCCTAGACGGGTGAGTGCCGGTAACACGAACACACCCAGCATGCACTAGGTCCTTCTCCCCCATCCCTGGCTGCCCAGGATTGCGCTCAGTTGTCTGGAGCGTTATTACGATGCGCCCAAAGGCTGCAAGTTGGCGCCTCGGGCGGCTTGAGTTAGATCCTGTATCGGCCAGCGCCTTGAGTCGCCAAGTACGGTGAGATATGTGCGCTATAACAATCCTCGATAATAATAATTTGATACAATCCTGGCCAGACAGCAGTTGTTACTCAGTGAGCTCTTCCTCAATAGCCGCGGACCTTGTGAGGCACAGGAAACTTGGCTCATGTGCCCCATCACAAGACTGTCTCGACCGCCTATGAAACGGCCTAGGCAGTTCTCCTGCCAACGTTTCCTCTTGTGTGCTGCTACAAGGCAGAAGAGGAAGTGTGTAACCGAGCGGGAACTGGAAGAAGGGTGGTAGTGACGAATGGTCATGTCATTTCCATTTTGTCTGAAAGAATCTTTGTTGGTTTTATACAAGTAAGCTCGCAGATCTTTATTTGTGAACGAGCCTGACACGGGAACTTGCGTTGCAGAACCTGTCCTATGAACGCATATTGTAGAACACCCAACACGTTGAAACACATCCATTACTGAGATAAACAAACAAGGGCAATTTCTGCAAGTCGCTTTATTAGTGTCCAACGCTCAAAGAATTATCTCCCCTACCAAAAAATTGCTCATAAGACGCTAAACATAAATTCACCTGTTTGAGAGCTTTGACTGCTTTGACTGCCGATGTTTCCACTGTCCCCCTTCTCGATAGTTTGCGTGGATTGTTAACATTCCGTCTTAAACATGATGTGACATAACATGAAAACATAAACGGCGCTATACAAATTGTTCCAGCATCGTGAAAGAAGGGGAGTAAATCTACGCATTAAACAGCCGTCAACTGCAGTTGTTTGCTGCGTGGACAAAGCTATACGCAGAGAAAAGGGAGATAACTTGCCAAAACAACAGGGCCGACATTCATATTCTGTGCACTTTTCCAAACTCTATGCCTTCTCTTTCACACAAACTGCTTCAATAACTCTCATTGAGTATCAGAGACAGAATTTTGTGTTTTGGGGAAGCTTAACTGCATCATGGGCGCTCGCTACATTGCGTAGGTAACTTCAGTATTGGAAGATATTGTCTTTATTAAAGGGCCCGAAGATGACACATGTTAGCTTCACATATCCTTTTCAAATTCACAGCGAGTGTTAGCCCACCGAAAGCTAAAATAGAAAAAGAAGGAAAGATTCAGATTTAAAAAAACAAACCTCCCTTTAAAAAAAAAAAGGATTTTGACATTAATCGATGTATTCATTTGATTTGTGTGCTCTATTAATAGCATCAATGGTGATTCTAAAAATAGCACAACAGCAAAAGTGTGCATAGTAGGCCAGCTGTGCTGTTTACACAACAAGGAAGGGACGCCTACAATTCAAAGCTTTGCGCTCGCTTCGAGTAACGGTTGATTATTAATTATTGCATCTTTTAATGTCGCAGCTAGGCATTTCCCCTTTAATCTCTCTCTCTCTCTCTCACACACACACACACCCACACGAATACACACACACACACATATACTTGAAAGACGCCGTTGTTGCGACTTTATGAAACGCCACATACTTTGTTTTGACATTTGGTAATATTTTGTCCCTTTTTAAAAAAAAAGTACTTTTAAGTTTATTAACGCTAACGCTAACCCATGTTAGTTTCCAACCTTTCTTTCATATATAATGCTCCATGTGGAACACGTCACCTAAGATAAAGAAGACAAACATTGTCAAAGTACTTCACGGCTTTAAAACGTTTACCACAAGCCAAACTAACGTGAAAAGAAGTCAGAATAAGCTAACTAGAGCACTCAGCTATGACCCCCGTGTATCCCAGAATTATTAGGTCAAACCCTTCTTTTTATCTTGTTATACACAAGTGGCAATGGGTCTGTCCAAAAAAAGGGGAGACACACATTGTGTGTAAACGCAGGCAGTGGTTGTCTCGCCTAGAGATCGGGGACATGGAGCTCAATATCAGCCTGTTGGATATAATCCTTAACAGATGCTATCCTCCGGGTAACAAAGGAATGACAGAAAAGATATAGCTCCCTTCCTTTGCCACCAGTGCTGCGCCGTTGTGGCTACAGATGGCTATTTCGCTGTGTTCTCAGCTCTGCATTGTATCATCAGCTGAGCTTGCTACCCGCACACACATTACATTATTATTGCTTTAGGTCCAGCGGACTCTTCCGAGCCAAATCAGGACCGGACAACCCCTGATCCGCATAAAAGATCTGCTGAAACAACCCTAGTGGTCAAACTGAAAGCTCTCCACCAGCCAGTCACTTTACAATAAAGACATCCCACGCAGGGGACGCTGAGGCTATACTCTAATTTATCGAACCCCCGTTTACAAAAACAAAATAGAATACAAACATCGTTATAAATTATCAACAAAACACATACATATAAAATGCCTACATTGCTAAATAATAACATCATACGAAGCCCTAGTGACCACCTGGCAGAAAGCGTCCAATATTCTCAAGCTGATCCAACAGACCTCATACACAAATAAGGAGTCTTGTCCAGGAAGAGTTTTCAAGAAAAAAAGGTAGGTGACTGGTCTAGCGAAGAAGAAGATAGTTAGCAGATTGATAGAACAGAGCAGGAATGAGAAAGAGCAAATGAGAAAGACAGTGACAGTGGGAATTTAAAGCATTAAATTTCCAGAAAGTGGGGATACTATTTATACTGAAACCACCGGTACCCCAACGGGGGTAACAAACACATGAGGCTGAGACATTTTATTCCTCTATGAAGAGTACATAGAAAAATTTTCATGCGGAGAAGCTACTCACACATTGACTGGCTGGCCACAGAAATGGAAACAAATCTAACGTTTTCAAAGAGAAATGGTAGCCAAAATATTTATCAAATCTAGTGTTGCAGTCTTGCTACATGTAGTAGTTTCTACTCGCAAAGCAGTCACTTTCTTCACTACGTGTGAACAATTTCTGGCTGAAGAACGAACTGGACGGGTTCTTGAAGTTAATGGCAAAATAAGGTGCACAAACGGTAGTGTAGACACACTTGAAGTTACTTTAGATAGGACAAACTGTGTCATGTATGCGATAATGATGGACAAACAGAGTCGCGTATCGGATGATGATGGACAAACACAGTCGCGTATCGGATAATGATGCTGTTCAGCGTTCTGAATCACAGTCCCGACACTCACTCAAGACTGGCAATCAACGCAGACAGTCAACACTGACAGTCAACACTAACAGTTAACATGAACAGTCAACACTGACAGTCAATACTGACAAACACAACCTTTCTTCCTTGCTATTGCTTGGCTACACAGTTATGTTACACTCACTCAAGACTGGCAATCAACACAGACAGTCAACACTGACAGTCAATACTGACAGTCAACACTGACAGTCAACACTGACAAACACAACCTTTCGTCTTTGCTATTGCTTGACTACAAAGTTATGTCCCACTCGCCGTAGCTCAGTGGTAGAGCGCTCGCCTGCTATACCGATGACCCAGGTTCGAATCCCGTGGTAAGCGAGATAAAAGTACTATTTCTTTCTCACTGTCCATCTTAGCAATATGATTGCTCTGGTGGTTCACAGTTGATCTAGGTTACTGCCCTCTCTTTCCTCAGATACGTAGTTGCCCCTTCTAGCCACATCGCCAATGGTTGGTGTAGACGTTAAACGTCTATGTTCATTAACACGCTCTTATTTATATTTCCTATCCTATCCTATCCTGTGCTATCCTATCTTATCCCGTAAGTCGAAAGTCGTTGGGGCACCACATAATCGTTTAACCAGCGTACTCCATCTTTCTCAGTCATTTATTTATTTATTTTCTTTTTTTTTTAATAAATAAGAATTTGGTGATTTTAATCCCTGTTTCAAAGTTTAGCCCATAACGCCAGCTGCTCAGTGATGTAGGCCAGAGTATAGGAACGTCAGGCGATAACATAGCAGCCTGTATACACAATGGTACGCAGTGTATAGGAACGTCAGGCGATAACATTGCAGCCTGTACAGACAATGGTAGGCCAGTGTGTAGGAACGTCAGGCGATAACATTGCAGCCTGTACAGACAATGGTATGCAGTGTATAGGAACGTCAGGCGATAACATAGCAGCCTGTACAGACAATGGAACGCAGTGTATAGGAACGTCAGGCGATAACATTGCAGCCTGTACAGACAATGGTATGCAGTGTGTAGGAACGTCAGGCGATAACATTGCAGCCTGTACAGACAATGGTATGCAGTGTATAGGAACGTCAGGCGATAACATAGCGGCTTGTACAGACAATGGTATGCAGTGTATAGGAACGTCAGGCGATAACATAGCAGCCTGTACAGACAATGGTACGCCAGTGTATAGGAACGTCAGGCGATAACATAGCAGCCTGTACAGACAATGGTATGCAGTGTATAGGAACGTCAGGCGATAACATAGCAGCCTGTACAGACAATGGTATGCAGTGTATAGGAACGTCAGGCGATAACATAGCAGCCTGTACAGACAATGGTACGCCAGTGTATAGGAACGTCAGGCGATAACATAGCAGCCTGTACAGACAATGGTTTGCAGTGTATAGGAACGTCAGGCGATAACATAGCAGCCTGTACAGACAATGGTATGCAGTGTATAGGAACGTCAGGCGATAACATAGCAGCCTGTACAGGCAATGGTACGCCAGTGTATAGGAACGTCATGCGATAACATAGCAGCCTGTAGGGGTCACGTGACGGAACGAGAAAAATGGCGACGTGCTTTTGAATCCTGCGATATCTGTCGCTAAATTCGATCATTTTACGACGTCTGTAGGCTAAAAGTATAAAAAACAATCATGCCAGCGGATTTCCTAGCTCACCGGGGGACGACGGGCAGGTTTGTTTCTGTTCTATTCAGAATCCTGAAACGTAAATTGATTCAATTCGAACCTTCCTATGTGTTACTGTTATGGCGCAGTTGTGGTATAATGGAAAAGCATTGTGTTCGTGTAGTGGCCGACTATGAGATTTTCTGTGGAAAGACTGTTACGTTCAAGCAGGAAGATAACGGTACACATTACCAGGCACGTTTTGGTGTACTGACAGCTGTGACAGTGGTTTTTATGGCAAGTTATTTGCTGACATGTGGCGACGTCGAATCCAACCCAGGACCGATCCCACCTACAAAAGAAACACTTGAAGTAAACAACCTACAGGATAACATGGCGGAGGACGACCAAATGCAGCAGTCACCATCAGCGAAATGTCTACAGACGAGCAGTAGTGGGCATCAGCATGAAAGTACACAAAATGTTATACTGCAGGCGTTGGCAGCAGCTGTAAAGCAGTTGGAAAGTAAACACGACAACAGTACAGCACAACTACGGTCAGAGATAGTGCAGGAGATGAAAGTAGACATGCAAAAGATGAACGGATCGCTGTCAACACAGTTAGAAAGAATAGAGGTGAATCAGAAACAGTTAAAGTCCAAGGTAAACCAACTTCATGATCAATGTATCAATCTGCAAAAAGAAAATGTGCTTCTTCGTGAAAAAGTGGACAATCTGGCATCAAAGTGTGACTCCCTGGAAAATCATAGTCGCCGTAACAACTTGTTATTTTTCGGACTACAGAAAAGCCGTGGTCAGGAGAGTTGGGAGGAGTGTGAGGAGAAGGTGAGAGAGGTGATCAGAGTCGGTATGGGTATTGCACAAGAAATTGACATTGAACGGGCACACAGAACCGGGAGAGGCAATGCTGTTGTAGTAAAACTGCTATCATACAAACACAAGATGATGATCCTGAACAAAACACGCCTATTGAAGGACTCTAAACAATTTCGAGATGTATTTGTCAGGGAAGATTTTTCCTCTTCAGTGCGTCAGAAGCGAGAAGGGCTAAGAAAGAAGGCAAAGCAGTTGTACGAAGCAGGCCAGAAACCTAAGATGAAGTTTGACAAGCTCATTGCCAACGACATCATCTACACCTACGATCTTGAGAACGATCGAGTGCTGAGAATGGAAGGGACAGGAGGAGCACGACCTGATGACACCGACGTGGTCGATGACAGCGAGAGGGGAGCTACGGAGCGAGGGAGTGGCAGAGGTGACTATGCCTGGGGGAACAAGTTTTTCTATAGTGACCATCAACAGAGCACCGACCCCCAGACCGACTTTCCCCCACTTCAACGACACGACAATGAAACCGACCAGCTTGTATTCGACTCTCTGCCACCCGCAAATCAACAGCCTCTGTTGTTGACATCGGAGTACCCGTGTCTGAATCAAGCGAGACATACGCGAAAGAGCAACGCCGACGACACTGCGGGTGACGATCTAGCCTTGAGTCCAAGTGCGAGTTCAACAAGGCAGTGTGACTTAGTGATAACGCAGCCGTACGCACGTGCACGAAGACTTAGTAATACTCCAATGCCCAGGCGTAGTCCCGTGAAATTACGTCAGCGTTCAGTCAATAGGCCTAGTGATAAGAAAAGCTCACAACCAAGGATAGACAATGTAATACAAAACATAACTGTGGCACAAAACAAAAGTCTAGGTCCACAGCAAAATCGGGGAGAGAAAGCAAACGATGATGAAGGAGTGGGAGAGGGTGGAAGAGGGACAGAGAGAAGTGGATGTACAAATACACAGAAGTAGGGAGGTGGCCAACGCCCAAGTTATCTAAAAATATGTACCTGGAATTGTGATGGATGGCTACAAAAACTTGACATAAAAGAAGCCATTGATTCATTGTTATCCTTTGACATTTTTTCGTTGAACGAAACATATGTTGACAATGAGAGAGGAGAATACAGTGCATTCAAGGACTATGATGTTTATGTTGCAAAAGCAGTAAAACTAACATATGGGAGTAGGAACTCGGGAGGGGTAATGGTTTTTGTGAGAAAATCCTTGGCAGAATTTGTGAAACGTGTGGACGTAAAATATGAACATTCTATAGTTTTGGAAATAAGCAAATTGCTCACTGGTCTTAACAAAAACATTGTATTAATATGCAAATATATTCATCCTTTTGATAGTAAATACTGGAATACAGTGGATTCTGGTTATGGAATTGAAGTTTTGGAACAATGCATTGTAGACTTGCATGAGAAACTGGATGACTTTTACATGTTGATTTGTGGTGATTTGAACGCCAGGACTGGCTGTGAAAATGCTGTACCGTTAGATAATTATGATGATTATGACTATTGTTGCTTGAGAGATAGAATTGCAGACAACGAGCAAAAGAAAACTAATCATGCCAGATTGTCTGATGACCAAGAAGTTAATAATTTTGGCAAAGAACTTATTGATATGTGTTCTATGTTTGACTGTACTATCTTGAATGGTTTACAGGAATTTTGTTTTGATGATTCTTTAACATATGTTTCTCACAACGGTGGCAGTACTATTGATTATTTCATTGTGTCACGTGATTTGTGTACTGCAGATTTTGTTCACTCATTGCGTGTTGTTTCGTTTGTTGACTCATCGCATTTCCCAGTTGCATTATCGCTTTGTATCAAGAAAACACTTCAGCAAAATAATATTCATAAGCCTAGATGGGTAAACAAGTTAATCTGGAATCAGTCGCTGGAGTGTAGTTTTATTGATGTTTGGAATTCTGATGTTACCCAAAATACATGTGAGCATGCATTGTTGATGTTGAACTATGATGTTAATCAAGCCGTTCAGATGTTTACAGACGCTTTGTTGACCGCCAGTGATTGTATGAGAAAACGGGTTATGATGGGGAGTGGACAGCGTGAGGCATTGTGGTTTGACGCCCAATGTAGGAACGCAAAAACGAATGCTAGACGACAGTTGAATAAATTTAGGCGGAGTAAGAGTAGTGCAGACAGAGAGTTGTATGTGCAGGCGAGAAAAGAGTACAAGACTGTGATAAAATGTAAGAAAACAAGCTACAGGAGAGATAAAGCTAGACAACTTGCAAGTTTAGGAAGGAACGGGAAGCAGTTTTGGAAAGAATTAAAACTAATTTCAGGAAACAAGAAATCTGGTGTTTCAAAAGATATAACCGATATCCAGTGGTTTGAACATTTTCGGCATTTATTTCAGCAGGAGCAGACTAAGCTAGGTGATAACGTAAGGCTAAACGTAGGGCTATGCGATAGAGATCAAACAGTGGCAGGGGAGTTAACCGATGACTGTAATGAACTAAACAGCAACATTTCTGACTGCGAAGTAAGAGATGCAATTAAACATTTAAAAAAGGGTAAATCGTGCGGGATTGATGAAATTTTAGCAGAAATGTTGAAGTTAGCTGATAGCACTGCTGTCAGATTCATGACAAAGCTGTTTAATATTCTTTTTGATAACGGAATTTATCCAACCGAGTGGGCTAAGGCAATAATTGTACCGATTTTCAAAAAAGGTGATGTCCACTCCACAGATAATTATCGTGGTGTATCTTTGCTTAGCTTGGTAAGCAAGTGTTACACTTTTGTGCTGAATAAACGACTGGTAAAATGGGCTGATGAAAATAAAAAGCTAGCAGAGTCGCAGGCTGGCTTCAGGCGTGGATATTCCACTGTTGATCATATTTTCACATTAAATGCTGCAGTTGAGAAATGTTTGGCCAAAAAAGGAAGTAAGCTATATGTATGTTTTGTTGATCTAAAAAAAGCGTTCGATTCTGTTCAGCGAGAACCACTATTTGATGTTTTATTACGTCATGGATTGAGAGGAAAATTCATGAATGCAGTTGTAGCAATATATAGTTCAGTTTTGTCATGCGTGCGTATAGAAGATAAACTAACTGACTTTTTCGATTGTCCAGTTGGCCTAAGGCAAGGATGTGTATTAAGCCCGGAAATGTTTTCGCTATTTATAAACGAAATTGCATCAGCTGTGGAGGGAGGTGGTATGCACGGCATTCAGTTCTTGCCAGGCTTGGTTGAATTGTATTTATTGCTGTTTGCAGATGACATAGCACTTCTCTCTGACACCGCAATCGGCCTACAAAACCAAATTAATATTTTAAATAATGCCTGTAAAAATCTAAGCTTGAATATAAATATTGATAAAACAAAAGTCATGGTTTTTCGTAAAGGTGGGTTCCTGGGGAAAAACGAAAAATGGTATTTGGATCAAAAACTGCTAGAAGTAGTGAATGAATACAATTATTTGGGTTTTGTGTTCACAACAAAAATGAGTCTAAACAGAGGCGTGGGTGCGCTTGCGGTGAAGGGGAGACGTGCATGCATCGACTGTGTTAGATATGTCAACAAATTGAGCGATATTTCAAAACATTGTTTCTTTAAAATTTTTGACACTCAAGTTCAACCTGTTGTACTCTATGCTGCAGAAATGTGGGGCCTTCATCGGCTTGATAATGTTGAAAAGGTTCACACCCTTGCTTGTAAAAGATTTTTGAATGTACCCTTAAGAGTTCCGAACAAATTTGTTTACGGGGAAACGGGTCGATACCCATTGTATGTTAACAGTGCCGTCAGATGTATAAAGTACTGGTTGAAGCTCTTGACCTTTGATGTGTATAGACTTCCAAAACAAGCTTATCTAATGCTACGTAATTTGGATGACAGAGGGAAAAAATGCTGGGTAACTAAGGTAAAGGACACTTTATTTTCATTAGGCTTTGGTCATGTTTGGTTACAACAAAGTGTAGGGTGTACAAAAGCATTTGTTTCATTATTCAAACAGAGAATGAAAGATATCTATGTACAAGAATGGAGTGGTTCTGTGACCTGTAAAGAAATATTTAGAGACTATAAATTATTTAAGGACATATTTGAAAGTGAAAGGTATTTTGACTACATAGATATTAAATGTTTTCGTGATTGTCTGGTTAAGTTAAGGCTTGGTGTCCTACCCATTGGTGCATCTGTTTTTCGAAAAACGTTTGGCAATCACTTGAACGATAATAAGTGTAAACTTTGCAGAATAGAAGAAAACGAGGATCATATTTTATTTGTGTGTCCATTATACACCAATTTAAGACAGAAATATCTGAATGTAAGGCATCAGTCGTACATTAACTACATACGTAATGGATCTGTGTCAGACACTCGGAAACTTGGTGTTTTTTTATTCAATGCAATGAAGATCAGACAGGGGGTTGTGGAATGCCTTGAAAATATTGTTTAATGTGTAGAACGAGTCTGCTTTATATTCAGTGCTTCTATAATGAATATTTATATTACGTTATTAATACGTTGTGGTACAATTGTTTATAATGTTTACGGACCCAAACTAGGGGCCGGTGGCCTATAGTCATTAAACTTTGTTCATTGTTCATTGTTCATAGCAGCCTGTACAGACAATGGTATGCAGTGTATAGGAACGTCATAACATAGCAGCCTGTACAGACAATGGTACGCAGTGTATAGGAACGTCATAACATAGCAGCCTGTACAGACAGTGGTATGCAGTGTATAGGAACGTCAGGCGATAACATAGCAGCCTGTACAGACAATGGTATGCAGTGTATAGGAACGTCATAACATAGCAGCCTGTACAGACAATGGTATGCAGTGTATAGGAACGTCATAACATAGCAGCCTGTACAGACAATGGTATGCAATGTATAGGAACGTCATAACATAGCAGCCTGTACAGACAATGGTACGCAGTGTATAAAAACGTCAGGTGATAACATTGCAGCCTGTACAGACAACGGTATGCAGTGTATAGGAACGTCATAACATAGCAGCCTGTACAGACAATGGTATGCAGTGTATAGGAACGTCAGGCGATAACAGAACAGCCTGTACAGACAATGATACGCACTGTATAGGAACGTCAGGCGATAACATAGCAGCCTGTACAGACAATGGTACGCACTGTATAGGAACGTCAGGCGATAACATAGCAGCCTGTACAGACAATGGTATGCAGTGTATAGGAACGTCAGGCGATAACATAGCAGCCTGTACAGACAATGGTATGCAGTGTATAGGAACGTCAGGCGATAACATAGAGGCCTGTACAGACAATGGTATGCAGTGTATAGGAACGTCAGGCGATAACATAGCAGCCTGTACAGACAATGGTACGCCAGTGTATAGGAACGTCAGGCGATAACATAGCAGCCTGTACAGACAATGGTATGCAGTGTATAGGAACGTCAGGCGATAACATAGCAGCCTGTACAGACAATGGTATGCAGTGTATAGGAACGTCAGGCGATAACATAGCAGCCTGTATAGACAATGGTACGCCAGTATATAGGAACGTCAGGCGATAACATAGCAGCCTGTACAGACAATGGTATGCAGTGTATAGGAACGTCAGGCGATAACATAGCAGCCTGTACAGACAATGGTATGCAGTGTATAGGAACGTCAGGCGATAACATAGCAGCCTGTACAGGCAATGGTACGCCAGTGTATAGGAACGTCAGGCGATAGCATAGCAGCCTGTACAGACAATGGTATGCAGTGTATAGGAACGTCATAACATTGCAGCCTGTACAGACAATGGTATGCAGTGCATAGGAACGTCATAACATAGCAGCCTGTACAGACAATGGTACGCAGTGTATAGGAACGTCAGGTGATAACATTGCAGCCTGTACAGACAATGGTATGCAGTGTATAGGAACGTCATAACATAGCAGCCTGTACAGACAATGGTATGCAGTGTATAGGAACGTCATAACATAGCAGCCTGTACAGACAATGGTATGCAGTGTATAGGAACGTCAGGCGATAACATTGCAGCCTGTACAGACAATGATACGCACTGTATAGGAACGTCAGGCGATAACATAGCAGCCTGTACAGACAATGGTACGCACTGTATAGGAACGTCAGGCGATAACATTGCAGCCTGTACATACAATGGTACGCACTGTATAGGAACGTCAGGCGATAACATAGCAGCCTGTACAGACAATGGTACGCAGTGTATAGGAACGTCAGGCGATAACATAGCAGCCTGTACAGACAATGGTATGCAGTGTATAGGAACGTCAGGCGATAACATTGCAGCCTGTACAGACAATGATACGCACTGTATAGGAACGTCAGGCGATAACATAGCAGCCTGTACAGACAATGGTACGCACTGTATAGGAACGTCAGGCGATAACATTGCAGCCTGTACATACAATGGTACGCACTGTATAGGAACGTCAGGCGATAACATAGCAGCCTGTACAGACAATGGTACGCAGTGTATAGGAACGTCAGGCGATAACATTGCAGCCTGTACAGACAATGGTACGCACTGTATAGGAACGTCAGGCGATAACATAGCAGCCTGTACAGACAATGGTATGCAGTGCATAGGAACATCAGGCGATAACATAGCAGCCTGTACACACAATGGTATGCAGTGTATAGGAACGTCAGGCGATAACATTGCAGCCTGTACACACAATGGTACGAAGCTCGGTAACGGCCTGCAGTACAAACGGAAAAGAAAAATTACCCTGGGACACTGCACCCTTACTCTTTCGGATGAGAGTATAAACCGAGGTCCAGGCCGTGCGCGCGCGCATTCCATCGCACGGACTGTAACGATCCTGACGCTCATGTCCTAGACGAGCGAGTGCCGGCTACATAAAATAAACTCATCACGCCCTACGTCCCATCTCTCCATCCCAGGTCGCTCAGTATTGTGCTCAGTCGTCTGGGCGTCAGACTAGGCACCCAAAGGTTGCAAGTGGGCGCCTCGGGCAGCTTGAGTTAGATCCTGTATTATTATTATTATTATTATCATCATCATCATCATCATCATCATCATCATCATCATCATCATCATCATCATCATCATCATCATTATTATTACTATTATTAGCATCATCATCATCATTATTATTATTATTAAAGATGTATGCCTGTTGGACAGTCCTGACACTTGTAGAGAAGAACAGGCTTCAGACACGTTGTGTAATGTTTAAAAAGAAGCTGTTTTCGACGACTGAGCCTAAAAACAGGAAATATCATTGATTGATTGATTTATTATTGCTTTAGGTCCAGCGGACTCTTCCGAGCCAAATCAGGACCGGACAACCCCCGATCCGCATAAAAGATCTGTTGAAACAACCCCAGTGGGAAAATTGAATGCCCTCCACCGGCCAGTCACTTTACAATAAAGACATCCCACGCGAGGGACGGCTGAGGGTTGACCTCAACTACGCGAACTCCCCGATTACAAAAACAAAATAGAATACAAACATCATTATAAATCATCAACAAAAAAACATACATATAAAATGCCTATAGTGCTAAATAGTACATTCATAGGAAGCCCTAGTGACCACCCGGCAGAAAGCGTCCAACATTCCCAAGCTGATCCAACAGACCTCATACACAAACAAGGAGTCTTGTCCAGGAAGAGTTTTCAAGAAAAAAGGTAGGTCATTGATCTAGCGAAGAAGAATATAGTATAGCAGAGTGGTAGGACAGATCGGGAATGGGAAAGAGCAAATGAGGAAGACAGCGACAGTGGGAATTTAAAGCACTAAATTTCCAGAAAGTGGGGATACTATTTATACTGAAACCCCCGGCATTCCAACGGGGGGGGGGGGGGGGGGGGGAAATATCATTAGAAGAAAAGTGTATGTACTGTACAAGTAGACTGTGAAGAGGTTCTAAAATGTTAATATGAATTATTTACGATAGATAGCCGGAAACTTGATTTTGGAGAAACTTAAGATGCAACTGTGAGTAGGCCAAGGTTAGTGGGCGGGGTGGAACAGGCTCCGTCCGTCTGTCTGTCTTACTCGATCTATGTCTCTCTCTTTGTCTGTCTGTCTGTCTCTCTCTCTGTGTCTTTGTCTGTGTGTCTCTGTCTGTCTGTCTGTCTATCTCTCGTTGTCTCTGTCTCTCTCTCTTTACCTCTGTTTGTCTGTCTATCTCTGTGTCTCTGTCTGTGTGTCTGTCTCTCTCTTTGTCTCTGTCTGTCTCTATGTGTGTCTCTGTCTGTCTCTGTCTGTCTCTCTCGTTGTCTCTGTCTGTCTCTCTATCTTTGTCTCTGTTTGTCTCTCTCTGTGTCTGTCTTTCTCTCTCTCTCTTTGTCTGTCCGTATCTCTTTGTCTCTGTCTGTCTCTCTCTTTGTCTCTGTCCGTCTCTCTCTCTCTCTGTGTCTTAGTCTGTCTGTCTTTCTCTCTGTGTCTCTGTCTCTCTCTGTCTCTGTCTGCCTCTCTCTTTGTCTCTGTCTGTCTCTTTGTCTGTCTGTCTCTCTCTCTGTCTCTGTCTGTCTGTCTATCTCTCTGTGTCTCTCTCTCTCTGTTCAGCGCCCTCTTTCCCCCTCCCTCTCCCTCCCCCGTTTCATTGTACTTTATTTTGTCGTTCTTATGCAGCGCTTGTCCACCCCAAGAGCTGCTCAAGGCGCTGGCCAATACAGGATCCAACTCAACCCCGCTGAGGCGCCCACCTGCTGCCTTTGGGCGCACGGTGTGACGCCCCACACAACTGAGCACAATCCTGGGCGACCAGGGGTAGGGGAGATGAGACCTAGTGCTTGCTGGGGTGTAGTTGTGTAGCGAGTACTCACCGTCTAGGACATGAGCGTCGGGATCTTTAAAACTGCGCGCGATGCGAACAGATCAATCTTACTTAAAATTGTCACGGTGTTCTGGGGCATTATCAGCGGTAACCGGTGAGTGACGACATCTTTAAAATCCCTGCAGAATTGCAATGAAAACTCCGAACAATGAACGACAGTCGGACTGTATAGTAAAGTATTCCTAACAACAGGGCACTCTACAACTGATCAAGATAGAACCCGATATTAACCGTCTTGCCCGGAGTATCCCGATCTTACTAATGGACACACCTTGTAATTCAATCCATAAACATTTATTGCCAGCTCTTTGAAGTAAAGCATTAACCACAACAAGCCTTTTCGCTAGCACGACCAGTAACAAAAGTATCCTTTCAACTAGCACTATACTCGCTAGTAACAACACAAGTCATCTCGCTGGCACTAGCAGTATCAACACTATCTGTCAATTTAGCACGAAGCAGTATCATCAACCTTTTCACGGATAGTGAAAAATAGCAACATTGTCTTTCACCGCCAAGACCAAACAACCTAAGCCACACTAGTTCAACATAGGTTAGTACTCTTAAGGTTCCACCTGTGGGCTAATATTGTTTCACGATCTTGGTCTGGACACGTGGGGGGGATATAGAGCCATTACATGGACACGACTGTATGGATACGACTGTATGGACACGACTGTATGGAAAAGACTGTATGAACACGACTGTATGGACACGACTGTATGAATACCACTTTATTGATACCATATGCTAATATTGTATCAAGATCTTGATCTGCATCACTCGACACGGGGGCATGGGGCCATTAGATGGACAGGACTGTATGGATACGACTGTATGGATATGACTGTATGGACACGACTGTATGGACACGACTGTGTGAATACGACTGTATGGACACGACTGTATGGACACGACTGTATGGATACGACTGTATAGATACGACTGTATGGACACGACTGTATGGACACGACTGTATGGACACGACTGTACGAACACGACTGTATGGACACGACTGTATGGATACCACATGCTAATATTGTATCAAGATCTTGGTCCTCACCACTGGACACGGGAGAATGGGGTAATTAGATGGACACGACTGTATGGTTACGGCTGTATGGATACGACTGTTTCCTTCATGGTTAAGATGTAGCAGAAGTAGCGTTAGCACATTTAGTCATCGTTTTTTAGAAATGTGTGTCTCATGTAACTGTTCATAACTGCGGGTGTTATTTTATGACCGTTGAACTTGCACTTGTGTCTGCCTGTGCGTATGCGGGTGAACGATTATGCTACCAGAGTGTAATTCGCGCTTAACAAATTAGTAGTAGTAGTGGTGGTAGTAGTAGTAGTAGTAGTAGTAGTAGTAGTAGTAGTAGTAGTAGTAGTAGTAGTAGTAATAGTGGTAGCAGTAGTAGTAGTACTAGTAGTAGTAGAATCAGAGAGCGAAAATATAATTTGTAATAATTCACAATTCTATGTTTATTTTATATAGTTACTCCTCCTCCTCCTCGTCCTCCTCCTCCTCCTCCTACTACTACTACTATTACTACTATTACTACTACTACTACAGCTGCTGCTACTACTACTACTACTACTACTACTACTACTAGGAACATTTTGTATCCCACCAAATCTAGACAATCTACCCTAGGCACATACCAAAACTTTCGCAACACACACACACACTCACACACACACATTCACCTGTATATCCTTGACATGTAAGAACATAAAATACCAATGAAGAGAAAAAGCCAAAATAAACAAACATACAATATAACAATTTAAACTTGAACTATACTCATACAAAATATCAAACAGTACTACAAAAGTTTACCAACTGCAGACTTGTAAATTATTCGGGCAATATCTATCATTGCTGGACTATGCAACAAAATGTCAATTGATTCTTGACTATTTACATCGATGTTCTTTTTTTTTATAGTACATAATTAAAATAGGATATTCATATAATAGATGTTTAACAGATATTGCTTGTAAATAAGTACAAACTATATCTTTTGAAAACGGTGTGGAAAGAGAGTTTTGAGATGTGAAGGCAGGGAGTGTAGGCTTGCGACCAATAGAGTGCAGGAGAGGAGTCATGTGATCAGTTTTCAGTTTCACTTTATATCCTGGACCGAATTATCAAAACAGATGACATGGGATAACAGACATTTAATTTTGCTTCTAAGTAATAGTTGATCAGTGCTGCAGACCTAAAACACACACAAATAATTAGTCTTTGTACCTCATCCCCGTAACACTTATCTCTTTTCTCCACCACCTCCCATCCACCCCTCTCTCTCTCTCTCTCTCTCTCTCTCTCTCTCTCTCTCTCTCTCTCTCTCTCCCCCCCGTTTCCTATACTGTTAGGTATGAGTAGCCAAAGGTTATATGAGTAAAGGGGTGAGTGAGTGGATGCATGAGTGTGTGTGAATATATGTATAATAGTGGCTAGGTAGAAACGACGTTACTCTGACATACACATGAAACTCTACGTACTTTCTTTTGACGGCCCCGTTATTTTGACGTCAAAACAGTGTTCCGTTAGGGTTAGGGCTGTGTTAGGCTTAGGGTTAGATTAAGGGTTAGGGTTTTGGGTTAGGGTATGGGTTAGGGTTAGGGTAAGGGATAGCTTCAAAAAATGGAAAATGTCAAAATAATGTGAAGTGTGTCAAAATAATGTATGTAGAGTTTCACGACAGTCATCACAACGTCGTTTCTACAAAAGTGTGTGTGTGTGTGTGTGTGTGTGTGTATGTATGGATGTGTGGGTGTGTATGTGTTTGTGTATATATATGTGTGTGTGGGTGTATATGTGTTTGTGTTTATGTTTGTGGGTGGGCGTGTGTGTGTGTTGTGTGTATGCGTGTGGGCGTGTGTGTCTGTGTGTGTGGGTGGGTGGGTACTTTGTTCCTGTTGCCGGTTAATGCAACTTCTCCAAGAAATAATTTTCGCAGTCATATTCTTTTAAACCCTCTTCTTCTTCTTCTTCTTCTTCTTCAACGCCTCACTGACCTCTCAGTATTTATTGCTCATTGAACTTAAGCATTCAGCTTCATAAGATCTAGCACAAATATTTTGATTCGCTGTCCACCAGTCTGATCGTTCTCTGTCTTTTTCTTCTGTTGATTTCGAACAGGATAACTGCGATCCTCAACCTGTTACGCTGTTTGGCGAAAGACACGGGATGTCTAAAACTTAGTATCGGGTGTTAGCTGGTTTAGAGTGAGAAAGAGCGTTTGTATTAGTATGAGCGCATGGAATTACCATAGTACTGGTTTTCATCTCAAAAGCTTTAGCGTATCGTCTAGTTTTTGCCGTAGGCGTTTCGCAACTGGTTATAGAAAGGTAATGGGCATGATTCCTTCGTCAAACGGTCGCACTCAGTTCAATTCTTTGAATAATCGTAAGCTGTTTACCGGAAGGATAAACCCTCTCTTGTTTCTCTTGATAGGTACTCGTATTTATACGCTGCTGGTCTTAAGACGCTTCTTTGAATGAGTTGTACACCCCAACTGTTGAATCCATTTCTTTTAAACTATTTCTCATCTAACTTCCAACCTCCCCCCTCTAACTACCCCCTCAGGCCCTTCACCCTCTCCTCCCTTCTTTTCTCCCCCCCCCCCCACCCCTTCCAAAAAAAAAGACTTCTCGGTTTTCGGAAGGTTATTTCTCTTTATCCTCAGCTTGCCAAGCTTAAACATTAAATCCAATGTTATACTATTTTGTAACTGATTTCCTATGAAAAATACCAGGATACAAAACGCTTTGTTGACAAGTGTAAACAAGATGACAAGCCAATCAAATGTATTTCAAGACATTCACACATGTAGCCGAAGAATAAGTATTCTCAAACGTGTTAATTTTCCTCGCGGAGTTGTGACTCCGCATTAAGCTAAACCAAACAAAAGGATTACATACAAAGATAGGCCACAGTCTGAACTATTACATACAATGATAGGCCACAGTCTGAACTATTACATACAATGATAGGCCACAGTATGCAACCAAAGAAAACGTCAAGATCGACTGATACAAATTTGAGATACATGTAGAGCGCAAAACGGGCTTAGAAAATGATGAAGCACAATAATCTTGACCTCTGAGAAAGTAAAAATACAAATGTTCCAACGTGCTTGCAAGTCAAGTCAAGTCAATACATTCTTTATTCCATCAAAAAAGGAAAGTAGTTAGCAGTAGTTTAAGAGTATAAAGAAAGTAAAAATGATGAATTTCAGTGAAGTTTGAGATGAGGCCGAAAGTGTGTTGTGAATAAAAAGGTAACATTCGCAGCGAAGGACCGACAAACTTACCTGCTGTCCGACAACTGGACTGCTGCTGCTGAATCGAAAAGATGTCACGTCATTCGAAGTACCTGTATACCTAAGCTCGACAAAGTCGCTGCAACCGTTTTTCAGATATTGAGCAAAACCAAACCAAAATGGTTCCAGTGATCCTGACTTTTGCGGTAGAGCAAATAGGGCACGAGAGACAGGCCACTAACCTAGGTCATGTTCCTGGGAACTTGGTTCAAAATCCGTTCTGTGGGTCTTGAGATACACCTTCCAACGGACCGACTGACAGACTTTTGGCTCCTTCTGATTTCCCCCGATTATTTCATAGTATTCCCAGATGAAGTCTCCTGTCCAAATGTCGTTCAATGTTGGTCCACTTACCCGCAGTTGCGTCCCTTTGTTCTTGCCAACAGCTACTTTGTTAGGCTCCAACTTTCCCAGGATGACCTCCCCTTAGGCCCATGCTGGAGCAAACGAAGACGGCCCAGAACAACGGATGAATGGGCAAAGTCCAGCAACTCCGCATATAGTTGTGCCCACAGCAAGTAGCCCCAGATAATTCTAGTGGTTGTTTTTGTTGTTGCTGTTGTTGTTTCTCCGACCACGCCACGTAGAACACGGTAACCCTCTAGTAACAACCACACCATGGAGAACACGGTAACCCTCTAGTAACAACCACACCATGGAGAACACTGTAACCCTCTAGTAACAACCACACCATGGAGAACACGGTAACCCTCTAGTAACAACCACACCATGGAGAACACGGCAACCCTCTAGTAACGACCACACCATGGAGAACACGATAACCCTCTAGTAACAACCACACCATGGAGAACACGATAACCCTCTAGCAACAACCACACCATGGAGAACACCACAACCCTCTAGTAACAACCACACCATGGAGAACACGGTAACCCTCTAGCAACAACCACACCATGGAGAACACTGTAACCCTCTAGTAACAACCACATCATGGAGAACACTGTAACCCTCTAGTAACAACCACACCATGGAGAACACTGTAACCCTCTAGTAACAACCACACCATGGAGAACACTGTAACCCTCTAGTAACAACCACACCATGGAGAACACGGTAACCCTCTAGTAACAACCACACCATGGAGAACACTGTAACCCTCTAGTAACAACCACACCATGGAGAACACGGTAACCCTCTAATAACAACCACACCATGGAGAACACGGTAACCCTCTAGTAACAACCACACCATGGAGAACACGGTAACCCTCTAGTAACGACCACACCATGGAGAACACGGTAACCCTCTAGTAACAACCACACCATGGAGAACACTGTAACCCTCTAGTAACAACCACACCATGGAGAACACTGTAACCCTCTAGTAACGACCACACCATGGAGAACACGGTAACCCTCTAGTAACAACCTACAGCAGCAAATGGATCAACGTATTGATTGTGGCGGTCCAAACCAAGAAGAAGAACAAGTTGACAATACAAAGTCAAGCACGCAATGAAAATAATGATCTACGTTTTTAACAGTCACATGTCCAGGGGAAGGACAGGGTTGACCGGGATAGATGACCTCTTGAAGCCTAAGCTGCAATCAACTAGTAAACAAACACATACACACGCACACAAACACATGTACGGACACACACACACAATTCCTATGAAAAAATATAATTCTTTCAAAGTATTTTATTATTTCTGAGCAATTCTGTCCTTAAAACTCTAACACAATTACTTACGCAGACGACCAATAAAAAGACGACAACATCAGAGACGTTGAGAGACGGAAGCCCTTGTGCAGCCGTGTAGCTCAGTTGGTAGAGCGGCTTACTAGTAACCAAGAGGTCCCTGGTTCGAATCCCGGATTGGCGAACGTGTAAACATATTATTTTCCCCTCACCATCAACTGTTTCGCTGGTGTCAGAATAATGTGACCAGTAGTCGCCTATGTGCCCCGGTGTCGTGTGACTATAATCTACAGTTGGAAGCCCTTAGTTGCCATTTTCGTCAATATCCCGTTGCCGAGTAGAGGAAACTTCGTTGACGTTCCTGTTTATACAAATGATCTTATTTTGGAGAAGGAAGTTTTCCATGTCAAACAACCTAAAATGTTGTAAATCAGTGTTGAGAACTCTCAAGAAACAAATCTTGTTATGATTCACAGCAAGAGTACTAGGTTGACTTTCAAATGATATCTTAATTTCCTGCAGGAAACGTTGATGATCCATGTGAACGTAACATTGTCACCACCGCAGGTTGTACAGCGTGTTATTTGTAGAGGAAGGGGGTGAAGAAAGGGGAGAAGGATAAGAAAAAAAAACCTCATTGAATGTTTATTTTTTTTAATTAACTTTCCGTGTCGCAAGCCAGTTGATGTTAACAAGTTACAAGAAGAAAGCCACATTTAAAAATAGTTTCAGAATCCGCAACATGCACATCCACGTGACTCTGAAATGTGTCTTTCCACTAAATTTGTTTCCCCTCCAAAATAAACATGGATAACGTTTTAAAAACGATGCATTTTCTGCCTTTGTTGATATAACGCGTGTACGACAAACTGTTTCTTCATGCTCTGGATTTGGTTCCTACAGGGTGGTTGAAATGTATCTCCATGGTTCCTACAGGGTGGTTGAAATGTATCTCCATGGTTCCTACAGGATGGTTGAAATGTATCTCCATGGTTCCTACAGGGTGGTTGAAATGTATCTCCATGGTTCCTACAGGATGGTTGAAATGTATCTCCATGGTTCCTACAGGGTGGTTGAAATGTATCTCCATGGTTCCTACAGGGTGGTTGAAATGTATCTCCATGATTCCTACAGGGTGGTTGAAATGTATCTCCATGGTTCCTACAGGGTGGTTGAAATGTATCTCCATGGTTCCTACAGGGTGGTTGAAATGTATCTCCATGGTTCCTACAGGGTGGCTGAAATGTATCTCCATGTTTCAAACAGGATGGTTAAAATGTAACTCCGTGGTTCCTACAGGGTGGCTGAAATGTATCTCCCTATTGAACATTGCTGACAACGTTGTAAATAAAACTGCATTTCCTATCCTATCCCATAATTCCAAAGCCTTTGGGGCACCATAGATGACCTTTTAACCACCGTACTCCATCTTTCTCTGTCCTCAGCAACCCTCATGGCTTTGCTCAGTGTCATCCGAATGTTGTCTTCCCACCTCTTTTTCTGTCTCACGCTTCTTTTTGTTTTCCTTGTCCCGTGCCTTGCAGGATGGTCTTTGCAAGGTCTAATGCTCTGTGACGTGACCATACCATCGGAGTTTCCGTTTCTTCACCACTGTGCGCATGTCATCGTGTTGTCCAATGTGATGATGTGCTTGTGTGATGATGATCTGTCGGACTTCCTCGCTGGCGATGTGCTAGGTATAGAAAATGTCTTCTGCAGGACTGCATTTGCTTAAAACAAACAGGTATTGTGACTCTTACAGTGCTGATATCGGATATCATCTCACAGTGATGACACTGTTCGTACTGGCCCGTCGTCTGACTGTTGTTGGTCTTATGTCATCTTGGTTTTGATTGATTGTTTGATTGTTGCTTTAGGTCCAGCGGACTCTTCCGAGCCAAATCAGGACCGGACAACCCCCGATCCACATAAAAGATCTGCCGAAACAACCCTAGTGGGAAAATTGAATGCCCTCCACCGGCCAGTCACTTTACAATAAAGACATCCCACGCAGGGGACGGCTGAGGCTTTACCCCAACTACTCGAACCCCCGGTTACAAAAACAAAATAGAATACAAACATCATTATAAATTATCAACAAAACACATACATATAAAATGCCTACATTGCGAAATAATAACATCATAGGAAGCCCTAGTGACCACCCGGCAGAAAGCATCCAACACTCCCAATCTGATCCAACAGACCTCATACACAAACAAGGAGTCTTGTCCAGGAAGAGTTTTCAAGAAAAAAGGTAGGTCTAGCGAAGAAGAGCAAATGAGGAAGACAGCGACAGTGGGAATTTAAAGCACTAAATTTCCAGAAAGTGGGGATACTATTTATACTGAAACCCCCGGCACTCCAACGGGGGTACTGTTGCCGCAGTGAAGCAGTCTTGCCTATAAAGGAAAGACAGGTTTTCAACTGGGGCTTTCACTTTTCCCTTTATAGGTTAGAACAATCTACAGTGACAAGATTGCTGTCATCTTGGTGTGATTCGTGTGATTGTGTGATCTAGTGTAGTGTTAAGGTGCGGTCTGACGTGAAGTGAAGCAGAAGCAAAGCGGTAAACAAAGCGGTAAACAAAGCAAAGCATCTGCTGCTAGAAGCAAGTGCGTTTATAATGCTTTGCTTTGTGAAGCGGTCACACGATGAGAAGTTTTGCATAAGCAGTCTGCGTGGAAGCAATGCGCAATAAGTTGTAAATCAGTTACCTCCCTTTCCGTCAGATTGACCCTCACAGAAGCCCATGAGGCCTTTTTCAGGGTTTGGTTTCTGTAATTTTGATTTCTAACATTCCATAATGCCTCGTGGCTTTGAATTAGATCGAGGAGAATAAACGTATCGTCTTGTTTCAGATTTGCTAATGGCCCAGTAGCTTTTGATGCCGCCATGATCGCTGAAATAATAACAACCTCGTTTTCGTACGTCGGCTCTTCTGATTGGCTGGCAATCAAATGCTTCAGCGAAACAACCCAAAATTTTAGAGCACGCTCTAAACTGAAAGCATCGGCTTTGCTTCACTTCGGCGCTTTGCTGCTGTTATGCTTTAGGTCTAGTCACACGATAAACATAGTAAAAACTACGATGTTTCGTGATTTACTGGCTGTTTTGCTTCTGCTTCACTTCCCGTCAGACTACACCTTTAGTGTTTGAGTTCTGTTTTAACAACTATATTTTTTCTTATCTTTTTTGGTCTGTACGTGTTAAATGTGTAAATACTTATATGCTACCGCCATTGTAATTGCCCCGTGTGCGACCCAAGAACAAGTATTTTATATTGTATTGGTGTCCAAAGAGCCCAGCGAAAGTTCCATAGAAAAGTTGCGAGCCATTGTATTTTATTGTATTGTATTTGACCTAATTTCTTTTCTTTTCTTTTTTCTTTTCTTTTTTTGTCTTTATCTTTCTTTTTTCATCCTTTTTTCTTTTAATGATAAAATAGTTCAACGCTCTACAACAATAAAACAAACTTTATTTCTTTTTTTTTCTTTATTCTTTTTTCTCTTTATTTATTTATTTTTTTTTTTTTTTTGGGGGGGTCATTTTCTTCATTCTTTTTTTCTTTTCTATATTAAAAGAAAGTCAAGAGTCTCCAATAGCGAAAAACAATACTAAATTGTTTGGGAGACGCACGCGCCATGTTGAAACTTGCATCCATCAACAACTTTATTGGTTTCTCGCGTGCCACCATGTATTGGGAAGTTTCTGGAATGATTTCCCTCACGTTGTTGTTCGTGACGCAGGCGCCTTGAGTACCTCTCTGAGCGGAAAAGTTTACGCAAGAAAATCCCATTTCACTTCATTAACCTTGTTTTGTTAGCGCTGCGCTTCCTGTGATGGTTGAGACTCCGTGGAACTGGGACGCCAGGGGATCACTTACATGTGCTGAGGTTGTTGTTACTGCCGATGCACTTACGGCTTCTCGGGCACTGGGGTCACAATACAACTAATCGCCGTCCATTTCATTCAAAATTGCCAACCAGGACATCAGGCAAGTAGATGTTTTGATAAGTATTCCAGGCTGACCTTGATAATGATTTGTGGAAAAGTGATTTAAGGAAGAAGAAGAAGAAGAAGATTTTTTTAAAGAAGAAGAATTTTTTTAATAAAATAAGGAGAGGGAGAACAAAGAAAAAGAATAAGAACGATATCAAGAAGAAGAACAACAACAACGATAACGACAACGACGACGATAAGAAGAAGAGCAACGACGATAAGAAGAAGAGCAACGACAAGAAACTGAGTGACAATCTCGCTTGAATATACATTAAAAGCAAACATTATTTGAAAAAGTAGAAAAAGCTTGGTTCGCCAAACTAAATTAAAAAGAAACAACAACATCGACAACAACGACAACGATGACGACGACATGAAGAAGAACAATACAAGAAATTTTGTTTACAATTAATCTCGTTTGAAAAGACTTTAAAAGGCAAACATACAAATTTGAAGAAGCACATGAAGCTGTAGTCGTCAAATTAAATTGAAAAGAAACACAGTTTCTCTGACACAGCAGCTAAGGAAAAAATACAGAAGACGCGGAAGAAAGAGTAGAATGTATAGGAATACTAGAACAACAGCATGCTCCTGCTGCTGCTGATTCTGCTGCTGCTGCTGCTGCTGCTGCTGCTGCTGCTGCTGCTGCTGCTGATGATGATGATGATGATGATGATGATGATGATGATGATGATGATGATGATGATGATGATAATGATGTAGCATTTTGGAGGACGAAGTGCTGGAGAGTGGATGATGGTTGAAAAGTAACCACCTATTGAAAATTGCAGCTAACGTGTGTAAATATGACTGTATTTACATAAGAAAAAAAACAACGTGTTGCGATCCTAAGAGTAGTCGACTTTCATTCCCGATCTCTGGTTTCACCTCATTGGACCAAAGCAATGGCCCATCGCCTGACAATGCTTGAGCGCGCTCAGCTGACATAAGACGTAAGACAGGAAGACGTAAGATCAAGTGGCAGACGAGGGGTCATCAATGTCACTTAAAGGTCAACCACAGTACTCGGTCAAAAAGTTTCTGCTGAAAGAACTTTACTAAATAATACCAGATGCAAAAAATTCGGTAAGCAAAGCTCTATCGTTTAATAGATATCGATCACTGAAAGTGGGATTTCCTACCTGTAATTAAGGGTAAGGGAAGTAATACTCTAAAACGCAGCTATCGCTGATCTCCCCTCGCAGTGACGTCAGCAGCTGTAGACAATGGCCGATTGCGAAGAAGTTACAAGCGAGACAAGCAGTGTTTCTTCACTCGATCTGTCGTGTTACAGCAGTGCTCTCTTCTGTTAGAAACGAATTCGACCCCCGAGTACTAATTGTAATAATAAACAAATAATTATACGAGCTAGACCCGTGAATACATAACCTCTTGCGTTCCCTTTTCTGAAAAGCTCCTCTGACTTTCCTGACACCCGGCAAGTGATAGCAGACGATGGATGTGTAGTAGCCACTGTGACTGTAGTTGAAGTTGAAGCAGTACTAGTAGGCCTACTACTAGTAACTTGAATCACTGTTGCTGTTGTTGAGGCTTTGGATCGTTGGAACAGAGATAGGCTTTAAAGTCTGTATTGTTTTCATCCCAAAGCTCCGCATAAAAGTGGCACTTGGGGGGTAGCAGTCTTCAGCGGAGTGTTTTGCGCAAATTGCTGACGACGCACAAATCTCACCCACTTATTTCGCACTTCTTCGTTGTTTGGAAACCTATGCAATGTTATCCCATCCTCTTGTTTGTTTGTACAACCTCCAACGGCACAATATAGGCCACTGCTCTTCGATTTCCTGCGTTTTGGTAGAGAAGTTTTTTGTTTGTATGTAGATTATAGTCACACGACACTTTCGCATATAGGTGACTACTGGACCGATTTATACTGACACCAGTTGTTGGTAAAGGGGAAAATAATATGATCACACGTTGACCAATCCGGGATTCGAACCAGCGACCTTTCGGTTACTAGGAAGACGCTCTTACCAACTGAGCTACCCGGCCCCTGGTAGAGAAGGGGCACTATCGGACTCTATATTGTCTCCAGCAGTTGACGTCACGAGCCATGTGGTCACGTGAGCGGGCTTTTCGAAGGTGCAAAAGTTTATTCGAAGTAGATTTTATTAAATATTAAAAAAGGCAGTATTTTTCGGAAAAAAGTTGTTTGGCATGTGACTTCTTTTATTATGTAGATATTTTGTGCTCAATTTTATATTTCAATGATGTTGACCTTTAACAAAACAGCTACAGAATCGACACGAGAGCAAATGTCTGCTTACTTTGAAATTTGCTTAACAAACATTCCTAACACGGACGTTTTCTTCACCTTTCTGCCTGACCAAGCAGACTTTTCCTTAGTCCGTGAAATCATTTGAAAGTAGAAGTTTTGTTCTTTACTACTACTACTACTACTACTACTACTACTACTACTACTACTACTACTACTACTACTACTACTACTACTAGTATTACTACTATTACTACTACTACTGATAATAATAATAATAATAATAAGAAGAAGAAGAAGAAGAAGAAGAAGAAGAAGAAGAAGAAGAAGAAGAACAAGAAGAAGAAGAAGAAGAATAACAACAATAATAATAACAATAATAATAATAATAATAATAATAATAATAATAATAATAATAATAATAACAACAACAACAACAACAACAATAATAATAATAATAATAATAATACAGTAATAACAATAACAATAATAATAATAATAAACGATGATATGCGTGCCTTATTCCTAAAACAGACTCAAAGAGCAGATATCTGTACCCAACATGCACGCTCGTATGTTACAAACACTCCTACATAACACAACAAAACGCACACTTATTCATCACGCCAACATGTGGTGTAAAAGGCGAGTCGCTATTACAAGACGGAAATGGAAACCGGAGTACCCGAAGAAAACCCTCGGTGCCCTAAAATGTCTGGCACCTAAGTCACGTAAGTTGGTCCCATACGGAGTTCGAACCCGCGACCTTCGTCCTAGGAAACCAGCCGCCGGTGCTGCCTTTGTCAATGTTGGAATATCCTCTGACGAAGCAACAAGAGTAACATTGACTAATCCTATCCTATCCTATCCTATCCCATAACTCTGAGGTCGTAGGGGCACCACAGATGATCGTTTAACCAGCGTACTCCATCTTTCCTTGTTGATCCGGGCGACGATCGATCCGGCATGGAGTAAATGGTTTTAATTCATCATGCAGTGTGTCTTGGGCAAGAAAGACCTGGGGTGTTATTTATGAGTGACGACTAAACGTATAGGCGGCGTGCAAACAGAGGTCGCCGACTACCGCGAGGTACACGGTATGCACGAGTGACGACTACACGCTTGTGCCGCGTAAACTGGCGACTAAATGTAGACGTCCTCCGGAGGTCGTCTAAACGAGTCAGTCGCCGACTACAGGAAATCAAAATGGCCGTTATCATTGCTTTTCGACACCATAATCGACAAGTTTTTCGTCGCCATCGAGTATTTCGAGACAGAACGCACTCTGGGATAAATACTAATACTTATAACATTGCAAGTTTGTGAAAGTAACTGTCATTGAGGTGCGCTGTGTTGCTTATTCGTGATGTGACGCGGCTAAATAATGATATCCACAAAATTTAAGGGATTAATTTGAAACCCTATTTTTAATCAGCAAGACATAACATACACTCAGTTGAAATAAAGTGGTGGGTGGGGGGTAATGGCGTAAACAGTTGTAACGCTTCAGCCCTTTTTCTCATGCAATTAATGCAGACAATGTAATCAAACAACAAGCAACTTACAGCTACAAGTTACACAAAACATACATTTGTCTTGTAGAGTTCTTCGAATTTATAATCATCATGATATTAAAAAGGTTTTAGGACAGCCTGTTAAATTTTCGTTAAAAAGGAAACAGATCGTAAAACCCACATTGACACTGATCAAAACCTACAGCAGACGACACAGGCACCTACTGACCTAGGCTCTATTATTACTCGCGATCGCTTCCGACACTGCCCGTTTTTTCTTCTAACACCGCTTTTGTGCTTGCTTTGGATTTAGTCCTTGTGCAGTGTTACCTCCCCCAGCAACACTGAACTCTCTCTCGTCGTAACATTGGTTTTTTTCGAACTTTTAATCTCCATCACCATAAAACAAAAGTCAAAGCATGCAATAGAGGAAAGAAGGTCACGGCCTTCGCGCATGCGTATTTGAAGCTATTCATCGGGAATTTCCCGTGATCTTGCTTTGCACGGCAACCTAAAAGTCGGCGGTCAGGTCGTCACCCGTGCATACCGACTGAGCTCCTTGGGTTGTCGGCAACTTTCAAGTCATGGCTTCGATGTACACGGCGTGTACTTTACACGGTACTCATGAATAAGACCCCTGGCAGGGCCCAACCCTCTCCAGGCTGTTGGCCACAGCCGATATCCACGAATACAGTGTGGCTCGCCTTGGCCCCGAGCACGTGGTCGTTGAACCTGTAGTAACATGAGGTCCGTCCTGGCCGGTGACTTCTGTGTAGAAGACTTTCGCCCGGTGATGCCGTGCTGACAATACCCCTGTTAGTCGCCTCTTACGACACGTCGGGAAAGGTTGGGTCTATTCTAATCAGTGCCCGAACCCACAGGGCAGAACATTGACTAAACGAGTTTTAATTTGTAGTAAAGTGTATCGTAGAGGCGCAGGTGTAGTAGACCCGATTGGTTTACAAAGAACCTGAGATTTGTTGGTTCTTTTACTACGGTAGTATAGTTCCTATCCTATCCTATCATATCGTAACCCACAACTGGAAAGTCGTTGGGGCACAACAGATGATCGTTTAACCATCATACTCCATCTTACTACCGCGTACTTGTAGATGTGTATTACCTAGCTAAATAACAACAGAACCGATGGTTCAATACTTTGTGACCAGTTTGATTTCAAAGATATTAATTCAAATGAAGTGTCCCTTGGAAGAGCAGCTGTCGACACATTTGGTTTGCAATAAACATACATTTTCTTGGTTCTTTCACTTCTGGAGCAGCCCTTGGCTAAGTAAATTTTAAAAATGCAACCGATGGT
>CM072511.1:157448947-157543947 GCA_036898135.1 Oncomelania hupensis
TGTCCATTTTGAATCGCCAGTGAACTGTTCTTTAGCGATTAGGTCTTCTCTGACGATGACCCCACTACAGCCAGAGTCTCTTAAGACAGTCACTTCATGATTTCCGACGCGTCCCTTTGAAACAGGCATGTTCTGGACGGTCACAGCTGCGCTGGCGACGACGGGGATGGATTTTCCGTTGGCAAGGAGAAGTTGGCCATCGGTCATGCACTCTTGCACGTCCGCAGGGGTAGCTGTGCGCTCGGTCTCACTCGGAAGAATGACGCTCCCGCCGCACACTTGATGGTCAGATCTACTGGTTTGCCGTTGATTGGAGAACCGCCTCTGCCGGTTGCCCGCCGCTGAATTGTCCGTACTGCTCCGCTGTCCGCTATTTCTGCTTTGAGGGCAGCTGGCAGCTCTGTGGTCTGTAGCGTTGCAGATGAAACAGCCTCTTGAAGTGCCCTTCCCTGGGAGGAGGCGTGGAGTCCGTCTGTTTCTGGCTCGTCTGGCTCCCCTGGATCTGGTTCACATGGTTTCCAGTCTTCTGAAAATGTTTCGTCGCGCTGGGTGGCCCCAGGGTCTTCCCATGAGCGATGAGATATCTTTCAGCAGCCTCAGCAACGTCTTTTAGCGTCTGCAACTTTTGTTCTTCCAAGTGGATCGCTAGGTCCTTGTGACAGGCATTGAGAAATTGTTCCTTCACGATCAGGTCATGGAGACTGTCGTAAGACTTCTTTTCGCCTGATAACTCCACCCACTTGTGTAGATATGACGACAGGCGCTCCACAAACTGCTTTGGCGTCTCGTCTGACTTAGGCCGGCATTCACGGAAGCGTTTACGGTAGCCCTTCTCTGTAAAGTTGTAGCACTGCAACAGGGCCTCTTTCAAGACGTCGTAGTTTTTGGCGTCATCGTTCGACAGTCTGGTGTAAACTTCGAGCGCTTGCCCCGTCAGAAGTGCACTCAGTCGAATTGCCCAGTCTTGAGGTTGCCAGTTAGAGCTTTCAGCGAACCTTTCGAATCTCGCCAGATAACTGTCAATTTGGTCCTTCCCGTCGACGAAAGCTGGCAATTTTGGAGCCGTGTTGTCACTGATAACTTGTGGCGCATGCTGCTGTTGCTGGATGCGCGCCAACTCTAATTGGAACTGCCGATCAGCTTCTCTTTCCTCACGCCTGCGCTCATCTTCTCTTTCTTTACGCTGCTCTTCTCTTTCTTGCCGCTGCTCTTCTCTTTCTTGCCGCTGCTGTTCAATTTCCAGACGCTTCAATTCTAATTCTCGTTCTTCACGGCGACGCTGCTCTTCTAATTCTCGTTCTTGTATTCTCTCCTGGGACTTGACGTAATCCGTCAACTGTTTCCCTTTTAGATTCAGTTGAATCCCTTTCTGCCAGAAGTCAGCCATCTTAATGCTTTTCTGGAAAGTTCTTTTCTGGAAAGTTCTTTTCTGGAAAGTTCTTTTCTGGAAGGTTCTTCTTCTAGAAAGTTCTTGACTGTGCTGCACATTTCTAGACTGTTCTAGAACAGCACGCTTTCTGCAGTAGCGCTGATGCTTGCCACTAGTCGCCTTCGCTGACGCAGGCCCCGCTGTCCTCGTCGTATGCGACGCTGCACCTCGCTGGTGTTGATGTATACGCTCCTGTGCTGAAGTAGACGCGACGTCCGCTCGTCGCTCTCTGTAACACTGGCGATGTAGCTCCGAGACTGTCCCTCAACGTAGTCTTACGGCAGCCACGTAGTCCCGATCTGTTGTTCGCTCACGAAGCAACTCTTCAGCGACTACACGCCCTTGCAGTCAACCCGAACCTATCGGGGATGTAGTCCCAGTATGTTGGCCCCTCTCGACGCAACTCGTTGGCGGCTACCCTCGATGACTGCCTCTCGTAACGTTGACTCGCTTGTTGTAGCAGTTGAACCCTTGGCTATGGCGTGAATCGCGGCTTGACCCCCAAAATGTTACACTCAGTTCGATGTTGGTGTTTTTCTTTATCAGTATTTGATTCAGCCCCGATGCTGAAGTCCTGATAAGGTGTAACTCAGATTCGTTTATTCACACAGCCTGCTCAATCAGCATACAAGTCACAAAGTCGACGTATGAAGTTTTCCACTTTTATTCAGCACACATCAACAACTGCATACAATTCTCAACTCAACTTAATAACTTTCACAGCAACTCTCCAGCTTCACTATCAACAACAATGTCTCAACAACAGTGCGGCACACAATTTTATAATCTCTCTCTCTCTTTTCCCGAAAAATTTCGAACCCAGTAGACTAAAATGACGCACTACAGCCAATCAATTAAAAGATCGTCATCACTGACTTACGTCATACATATTTCTTCTCCTTCCGCCATACTTCGATATTTATCCCGAAACTTCGATCGATAGTAAACAAGCGGGTCCAGAAAATTCTACAACGATATCGACCAACAAAAATTATCAACGTTATACAAAGCCTCTCCTAACAACAATGCAAACTCAAATCAAAGGTAAATAAACTCCATCATTGAATACTTTGCAAAACGAAACGATTAGATCTATCGTGCGCGTCTCCGACATATTACCATTGGCGTTTCAACGTAACACGTTATGTCTTGGGTTTCTATATTAATGGTCAGGTAATGGGCGTCAAATCTTCTATTTGTGAATGCTACAAACGCCTTTTTTTTCTCTTGATAGCTCAAACCATTATCTTTCATATACTTTTGAAATTGGTCTATATTTTCTTGATATATTCTTCTGCCTTTTCTGAGGAACTGATTGGACTTCGATATCTTCCTCGTTATCGGTTTAGACCATAGCAACATGTCATCAAGAAATTATATTTACTTAGTTGGAGTGGCATTTTCTATAGTCAAGTATCTCGTATAATTTGTAGCCACTGAGAAATATTATTATTACTGTTTAAAATATTATTGAGCCTTTGTGTATAATTAATAATAATAATAATAATAATAATAATAATAATAATAATAATAATACAGAATGCTATGAACGCACTTTTCCCCAAGGCTCAAAGCGCGGCGATCTATACCAACATACACGCTCACCTGTCTCATTTACCCTCACACACACCAAATACACATACATCACTCAAACAGGTGGTATAAAGGCAGGGAGATCGCTATACGAATACGGAAGAAAATCTAATTTTTATTTTTGAAATTTTTATATTGACTGCATCCTGTACCATTATTGACTTTGTACATACTAGTTAAATAATTTACTATTCTACAGCCACTTGTGATCTGGAATAGGTTGTAGCAAGAAAGACTCTAAAGAAAATCAGTATTTCATTTCTTCTTATTGTTTGTTTATTAGTTTTGTTTTCATTATAGTTAAGTGTGATTGGTGGTAGGCACGGTGCAAGGAGGTAGAAGAAGAGGTGGGAAGACAACATTCAAGAATGGACTGGCTTGACACTGAGCGAAGCCATGAGGGTTGCTGAGGACAGAGAAAGATGGAGTACGCTGGTTAAACGATCATCTGCCCCTACGACCTTCGAGTTACGGGATAGGATAGGATAGGAAGTGTGATTGTGGGTATATTAGGAGGGGGGAAGGGTAGTTATAAATATATAGATTAGGTGGTTTTGTGTGAATAAAATTATTGTAATTGTCCCCCCTGGTGTTTTATGTGTTAGATATTTGGGGTGATTGTTTCTCGTGTGGTGAGCACACACTGGTGTACTTAGGCTACTAAGGCAGTGAATGTGACAATTTCCATAAAAGTTACTTCCTTTTGATTTTTAACATATCTTCTGTGGGCCTTTCGTTTCTCCCTTTGCGTTTGTTTCAACTTGCTGTCCACCAAGGATTTGGCTTCTCTTTATTTGGGCTATTCTTATTGAACTTCGGAATGATGTTGTCACATGCCTGTATTATTTATTGCACTTGTGGTGTCTTTGTACCAAGAATTTGAGTTTGTGTAATTGTCTCTCAATTCCGTCTTTTTTTTTTTTTTATACATTTTTCAAAGGTGTTCCATTGTGCTTTGTTGTAGTCATACTGCCAGTTTTCAAAAGTCTCTATCTGTACTCTGTCACCTTCAATCGTTTTTATTATTGGGAGGTAATCCGAACCCAGTGTCTCGGGTCCCGTCCACCACTGTGTGTCTTCATATATGTCTGGCGTCACAAATGTCAAATTTATTGCTGAAGGATTCTGGTTTGCAACATCTGGCATTCGTGTAGGAGATCCATCGTTCATTGTACATCGATGTGACTTTATTCTTGCTTCAGCATGTTTCTCTCCTCCTTTATCACTCTTTGTTTCCCCCCTCTTCACCCCCCCCCCCCAAAGGGTGTGATGTGCGTTGAAGCCCCACAGCACAACTGCTGATCATAAGGGTATGCGTTCCAGCCATTCGGTGTTCTCATCTTTCACACCTTTGGGGAAATATTATATTAGTTGGTCAGGTGTAATTTTTTCTGGTTATTGGTCTGTTCGACTGAATGACCGTGGTCATCTGCTGGGTCTTTAATCTGTTTAGCCTGTGACCCAACCTTGACATTTGTGGAGATTTTCACTCTGTTGGTTTGAATTGAGTAGAATGGCGGATAGTGAAATCCACCAATTCTGGGCAGTTTGGTGTAGGCGACTGCAAGTGACTGCAAGTCAATTATATCTACTGTGTTGTTCTTTCCCTGGATGAATCCCTTGAACTCCTTTGCATGTTTGGCCACACTTCTACGATTCCATTTTATATCTTTATGTTGTTACTGTTCTCATTTATCACTGGCCGGCTATTATCGAGGTTTGACTGATTCCGGTCAAAGGGTGCATCAACGTTCCGATGTGTTAAAGATGTGTTCAGGATCAGCGTAAATATAACTTGTCACGACAGCGGTATACAACGCGTAATTTGCATCACTTTATTCCTGTTTCTCACAGGATGGGGATACTATCAATGTATTTTGTTCATTACCATGATTCTTCTGTTATGTTAGTGTTTGGAAGATGAGTTTGTATGCAGTTTCAATTTCTTTGGTCAGTGATGCTAGTCCATGTTGCGCATTTCCATGTTCTGGATGCACGAGCTGGCTTACCAGAGTTATCAGCCGTCCTAGATCGCCGTCAGCCATCATGTGGTGCATCGACTCCGCCAGGTCGCAGTTCACTCTGGATGTTTTGTCTTTGGTTTGTAATCGGCTTTTGACTATCAGCTGTTTTGCTGTGTCTAATAATGTGATTTTGTTTGTTCTTGTAGGCGCTGACTCACTGGTTTATGTCTTCGGTATTTTTTTTAATAGCTTTTTGTTTAGTTTCTCCATGTTAAACTTTATTTCCACTTAACCCTGCACCATTTCCTTAACAAGAGCAGTTAACTGATCGATGCTATTTTATGGTGCGGGTTGATGACAATCTCCTTTAGTGTGTGCCTATGCTGCTAATGTGTCCTGTTCATCTGGCTTGTTACCTACCGAGAGAGTTTGGGTTCTGCAAAACGGTCTGTTTTCCTTATTCTTTGTGTCCTTTGCACTTTACCCACAATCTGGTTCGACAGGCCTGCTGTGGTGTTTTGCATCCAGCTTGGCTGCTTTATTTGTGTTCTGTCCTCAACTCTTGATATGTCCTGTATGACCATCAGGTTATGCTTCTGCATATGTCCCTGGCGATGACGTTCGTTTTCTGTTGTAAACTGGGCTTGGCTTTGGAGACGCACTTCTGCCCTTTCTGCTTTCATGCCCGCCTTGATTTCTGTTTGGGTTTGCGTTACATTCTGCCTCTCTTTGCGCTACTTTTATTGCCTTGCTTTATGGCATATATTCTTTTGCTTGAATCTCGCTTGCCTTTCGTATGATATTCATTATTATAATGTAAATAAGTGTCATAACACACACCTTAGTTGCGTTTGAAGCACGGCAGCACATGTATTAAAAGGACATTTAAAAATATATACCGGAGGATATGTTCTTGAAACAGGTGAAGCGGAATCATCTTTTATAATACCAGATTGTAATATATCAGAATCACAGGCGCTTGTATCAGGACACGCGAGCGCCTATGCCTGTGATGCGTCTCCCTATAGATAACCAAAGGGAGACGCATCACAGGCATAGGCGCTCGCGTGTCCTGATACAAGCGCCTGTGATCAGAATCATATTATCTAGGTAAAGGATATGTTTACAGCTGACTTAGCTGTGATACTAATGGCTTTTAATAACATCTCGAATATATTTATGAATATATTTGATACAGTTATATGTGTAGATTCTTTGTCCGCTTTACAGACATTGAATTCAAATTGTCATATTGAAAAATTTTTTTTTTTTAAATAAAATTATTATTCATGGATTGATAACTAACGGTACTCAGGTGAACTTTTGCTGAATTCCATCACATTGTGGATTTATTTATAATGATTGGGCTGATCGTTCTGCAAAACTTGGTGCCTCAAATATTAACTCTCAGACAATAATTATACCGTTGTCTTCTAAAGAAATGTAGAACTCTATTACAAAAACAACAACATTTTTTAACAGCGATAAGATTCAATTTCTGTTATGATAAACGAAGCCCTGTGGAATTGCCAGATCAGTTGTAAGTAGGGCACACAGAATTATACTGAACTCAATTAAAAACCACATATTATAAAAATGTGAATTGCATATGCAATGAAACTATATCTTTGAAGCATGTATTAGGTTTACTTGAATGTAGTCATATTTGTCCTTATTTGCCAACTGATTTACAAACGTAAGTTTTGATGTGCGCCAGGTTAGCAACAGCTGTTATTGATTCTCCAGTTGCTCGATTTCTTTGATTAAAGTGTTTTTATGTGTGTGTTTAGGAGGGGGAAGGAAGGTGTGGGGTGGTGGCTGCTTCAGTGCGTGCGTGCGTCTTATCATTTCGATGAAGAAGACGTTAATAAAACAACCAACCAACCATCCTCTTCCGCCTGCCTTTCAGGTGAACTGCAATGGTAGGTTAGTGGAATATGTTTGCGGCTGTCAATAATGGAAATGCGTCATCGACATCAGCAGTTCAGATAAACGCGTCTTGTCCCACCAGCCATGTCAGTCTCTTTATCTCCGACTTGCTTACCACTTACAAGCCCCTCGTGAGGGTGCCGGAGGTTTCTGTATAAATAGTATCCCCACCTGAAAATTTAGTGCTTTCAATTCTCACTATCGCTGTCTTTCTCATTTGTTCTTTCTCATTCATACCCTGTTCTATCAATCTACTATACTATCTTCTGCTTCGTTAAACCAGTCACCTACCTTTTTTTTCTTGAAAACTCTTCCGGGGCAAAACTCCTCCTTTGTGTGTGAGGTCTGTTGTATCAGCTTGGGAATATTGGACGCTTTCTGCCAAATGGTCACTGGGGCTTCCTATGATATTATTTAGCAATGTAGGCATTTTATATGTATGTGTTTTGTTGATAGTTTATACTGATGTTTGTATTATATTTTGTAAACGGGGATTCGATAAATTATAGTATAGAATCAGCGTCCCCTGCTTGGGATGCCTTTATTGTACAGTGACCGGCTGGTGGAGTGTCTTCAGGGGGTTGTTTCAGCAGATCTTTTATGCAGATCAGGGATGTGTTCTCTTTCAGCCATGTTGTGGTCTTGATTTTGAGGTCTTGGTTCGACTCTTTGCAGTCCGCTGGACCCTGTAAGCAATGAATAACTAACTAACTAACCATTTACAACTCTCCTTCCTACGTTGATGCTATTGGGCTGTGAGTAGAAGAAGAACAAGAACAAGAAGAAAAAGAAGAATTAATTGTACTTATAGAGAGCTCTTCAAGGCGTCAACTAATTAGCGTCTTAGTTCCGCTGTATGTATGGATTCCACGTAGGAAACAAAAGGTAGTTCGGAGTGGTTCCCGGTGCGTGTGCTACGCTCCGTTGTGTTGATTTCAGCCACCTAGTTCGAGCAGTTATTATAAACCCGGCGGAATGCAGTAATCCACAGACCCATATTAAAACTAAAACGCTCAACGTATCGGTTTAACTGTAATTTCTTCGAGTCACGGAGGTAATTTAAAAACAAAGCTATTTTTAGATCAAGAACGGTGGCTAGCGGTCGCTATTAATAAGCAAAAAACACACACAAAAAATGAATTTATTGATTAAACAAACCTTTCGAAAGAGTTGTTTTAATTGTTGTTGTTGTTGTTGTTTAAAGCTTCTTTCATCAGTGGGGTAACATTCACTGTGAATGTTAAAAGGATCTGTCGATAGTGCGTGATCTCAGTGGGCCATTTATCCCCGCCCTCCCCCCCCCCCCTCTCCTAAAATAAAAAAATCTGCGAAATAGACCTATTATTCAATAAGTGTGACTATAAAATGTCTGCAAAGGCATTCGTATAAGTAATTCATAGCCCAGGAACCCTTCATAAAATGTTCAAAACATCACTGGACGAAAGCAAAACAAGACCGTTAAAATGAATTTCCGACCGAGATAAGACTTAAATTAATAATTAATATTCTTGTATTAACCCGTATTTGGGCCTATTCTTAATTATTTTGATGCAGAAGCCTCCATAACCAGCCGACTTTAACAGATAGTCGATTTATTTGTACATCCAATAACGTTGCCCCTGCTGGTAATATTTCTCAATACTAACTCTCCGGTATTCCTAACTAATATCTCTAGGCTGTGTGGCTTGTCGTTTTCTTGTTGGGACGTGCGCCAAAGAATACAACCACAACGAGTGTCGATAAAGAATGAAACGGCCTATAGTCGGACCTTTACTACTAGGCGGAGTTTCTTGAAATAGAAAACTACGGTACGTAGTGGTGGTTTGAGTGTTGCGATAGCTTTAGGTGCGTTGTACTCGAACAGTCTTCGATGAGCTGCATGAGCCAACCCAAGCCACAGCTTGAAAGCCTAAGTGGAGTGGGGATTGGTGGATAGGGGAGGTACGAGAGAGAGAAAGAGAGAGACAGAGAGAGAGACAGAGAGAGAGACAGAGAGACGTGTATTAGTGACAGAAGAGTGGGGTAGGTTGAGAAAAAGATTAGTCTGGGTGTGTGTGTGTGGGGGGGGAAGGGGGGTTGTGTGTGCGTGTGTGTGTGTGTGAGAGAGAGAGAGAGAGAGAGAGAGTGGCTCGGTTGTGTGTGTGCGCTTATGAGGATGTTTACACGGCGTTATTGGGACAAATTAGTGCAAGTTTGCATACGTTCTTTGGACAGACCTCCTTGTTGGGACGTCCATTTAATGATCCGTGAGGGTTAGGGTTAGGGTAAGGGTTAGGGTTAGGGCTAGGGTTAGGGCTAGTGTTAGGGTTAGGGTTAGAACACTTTAAAGTACTTAAAAACGGGGTCGTAGCACGACCCATTGTCCACAGAACGTATGTGGCGATAGAGGAAAGTCCAAATAACGGTGTCTCCGCAAGTATGTGTGTAGGTGATTGTGTGTGTGTGTGTGTGTGTGTGTGAGAGAGAGAGAGAGAGAGAGAGAGAGAGAGAGAGAATGATAGCGACAGGGAGAGAGAGATGCAGATAGGCATAGTGTACTCCTTCGGATGAGAGTATAAACCGAGGTCTAGTCTGTGTGTCGCATACATTCCATCATAACGGACTTTAAAGATCCTGACGCTCATGTCCTAGACGGGTGAGTGCCGGTAACAAGAACACACCCAGCATGCACTTGGTCCTTCTCCCCCATCCCTGGCTGGCCAGGATAATAAAATGCTCAGTTGGCCGGGCGTCAGACCATGCGCCCAAAGGCTGCGGGTGGGCGTCTCGGGCGGTTTGAGTTAGATCCTGTGTAGGCCAGCGCCTAGAGTCTGGTCAAATACGGCGAGATAAGTGCGCTATAAAAATCCTCAATAATTATTTTTTTTAAAAACAGAGAGAGAGAGAGAGAGAGAGAGAGAGGGAGAGAGAGAGAGATGCACATCAAAGCTGAACATCGACAGGACGAGTCTCTCAGCTAATGACGAGTCAGCCCAAGCTACTAGGAGGCTGGCTGGCTAGAAGTCGGTCTACCCGAGCTCCAGCACTTACCATTCGCTTAGGTGTTGAGCAGCCTTCTTTCTTTGCCGACCTGGATCTTCCAATGCGGCGGTCACTGTTCAGCTTCGCCTAGCCGACCTGCTTTTACCACTGCGGCGGTCTGCCGACCAGCATTTTCCATTGCGGCGGTCCATAGGCTCGAGCTCACACCTGCTGTAGGAGACGTTCAGACCCACAGACGCTGTAGCGTGCGGATATGAGGAGGACGCACCGCCACGGCGATAAGGGGCCTCGCTCGCTGTTGACGGTAGCAGTATAGAAGTTGAAGCTGCTGCAGCGGACTGTGGGAGATCCCGATACGACACTCCACTTCAAACTACACTCTTCATTTTCTTTCAAGTTGGGCTCCTCTGACAGTGCGGCGGTTGCGTTGCGTGGAAGGGCCCTCCTCGTTTGGCTTCCGTTCGTCCCGGTCTCCTGCTGCTCACCTCCTTTCTCTGCTACTGGGCGACGTGGGGTTCCTTGTGGAAGGTGGCGTCCTCCGGACAGCAGTTGCTTGCATCGCCATGGTTCCCTATGTGCTGCCTTCACTCCTTGTAGGTCACTGCATCGCGACCACATCACTTTGCGCCTACATCAAGCGATTTGACAACCTTTCTACCCTGCGCGCTTGTCTTTTCAACTTGCTTTCTTCTTCACCCCTAGCAACGATCATTCATTACTGCAACGAACGAACACCAACACCAGCCGTATGGCATCTCATCACGACTTCTTAAATCATCTAAACATCATATTCACGTCCCCTATATGCGTCAGTGTCCGGGGACATTAATCTAACCAAGGAAACGAGAGGCAGAGCGTAAAAGAGAGAGACCTAGCAGTTAGAGAGGAATGAAGGATTGGTAGACTGTGCATATGGTTGGTTATGTGTAAGATCGTGTATGTTTGTATTTGAAAGAAGAAAAAAAAACAATTCGGAGAGTTAACAATTCGGAGGTTAAATGTAAGTAAACAACCTTCATTGTACGTACGCATTGCCTTGTTTTGAGGAATTGTTTTCGTGTGTTTGTGTGTGTGTGTGGGGGGGGGGGTGTGTGTGTGTGTGTGTAAAAGAGACTCAGAGACTCCTGTACCAGCCAGCGCCTTAAGCAGCTCTTGAGCATGAAAAGCGCTATATAAGAACGATTAAATAAATAAATGTGCATTGTTTTTATTTTTTTAAGTGCTTCTGTGTAGGGATGGGGGACGGGGTGGCTGGGAAAGGAAGGGGAAATGCGGGAAGGGAGAGGGGAGGGTGTGTGTGTAGACGGGAGTTGCTAAAAGGTTAAACAGAAATTTGGGGAGGGGGGGGGGGAATGGAATAAATGTGGAGCAAAAACTAATAATTGCGAAGTGGGGTGAGAATTGACTTTTGGTGAAAATGAAACCTATCATATTATTCTCTCCGTCTATTTGTCTGTCTGTCTGTCTGTCTCTCTCTCCCTCTCTCTCTCTCTCTCCACCCCCAAACCAAACACACATTCTTGGTCCAGTTACGAAGCAGGAAATAGGCAGCGAATGTACTTGTCAATAAGCATACCTTAAAAGTGCTTGGCAGCGGCACATTTGACTGGCAAGGAGACGGAGGTGTAGGTGGTGGTGTATCTTTTTTTCCACCACTTTGCCTACTTAAAGGGGGGTTCGGTAGCCTTTCCACAGTGTCTGGTTACTTAGTGAGTGATTGGCGACTTATTGTGTGAATGGCTACTGAACTCTTCTAGTGACAGGTGACCTATTTCGTGATAGGTTACCCGATTGTGACGTCCTACTTAAATCTGTCCCACACCACGACGACTTAATGTGTGACATGCTACCAATTGTTGATTTGCTACCTAAGCATGAGAATTTGGCGGGAACAGTAGTTGATCATTATTTATTGTTCTTATATACGTCCCAATATGCGCAAAATGTCCGGGGACTCTAATCTAGAAAACGAAAAGAAATGTTATTATATAGCGCTTTTCAAGCTCAAAGAGCTGGCCAAGGCTGGCCAATACAGGATGCGCCCAGCGGCAGCTTTAAGCGCATGGTCTGACGCCTCACACAACAGAGCACAACCACGGTCGACTGGGTATGGGGGAGAAGCAACCTAGTGTGTGCTGGGTGTATTTGTGTAGCAGGCACTCACCCGTCTAAAACATGAGCGTCTTGATCTTTAAAGTCCGTACGATAGAATGCATGTCTGCACAGACTAGACCTCGGTTTATACTCTCATCCAAAGGAGTGTTGGTGTTCAGTGAATGTGACTTTGTTACCCCTCCATTCATTGTCTAAAAGGGGCTATACACTTACCTTTGTCAGTGTGAAAAATAACTCAACACTGGAATTCCCTTCCACACAACATTAGACATTCTTCCTCCATTTCCTATTTTTAAATCACAGTTGAAAACATACTTCTTTATGGAATATTTCAATTAATCATATACAAGAGAGTGGAAGCAGGTGAGTGTGTTTGTGTTTTTCATAGTTGTTCAACTGTATTTTGTACATGTATATTATGTATCTTTTGTCCAGTTTTGTCTGTCTTATTTCCCATTCCCCCAACCCCTTGATCCTTAGGCTAAGGCGCCTTACAAATGACGAACATTATTATTATTATTAATAAATGAAAAAGGAGCAGAAATGTCAAGAGCCCAACGTTATACCAACTTCGTATTTAATATTTTACTTGTAAATATTCTTCTTCACGTTGGTATTGTGTATTTGCATACTTTATTAGTGTTTCGTTTTTATATCACTTTTTTATAATGTAGCTTGATGTTAACTGTAAATATAAATGCGTGAGAACTGCGCTTTGAATTGATGTCATTAGGGTGTATGTATATATATATATATATATATATATATATATATATATATATATATATACATATATACACACACACACCTACACCCTTATTATTAATGTGGTTGGTGTATGTGTAGGATGTATCACCGTTAATTTATCTAGAAATCACAGCCCTCTTCCATTCTCACCTCTTTCCTGCTCCTCCCGAGTCATCAGCACCTTCTGAGGTTCTTGTGGTCCAAAACATGCAATTTATTGTAAAACTGGTGCAAAATTTGATTGAATTTTAAACAACTTGCCAAATATTTAAACAGTTCTGTTATACTAATTTTTCAGAGAAGAATTCAAGCATCTCACATCTCGACCATGTCACGAATAAAGAAATTCACAGAATCATCACAATATATATTGGCACATACGAAGCCCTCCTTACTACAGTATGGTACACTGGTATGGCCAAGTTACAAAGACTATCCTCAAAGGAAGTTTTGAGGGGAAGAGAAGCAGTGGCAGACAGAAACCAAGGAAGGAATAACGAAGCTTAACGTCCTATTGCATTAGCGTTAAGGACGAATGACCACATCGACACCTTGACAACATTATTATCATCATCATATCAAAAAGGGTACCTTTTTACAGATACGAAAATAGAGCAATGATATTGAGACTGGACATGGAGACCATTGGACAAACCCAAGCAGAGAGAGAGAGAGCTAGAGAGAGAGAGAGCGAGAGAGAGAGAGAGAGAGAGAGAGAGAGAGAGAGAGAGAGAGAGAGCACTGATTTTGTTGACAAACACAAAACTTATAAACACTTCAATTGACTTTTAACAAGAGTGTGCAAATAAAAAATAAAAAAAAAGACACAAACAGGCTGCTGGAGGTACTATTTTTAACACATTAACGTGCACATTTCGCGCATGCACACATATGCAATGCAGTTGCCAATAGTGATTACAATCATTGGAATGAACACTAAAATATATTAGGTATAAAATAGTGTTTACGAATGACTGGCATCATCAGTATCGTATGTCCACAAATGGCAAAAGAGCAAGTAATTAAATTAAATTAAAAAGTAAGTAAAACAACCAAATTTAATTAAAACAAAAACAATGTGCAGCTCAGCATTCACGTTTAAAAAGTATTGAAATATGATCATTTAACAAAACAAAATCACTTACGTTACATGCAACTAATTCATATAGAGACACTCTTACATACAACTGAACAGTATCGAACAAACCTACAGTATAAGGTTCGAAAGAACCACAATCACTCAAACACATAAAATGGGAAACTGGGTACACTGAGCTTTTAAATAGCTAATATGTTTCTTTTCTATTTTCTTCTCTTCTTATGTAACTTTAGTTTTCGTTACTTTTTGTTTATTTAGGTGAAGTATGCGACAGCCATGCTCCATATGAACAAATTATACAATTGTTTGGTTTCATAAAGCATCATTTATGATCATAATCATGACAAAATGAGACAATAATAAAAATAAAAAAAGTAAAATAAATAACTTCGTGGATTAATGTTTTCATGGTACCAGAAAATCTGTTTCACAACTTATGAATGTGAAAGTATCAGCAATATAATTATTCCGACTGCGTGAAAAGAGCCATGAACGGTTTGGCAATATTCAATGAAGAAATACATAATGGCCGCTTCTTCATTTGTAATTGAAGTACAATCAAAATGCCCATGAAACACGTAAATCAGAATGTAAGGAGTGAATATGGAAAAACTGCATGAAGAAAATACCGGGTGCATCTGGCAAACATGTAAAAAATAACAAACAAAACACAATCACCCAAAAAGCTCATTTAAAAGTCTATCACATTATGCCAAGCCAACCGTGCTATCAAATGCATTGCAACTGAAACAAAATTCTAATCATAATACAATGGCTTTCAATATAACTGCCCATGTTTTCACACCACTGTTAGAAATACTGGAGTAGAACTTAAAATACCAAACCATGGCACATAAAAATATTAAAGAAACTGAGGGCAAGACTTTTTTCCCTGCTGGATGCTTGGATTATTATATATGCTATGCAGATTCAGAAAAAAGTAAGAAACTAAACAAAACAGATCAACCTGTGTTTTGTACATACTTACTCCTTAGACTAGATCAGACTTACACATTTTAAATCAAATGCTAGCCACTCATGAGTTGTTGAACCCACCAAACACAGACTATAAAACTGCAGCCAATACCAAGTTAGTTAATTATTCTTTGCTTACAGGATTGAACAAAACCATCCGAAAAGCTCATTTAAAAGTCTGTCACATTATGCCAACCCAACGGTGCACCATATAATAACTTGCAATAAATCCATCAAATGCTTACAAGTTGCAACTGAAACAAAATTCTAAGATACATATATAATATAATGGCGTTCATTATAAACTAATTTCCAGAAAGTGTGGATACTATTTATACAGTAAGCCCTGGCACCCCTACATTTTAAATCAAATGCCAGCCACTCATCAGTTGCTGAACCCACCAAACACACACTATACAACTGCAGCCAATTGTCCAAGTTAGTTATTCTTTGCTTACAGGGTCCAGCGGATTGCAAAGAGCGAAATCAGGACCACAGGGACAAAAAAAAAAAGAACCCTCGCACATATAATGATCAAAATGTTACCAGAAATCGACTGTGTACATTGCAACCAAGCTAGCAAATGAGAAAGTTATAAGCTATTATTAACAGCTACCAAGTCACCAAGCTGGAGATGGGTTTAATTCAAACATTACATCCCAGCGTCTGCGTAGAGTTAAACGGTTTCACAATTAAGACCGAAAGTCTGAAGCCATCTCCAAAAAGTTTGCTAACAAGTAACATTCATCATTTTCAAATCAACACTGCAAAAGGCATAAAATAATATATATGGAAGCCTAACATAGCAAGCAAAGTCAACCTCGTGTCAGCTCCATTACTTGCGTGGCCTCTTTCTTATTTCACATCTTACCCTATTGCACAACTGGGAAAGGGAATACTTTTGAAGTAGGTCAGCAAAGTTGGCACCAGCCGACTTTAACTGCCACAAAATCTCTCCTTTTGTGACCCCAGATCCTTTGGTCAAGCTCCTGCCCTTGTAAATCAAATCAGAACAACATCGAAATAATCTCAACTTGTCTTCTTGCGAGAACAAATCTTGTTTGCCAAATGCTGATGAAAAGGTACCTTGAACTGGTTTGACAAGATATTTGTTACTCTGACTTTTGTCCATCTTGCAAACCAACCTTTTGTCAGCAGAAATAGGGCTAGGTCTGCTAGAATGAGCACTACCGTCCTCCAATCTGCAGGAATCTTCAGTGCCCAAGTCCTCTGGTCTGCTAGACCGAGTACTGTCACCTGTGCAGAAGTCCTCCGGTTTCTTAGATTGAATGACATTGTCATTCAATCTAGTAGAAGGATCAACATCATTGTCATCATCACTATCTTCAGAATCAAGAGGGTCATGGAAACGATCAAAGATCTGACGGAATTTAGCTGTCAGTCGAGCTCCTGTGCTGACATCATAATGTTTATCAGCGGTTGCTAATGAGTGATCCATATGGACTGCCATGTCTGCTTTCTCTGAACTATCAACACCTTTGCTTCTGGACTTGCTCACAATTGTTTTTCGAACAAGTGTAAAAGTCATTTTGCCAACATCTTTCCCTATAGAAGAGCCAAAATCGGCCCAAGCATTACTCAGGTACTCTCCTAATTCTCCTACACTTGCTCTTTGTCCTGTACTGCGGCAAAAAACCTGTTCAGTTGTTGGTGTAAAAAGAGGCCTCCAATGTGAGACATACTTGCAAAGGAGCTCATACTCCTGGCATGAACAGAAAACCCCTGCTGCACCAGACACGCGAAACGTTTTTCCTTCGCTAACTAAGATAACAAAGCCATCTCTCTCTTTCAAGGCGTTTGTTACATCCGAACATTTCATATCAGCAAAAACGCCAGTTCTTTTCCCATTAGGAAGCGCAATTTGAAGGAGTACATGCCTTGCTAGCCTGTGTATGTTTTCCCTAGTGCATTCTTCAGTACTTTTATCCAAAGAATCTGACAATCTGAGAGCAACATTTTCTGCCTGGTACCGCTTGATGTCACGAAAGTCAATGACTTTGTTTCGGTCAGAGACTTTTCTGCGTTGCATCTCTTCCATTGCAAATTTGGTAACAGTCTGGATGGAGCCTGACAAATTCAGTTTCAGTGATGAAATACCACTTGGATCCATTAAAGGGGGTTTGCTGGTCTCCATAAAATCAATAAAGTGGGAAAATGCGTTTAGATAATTTTTTACTGTTCCCCATGATCTGCCCTCTTTCATTTGCTCAACTATAGATTTCTCCCCCTTTTTTCCTGATCTACCAATGGTATCAAGGGTATACAGCATAGATGCATGAAATTCACCACTACCTAACGTAATTTCTAAAACAGTTTGAACCATATGCATGATTTTTCTGTTTTGTTTTGATTTTTGTTGTTTTTTATGCTCATCCAAGAAATCAGGGATGAAATAACCGCCTTCGATAGACTCAAATCTTAATAAAAATGCCTCTGCCAAAGACTTGGCAGTATGCATGTTTTTGCCAAGCGGCCGTTCACAGGTTCCTTGGGAGTAGCTTACACTTTTTATTTGTCTAGCAATAATCTTGGCATGGCATTTATCAAATGCATGTGTCTTCGATTGTAAGTGTTTATCTGGCCTAGTTCCTCTCCATTGGCAACCCTGCACCGGGCAATTAACAATTTTGTATACCCGTTTTGGTGCTTTCTTATTTGCTTTTACAAGTGTTTGGATTTCAAACTCTGGCACATCAACATGGATTTGACGCAAGTGTCTTGTCAAGTTTACAACCAAAGCAGTACAGTTTTCAATACAGCACTGGCGTCGGTGTCGGTGACGTTTACTGTCCTGGTTTTGTGATCGTTTTCTGCTTGACTTTTTATGAACTGGTACTTGAGTTGCTTGGCGTAATTCCACATTTTCTGCTTGGGAAGAAACTGTGGCTGCAGATTTTCGGTCTAAATCCCCATTTACTGCTTGGGAAGAAACTGTGGCTGCAGAGTTTTGGTCCAATCCCCAATTTTCTGCTTGGGAAGAAACTGTGGCTGCAGATTCTTGGTCCAATTCCCCATTGTCTGCTTCAGAAGAAACTGTGGCTGCAAATTCTTGGCTGAAGTCCACAGAAGCTGTACAGGAACAAATAAAAAATTAACAGAGAGAGAAAGAGAGAGAGAGAGAGAGAGAGAGAGAGAGAGAGAGAGAGAGAGAGAGAGAGAGAGAAAAGAAAGAGAAAGAGAGAGAGAGAAAAGAAAGAGAAAAAGAGAGAGAGAGAGAGATTACTCTTATATAGAGCACTTACAAGCTCAGAGAGCTTCTCAAAGCGCTGACCACTAATATCCAGCAATCACAAAATAGTTTGCTGAAGTCAGGATGTGAACCCACGTCGCCCGAGACTCACGTACACAAGTTGTGTGCTCTGACGACTGAGCTATCCCTGCCAGATATTCACTAATACAAAGATCACAAACTTAATTTTTTGTAGGGTTTTGCATTGCAATTGTGTCAATGTCAAGTTTTGTTAACTCATCTTGCATGATTGAAACGCTATTGTGTCTACAAGCAACTATACAAATCAACTGAAAGAACACCACCATTGCTTCTGCAAATTTAGCTCCAGGTTGAATCATCTTCGTAAACTTAACTGTCATCACTTTTAGGTTTGCATTTTCTTGACCATTATTCTAATCACTAGTACCCAGGCTTTTGAGGAGCTCAGGCTAAAGGTTTCAAAGCCCTTATTCCATACTTTTTTCTGCTTAGGCCCAAACAAAAATGTCTGTTTACGGTAACATAGAAAAAAAAGAGTCAGTAGTTCGGCTTCCATTTAAAAAAAATAAATTAAAAAAAATAATAATAAAATCAAACAAAGAAAAAATTTCCACCTTGTGTGCGGTTTTTTTTCCCTTGCTTTTTAAAATTAATTTCCAGATGATCCCCCAAAAATGTTTACGTTTGGTAGAAAAATTCGGGTTGGTGCGGATACCGTAAACATTTTGGGGGGGGGGTGGGGGATGTGGGCCTTAAGTATAAATTTCTATCTGTTTTAGTTTTCAAGAAAAGAACAAGATTCAAATGTACCACACAGATGATAACGAAGAGGCTATTGTGATTACCACTTGCACGAGTGGTTTGCAAAACTAAACTAGAACACACAACACATCCAATTTACATACATTTCTTTGGACTGGACATTCCATGGTAGTGGGTAGAGTAAGCGTGATCCCTTCTGAAACAATTAAGTAAATTATATTTGTACTATTTTGACACAAGAGTAGAATGTCTATTTTAAAAATGTCTATTTTCTATCCTATCCTATCCCATAACTCAAAAGTCGGTGGGGCACCACACATGATAGTATAACCAGCGTATTCCATCTTTCTCTATCCTCAGCAACCCTCATGGCATAGCTCATTGTCAAGCCAGTCCATTCTGGAATGTTGTCCTCCCACCTCTTTTTCTGCCCCTCTTCTTCTGCCTCTTTGCACCGTGCCTTGCAGGATGGTCTTTACAAAGCCGGATGCTCTGATGATGTGGCCATACCATCAGTTTCCTTTTCTTCACCATTGTGAGCAAGTTCTCGTGTTGTCCAATGGCTTGTGTGATGGTCTGTCAGACTTTGTTTTGGTGACATGCGGGGTATAGGAAGTGGTCAGAAGTCTTCTGTAGCTCCTCATCTCCATGCTTTGTATTCTTCGTTGTAGATCTGCTGTGAGGGTCCATGTTTCGCAAGCATATGAGAAGATGGAGATGACAAGGTAGCACAGACAGCCCTACCTTGGCTTTTCTATGCACTGCCTTTATAATGTTTGAATTCAGCACCCATATCCTCTCACCCAATCGTCATTTTCCCCAGATCTAAAAATAACATTTTCAGGGAACGTGCATTTTCAAAATTTTATATGGCTTAAGCAAAATTGTAATGTATCTTCAAGCAGGAGAGTGCCCCTCCAACCGGGAGGATCTCCCGCTAAAAACGGGAGGTAAGCTGCATGCAAGTGTGTTAAAGAAAACACTTTTAAACCATCTAAAAAGTAAAACTGACTTTGATCTGTCTATGCTATTGACCTTGAGATGGCCTTGACCTCCAGCTCTAAATACACAAGGACTATCAAATAAAGTATATCAAAAGTTGTATTATGCCCAAAAAAACTACACTGGACTTCACGTAACCTCTCATGCTCATCTATGATCAAATAACATAATGTTGTTGCCTACTACGGATGAAATAGAGCAATTCTACTGTATGATGACCTGTTATTTTGTATATTTTTGCAAGGCCTAAAATGACCTTGATATATATAATGTGAAAGATCAATCTATCATATCTAAATATAACATTTGGACTTTAAATCTCTTATATTTTAGGGTCAAAGTCACTTCAAAGTACCTATACTAACAGACTTTGGAAAGCCCCAGTGACCTTGACCTTGGAGTAAGACCAAATTTGCAAAGTATGTGTATCTTTGATATCTATCATGCATCAAAGAATCATAAGTTTTAATATTTATAACTCAGAAAAATTTGAAATTTGTGAAAAATTTGCCTTTCTTGACTAACATTTGTTGACCTTGTGACCCTGACCTTGAAATAAAATAGTAATAAAAACAAATAATAATGTGTCTGTTTACGGTAACTAAAAAAAAAAAAGTGTCGGTAGGTCTTTTTTTTTTTTTTTTAACATCCTTTCCCATATTGGGCGTTTTTTTTTTTGTTGGCTTTTTCCAGGACGATTCCCCAGACGGATCCCCCCCCCCCCCCCCCCCCCCCCCCCCCCCCCCACCCCCCCCCCACCCCCCCTCCCACCCCCCCCTCCCCCCCCGCACCCCCCCCCCTCCCCCACCCCGCCCCACACCCCCCCACCCCCCCCCACACCCCCCCCCCCCCCACCCCCCCCCCCTCCCCCCCCCCCCCCCCCCACCCCCCACCCTCCCCCCCACCCCCCCACCCCCACCTCCCCTCCCCCCCCCCCCCCCCCCCACCGCCCCCCCCCCACCCCCCCCCCACAACACCCCCCCCCCCCCCCCCCCCCCCCCCCCCCCCCCAACAAAGATTTAGGGTCGGGCCACAAAATTATGGTTGGTCAAGATACCATAAACAAACTTTTTTTTGTGGTCTTATACAGTTCAGCTCAATGCAATTCATTTGGCTCTGGAACAGATTTATCAGTCCAAAATATCCTTATTTTTAATAATGTCAGTACTTCAGACTCTTGCCACGAGAAAGGTATCGCACCAATTTTTTTATTCCGAAAAGGGTGGTGGTGGTTGCTTAGCAGTGCAAGGCCAGTTCTAGCTAGGATTGCAACTGAAATCAACCTTTTGGTTTATCCGGAAGGTTTTATGAAGGACAGAGCAAACATTGTAGCAGGTTCCCTCCACCCCCCAAAAATGAGAGTCCTTGGGACTCCCAGGTATAAAATTTTAAGAGTCCTTGTGCAAATTTTGAGAGTCCCCAAATCGGGAAAATAAATGAAAACACAAGCCCAATCCTCACTTTTCTTCTTCTTTTTTTTTTTACTTTGTTAAAGCGTCACATTAGTTATCATAATCATATAAAACCAAAAAATTAAAACATGTATTAAATGTTTATTTAAGCCTGAGTCGCTTGGTTGCTGCAAACTCCTTCAGAGCAGCCTGCACAACAGCTTCGGTATTTTCGATAATGACAGGATCTGTACTTGATTTTGCTGTGGATGAGCGGGTTTTGGGCCCAGTCAACCAAGTCAGAAGTGACATGATCCTGTATGATAGAATCAAAGAATGGATTAACGAAGATTTCTTCTGTTCAGTGAATGTATTGCTTGGAGGAAGTTTACAAAGCGCGCGCATGCGATTTTTAAGGACGACAACTCCCGACACAATCTTTAATCGTCTGCAATGGCAGTCTCAGTTGGGTTCTGATTCTGATTATGCCGTGAATTAGTTCGCCACTCGTTGGTCGTATTTTTGACTTCAGCGATTCGAAAAAAATGTGTGCATCCACAGGACGCACACATGCAAAATTTTCTGCGTCATTTTTAATATTTTGTGCGTAATTGACCCACTACTGTGCGTAATCGGGAACACTGATTGTAGGCGAGAAACTGCGTTTGCTAGCAAAGAATGTCCTGAGCGTTAGACAGCTCTGGCGCAACATGCTTACAAGCCGGCCAAAGTCGTTTCCCCTCGTATTTCCGAACATGGTCTATTATAAATGTAAATGTGTCCCCTGAATATTTTTCTCACGCATATAGAGACATTATGCTTGGCTTTACACAATAAATGTCACCAAACTTACTGTTAAAAATTACTTATTTTATAAAACTCACCTTTTTTGTTCCTTTAATCCTTTGAATTTAGTTTTGGGCCTTGAGCGTCCAGTCACATGTTTCATCCTGTGAAGGCATTCAATAGCCTCAATAGGTAATTGAACACATTTTTATGAAAAGCTTACTATAGCAAGAATAGCTAAGCTTTAATGCAAATGGTAAAGTTTTTATATAAAAATACACTTCTTGGTCTATGACTTTGATCTTTACAAGTACTTATTACACCTAAATTAGGGAGAAATAAATTGTGAATCTGCAAAGGTTCAGCTCTGGAATGATACAAGTTTACAAACTAGATTTTTTATCAATCAGTTCTATCTTTAGTCTCATCTTAGTGAAAATACTGTAAACTCAAGCTTGAATTGAGGGGAATCAAAACTTACCCCGAAAAGCTTTAATCACAGGCATTCTTTTTTTTCAATTTACAAATGTAAAGTTACGGATGTCTTCTAAAATTAATAAGTCAAATGTTAAAAGTGTATTATAATGGATGTATGCACAAATAAGCAGACAGATAATTGAGGATTAGCGTACACCCAAGTTTTCTTCATACATTCCCAAAAAGAAATACACAAACTTACTTCTTTCATAATAGTTATAAAACTCTACTGTATAAAACAAATGATGGGCTATTACTTGAAAGCAAGATCAGTTTGTAATGAGGCCACATTTAATGGCAAATTGAATTTATGTATGATTTTTACCTATAACAGCATAAACATTTTGACTGCTGTGTATGCATGATCTTCATAAACGTTATGAAACAAACTATCTGGATACTTCAGATGTTCCACACCATATTTTAACCTTTGCAAATAATTACACACATGCATTTTAAACGTATGGGATTAATGGAAATAAATTTACTTACATACGAGCCGATTCGCTATCTTCATCAGATGAACAAGTGGTTGAGTTATGTCCCTGGGGGAGGACAAAAATTAATTTTGAAATTGCCTATAAATAGCCAAATAAATTTAACTTTTATCTGTGAGTCTCCTCTCTGAAAATCCTTATCGGGAAGAGAGGGGACTATAAACTGATACATACATACATACTTTTATCTTCACTAGCACTTGGCGCACTATACAACAGTTGATGTTTTCCACTTGGAGCATTATCCAACAGTTCATGTTTTCCACTAATGCAAGGTCTGTGGTGCAGTATGTTCATTATATTTGTGAGCGGAATTGTACTGAGATTCATACATTATTAGCTGTAGCTGTCCTTCATATTAACATCACAAAAACAAGGTGAAATCCTAGTGTACAATAATAAAAACATTTTGATTGGTACAAATAGACCATCTACAGTTGTCTTTCTTGATTATAACAGGCATTTTACTTACCTGTTTTCTAAGTCATTTGATAAAAAACAAAACAAAAATTTTGATTTAATTGTTTTTAGTTATTCCAAAGAGCTTAATAATAGAAAGAGAGGGAACTTGGAACAGACCGCGAGACGGAAGATACGAGTTACGCTCCCTTGTCGACTTGCTGAAAATGGCTCGTGGCAGAAAGACAAAAGGCGACCGAGTGAAACAGGGCGGTGACTTTTGCACAGCCATCAATTGAGGTAAGTCCAGATACATGAAAAGTTGTGATGGCAAGTCCTTGTTCAAATTTCCAAGAGCCAAAGAAAGGTAAAGTGCAATTGAAAAACTTCACTTTTTGTGTGTTTATATAGGCCTAAAGTAAGACCGCTGCTATGCTGTCATGGGAGTTCCCCCTCTTTCCATAATAAGCTCTTTGGTTATTCCATATCAGTTTATATATATCTATCTATATCTATATATATATATATATATTGGTGAGTCTTACCTCACTAGGTAGCCATTCGTCCTCACTTGATAACAACTCCTCACTGTTCTCATTACATGAATGCTCAGAATTCGCACTGAAACAGGCAAGCAAAAAAAAAACAAAAAAACTACAGATTGGTGGAACAACAAGGGCAATACACATATGACCCACAACCTTATGGAACTCACAATATTTAAAATTAAAATGAGTGCCCAGAAAAAGCAAAATGAAATGGTGGCATTAAAATGAAAATACTGACTTTGAAATGTTCTATATCTTGACCTTGAGATGACCTTGACATCTCACTCCAAATACACTCATGTACAATCAAATAAACTTCAGCAAAAGTTGTATTATGCCAAAAAACGGTTACTTTGGGAATACCTTGACCTTCAGTGACCTTGACCTTCGGATTACCTTGTCCCTCAAGTGGCCTCTCATGCCTGTATGATCAAATAACCCAAAGTTACATTCTATGGGTTAAAAAAGCTGTTCCACTGTAGAATAACCCTTTTTTTATGGTTTTGCAAGGCCAAAACTGACCTTGCCCCAAAGATCAACGCAAAACCCAATCATACATGAAAGGTCAATCAATCACATCTAACTAAATGCAACAAGTTTGGACTTTCATAGTTTAGACTTTAGGTTCGTTAGTTTTTTATTGCGTACAGGGTCCAGCGGACTGCAAAGAGCTGAATCAGGACCACAAAATCAATACCACAACTTCGCAGAAAGAGGACTCACCCCTGCTCTGCATAAAAAAATCTGTCGAAACAACCCTAGTGATAACGCTAAAGGCACTCTACCAGCCGGTCCCTTTACAATAAAGACCTCCCAAGCAGGGGACGCTCAGGCTATACTCTAATTTATCGAACCCCCGTTTACAAAAACAACATAAAATATAAACATCATTATAAAATATGAACAAAACACATACATATAAAATGCCTACATTGCCAAATAATAACATCATAGGAAGCCCCAGTGACCATTTGGCAGAAAGCGTCCAATATTCCCAAGCTGATCCAACAGATCTCACACACAAATGACGAGTTTTGGCCCGGAACAGTTTTCTAGATGACTGGTCTAGCAAAGAAGAAGAAAGTATAATAGATTGATAGAACAGAGTAGGAATGAGAAAGAACAAAAGAGAAAGACAGTGACAGTGGGAATTTAAAGCACTACATTTCCAGAAAGTGGGGATACTATTTATTCTGAAACACCCGCCCCCCTCCCCCCCCCATGAGGGGTGGAGGGGTTGGGGAGGGGGGGTCATAGTTTTGGGTCAAGTTCATAGTTTAGGGTCAAGGTCACTTCAAAGTATCAATACTGACTTTGGACATCTCCAGTGACCTTGACCTTGGAGTGACATTGACCAAATTTGTAAAATAATGTTTTTTATTGATATATATACAGTGATTGTTCTAGGGATTTGCAAAACCGGTACGACTTCACAGTAAACAAACCCACTCGAACGCAAGCCAGTAGGCCAGTCACAGAAACCAGTATGACCCATAGCAAAGCTTAATAATGCGTCACTATTTTTGCCACCGAAAATCTGCAGACAAATGCAGTGATTAATTTACTGCTCACCGTAAAGCCTACTAACTATAACTGAAACAACGTTTGCCAAAAATAAAAGTAAATAACAGGCATTTCTTACCTAAACATTTTCGTCTTCACATATACTTCTTTTAAAGTTTTATCGCCCCTCTCCCCCCTAGCAAAAAATGAAAAAAGAGATTTCTGCTTCTTCATTATTACTAGCCTATCTGCCACTGTCGCAATACATACTGACGAGCATGAGGAAAGAAAAAAATCGAAAAGTGCGCGAGTTTAATTTATCCGTAGTCACGATAGCCTTGCGCCCGCCAATGTTATATCATTCTGTATTATTTACCTCAAAGAATATGGCAAGGCTACTGAACGCATTCGCAGGCCTCTCGTCTACACTCCCTAAACACATAATCAGCGTGGCTGGCTGGCTCTCTCTCTCACTCTCTCTCTCTTTCTCGTTTTTCTTTCTCTTTTCCTTTATTTTTGAAACCAGTCAAACAAAATAAGAATTGGTAGGTTCTACCGGCTATTGATTTTTCAACCGGTATTTTTATTCTCAAACCGGTAAAATACCGGTAATTTCCGGTTAAATCCATCCCTGTGTGTGTGTGTGTGTATATATATATATATATATATATATATATATATATATATATATATATATATATATATATATATATATATGCATCAAAGAATCATACGTTCAATAGTAATAACCTAGGGAGAAAAAGTTAAATTTTGTCAAAAATAGTCATTTTTGGACTAAAATTTGTTGACCCTGTGACCTTGACCTTTAATTGAAGTCATTCATTCACTGGTCATTTATGAGGTCTCATAAGTACACACCATCTTAGCAAGTTTGGTTGTGATAGTTTATATAGGTTCTGAAATATTAATCCACTTGCAAGTTTTGCACAACTAGACAGTGGATGCCAGCGGACAGACGGACAGAATGACATTATTTGGAAAATGTTAGTTTTGGACAACTTAGGACTTGTTTCTTGTTTTTTTTGGGGGGAGGGGATGAAGGGGAGGGAAGGGGAGTATATACACTCACAAATGTGCATTGTCCGGTCTTACAATGAATCGTATGCAAGCAAAGGCTCGGCTCAATCGGATTGTAAACATTTGGGATAATATATTATTTATTTAATAGCATTCCTTAGTTACTTTCTTCTATTTCACTTGCTTTATTATATGTCAAGGATGTATGTGGTTGAGCACATTGCAACAATGTGAGTGTGAGCCTTGAATAGACTATTTTTTTACAGATTTGGTTGTTTATAATTTGTATTATTATTATTACTAAATTCCTGAGAGAAGAATCAAACAGACAACCCACAAACACCTGCTTACAGTCGAGGTGTATAAATATATAAAAGACTGAGCAGTAATTATAATAATTACTGCTCAGTCTTTTATCTATCTATCTATCTATCTATCTATCTATCTATCTATCTATCTATCTATCTATCTATCTATCTATCTATCTATCTATCTATCTATCTATCTATCTATCTATCTATCTATCTATCTATATATATATATATAATCCTCATTTTTGAGCTAATACTAAACTTGTGTTTTGTCAAATACAGACAGAAAGACCGACTGATCAACTCGCCATAAGTTGAAGTACTAAAATATCATCTAAATCAGGCAAACCGTTCTTGACATATTATAGAGCAAAGCGTGTTTAGCAAGGAATTGACCTCATCGAGCTTGACAAAAGTAGAGGTAAAGCAATGATAAGGAAAGCTGGCCACTATAACCTTGGTAATGTTTGTATGAAGTTTGGTCAAAGTCCATACAGCGATTAAGATCTGGCATAAACGGACCGATCGACATGCGACATAATATCTGGATTTGAAATTATTAGGAATCGGAAAAATTATTTTTTTATTGGTTTTAATAAGTTTTCTACATCCATTTGTATAAGCTCCTTCACAATACTCACCTTCTATTAGAATCAGTGTCAAACTCGACAATTTTGTTGCCTTTTGCCCCAAATGCTGACATATCCCTCTTGCACACTGGCTGCCCTTGTTCCTTTAGTAGCTACGTAACAAGCACCAAATTACACACATTTTAGATCTTCTTCTTCTTTCTTTTTTTTTAAATCAAAACAGTCGTTTGGTTAAACATACATGTGGTCATCATTGTATAATTCTTCATCTTTTTGCTGAAAGGATAAATAATTTTTAAAAAATTTAAATTAAAAGACCTTGGGCATGCACGGTTTTATTTCAAAAGTCAAGATTTCTGTCAGCCATAAATATGTCACGAGCCTACAAATTTCCATACCTACTACATACATTTTGTAAAATGACAAATATGTTCGTTTATTACACTTAGCAGTGAGCTGTATATGGGTAATTGCTGTCCCTGAAAGTGCAAACAATAAGTATTAGTAAACCGAAGGGTGACTGTCTATGGGTTGTAAAACTTCTACTGTAAATGTTTGTTTCAATAACATTGATCACGGCTCATGTTTAAAAAATACAGTACTTTCTGTTTGTAACATCATCAGTTTTGATGTCAATTAACACACTAATAGAAAAGTGTTAGATCATATGGAAGTTAATAGGTCTTGCCATGATGGATTATCAGAGGAAACAATGGGTCATCTAATTATCACTCACACACAAAAATTAATAATTTCAGATGTTTATTGGCCCCTGACCTATAATCAAGGGCAAACCAAAATCCTACATCATTATATTATTATTCATGAAGAGTTCACAAGAGACATCACAATATGCTATCACTATAATTCAGTAGAAAATTTTTCATCATTATCTTCCTTTAAACTTTCATTCTATTCTCTTCTTTATCGCCCATTATTTACAGGATATTTGTCTCACTAATTAAAAAAATATCTCATGCAAAAGGTTTCTTACTTGACTGTGAATGCGCATCACAGTTTCTCCCATCATCACTCTCATGATGTAATCCATAGACTGTGGACAAATTTGTTAGTTTAGTAATTGGTTGTAATTTTCCGATGGTCACTTTTTGAAATGCACACATCTGATCATCATTAATTATGTACTATTCCTTAATTCTGCTTTGAAAAGCTTAAAACCAAAATTAATGAATTAAAATGTATAAAGTGCATGAAACTGTACACATAAGCATGATCACAGCGCTGGGGGAGAAGGGAAAAGTAATCACCACAATAACAAATGGGTAAATCAAATAAACAGTTACACATTATTGAAATATTAAATACTTACAACACAGTAGTATAACATTACTTTCTCTCTTTCACACTCTCCCCCTCTTATCTCCGACACATGCACTCTTTTTCATTCCCAGTTATACAACGCAAGCCACGGACTTCAGGATTGTTCAGCAGGAAATTATTTTGGAGTACGGTTGACTTTTACCCACGTAAGCACAACAATTATGGGGATTGCATGAAAACAATATAGCCCTCACAGAGCAAGGTGCTGTATATTTACAACAACAAAAAGACCAAAGGCAGCTGAGTGTCTATGAATCACATTTACAATTGTAGCAGAACACCAATAAGCTTATCAATTCTCTACTAGTGCGCTGCTAAAAGTTTCATTTCGTGCAGCGGATGATTAAAGGTTTCATTTCCTTTGAAACAGGGAGATTTTGATAAATCTTTGCATTTTAAAAATAAAACAAAGTTGTAACTTAACTAACCTGCATGGTCTGATCGTATGGTAATATGTTTGTCAAAGCTTGTATTAGCAAGTCCTCTTGGCCATCTTCCAACAATGCAATGCAGCTGTCGTCGTCAAGTGACCCTAGAAACAATTAGAGATGATCAGCGCAAATAAACGTAAAATATAAACGTAAGAGAATGATTGTCTTGGTGACAATATAGAATTTAACTATGATCCCGAAGAGAATGACCATAGCGAGACTTTTTGCGAGATTGTTTATAGTTACTTCCCTTGCACTTGGTTTGTCGGAATACTATGCTAACACGCACAGAAAGCAACTAAAAAGTATTTCAGCTTTCTCTCAGATCTTCTGTTTACACCCAACATCAACTGGGTCATACGTTATCATTTTTAGTGTCCTAAGTTCATTATTCTATTTGCAGTTCATCTATTTATACTTTTAACAGTCCAAATGCTGGTGTCGTTTTTTTGTTTTTGTTTTTTTTTTTCCCAGAAATAATTAAAATTTTGTAAACAATTTTTATTTTTTGACCAAAATTTATTGACCTTGACCTTAAAGTAAAGTCATTCATTCATTCATTAATAATTATCAATGTCTCATGGATATACACCATCGTACCAAGTTTGGTTATGACATATTAAAGTAGGTTCCGAGTAATTAGCCACTTTAAAGTTTTGCACCATGGACCCGTTCGCTTGTCATCACTCTTCCCAAAAAAGGTAACCTTCAGGAGTGTGAAAATTACCGCACCATCAGCCTCATCAGCCATCCCAGCAAGGTCCTCCTGAAAATAATACTCAACAGGTTGAAACCCCAAGCTGAACAAATCATAGCTGAAGAACAAGCAGGATTCCGAACTGGGCGAAGTACCACTGAACAGATTTTCAACATCAGAATAACCTGCGAGAAATATCTACAGCACCAACATTGGCAACAACATCTATATCATGTGTTTGTAGACTCCAAGAAAGCGTTTGATAGTCTGTGGGCAACCATGAGAGTTTACAACATCAGCCCTAAAATCATATCTACCGGTGAAATACAGCTTGTGGCCTTTGTCAGGTGTTTCTAGCGAAGTTCGGTGATACCTAAAACGTTCCATCGATAATGGTCCAGCTCGTGGGCCAGTTCTTCCAATTTTTCTTCCGCAGTTAGGGTCTTGAAATTCCCAGGTTCCTATGACGATGTTTCTAGTGCGGATCTTGCGAAGTTGTCCATCAATAGCACGCTTATCACCTCAGTCCTGGTGGCCAAAGGAAGGCAAGGTCCTTGGTGACCCGGGCGACGACCGATCGGTATGGAGTGAATGGTTCTGGGCAAGAAAGACCTGACAGGGCCCAATCCTCTCCAGGCTGTTGTCCACAGCCGATATCCACGAATACAGTGTGGCTCGCTTTGGTCCCGAGCACGTGGTCGTTGAACCTGCAGTAACATGAAGTTCCTCCGTCCTGGCAGGTGACTTCTGTGTAGAAGACTTCCGACCAGTGATGACGTGCCGACATCAACCCTGTTAGTCACCTCTTATAACACGCCGGGAAATGTTGGGTCTATTCTATTCAGTGCCCGAACCCACAGTGCAGTCCTCCACAACAGCGCCATCGCAACTGGTTCAGAACAATCGGTGTGCGTCAAGGATGCCTACTCTCTCCAACACTCTTTAACATCTTCATAGAGCACATCATGTCAGATGCCCTTGCAGATCACAAAGGCACAGTCAGCATAGGAGTAGAGCAATCTCCAACTTCCGTTTTGCGGATCACATTGATGGATTGGCTGGAGAGGAACAAGAACTTGAACAGCTGGTACAGAGGCTTGACACCACCTCCAGAGCCTATGGAATGGAAATAAGTGCAGAGAAGACCAAAATGATTACCAACAACACCAACGGCATCAACATGGACAAAGTCCAAGACCAGTCCCTCAACAAAGTGCACAGCTTCAAATATTTAGGAGCCATTGTATCAGACAATGCGTCCCGACAGGAAGTCCTCTCCAGGATCGCACAAACAACTGCTGCCCTGACAAGGTTAAAGGCCATTTGGAAAGACAGAACCATCAGTCTACATTCCAAGCTACAGTTGCAGCGCTCTCTTGTCATCTCCATCTTCCTATACGCTTGCAAAACATGGACCCTCACAGCAGATCTACAACGAGGAATACAAAGCATAGAGATTGGGTGCTACAGAAGACCTCTCCAACAGACTATCACACAAGCAATTGGACAACACGAAGACATGCTCACAGTGGTGAAGAAACGGAAACTTTGATGGTATGGTCACATCACCAGAGCATCAGGGCTTGCAAAGACCATCCTGCAAGGCACGGTGCAAAGAGGCAGAAAAAGAGGGAGACAGAAATTTGAGAACAAGAGGAGTGAGGACAACATTCGAGAATGGACTGGCTTGACACTAAGCATAGCCATGAGGGTTGCTAAAGACAGAGAAGATGGGGTACACTGGTTAAACGATCATCTGTGATGCCCCTACGACCTTCGAGTTACGGGACAGGATAGAATAAGAATAAAGTTTTGCACAGATTGCAGGCGGACAAACACTTTTTAAACATTTATTTTCATTTTGGACTATGTAGGACTCATATTGCACAGATTTTTAAAAATCGGGAAACACTTTTTGTGTGTGTGGGGGAGAGATGCGGAAGGGATGGGGGTGTGGGGGATGGGGAGTTATAGTAGATAGCATTACATTGCTATGCATGTGAGTCAATAAAAGGTCATAATTATTTCCCTGGGCATTACACTCTTGCTAATAAACTCTGCCAACCCCTCTTTGTTCAAGATATAATTTCCCCGTATACAAATTCAAGAAATAGGACAACTCACTTCGTGACACGGGCCCTTGCATATACTTATGATGTCTGTCACTGTCTTTCCCATTCCAAACAGCAACAAGTTCTTCTTTCAGTCCGTGTATTCTGCTAATCAACTCTTCATTTGAAAGATTGAGCTTTGGAATCCTGCAAATGTTCACATTAATAACATGTTTATAGAAGGGAAGGAGGAAGAGACTGCAACATGTATTAATACTGGATGCTATAAAAGTGAGCGTTGTGAACCCGTGGACTAAGGTGTGACTAACTTGCACGTAGGATCGATCCCGCCTCTTGGCATTATGTTTCTCCAAATATTATTTCTTTTTGACTCGGGCAACGTCTCAGGGGTTTATCCAGGCAATCCAGTTCCCCCCTCCCCTCCCAACAAAATTTGAACAAACACAACTAATATTAGGTATAGGTTGTGTTTGGGCCAGTCTATGACTATGCCTCCCAATGGAAGGGGGCCCAGAATTTTCCGATATAAAATGTACAATGTGTCAATAAAGTGCAAAAAAACCCCAAAAAACGTCAGGTTACATGGTTTTAAAATAATATATGGTCCACCTCGCTGTTAAATAGATTATCTGAAAAGAAGTTAGTGAATATCTGACATTTAATAGGTATTCACTTCTTTTACAGTTTATGAGTCTGCTAGATGGTCCACAAAGCAGGGTATTTTTTAAAGTTCTATAGTAAACATTTGCACAACTAATATGGCCAAGTTCATAAAATTCTTATGAAATTATATTAATTTAATTACAACTCAAATTCTAATCAATTTTCCATAAAGAAAAACAAATTCAAATTTAGTATGTGAAACCATTTACTTGTAATGCTGACATATATTAATAACAGGAGTTATGCACATATAGACTCCTGAAGGTCTTTCCTGGCCAACGGGGTTGCGTTCAAGATTACACTATATTCATACGCGAGCGTTCACTGCACATTTTTAGTAAGTCAGCCATTGTGCAAGGGGTCCAGCGGACTGCAAAGACCCGAATCAGGACCACCCACTGTACATGTATAGTACATGCAGCACTACATGTGTAATACATGCAGCACTACATTCCTCTACACTTCAGAAGCGCGAGTTGGCATGTATGAAATCCACCACAAGCAGGTGAACAGTGCTAGCATGGAGAGGCACCGTTTTCCAATACAGTACATAGATGCATATGCTACACCCTTTGAGCTACACACCGTTTACAAGCCGGAGTTGAAATCTTTGTACAAAAATATTTTTATGCATATAACGGATTTACACTGATCTCAGAAATGATGACTGGCATGTTTGAAAAACTGGATTTCATGTTTTAACCGGAGAAATCTCATGCCTGTTATGTGAACACAACCCTGGCAAAACTACTCTGTTCTGTAGTAAAGAGAAAAACAAATTAGGAATGCCCTCATAGCAAAGTGATGGGGGTTCTATTTTAGTTTACAATGCAATCCTCTTTGTGTTAGGTTAATTTTATTATTATATTATCCTTTCCACCAATTCTTTTTACAGTTTATAAATTAATTTTTATAAATGGTATGGTTTGGTGTGGTATGGGTGTTTTAACAAGGATTCATAATTTTCTAACAGTTTCATTAATTCAACACATCAAAGTTATCAAATTATTACACTATTACAATACACAAAACAAATAACATACGTATTTATGTTGTTTTCTGGAGGCTTTTTCCTCTTGCATGCTCCACTCTTTTTCATACTTGGAAAGTCTAAATTAGAAAGAGGAAAATTTATTTTTTTTAACCCAGTTAACATAGTTATCTCCTTTGACATAAAACAATACTGACTAAGAATGCGGTTAAACAAACACAATTACATCAGCCTTCCAAAGATGCGTTTGTGCCATAATGGCAGCTATAAGCCAAATTTCCTTAGTAAAATAAAGACAATAATTCATTTTGTATCTTGTAGTACACAAATGTTACTTGAATGTTGAGTGAAGGTAGATGTGCCACAGCAGCACCTACAATGCCTGTTCTCACCCATGCCCAAATCTAAGTACCTACAAACAGTTAAAAGGACTGTATGAACCTTGCTTCCTGTGCGGTGTTATGTCTGTTACATTCTCTTTTGGTTCCCATGAATTATACCTGCACAGAACATAAAAATCATTATGAATATTCTACACAAACACATTTTTATACTAATTACAAAGTATTTAAACGGCAAAACCTTATGCAAAACAATTGTGGCTTAGGTTACTTACAGGACCTCAAGATCAGATTTCAGTTTCACAGACCCTTTCAAATTCATAGTGGAGTGTTCGTTCCCCTTGCCAGACTAAAGTTAGGTAAATCCCCCCAAAAAGATTTTCCTAAAGTATGATATTTATATAAATCAATACATTCTTTTGGTTATGTGACTATTAATCGCATCACCTCTATACACAAATATCACTGCTGCGACAGTGTGCATAGTACTAATAGGCACAGATTACACAACTGGCAAGACATTCCCAAAAATTCAAATTTGTGAGTTTGGTTTGAGTTACAATTACCAATTATATGCTTTTAGTTTTACTATGCTATACTATACTATACTATACTATATATAATGCAATATTATTGCAATTTCCAAAAGTGAACTTAATAATAATAATTATAATAATAATAAACCATTTGTACAGCGCCCTTCCTCAAAACAGCTCAAAGCGCTCTACAGAAGAGATGTTTCTTTAAATAGCAAATAAATAAATGAAGTTATTGTCAAGAAATAAAGAAACATGTATGATACCCTCCATTTAAGTTAATATTGCAAACAAAAAGTATGGCCATGCTTAAATATGCTCATTCTCTCCCTCCTTTTTTGGGTGTGTGGGTGGGGGGGTTATTTTTTGTTGTTGAAAGGTCAAGTTAATAATACTTAAAAAATTTTACCTGAACAATTCTTTTATTCCCTCTTTCAGCCTAATAATTTTCTATCAGAACAATCAACAAAACTCACAAAAATAAATTAAACATAAAGCACTCACTTTGAAGACCATCCTTTCCACTTTACTAAAACTTCAGTTCTTCCCTGCAAAAATGTACATAAAAAAGCCACAATTACTATATTAGGCCAAACTAAATAATATAAACACAAGTTTCTTTTGTTGTTTTTTCATGTAACATTTTTGTAAAATCTACAAGCACACTAGAAACTACTATTGTCCATTAATGCAAAGGATTCTAAAAATAACTCCAATCACCTGATTTGGCACCTGGCTATTCATCTCGAGGTCACACATTTGAATACTTGTGGAAGCTACTTTATGTTTCTACTCCTCAATCTTATGGGTGAAAACAGCCTATTTTGGCAAGGTCATCCATGTAGAGCTATGAAATTTGGCAAAGTCACAGCAGAGATGTGGTACCTTACTGTGAAAACCATAATTTAAACCTGATTATGGAATAAGATGCCAAAAAAAAACTTAAAAAAAAAATATATATATATATGTTGCCAATTGTGCGTAACAAATAACTTACAGTTTTAGACTTGCGAGAGCGTATGATTTTTTCAATTTCATACACCTTCTCTGCCATTTCAACCAGAGTCACACTGTCTCAGTGTCTGATTTGAAGGAGATCTGTGGAGGAAAAACAATACTTAACAATTGATAACATTTTTTTTTTTATAGTACGACCAGGAATTCCGAAACCAAACATAACACTATATTATATATGTTAGGAAGTATGATAGGTTACGTTATCCTATAATATTAATAACCTACTCTCAATGCAAAGGTTTGCAATCAAATCCAGTCAATAACTGTTTGTGCTGATTCTTTAAGAATTGCTCATCATAAGATCATCATGGAAAATATGTATGTCCCAATGTGTGTACTTTACTTATGTGCACACACACACACACACACACACACACACACACACAAAGGAGTAAAAAGTAAAAATACATGTACACTAACAGCAACTTTGACATTATAATTTATAGTAGCAGGATCACACTACCGGAATTAATGTATTTAATTAAGACAGCAAACTATACTTAGTGCATGCTGGTGGTGTGTCTGGCATTTACCTGTTTAAGACATGGGCATAAGGATCTTATGAGTCTGTGACTGTGAGAAGGAATGTGCACGTACAAAGACTAGACCTCTCATCCAAAACAGTAGGTAACCTCATAAGCCTCGTACATACCAAAGCAGTGCGCTTGTGTAACCACAGGCTCTGAAGTCTTTTCTTTCGTCTTTTTAAACTCGTGGGGCTCCTACATATATACGTAGTATAATATGTAATTGAGGCCTATGAATGACGAGACTTCCTAGCCTGTGGTGTAACACGCGGAAACCTGTGAAAGATAGATCTATCTATTCCCAAGTTCTATTCAAGATACCAGCTACATAAGCCCAAAGGAATTATTATTGTTAATAATTGACACAGACACACCGATAGCCTTTAGAAACAGGCACCCAAATAATGTGTAAAGCATTGTGATCGAACCCACGGACTTAGGGGGGCAGTTCGGCATTGTGGGCCAGTGACGGAAGGCTACTGGCAAATTTGCTACGTGACGCTATCTCATCTGATCCCACATGTCACAGTTCCTTACTTTGTGCAAATCCCAAACAAACAAAAGCATCTGACCATCAATACATAAATATGCGTACATGTATGTAACAAATCACTCACCGTTTAGGATTTACGAAGACCGTAATCTGCACGCTTCTTCTCATTAAAATTTTACTTCTTCCGCGTCTAATGGCGCCAAAATTGGACAGATGGCGTTGCTCATTACTCTCACATCAAAATCAAATTTCAAACGTTGTGAGCAAAATCCGAGGAGAACGTTAGCAGTAGGCCTCTTGCTAAAAACCATTTTAAAACATTACCAACAAAACAAAAAATCAATTTGATCTGTAAGCATGCCATAAGTGTGCCTACCCCCACTTTTCCACCCCTCATCAGTGCTATGAGATTAATTCCTTAGGCAAAACACCTTCCATCATAAGACGGAATGATTGTAAGCTTGCTTATGATTTTCCGATAACTATTTTCTTCCAACCCAAAAATGTTTTAACTTTTCCCAAATTAATTTATTGTTTATTTTATAAAAACATGTTTTTATGCAACAGTATTTTATTGTGGATACTCCCCCTCCTCCCCTTCCTCTAACCCCACACCTTACCCCCACTCACGCCCTCCGGCAAAATCAGTATTGTTTCATGCCATTGGCACATTTAGGCTACATAAAACCGAAGAACAGGTCATGGTGTGAGGAAAACAACACCAAACACACAAACACACTGGCGAACAAATATATGCACCCGTTAGGGTCCAGTACGTTTTCATATCGTAATGTGCTGACCATCTTTGTTGTCCGGACTTACGATTTACACACAGTTCTATCCTCTGAATCTACGATGGAGTCGTTTGAGATTTTATCGTAAGCTTGTTGTACAACTTAGTGCAGCGTGTGACCGGGTAAATCTTATGAAAATCGGTAGGTCTGACCTGGGCTTACATTATTGCAGATACACCCTCCAACCCCACTTCTTACTCCAACCCCCGCCCTCCGGCAAAATCAGTATTGTTGCATGCCATTGTCACATTTACATGAAAACGAAGAGAAGGTGGTGTGGGTGACTGAGGAAAACAACAAATACACAAACACATGGGCGAACAAATATATGTACATAACAAAGTTATATAAGTTGTAAACGTTTACAAATCTGTTGCTTTAACTTTCTGTTAACTAGCCTTTACCCCAAAGCAAAAAGTAGAAAAGTATCACTTTATGACAAGTACATTTATTGAATTAATGAAATTTAAATTATTTAAAATAAAATGCTGGAAGTCATCAAAAGCCTGTATTACAAGGCTACCAATGCAGTCCTCCACAACTGCGCTATCGGAAACTGGTTCAGAACAACAATCGAGTGTGCGTCAAGGATGCCTACTCTCTCCAACACTCTTTAACATCTTCCTAAAGCGCATATGTCAGAGGCCCTTGCAGATCACGAAGGTACAGTCAGCTTAGGGGGTAGAGCAATCAATCTCCAACCTCCGTTTTGCGGATGACATTGATGGATTGGCTGGAGAGGAACAAGAACTTGAACAGCCAGTACAGAGGCTTGACACCACCTTCAGAGCCTATGGAATTGAAACAAGTGCAGAGAATACCAAAATGATGACCAACACCATCAATGGCATCAACATGGACATCAAAGTCCAAGGCCAATCCCTCAACACAGTGCACAGCTTCAAATATTTAGGAGCCATAATATTGTATCAGACCATGGGTCCCGACAGGAAGTCCTCTCCAGGACCGCACAAACAACTGACAAGGTTGAAACCCATTTGAAAAAGACAGGACCATCAGTCCACATTCCAAGGTAAGGCTGCTGCGCTCCCTTGTCATTTCCATCTTCTTATATGCTTGCGAAACATGGACCCTCACAGCAGATCTATAACGAAGAATACAAAGCATGGAGATGAGATGCTACAGAAGACTTCTGGGCATTTACTATATCCAGCGAATCACCAACGACGAAGTCCGACAAACCATAACACAAGGTGTGGGAGGGACATCAAAGTCCAAGGCCAATCCCTCAACTCAGTGCATAGCTTCAAATATTTAGGAGCTATTGTATCAGACAGGAGGTCCTCTCCAGGATCTCACAAACAACTGCTACTCTGACAAGTTTGAAGCTCATTTGGAAAGACAGGACTATCAGTCTACATTCCAAGATAAGGCTGCTGCGCTCCCTTGTAATCTCCAACTTCCTATACGCTTGCAAAACATGGACCTTCACAGGAGATCTACAACGAAAAATACAAAGTATGGAGATGTGGTTCTACAGAAGACTTCTGGGCATTTACTATACCCAGCACATCAACAACGACGAGGTCTGACAAACTATCACACAAGCCATTGGACAACACGATGACATGCTCACAGGGGTGAAGAAATGGAAACTCCGATGGTATGGCCACGTCACCAGAGCATCAGGCCTTGCAAAGACCATCCTGCAAGACACGGTGCACGGAGGCAGAAGAAGAGGGAGACAGAAAAAGAGGTGGGAGGACAACATTGGAGAATGGACTGGCTTGCCACTGAGCGAAGCCATGAGGGTTGCTGAGAACAAAGAAAGATGGAGTATGCTGGTTAAACGATCACCTGTGGTGCCCCTACGACCTTCCATTTAGGGGATATAGGATAGGATAGGACATTTATTGACACTCCAAAGTAAAGGCTGGTAGTGTTGAGGTCGTCCACGCTTATGCTGATCACAACGCAGTGCCTGGAAAAAGAAGAGGCCGTTATAGGCTGAACTAGCGCCTGCCAACCGTCACAGTGTATGATAACAAACTAAAATAAAAAGAGAAAAGAACCACATCTCTGCAATAACCACCAACCCTAACCCTAACCCTAACATTTGTGTGGTGTTGGAAAGTTTACTTAAGGACACTTTAGTTTGATTATGTTCAAAAATACGAATGCCATGCGGAATTGTAACCTTGGAAACATAAATGTAACTGGTTTTTGCACATTTCTAAAGCTACATGGCAACCATTGTTGATTCCGTTTTCCAGACATCAGCTAAGGTGATGGCGTGGTGTTCGGTTCACACTTTTGACACGTTACCTAACAACATAGAAATTGAAAAAAGTTCTAATAATTTGGCACCACCAGCGCTAACATTGACGCAGATTTGTCAACCAAGATAGAAGACAACTTGAGATATAGATATGGTATCTGAAATCCGTTCAGATTTTGGTAGGCCAAGTCTTTGCTTACATAGCTTTAGGTACCTATTTTCGTGAACACCACCAACATTTTCAAGTTTTTCAGTGCCCTATAGAAAATTGCTATAAAATCCAAACTATCGTGTTGTGCTTAAAGCTTTTTTGTGCGTAGCTCACGTAGATGTTAGGGATTGTTTTGCCGCAACCTCTGGTAAAATTCATCTGTAACTTTTTTTTATATTAATTTTTTTATTACAAACCGCGTGCATGTCAAATTTCGGGTTTGTCTAAAAATATAGTCAGCATAAAAGTTACCACCGACACCCCATTTTCTCATTTACCACAAAATTTGGTGGCAGGCACTTAAAAAATCTATAAACATGATTATTTTCCTTATTTATTCCAAGTTTGCCTAGCCATCTGTGCCCCTATTTATATATTTAAAATGGCAAGACCCAAACACTAAGTTTAAAGTTTTAAGTCGCCAACGGTGGAAACAATATTGTACCTACAATTGTTAATTGAAATATTATTATTAGCAAATTTGCGAACCATCTGGGCAATAGAATGCGTACGCCTTTTGATTTCCTTCTAGTGTCTATTTTCCTATATGCGTGGTACTACGATTTTTTTTAAGTAGCCGGTGACATGCCAGGAGGTAGAAGTGATGATACAGATCTATCTAAAGTAACATTTCGCGAAATTCAATTAACAAATATATAATTGTACTTTTTCCTGTGCCGCTTTTGTGTGTGTTTTGTTTCCGTTTTGTCATTTTTGCATTGCGTAAGGTGTCTGGTAACCATAGGAACAGTTAGGTGAGCGACCAATTATTGCGGCGCTGCATGTGGAGTTAGATGATACATCACGCCTTTCAATATATTAGTCCACAACGGGATTTTCTCTTCACAACTGGACTTTCGCTGACAGCCGCATTTTTATCTTTTGAGTGCAGGTGGCTCGTGTTTGTTTATTTATTTATTTATTTAGTACTGTCCATTCTTATAATAGTTTTTGAACAACCATCGCGTCGTAGTAGCAACAGTTGTGCAGAGCGGAAAAACGAACTTCAAATAGCGTAAAACTGTTATTTCTTTAGACAACTTGTTTTCGTTTCTGTTGGCTGGCGGCCATTTTCTAGTGGTTTCGTTCCTTGCAGTCTCTCAACTGTGTTTTGACGGAGACACGAATTTCAGAAATCCACATCTGCATTTTCTCTACACAACTATATCTTTGCTGTAGACTGGCAATCATTTTCTGTGGTGGCCTCCCTCATAGTTGATCTTAAACGTTGTTAGACTTGACGTGACGAGACAGAAAAGTAAGCCAAAACTGCTAGTGAGCATTGTGTAGAAAGAACTATTGTTCCATAAGCTGAAATTGTTACTACGATGCTGTGTTAATAAAAACATACAAATTAAGTCAAATAAATGAAATGAGAAGAAGAAGGAGAAGAAGAAGAAGAAGGAGGAGGAGAGAAGAAGAAGAACAACAACAACAACAACAACAACAACAACAACAACAAACCACCCACACTAAATGTTTGTTGTATATTTAAGAGTTTGGAGTACGCTGGTTAAACGATCATCTGTGATGCCCCAACGACCTTCGAGTTACGGGATAGGATAGATAGGATTTATTATTTTGATTGTGGATCTTATGTACAATAGCATACTGGAAAGGGTGGAGAAGTGGTTGGGAGAGGGGTATAGAGGTATGGATAAGTGTGGGGGAGGGAGGGGTATAGGGAGGGGGGGAAGGAGTTGAGTAGTGGACACGACGTCGGATCCCAGACACTATTAATCCAAGAGTCAGACAGTTTCCTGCCAGGACAAATGTCTAGGTTTCCATTTCTAGACTGGAACTAAGTTGCCATAGTGCCGGCAGGTCGTTTGCTCGGGCTTCACATTATGTTTCTTGGTTTCCAATGACAAACCTGAAATAGGCGAGAACGCTGAAGTGCTTAAGAGTTACAATGAATATTGCCCGTATGCACTATAGAAATTGTTTAGGGAATGTGTTTGTAGATGCCACAGTTTTTAAAACGTGATGCACTGCATTTAGTGTTCAAGTGTTATTGTTATAGTATTTTTGCGAGTATTATTTATTTTGTTTAGTTTTTTTTTTTTTTTTGTGTGGATTGGAAATTGTCATACCACATTCTAAATGTCCTTGTAATGTATGGGGACCGAACAATTAAGGATATTCAGGATCTTCAATCTACTTATTTTATTTTAAACTTCTAAATTGCACCAGGGACCCAGTGTTAGTTTCTGCAAACGGATTATTTCTATTTTTGGATGTGCTTTAGTCGCAGAAATGCGGAGACGAGAAGTATTGTCCATCTAAACTTAATATGGCATGAAGTGTATAATAAGCTTCTGGAATACAATGTCAGTTCCTGCAGGCGGTTAATGTCTTTCTGTCTGGAATGAAAACCGAGCCATAGACAAAAATTTCACTTTAAATCAATAAAGTGGTTTTGGAATGCTCGTGTTGAGAATTTGTGGAGGTAATTTTTTTTTAACATATAAAGTCGTCGTGTATTGTGGATTGGTGTGTTGACCACACCTCACAAATGTTACATTGGGGTCCATCTTTCACATATCTAGCATTCAATTATTTCAATCTCACAGGCTTATTGTATTTGGCGTCGGCGCTCGCGTGTCCAGACACAAGCCTCTGTGATCTTTCTGTCTATTGGGAACGAAAATAGAAACAAAAAACAGGGAAAATCTGAGGTTTGGCATGAAGAAGAACAAGAACAAGAACAAGAAGATACTCAAGTGTCAATCTGGTATTAGTTTAAGAAGTAACATCTGATGCCATATATGAACATATTTGGCATTCCCTGATTCTGCATCTTTATGTTTATTGCTGACGAAAGTAAAATCACCAAACAAGGAAAATCCGAGTTTTTAAATAAATAAAAAAAATTAAGAAGAATAAACTGGTATTCAAATGTGTCAATCTGATATGGGAAGTTGTCAAATTTATTAAGTGGAATTTGTTATATTTTTGAAAGTGATTCAGCATCTGATCACTGATTCGGCATTTTTCTGTTTGTTTTTTACGAAAGTAAAATCAACTAACAAGGAGAATCTAAGATTAGACAGAGTAAGAAGAATGAACTGATTTTCAAGTGTGTCAACCCGCTTTTAATTTAAGAGGTTCAATGTGATGCCATAGTTATAAGATTCGCTGATTCACCATCCTTATGTTTATTGCTGACGAGAGTGAAAACAAAAAAAAAGAACACAACTAACTTTTAACAGGAATACTTGTAAGAAGAAACTAATATTCAAGTGTGTTAATCCGGTATCAATTTAAGAAGTACAGTGTGATGCTATATTGGAGATATTTTGCATTCGCTGATTCAGCATCATTATGTTTGTTGCTGACAAAAAAAAAAAAGCAAACAACAAGGAGAATCAGTTTTGACGGTACCAATCCTAGATCCAGTGTTTATGTCAATTATAAGGACCCAGATCTCCGGGTTTGTAATTGATGTAGTCTGACGCCAAGGACCAAAGTGTCTGATATTATCATTCAGAAAGTTGTTTCTATTTGAATAAAGAAGTCAACGAACCAGACTTTGAGCTTAATCGGACGTCTGTTAATCAGACAGTTGTGTTGTAGATGTTACAGAAAAAAGCGGAAGCCGCAACGTTTGAGCTTAAGTCTGACATTAAGCCCCACATTGTATGTTTGAGAAAGATGTGTTGGATATTTGATTGAAGAAGATACAAGAGGCAACTTGTGAACTGTGATCATGAAAGGGAAAAAGCCCGGTTACAAGAGCTCTCATCAACGGACCAACGACCACAATTCTGAACAATTTGAATCATGGCAATGCGATTGGTTTAATAGGTGGGTTTGTATGCCATTCAAGATTTCAGAAGAAGCGTTTTGCAATTGTCATCCAGAGTTTTATATAAAGAGTCGACTCCGGAAAGTTATTTTGCCCCACTCTCCCCTTCCCTTCTCCCTCCCCCCTCCCGCTCCCTCCCATCCTTCCCCCGTCGAGAATTGAACCTATGGCTTTTGCACGCCCAGCGAAGCGCTGTGCCGACTAAGCTACCCACACCCAATAATTTTTTTTTAATGTACAATTTTTTTTCCATCTATCTATCTATCTATCTATCTATCTATCTATCTATCTATCTATCTATCTATCTATCTATCTATCTATCTATCTATCTATCTATCTATCTATCTATCTATCTATCTATCTATCTATCTATCTATCTATCTATCTGTCTGTCTGTCTGTCTGTCTGTCTATCTATCTATCTATCTATCTATCTATCTATACCTCTTAACATTTAGAAGGATTCTTGTGGTACGGTTATTTGAAATTGTATTCTATGTGATATTAGTATTTTCAGATCAATGAAATGCCTGCCATTTCTCACAACCCGTAAACATGCAACCCTGCGTTCAACCACTCACTAAGCAATCAGCCTAATTCTAATAGCTTTCCCTTAAAATATTATGTGAACTATACACCCCCATAATTTGTGTGTTATTCCTTTGGATTTCAGAGTGTTCGTCAACCGGAGCTTGAGGTTGGACAGAGTGGGTTTCTATGGCTTCGACATGGACTACACCCTGGCAGGTAAAAACAACAACAACAACAGCAAGAATAACAAACAAACAAACTAACAAACAGTATTTGCTGGATTGATTAAAAATTATAAGCCTCTTCCTTGAACTTTGTTCTCTGCTTATCTTCATCATTTCCTCTATTTCTCCACTTTATGTCGGTCTGTCATACTACCACTACTACTGCTACTACTACTACTGCTGCTGCTACTGCTACTACTACTACATGATGTTATCACGCGCACTTTTTCTTCAATGGAGCTTAAAGCGCGGTGATCACAAGAGATCGCCAGTACAGAAGGTGGAAGAGAAATCTGATTTATTTTTTCATTTCGATTATCAGCATCCAATACCATGGCCATTATCATCAAACTGTCTCTGTCGCTGTCTCTGTATGACTGTCAGTCTCTGAACTATCAATCTCTCTACAGTATCTCTCTCTTCCTCTCTTTCTGTGTGTGTGTCGGGGGCTGCCGGGGGTTTCAGTATAAATAGTATCCCCACTTTCTGGAAATTTAGTGCTTTAAATTCCCACTGTCACTGTCTTTCTCCTTTGAAATTGTTCTTTCTCATTCTGTTACGTTGAAACGCGAAGGATAGCATGTCTGAAACGCGCACGATAGATCTAATCGTTTCGCTTTGCAAAGTTTATCATTTCGCTTTGCAAAGTTTTCAGTAATAGAGTGTATTTACCTTTGATTTGAGTTTGCATTGTTAATAGGAGAAGCTTTGTATAACGTTGATAATTTTCGTTAGTCGATATTATTGGAGAATTCTCTAGATTTGCTTGTTTACTGTTGATCGAAGTTTCTTGATGGGTGTAGATATTTGAGAACATTCTTGGACCGAAAACAATGTTGTATGACGTAAGTCAGTGATGACGAAGTTTCATTTGATTGGTTGTGGTGCGTCACTCTGGCGTGTTCTAAATTGTTCTGGAGTATGAAGTGACTATATAAGTGCCGCACTGTTTCAAAAGAGTGTTCGGCCCCTATACGCTTATGTGTCCGGGGACGTTAATCTATAAAACTAACTAAAAGAGGTATGTTGATAGTTGTTGAAAGTAAAAAAGTTGAAAGAGTGAAAAGGCGATTGTATGCAGTTGTTGATGAACGCTGAATAAAGTTTAAAAACTTCATACGACGACTCTGTGCCTTGTGGCTGATTGAACGGATTGCGTGGATAAACGAATCCGAGTACACTCATCAGGACATTCAGCATTGGGGCTGAATCAACTACTGATAGAAAAACACCAACATCAATCGAGTGTAACACATTCCTACTCTGTTCTATCAATCGACTATACTATCTTCTTCGCTAGACCAGTCACCTACCTTTTTTCTTGAAAACGCTTCCGTGACATAACTCCTCAATTGTGTATGAGGTCTGTTGGATCAGCTTGGGAATATTGGATGTTTTCTGCCAAATAATTACTTGGGCTTCCTATGATGTTATTATTTAGCAATGTAGGCATTTTATATGTATGTGTTTTGTTGATATTGTATAATGATGTTTGTATTCTATTTTATTTTTGTAAACGGGGGTTCAATAAATTAGAGTATATCCCAAGGGCGGATCAGCAGGTTCACGCGGGAGGGTGCACTTTTTTTTTTGGGGGGGGGGGGGAGGGGGGGGGATAGAGAGAAGTTTTTGTATCTTACCTCAGATTCATAGCAAAGAACAGTTATTCTTTCAAAACAACAGTTTATGGGCAATTATTATTATTATTATTATTATTATTATTATTATTATTATTGTATCACTTTGGTGGAAAGACTTTAAATTAATTATTATTGTATCACTTTGGTGGAAAGACTTTAAATACATTAAACAAATTATTATTATTATTATTATTATTATTATTATTATTATTATTATTATTATTATTGTCCTTTATTATTATTATTATTTTGTCCTCTATTCTTCTTCTTAATAATAATAATAATACAGTACATTTGTATCGCGCGGTACCTCGCAAACGGTAAGGAAAGCGAGCTCGCCGCGCTTGACAACACACGTGCAATCACACACACACACACACCCACACACGTACACAGAACACGTATACACTTATCAAATGGTTAAATAGTTAAATCTTCTTCTTCTTTTTATTATTTTTATTATTATTATAAGTGACCACGATCTCGTGATGATGTCTTTCCGGCTCCACTTGAAGAGAGTAAATACAGCAAAGTGCACTAGACTGAAGTTCGACCTGGACAAACTGCAAGACCAGGAGGTGGCAGAACTATTTCAGGCCACAATTGGAGGGAAATTTGCACCACTGCTCATTTTGGGGGCTGGTGAAGTAGATGTCAACACCATGACCACCACCTTCAACTCAGCTGTGACAGATGCCGCCACTGAGATCCTTGGCAAGCACCGACCAAAGAAGAAGCTGTGGATCACACCTGAACTTTTGGATCTGTGTGATAAACGAAGAGAGATGAAAAAGAAAAAGAACACCTCACAGGGAGCTGATGTCTACCGAAAAATCAACAATGACATCCGGAAAGGCATGAGCACAGCAAAGGAGAACTGGATAGAAGATCAATGCCAGGAAATAGAGAACAGTCTGAACAAGAACAACAGCAAGAAGGCCTACCAGACAGTGAAGCGGCTGACAAGTGTCAAACAGCCCAAAGTCTCCACGATCCAAAGTAAGTCTGGCATATGCCTTACAGAAGAACAAGAAGTCTTGGACAGATGGACAGAGTACTGCTCTGACCTTTACAACCATACACCAAATGGAGACCCATCAGTTCTAGCATGTCCCGAGAACAGAGAAGAAGAAGAAATCCTCCCAATTCTCCGGGAAGAAGTTGAGGCAGCAGTGCAAGCGCTAAAGAAAGGGAAGTCAGCGGGAGTGGACAACATACCCCCGGAACTGCTACAAGCAGGAGGAGAAACGATGATTGATGCCCTCACCATTATCTGTAACAAGATCTGGCAGAGTGGGGAGTGGCCTACACCATGGACACAGTCGCTTGTCGTCACTCTTCCCAAAAAAGGTAACCTTCAGGAGTGTGAAAATTACCGGACCATCAGCCTCATCAGCCATCCCAGCAAGGTCATCCTGAAAATAATACTCAACAGGTTGAAACCCCAAGCTGAACAGATCATAGCTGAAGTGAAGAACAAGCAGGATTCAGGGCAGGGCGAAGTACCACTGAGCAGATTTTCAACCTCAGAATAATCTGTGAGAAATACCTACAGCACCAACAACATCTATATCATGTGTTCATAGACTTCAAGAAGGCGTTTGACCGAGTCTGGCATGCAGCTCTATGGGCAACAATGAAAGTGTACAACATCAGCCCTAAAAATTATTGAAGTCATCAAAAGCCTGTATGACAAGGCTACCAGTGCAGTCCTCCAAAACAGCGCCATCGGGAACTGGTTCAGAACAACAATCGGTGTGCGTCAACGATGCCTACTCTCTCCAACACTCTTCAACATCTTCCTAGAGCGCATCATGTCAGATGCTCTTGCAGACCATGAAGGCACAGTCAGCATAGGGGGTAGAGCAATCTCCAATCTTCGTTTTGCAGATGACATTGATGGATTGGCTGGAGAGGAACAAGAACTTGAACAGCTGATACAGAGGCTTGACACCACCTCCAGAGCCTATGGAATGGAAATAAGTGCAGAGAAGACCAAAATGATGACCAACAATACCAATGGCATCAATACGGACATCCAAGTCCAAGGCCAATCCCTCAACACAGTGCATAGCTTCAAATATTTAGGAGCCATTGTATCAGACAATTGGTCCCGACAGGAAGTCCTCTCCAGGATCGCACAAACAACTGCTGCCCTGACAAGGTTGAAGCCCATTTGGAAAGACAGGACCATCAGTCTACATTCCAAAGTAAGACTGCTGCGCTCCCTTGTCATCTCCATCTTCCTATATGCTTGCGAACCATGGACCCTCACAGCAAATCTCCAACGAAGAATACAAAGCATGGAGATGAGGTGCTACAGAAGACTTCTGGGCATTTCCTATACCCAACACATCACCAACGACGAAGTCCGACAGACCATCACACAAGCCATTGGACAACACGATGACCTGCTCACAGTGGTGAAGAAACGGAAACTCCGATGGTATGGCCACGTCACCAGATCATCAGGCCTTGCAAAGACTATTCTGTAAGGCACAGTGCAAGGAGGTAGAAGAAGAGGGAGACCGAAAAAGAGGTGGGAGGACAACATTCGAGAAGGGACTGGTTTGACACTGAGCGAAGCCATCAGGGCTGCTGATGACAGAGAAAGCTAGAGTATGCTGGTTAAACGATCATCTGTGGTGCCCCTACGACCTTCGGGTTACGGGACAGGATAGGATAGGATTATTATTATTATTATTATTATTATTATTATTATTATTATTATTATTATTATTATTATTATTATTATCATCATCATCATCATCATCATCATCATCATCATCATGCTGCTGCTGCTGCTGATGATGATGTGTTTGATGATTAGCATGATGATTATTAGCATGATGATTATTATGAATATTATGGATATTCTGAATATTCTTCTTCCTCTTCTTTTTCTCCTTCCTCTTCTTTCATCTTCTTCTTTTTTTTTTTTTTTTGGTCGTCCGTGGGGGGGGGGTGCACGTGCACCCGGTGCACCCCCCCAAGATCCGCCCCTGTATAATAATCCTCAGCGTCCCCTGCGTGGGATGTCTTTATTGTAAAGTGACTGGCTGGTAGATTGCCTTCAGTGTTACCACTAGGGTTGTTTCGGCAGATCTTTTATGCGGGTCAGGGGTGAGTCCTCTCTGGTCCTGATTTGGCTCGGAAGAGTCCGCTGGACCTAAAGCAATAACCATGTAATATAATGTATGAGCATGGGGTCTGTTGTGTTTCGAAGTGAGCATGGGGTCTGTTGTGTTTAAAAGTGAGTATGGGGTCTGTTGTGTTTGAAAGTGAGCATGGGGTCTGTTGTGTTTCAAAGTATTCGATAACCTGTTGCGCAATGCAGAGAAGCGCATTAAAGAAGATATTTTTTTCTGAAAAAGCCCCCTCGCTCTATCAGTTGCGCCTTTCTTTTTCTCACCCCTTTACTCTGTGTGCCGTTTTTTTTTTATATAAATAGTATCACCAATTTCTGGTAAGTTAGTGCTTTAAATTTCCGCTGTCGCTGTCTTTCTTCTATGTTCTTTCTCGTTCCTATTCTGTTCTATCATTCTACTACAGGTATCTTCTTCGCTAGACCAGTCATCTACCTTTTTTCTTGACAACTCTCCCACAACTCCTCATTTGTGTATGAGGTCTGTTGTGTCACCTTGGGGATATTGGACGCTTTCTGCCAAATGGTCAATAGGGCGTGCTATGGTTTTATTATTTAGTAATGCATGCGTTTTATATGTATGTGTTTGTTAATATTTTATTATGATGTTTATATTCTATTTTGTTTTTGTAAACGGGGAGTTCGATAAAATAGGGTATAGCCTCAGCGTCCCCTGCGTGGGATGCCTTTATTGTTAAGTGGCCAGATGGTGGAATGCCTTCAGTGTTACCGTTAGGGTTGTTTTAGCAGATCTTTTATACGGATCAGGGGCGAGTCCTCTTTCAACCAAGTTCTCATTTTGTGGTCCTGATTCGGCTCTTTGCAGTCCGTTGGACCCTATAAACAATGAATACCTAACTAACCCCTGTTTTTTCTGTCCATGACGATGTATCAGTTCTGCTCTCTCTCTCTCTCTCTCTCTCTCTCTCTCTCTCTCTCTCTCTCTCTCTCTCTCTCTCTCTCTCTCTCTCTCATTCATATTATTTCTCTTTCAGCTGCGGCTTCTTCTCTCCTTCTACAGCCTTTTATGTCACCCGTTGTTGGGCGGTTGGTTTATCACTTTCCGTTTGCTTGTTCCTTGTAGTGGCTGTCATTCAAGTTGTCTCCAGTTGAACCCGGGGTCAAGTTGTCTGCAAGGTGTCTTTAAGACTCCCAAAACACGCAACCTCGTGTGCAATTTTTTAATAAAGACGCAAGCTTTGGAGGTACACAGACAGGCGAACATCCACATATTAAAAAACAAAAAGTTATAAAACAGGCTAGTTGGTATAGCACCCCGAGATTTCATTCCTGTTGAAGACCAGTCACCAGCTGAAGAGAAAGGTTCCTGTGTGTGTGTATGTGTGCTGCGGGCCTAAGGTGTACCCAAGGTGTGTGTAAATGGGGAGTAAATGTGTTGGTATCCATAGGATCAGGAACGTCCTGTTCTCATGGTAGCGACACATTGCACTAAAACATCAGCCCACAAAATCTTCAGGCATGGGCAAATTTTCTCTCCAGGAATAGTGTGTATGTATGTATTAGTATACAGACGTGAGAGAATATCGCAACCACAATCACAGTTGGAAAGACTTTCTTAAGAACTATGTATATATATATATACACACACAGAGGCGAGAGAATATCTCAGCCACAATCACAGTTGGAAAGACTTTCTTAAGAACTATGAAGTGATTGTCTTTCATAATGGCAATATAATTGTCTTCTTTCAGGTTTTTTAAATCCTTGCGATCCCATTACATTAGAATGCTATTTGTTGGAAGCATATAGGTGAGTAATATGTGAATGCAGCAAAAAACGTGTGTGTGTGCGTGAGTGCGGTTTGTTATCGGGGTACATGTGTGCATGTGAGGAAGGGAGGCCGGGAAGCCTTTTGAAAGACAGGTTGACATTTTACTGGGTGAATAAATATGGAATATGGCGTCTCATGTCTTAAGTCAATGCCATAGCGGAATACTGCCGTTTGACGACTGCAATGTGACTTGTGAGATGTGCTCACCACAGGAGGACAGTCAATAGCATTGCAATGTTAATGCTTGAGCGGGGGGAAACGAGATTTAAATCTCTTCGGTGGTTGATAAAGGCCCCACCATTGTCCCCCGACTGTGATAACCTTTTGACAAGCATTGTGATATTAGGGCTTACGGGTGCAACTGATATCAACGCTTTTTAATGGAAATTATTAAAAATACTTCTTTTTTTTGGTCGTTGACTGCATTATTGAAATCTTCCTCCACACTCCCCCCCCCTTTTCCAGCTTCCCTCCCCCTCCTCCCGCCCCACCGCTTTCGTTCATTGGGACTCTTTTTTTTCGGGTTGTGCAGCGATTAATTCTATTCACACTATTGCCAGTCTTCAAAACTCTTCCGGGACAAGACTCCTTATTTGTGTATGAGGTCTGTTGGATCAGCTTGGGAATATTGGACGCTTTCTGCCAAGTGGTCACTAGGGCTTCCTATGATGTTATTATTTAGCAATGTAGGCATTTTATATGTATGTGTTTTGTTGATAATTTATAATGATGTTTGTATTCTAGTTTCTTTTTGTAAACGGGGGTTCGATAAATTAGAGTACAGCCTCAGCGTCTCCTGCGTGGGATGTCTTTATTGTAAAGTGACTGGCTGGTGGAGAGCTTTCAGCTTTACCACTAGGGTTGTTTCAGCAGATCTTTTATGCGGATCGGGGGTTGTCCGGTCCTGATTTGGCTCGGAAGAGTCCGCTGGACCTAAAACAATAATCATGTAATGTCACCCCCTCCCCCTCCCCCATCTCCTTCGCAAACACACGCCCTCACGCACGCACTAACACGCACACACGCACGCACACACACGCACGCATACACACGCACTCTCTCTTCTTTCATCATCATCATCATCATCATCATCATCATCATCATCATCATCATCATCATCATCATCATCAGTGTTCTTTGTACTTCTCAGCATGTTTCTTTTTCTTGTTTCTTCTTCTCAACCTGGTTGTTATTCCTTTCTTATCCTATCCTAATCTATCTATCTGTTACACTCTGTTCGATGTTGGTGTTTTCTATCAGTATCTGATTCAGCCCCGATGCTTGAATTCCTGATAGTTGTGTAACTCAGATTCGTTTATTCGCGCAACCCGTCCAAACAGCGTACAAGTCACAAAGTCGACGTATGAAGTTTTCCACTTTTATTCAGCACACACCAACAACTGCATACAATTCTCAACTCAAATCAATAACTTTCACAGCAACTCTCCAAATCACTATCAACAACTTTACTCTCTCTCAACAGCAATTCGGCACACGATTAAATAACCTCTCTCTTTTCCGGAAGAATTTCGAACAATGTAGAAATGACGTACTGCCACCAATCGAACTAAAGATCGTCATCACTGACTTACGTCAATACACATTTTCTCTACTTCCGGGAACATTCACGACCTTCGATATCCATCGGGAAAATTCTATCAAGAGTAAACACGCATATCCAGAAGATTCTCAAATAATATCGACTAACGCAAATTATCAACGTTATACAAAGCCTCTCCTAACAACAGTGCAAACTCAAATCAAAGGTAAATAAACTCCATTATTGAATACTTTACAAAACGAAACGATTAGATCTATCTTGCGCGTTTCTGACGTACTACCATTCGCGTTTCAACGTAACATAACCCCCCACTCAAGAAGAAATTTACCCAATTTCTTTCAACAACGTTGAAACGTAATGCACAAACAATGTACAGAATTAAAACTTACTTCAGACTGTCTCATTTACTGTCAATGTTTACAGTTCATTCACACAGGGTCAATGTTTCTCCACACAGTCAATGTTCTTTCAACCGCAAGGAAACGATGCCCTCGTCAGTTGCGGTCGTCATCGGCCCAGGGTCAAAGACAGTGATCTTGTGGGCTTTCCTGGAGTCAGTGCATCCTCCGTTGTCTTCCTCTCCCGTGGGATGTCCGACGCAGTCGACGTTGTCAGCTCCCAGAATGCATTCGCTGGGTCTCACGGTCAGGTTGGCTTCTGCGGGACGGTGGAACAGCTCCCTCAAGGTCTGCAGATGCTCCTTCCAGGTCTGGGTGTGGACTTCATTTTCGACCAAAGTCGTAGAGCCTGGGACATCGCTGAAGCTATGGGGAAATTCGCCCATAAGGTCCTTGAGCTCCAACTTTTGACCTTCCGTCAAGCCTAGTCCTAGCTTAACGTCATTGATGCCTTCTTTGCTGTGGAAGTCTCCCAGTTCCAACAGTTCTTCGCTGTCAAAGCTGTCGTCGGTCACAGCTGCTGTGGCTGCGTGCACGGTCTCTGTTGGCCTTTCCACGTACAGCTTAAGGAGGTTGGCGTGGTATATCTTGGAATGCTGGCCGACCTTCACCTTATAGTCGTTGATCCCCACCACGGTCTCCACTTCGTACGGGCCTTTCCACTGCATCAGCAACTTATTATGATCAGTAGGTAGCAGCACCAGCACTTTGTTGCCAGGTTTAAACTTCCTGTTCACAGCCCTACGATCATAGTAGTGCTTTCCACAGTCCTGGGACTTCTTCAGGTTTTCTCTGGCTATCTCGAGAGTCTGCTCCAGCTTCTCCCGTAGCTCAAACACGTACTGGTAGCTGTTCTTCACCTCTGGGGTGTCTACTTCTTTCGTCCACAGTTCTTTCAGGATGTGCATCGGCCCTCGGATGGTTCTTCCGTACAGCAGCTCGAACGGAGAAAAGCCGGTGGACTCCTGCGGTACTTCTCTGTAGGCGAAAAGTAGGGCGTTGATGTAGCGATGCCATTGTCTGGGCTGCTCGCTGCACAGTTTCTTCAGGGTGGACTTCAGCGTAGCATTGAACTTTTCGACGAGCCCGTTGCACATTGGATGGTAGGGTGTCGTAGTCAAATGCCGGATGCTCAGCAGTCTGTTGACCTCCTTCATGCAGTCAGAGACGAACTGCGTCCCGAGGTCTGTCAGAATTTCTTCAGGCACTCCAAGCCTACTGAACATGTCCACCAGTGCCTCTGCTACAGTTTCAGTGTCAATCTTCTTCAGTGGCACTGCTTCTGGGTACCGAGTCGCATAGTCTACTAAAGTCAGTACCCATCGATGACCTTCTTCACTCGGAGGTCTTATTTCGCCGATTAAGTCTAAGGCCACCCTCTTGAAAGGTCGGTCGATCAGAGGCATCCTCTGCATAGGCACTTTCGGGACCCTTCCTCGAGGTATGGTCTTCTGGCAAATGTCACATGATCGGCAGAAACGGCTGACGTCCGCATGAAGTCCTGGCCAGTAGAACACCGCCTGGATTCTGTCCGACGTCTTCTTGATGCCCAGGTGACCTCCCATGATTGAGTCATGCGCTACTTCCATCACCTGGCGCCTTAGGGGTAACGGTACCAATACCTGACGTAGTGGTTTCCCTCCGTTGACCCTCGGGTGCTGGAAGATTCGGTACAGGATCTTGGCCTTCACCTCAAAATAGACCGTGCCACTGCCCTTGGTCACGTGGTCTTGGCGGTTCCTGTACTTGTTTAAAGTGCTATCAGCTTCCTGGAGCTGGATCAGCTTATCTCTGTCCACGATGGCAGCTTTGGAGTTGTCGGCGACCTTCAGTGGCGTAGACATCTTGTCTCTCTTGGCCTGGGCCCTGGTAGTAACAGCACTGACGATCTCTGGTCGGCAGGGCTGAGCCGGAGTAACCACATTGTCCCGTAGCAGCTCTGTAAGGTCTCCATCGGGAAACGGCAATGGATCCTCCTCCACAACTTCGACGCGTTGGGTTGAGGCAGGACTCCACTCTGGATCGGGGTCGTCGGGTCGTCTCGCGCCGTCGATATTCCCGATCATCAAATCATACAGCGGCTTCTTCAGGCAAACCGCTTCGACTTCGCCTATGTAGAAAGGGGTGTTGACATGAATCTTCGCAACTGGCGCTCTCACACATTTGCTGTCGGCCATAAGTGTCCATTTTGAATCGCCAGTGAACTGTTCTTTAGCGATTAGGTCTTCTCTGACGATGACCCCACTGCAGCCAGAGTCTCTTAGAACAGTCACTTCATGATTTCCGACGCGTCCCTTGGAAACAGGCATGTTCTGGACGGTCATAGCTGCGCTGGCGACGACGGGGATGGATTTTCCGTTGGCAAGGAGAAGTTGGCCATCCTTCATGCACTCTTGCACGTCCGCAGGGGTAGCTGTGCGCTCGGTTTCACTCGGAAGAATGACGCTCCCGCCGCACACCTGATGGTCAGATCTACTGGTTTGCCGTTGATTGGAGAACCGCCTCTGCCGGTTGCCCGCCGCTGCGTTGTCCGTACTGCTCCGCTGTCCGCTATTTCTGCTTTGAGGGCAGCTGGCAGCTCTGTGGTCTGTAGCGTTGCAGATAAAACAGCCTCTTGAGTGCCCTTCCCTGGGAGGAGGCGTGGAGTCCGTCTGCCTCTGGCTCGTCTGGCTCCCTTGGATCTGGTTCCCATGGTTTGCAGTCTTCTGAAAATGTTTCGTCGCGCTGGGTGGCCCCAGGGTTTTCCCATGAGCGATGAGATATCTTTCAGCAGCTTCAGCAACGTCTTTTAGCGTCTGCAACTTTTGTATTTCCAAGTGGATCGCAAGGTCCTTAGGGCAGGCGTTGAGTAATTGTTCCCTCACGATCAGCTCATGGAGACTCTCGTAAGTCTTCCCTTTGCCTGATAATTCCACCCACTTGTGTAGATATGATGACAGGCGCTCCACAAACTGCTTTGGCGTCTCGTCTGAAAAAGGCCGGCATTCACGAAAGCGTTGACGGTAGCCCTTTTCTGTAAAGTTGTAGCACTGTAATAGGGCCGCTTTCAAAACGTCGTAGTCTTTGGCGTCATTATTCGACAGTCTACTGTAGACATCGAGCGCCTTCCCCGTCAGTAGTGCGCTGAGTATGATCGCCCAGTCTTGACGTTGCCAATTGGAGCTTTCAGCGAACCTTTCGAATCTCGCCAGATAACTGTCAATCTGGTCCTTCCCGTCGACGAAAGCTGGCAATTTTGGAGCCGTATGGTCGTTGGTGACTTGTGGCGCATGCTGATTGTTCTGGATACGCGCCAACTCTAGCTGGTATTGATGCTCAGCTTCTAATCGTCTCTCTTCCATCTCTCTTTCTTGACGCCGCTCTTCTCTTTCTTCTCGGCGACGCTGCTCTTCTAATTCTCTTTCTTCACGGCGACGCTGCTCCTCTATTTCTCTTTCTTCACGCCGTCGCTCATCTTCTCTTTCTTCACGCTGACGTTGTTCTTCTCTTTCTTGTATTCTCTCCTGAGACTTGACGTACTCCGTCAGCTGTTTGCCTTTTAGATTCAGTTGCATCCCTTTCTGCCAGAAGTCAGCCATCTTGATGCTTCTGGAAAGTTCTTTTCTGGAAAGTTCTTTTTCTAGAAAGTTCTTGACTGTAGAGTTCTTTTTTTTCTGGAAAGTTCTTGACTGTGCTGTACCTTTCTAGACTGTTCTAGAACAGCACGCTTTCTGCAGTAGCGCTGATGCTTGTCACTAGTCGCCTTCGTTGACGCAGGCCCCGCTGTCCTCGTCGTATGCGACGCTGCACCACGCTGGTGTTGATGTATACGCTCCTGTGCTGAAGTAGACTCGACGTCCGTACGTCGCTCTCTCTAATACTGGCGATGTAGCTCCGAGACTGTCCCTCGACGTAGTCCTGCGGCAGCCACGTAGTCCCGACTGGTTGTTCGCTCACGAAGCAACTCTTCAGTGACTACACGCCCTTGCAGTCAACCCGAACCTATCGGTGATGTAGTCCCAGTATGTTGGCCCCTCTCGACGCAACTCGTTGGCGGCTACCCTCGATGACTGCCTCTCGTAACGTTGACTCGCTTGTTGTAGCAGTTGAACCCTTGGCTATGGCGTGAATCGCGGCTTGACCCCCAAAATGTTACACTCTGTTCGATGTTGGTGTTTTCTATCAGTATCTGATTCAGCCCCGATGCTTGAATTCCTGATAGTTGTGTAACTCAGATTCGTTTATTCGCGCAACCCGTCCAAACAGCGTACAAGTCACAAAGTCGACGTATGAAGTTTTCCACTTTTATTCAGCACACACCAACAACTGCATACAATTCTCAACTCAAATCAATAACTTTCACAGCAACTCTCCAAATCACTATCAACAACTTTACTCTCTCTCAACAGCAATTCGGCACACGATTAAATAACCTCTCTCTTTTCCGGAAGAATTTCGAACAATGTAGAAATGACGTACTGCCACCAATCGAACTAAAGATCGTCATCACTGACTTACGTCAATACACATTTTCTCTACTTCCGGGAACATTCACGACCTTCGATATCCATCGGGAAAATTCTATCAAGAGTAAACACGCATATCCAGAAGATTCTCAAATAATATCGACTAACGCAAATTATCAACGTTATACAAAGCCTCTCCTAACAACAGTGCAAACTCAAATCAAAGGTAAATAAACTCCATTATTGAATACTTTACAAAACGAAACGATTAGATCTATCTTGCGCGTTTCTGACGTACTACCATTCGCGTTTCAACGTAACACTATCTATCTATCTATCTATCTATCTATCTATCTATCTATCTATCTATCTATCTATCTATCTATCTATCTATCTATCTATCTATCTATCTATCTCCCACTGTCGCTGTCTTCCTCATTTACTCTTTCCTATTCCTGCTCTGTCCTATCACTCTGCTATACTATCTTCTTCTTCGCTAGATCAATGACCTACCTTTTTTCTTGAAAACTCTTCCTGGACAAGACTCCTTGTTTGTGTATGAGGTCTGTTGGATCAGCTTGGGAGTGTTGGACGCTTTCTTCCGGGTGGTCACTAGGGCTTCCTATGATTGTATTATTTAGCAGTATAGGCATTTTATATGTATATGTTTTGTTAATAATTTATAATGATGTTTGTATTCTATTTTGTTTTTGTAACCGGGGGTTCGAGTAGTTGGGGTAAAGCCTCAGCCGTCCCCTGCGTGGGATGTCTTTATTGTAAAGTGACTGGCCGGTGGAGGGCGTTCAATTTTCCCACTAGGGTTGTTTCAGCAGATCTTTTATGCGGATCTGGGGTTGTCCGGTCCTGATTTGGCTCGGAAGAGTCCGCTGGATCTAAAGCAACAATCAATCAATCAATCAATCTATAACTCTCTCTCTCTCTCTCTCTCTCTCCCTCTCTCCCTCTCTCTCTTTCTCTCTCTCTCTCTAATTATATATTAAACTGCTATTATATCCCTGTCAAAACGGCAAACCATGACATGTTGCTTGGCTTGTGTGCTCTTTTCATTCGGTTGGTGGTATTGGTTTGCAAACCTATTCAAGGCAGCTTCTCATATATTTGTCTTTTTTATTCACTGTTAACATGCTGGTTGCTTTCAGTACACAGTCTTAGGAAGAAAAAACCAACAACCATGCATGCACACGTAATAAAACCCCAGCACTCACACACACTGAAAGACGGGCCCTTTTGGTTTTTTTTAAACTGACATGCATAGCAATGTGAGTCTATTTATTCACCCCAACATTTTTTTCCAAGATTTTTGCAAATCTGTGCGAGATAAACCCAAAACTGTCCAAAAATGACATTTAAAAAAAAAAAAGTCCCTCTCTCTGTGCAAACTCTTGCAAGTGGATTAATATCTTAGAACCAATTTCAACTATCGCAATCAAACTTGGTAAGAGGGAGTATACCCAGGAGACCTCGTAAATGATCAGTGAATGAATGACCTCACTTCAAGGCCAAGGTCTCATTCACAGGGTCAACAAATGTTTGTCAAGAAATGACAATGTTTCACGATTACGTTATTACGATGCGCTCAAAGGCAGCAAGTTGGCACCTCGGGCGGCTTGAGTTAGATCCTGTATCGGCAAGCGCCTTGAGTCGCCAAGTACGGCGAAATATGTGCGCTATACAAATCCTCAATAATAATATTAATAATAATAATAATAATAATAATAATAATAATAATAATAATAATAATAAATAATTTTTAGGTCGGTTCCCGTCTTACTCTTTCTTTGGCGCTATGCTTTACGATGACTAACTTCGTAGTTTGAAACCTTTTTGTCTCCCTCCCGTGTTCAACTCGTCAGCAGCCACTTTCTAAACAAAACTTTGTTCAAAACCACCTAGCCTGCCACCCTAGATTGTAAAACTTTCTATTTTCTATGAATTCTCTTTAATTAAAAAAAAGAAGGTTTCTTCCCTCTTCTATTGCTAGGCAGCCAACGTTGTAGATATTTGTTTCGCATGGAGATTTGATGTATGTTTTATTTTTCTCTGCTGATTTTTTTTTAGAAAGCCCGGTGTAACATCGTCAATGTTCCTAGTATTTTATTTGGGCTGGGAGTGACTGGGAGCATTCTGATTGGTCGACGCATTACAAAATTCGACGCATGCGCACAGTGCTATCGTAGTCTTAGTAAAGATTAGGGTTAGAGTCAGGGTTAGGGGTTAGGGTTACGACGCCTAAGAACATTGTGAAAAAGCCGGCCCGACTTGACCTGGCGCATGCGCAAAGGCGCTCGGCTGAAGTAAGACGCCCGGAACTTGGACGACGTGACACAGGCTGACACACTGACGAATTGAAAACACAGCGAAATGGACGTCTGTGCTGCACAAATTCGCACAAGCAACCCTCGGCAACCTACTATTTGTTTTCTACACACAATTTGTTGTCTCCCTAATTTGGAACTCCTTTCCGTGAATTAAATTTTGTGGATTTTCGTTACCCAAGCCGCTATTCTACACCCTGAGCACACGAAGCTGCACGCTTTGATATTTTTATCTTGTTGAATAGCATTAACTTTTGTGGCCTATATTTTATGTGTCATAAGGTTGTGACGCTTTTGATTTCGGATTTTTTTAAAAAAATAGGATTGTGTCGCAACAGGAAGTCACTTTCTCTTTCGCCTTCCGGATCAAATAAAATGTTTTGTGAAACACACACACAAAAAAGCCAATTGTATAAGTTTCAGCAGACCCAAGTCTCTAAATTAAATACAAATGTGGTGGTTTGGTTACTTAGCATTTTAATTAAACAAACAATCTAGTTTGACAGGGATGGGCTGGACTTGCATCCCACCGCGGTAGTGGTAGAGCGTGGTAGAGCGTTCGCCTGACCAGGTTCAAAACCCATGGTTGGCAAAAAGAAAAGTGGATTTTGTCAGCATTTCATTCTATAATAACTTCATTTTGTTTTAATTTTACACCTTTACTATATTATAATATAATTCGACAAAATAATATATAATTTACAAATTAAAATTTTTTAACATAATATTTAATTTTTAACATAATATTATAATTTTATTATAATCTGCATGAAGAAGCCGGGGAACTTCAGTTTGTATTTGTATTTTTATTTTCGAAACTGGTGTGTTGTGTTTAGTGGCTTTTAACACTTGATCGGTTTTCGGTATTTGGTATTAATGTGGTGCTCACTTCTGTGCATGCTTTCCACGTCTTTGAGAAGAACACCCGAGGTTTGAAAATGTTGAAATAAAGCAGAAATTATAATGCTAACTCTTTCCATCTATCACTTGAAGGCAACCCCGATGCACAGTGGAAAACGCTGCAAGCAGAAGATTGTGAGTAATATCTGGGATTGACATAATGGGAGAGAAAAGTGTTGAATGTATTTCCTGTCTTTTCAGCTACATTTCGCGGCGGTCGCGTGAGTATCTACTAAGCAGGTGGAAGGAAAAAATGAAAGTGTGAAAAGAACAAACTTTAATTTATGTTTGTGCGTGTGTCTGTCAAGTGGTTAGGTGTGTGTGTGTGCATGCATGCGTGCGTGCGTGCTTCTCTCCACCTCCTCTATCGGTCTGTCTGTTGTATGTTTTATCTATTGAAGTTATTAACATGTTGGTCGTACAAGTGATAGTTGACGGGCTCGCTCAAGGGCTACGGGTTTTTGCAGGTGCCGGATGTTTAACTTGTGTTCTGTTTTATAGTCGGTGTTTATTTCCTCGCCTATTCACCATTTATTATTTTTTTTACAATTCCAGTATGTATTCCTTCTTTTATTTAAAAAAAAGGAATAAACAAACAAAAACTAAGGTTTTAGAAGCTTGGTCGTGAACAATTGATTCAGATTTCAAACAGTGCGTATTTCCTGTTAAATGTTTATTCCCGTTTTATTCAGTGTATACAATGAGGTGATTAAGGGGTGCCTCAATCCTTTGTAATCAATGTTATATTTCCTTTCCTATTCAGTATTTATTTCCTGTTGAAATTCAACTGTGATGAACGTTTGTTTGTTTTTTTTCTTCAGCGCCATCTTAACTACTGTATTTATTCAAGACTTGTAATAATGATTGTATGTTGATCCAATGTTGGAGTGGAATCAGCTGCCCTTTTTCCAGGCGTTTTTAAATTTTGTGTTTGTGTCTTTTTAGAAACTTGTTTCCGATTTGTGTCCAAACTATTTCCTTCCAAAAAAGACACTCCCGCCACTAAAGAAAGTTTCATTGACCAAAATTAATGAATTAACCGAAAGAGAAAAAAAAAGGGGGGGGGGGGGGGGGGGGGGGGGGGCAGAGGAAGGCTTGGAATGAACACTGAGGAAAGGTAAGATTTTGGAGGGAGGGAGGAGGGGGGAAGGAAGAAGAGAGAGATTCATTCAGATAGCTCAATTGACAGATGAAGAGCGTGAGAAGAGTGGAGGAGTGAGAGGGGGGAGGGAGAGAGTGTGACCGACAGCTACAAAAAAGCTTTCCGTGAAGTTGAAAATAAGTGGCCTTTAAATAAGAGAGAGAGGGTTTTAATACCAGTTTGTCTCCTTACATACTTTTCTTTTCTTTACTAAGTTACAAAAGCTGTTATGGTCATATCATATCCTATACCGTAACTCGAAGGTCGTTGGGGCACCACAGATGATTTACTAACATTCACAATTATAAAACATGGCAAAACTTCACAAGCATAATCCAATAATAATATCAATAATCGCGGTGAAACAAAAGATCGATCATTTACCTTTCTGACAATGTCAGGCTATGGCTATACTGCGATGAATGAATTTCACCCGTCACCTGCGTAGTCTTCTGAGAGAGAGCTTTCAGTGAGTGCGTCCTCTCGGGTGAAGTTTTAACAAAGACTTACGTACCTTAACACTGTGGGCAGCTAAAGCGCGCGATATCCCAAGAATCTTTGCGCTCTCGCAGGGGGTTAAAGGATATAGGTCAGCTGGATTAGGCCACGGCATACCTAGTGAAGATTTACCCTACATATACTTAGAACAATCCTAACTTTTGTCGCCTGCTAGGCATCGACTTTAAGTTACAAAGGCCAAAGAAGGATGAATGTTTAAGGCGAGAAGCCTTACTGCAGGGTCTAAACTAGTCTATTGTGATATATAATATGATAGACACTGTCAGATGCTGTTCTTGAAATCAACAAATGCAACATACAATTTCTTACCTTTCCTACTTAAACAGTTCTGAACTTGAAACTTTTTTTGAAACTTTTTAATTTAGGGATAAAGATTTTAGACTAATTAATAAGTCTAATCTTCCAATCTGTCCCTTAATAAATTAACATAGTAAAGAACCTTTAACATTAACTTGGAAATCACACAAAGCACACACATATGCACTCACACACATGCACACACAATCGCACCAACATCATTATCTGTAAACAATTTTAAGCAACCACCCCCTTCCCTTTTTTAACCCTCATAATAATAATAATAAGAGAGAGAGAGAGAGGAGAGAGAGAGAGAGAGAGAGAGGGGGGGGGGGAGGAAGAGGAGTCAGGGGCGGAGCGGACGCGGAAGACTAGTTTGGATGATCAGGTTGAAACCAGACGATGGAAATGGAAGTACACTGTAGTAAAATTATTATCGCTTGTCTCATTCTGGGTATATCAGACTATGCTGTTTCAGTTGGAATTTGTTCAAAAAGTGCGAAACCCGGTCACCAATACACGGCACGTACTCAATGGGTCTCTCGAGCACCGTTAGATACTTTTTTTTTTTTTTTTGCTCAACCATCTTCTTCTTCTTCTTCTTCTTCTTCTTCTTCTTCTTCTTCTTCTTCTTCTTCTTCTTCTTCTTCTTCTTCTTCTTCTTCTCCTCCTCCTTCAGCTTCTCCTCTCTCTCTCTCGCTCTTTTCCTCTCTTTCTCTCTCTCTTGCTCCTCCTCTCTCTCCCTCTCCCTCTCGCTCCTTCTCCCCTCTTTTCTATCTCTTACCTGGAACTCGTTATATCTTCACCCTTCTTTCCCCCACTCTCCTTCCCTCTCCCCCCATCGCCACGTCAGCAAACCGCCAAGGTTATGTCATGATACATCTTGTTGGCCCCATGTCTATTTTCCTCGTTGGGCCGCTGGTTAGATCCTGTGTCGACCAGTGCCTTGAGCTGATCTTGGCAAGGAAAAAACGCTATGTAGCAAATATACAATAGTATTGATACGAGTGATACTGATTGGTATGATGTCCTCTGATCTTCGCTGAGTGATAACTGATTGGTATGATGTCATCTTATCTTCGCTCAGTGATACTGATTGGTATGATGTCATCTGATCTTTTAGTGATACTGATTGGAATGATTGCGTCTGATCTTCCCTCGACCTGCGCCAAAATAAGACATTTAGGTCGATGGGGCGGCGTGACTCCATTGTCCGCGGCGTTTGACCGTGCACTTGATTTGGCAAGTTGAAGTCTTGAGCTGCTAGAGTTTGCTCCTGATTTCTTTCAGCACCAACAACACCTGTATCATGTGTTCGTAGACTTCAAGAAGGCTTTTGATCGAGGCTGGCAAGCAGCTCTGGGGGCAACCATGAGAGTGTACAACATCAGTCCAAAAATTATTCAAATCATCAAAATCCTTTATGACAAGGCTACCAGTGCGGTCCTCCATAACAGAGCCATCGGAAACTGGTTCAGAACAACAATCGGTGTGCATCCAGAAGGCCTACTCTCTCCAACCCTCTTCAACATCTTCCTAGAGCGCATCATGTCAGATGCCCTTGCAAATCACGAAGGTACAGTCAGCATAGGGGGTAGAGCAATCTCCAACCTTCGTTTTGCAGATGACATTGATGGATTGGCTGGAGAGGAACAAGAACTTGAACAGCTGGTACAGAGGCTTTACACCACCTCCAGAGCCTATGGAATGGAAATAAGTGCAGAGAAGACCAAAATGATGACCATCAACACCAATGGCATCAACACGGACATCAAAGTTCAAGGCCAATCCCTTAACACAGTGCATAGCTTCAAATATTTAGGAGCCATTGTATCAGACAATGGATCCCGACAGGAAGTCCTCTCCAGGATCGCACAAACAACTGCTGCCCTGGCAAGGTTGAAGCCCATTTGGAAAGACAAGACCATCAGTCTACATTCCAGGGTAAGGCTGCTGCGCTCCCTTGTCATCTCCATCTTTATATACGCTTGCAAAACATGGACCCTCACAGCAGATCTCCAACGAAGAATACAAAGCATGGAGATGAGGTGCTACAGCAGACTTCTGGGCATTTCCTATACCCAGCACATCACCAACGACGAAGTCCGACAGATCATCACACAAGCCATTGGACAACACGATGACCTGCTCGCAGTGGTAAAGAAACGGAAACTCAGATGATAAGGCCACGTCACCAGATCATCAGGCCTTGCAAAGACAAGGCACAGTGCAAGGAGTTAGAAGAAGAGGGAGACCGAAAAAGAGGTGGGAGGACAACATTTGAGAATGGACTGGCTTGACACTGAGCGAAGCCATCAGGGTTGCTGAGGACAAATAAAAATGGAGTACGCTGGTTAAACGATTATCTGTGGTGCTCCAACGACACCAGAGTTATGGGATAGGATATGATAGGATTGTTTCCGCCTTGAGCAGCTTGTGTACCTGATAAAGTGCGTTGTATTTTCGACCCTTTAGTTTACTGGAATGCTGGTCATTACTCAGGCGCCGAGATGAGTTCTCAAAATGTCAGCTGTACCATGTTGCTTCCATGATCCACTGCTCTTGTACGGAAAAGGACTCTCTGTAAGACCGGTCCGAAAGACCTAAAGCTATTATCCTAATTAAGGTCCAAAGGACCTAAAGCTGTTATCCTATTGAAAGGTTTCCACTTCGGCCCATAATATGGACTTGCCTTTCGTTGTGTACCATGGTATGTTGTGCATTTGATTACCTCAGGCTGTGCGCCATTATATGTGGTGAAAGTGGTGCACGCCCCCTTCCACCTCAATCCCACCCCATGTGCATCGACACAAGGGTCCCTTTCAAATAGGTGTTTCTCTTCGAGGTCTTGTGTGAATGAGTCACCGGCATGAGGCTTGCTGTTGATTTGACACCCTGTTTTGTAGCTCAAGTTCAGAGTTCATTTCCAGTTGTTCAGCGGTTGACTCCAAAGACAGCGCAACCTGAAAGGAACCAGAGACGTGTCGCTTCGTTTGCATTACGATAGAGTCACATGCGACGCACCTTTCTCAGTGTAGCTGAGACTCAAGAGTTGAGAAAGGGAGAGGGCTTCGACATGTTTGCCGCATTTACATTTTTTTTAGTGGGTTAGTTAATTGTACAGCTCTTTTTCCAGCTCTAGGCGCTGGCCAGTACCGATACACGATCTCACTCAAGCCGCCCGAGGTGCCCACTTGTAGCCTTTGGGCGCATCGTCCGACGCCTAGACAACCGAGCACGATCCTGGGCGACCGGGAATGGAGGGTGTGTGTGTGTGTGTGTCGGAGAATGAACCTAGTGCTTTATATCCTTTGTAGTTTTCTTCGATGGTATCAATCAATGAAGGCTGTTTGCATGGCGGTTCCGACTAGTTATGAGAGACTGTGACGTATTAAACTGTAGCAACATCCATCGAGAAGTGCATAGAAACTGTGACCCGTTTACCTTGAAGTGAGCGCGAAAATGCAAATATAATATAGCCTTCAATATTGCTTTGGCAGCAGTTTGTGACCGTCTATCACGAAAGGATTTATGATAACAATAACTAGAGCACTTTATTACAACGGTTTGGACTTTATTGCCGTATTTAGTTTTATTATGGCAGTAACTATAGGAATTTACTACTTTGTATTTGGTATTATGACATGATTTAACTTTATTATAACTGTAAATATAAATATAGCAGTTTTATTTCAGAGGCTTGGGGCAGTAGTAAGGTCGTAGGTTAAGGGCAACTGCAAGTTTTGGCGCTATAGGGCTAGGCGTGTCTTATCCATGAAGACGCCAATATTTAATGCAATAGATATTGCATCGTTGCTGGATACAGGAGGAAGAGGGTCTTTATAAGCAGACTGATTGACGGCCTGGTTTGCCGACAAAATAACATGACCCGGAAACACATGCAAGCGCCCCTTCCTCCTTCCAAATGGGGATATAAACCAGGGCACGGATTTCTAACGATCTTGACGCTCCTGTCCTAGACTTTTTCAGGAGGGCCAGCTGCAAACATACACCAAACAGGCGCTAGTTTCCCCTGTGGGTTCGGGCACTGAATAGAATAGACCCAACGTTTCCCGGAGTGTCGTAAGAGGCGACTAACAGGGGTGATGTCTGCACGGTATCACTGGGCAAAAGTCTTCTACACAGAAGGTCGGCTCCACTTGTAGAGAGTAAACAGCACAGTGCACCAGACTGAAGTTCGACGTGGACAAACTTAAAGACCCGGATGTGGCAGAAATATTCCAAGCAACATTTGAAGTAAAATTTGCACCACTGCTCATTTTGGGAGCTGGTGAAGTAGGTGTCAACACCATGTCCCCGCCACCTTGGACTCAGCTGTGACAGATGGCAAGTACCGCCCAAAAAAGAAACCGTGGATCACACCTAAACTTTTGGACCTGTGTGACAAACGAAGAGTTATGAACAAGAAAAAGAACACCTCACAGGGAACTGTTACCTAACAACAAATCAACAATGACATCCGAAAAGGCATACGCATTGCAAAGGAGAACTGGGTAGAAAATCAGTGCCAGGAAATAGAAGACAATCTGAACAAGAACATCAGTAACATCATTGAACTAGACTGTGAAGCGGCTGACAAGTGTTAAACATCCCAAGGTCTCTCCGATCCAAAGCAAATCTGGCATATGCCTTATAGAAGAACAATAAGTCTTGGATAGATGACAGAGTACTTCTCTGACCTTTACAACCACACACCAAACACAGACCAATCAGTTCTAACATGTCCCCAGAACGGAAAAGAAGAAGAAATCCTCCGAATTCTCCGAGAAGAAGTTGAGGCAGCGGTGCAATCGCTGAAAAAGGGAAGTCAGCGGGAGTGGACAACATACCCGCGGAACTGCTTTAAGCTGGAGGAGAAGCCATGATTAACGCCCTCACCATTATCTGTAACAAGAGCTGGCAGAGTGGGGAGTGGACCACACCATGGACCCAGTCGATTGTCATCACTCTTCCCAAAAAGGGTAACCTTCAGGAGTGTGAAACCTACCGCACCACCAGCCTCATTACCCAACCCAGCCAAGTCCTCCTGAAAATAATAATCAACAGGTTGAAATCCCAAGCTGAACAAATCATAGCTGAGGAACAATTAGGATTCAGGGCAGGGCGAAATACCACTGAGCATATTTTCAACCTCAGAATAATCTGCGAGAAATACCTACAGCAACAACATCTATATCATGTGCTTGTAGACTTCAAGAAAGTACTTGACCGAGTCTGGCATGCAGCTCTGTGGGCAGCCATGAGAGTGTACAACAACAGCCCTAACATTATTGAAGTCATCAAAAGCCTTCCAGTGCAGTCCTCCACAACAGCGCCATCGGGAACTGGTTCAGTACAACTATCGGCGTGCGTCAAGGATGACTACTCTCTCCAACACTCTTCAACATCATCCTGGAGCGCATCATGTCAGAAGCCCTTGCAGATCATGAAGGCACAGTCAGCATAGGGGGAAGAGCAATCTCCAACCTTCGTTTTGCGGATGACATTGATAAAATGCCTGGAGAGGAACAAGAACTTGAACAGCTCGTACAGAGGCATCACCTCCAGAGCATTAGGAATAGAAAAAAAGTGCAGAGAAGACCAAAATGATGACCAACAACAACAATGGCATTAACACGGACATCAAAGTCCAATGCCAATCCCTCCACACAGTGCATAGCTTCAAATATTAGGAGTCCTTGTATCAGACAATGGGTCCAGACAGGAAGTCCTCTCCAGGGTCGCACGATCAAGTGCTGCCCATACAGTGTTGAAGTCCTTTTGGAACGACAGGACCATCAGTCTAAATTCCAAGGTAAAGGTCCGTTTATACAGAGCGGGAACGCGAACGCGGTTTTTCGTCCTGGAATATTTTAGTCATTTGTAGAGGAACCGTTCAAATAGAGTGCGAACGCGAACAATGTTTTGTTCGCGCGAACGACTGCCTTGATTGCCCCCAGAGCGAATTTTCGTAGAAGTTCGCGCGGCTGTTTTGCTATCAGCCAATCAGCAAGTATTTCCCTTGCATCATTTCCACAAATAGAAACTTGTACGCCTGACCGGACAATGGACAAGACAGAAGCCATGATTCTTGAAATTGAGAAGAATCATGTACTGTATGACAAAGCAGACAAAGATTACAGAGACATCATGAAAAAAGAGACATATGGAAAGCAATTGGACAGAGAGTCGGACTGACAGGTATGTGATTGAAATTAATTTTATTTTACCTGTGTCAACAATGTTATGGAACTGTAAAAAAAATGTCTCCACGACTTTATTAATTAAACATGTTTTAACTTTCATTTCAGCAGTCTTCATAATGACACCCTTTTAGCTCTGACAGAAATATATATTGAAATTATGATATTATAAAGTCTGCGTCTCACACTGAAAGATCTGATACACAGGGAGTACAATAAACACTGCATTAATGAATACAGACAATCTGTCTGTCTGTCTGTTTGTCTATCTGTTCCTGTCATTAAAGTCTAGGCAGAGAGCAGTAAATGATATTATCTTCTTTGGGGACATTGACTGTTGTCACATTTTGTTTAAAACGTCCTCTGCCGGCGTGGGTGCATGTCTATGTCCTAATTAGCATGTCCACAGCATGCATCCATTTGCCATGTGACTGCTCCTGCTGGGGAGACAAAGTAGTTTTTGAATTGTTCTCGCACCTCAAGGGCTGTATCCCCGGGTCGATGTCCTTCTCGCCTCGGAGGCCTCAATACACCATCGTGGATGTCTTCTTCCTTGTTATCAACGTCATCCCTGTGTGCACCGACCTCGTTTTCACCACACAGCATGTTATGTAAAACTATGGTAGCTTTCACAACACAGTCCACATTTCCAGGTGACGGAGGGAGTTTTCTGTGATATAACCTCCAACGATTTGCCAGTATGCCAAACGCGTTTTCGGAGATGCTCCTTGCTCGCGATAATCTGTAATTATAAATCCGCTTTGCATCATTCAGATCAGAACCTGGGCACGGACGCATCAAATTGCTCATGAGCGGGAAAACTTCATCTCCTACTATTACATGAGGACAGGGTTGATCATCCACGATCAATGATTTATCATCCGGTATAGCAAGCGTTTTGTTTTGCATCTTTCGACACAATGCACTGTTTCTGAAAATGCCAGAATCACAATTTGACCCGCATGAACCAATATCCACAAATGTAAAGCGATACCAATAATCAACGAGGGCCAGAAGTACGATAGAGAAAGATTTTTTGTAATTGAAGTATGCACTTCCTGAACAGGGAGGCGCCTGAATCAACACGTGCACCTAAAGCACCAATACAGTTTGGGAACTGCCATCGTTCACCAAATCCATTTTCATTTTTCCGCCACAGTTCTTGAGTTGATCAGGTAGATGAATTGGCTATAGTTGATTCCAAATCGCCTCGCATACTTCACGTACGATCATCGCGACGGTGGCAACCCCCACGCGGTAACTGAATGCTATAGTCTTGTAGGAATCCCACGTTGTCAAGAACCTGAAAGCAAAACAAATTATTAATACAGATCTACATTTTTGTTTCAGGTAAAGAAATAGAAACTCGTTGGAAGAATGTGTGTGAAAAAATGGAGTACGCTGGTTAAACGATCATCTGTGGAGCCCCAGCGACTTCGGAGCTACGGGATAGGATATGATAGGATTCCCCTTTTCCTCCCTCCACGGTGTCACAAACTGGCTAGTTTTAACTCTGCTTGTTGACTATTTAGCCATGTGTAGTAATTGTAACAGTGAGAAGTTAGACTATTACACAGCAGCAATTAAATTACACAGCAGACCACACACCGCGAGCCCGACCCACGCTAGCGCAGTGAGTCAGCACTTGAGCTTTGAATCGGACCGTTTTATCCAATCAGAAGCAGGCTCAGTGGGTAGAGCAGTTTTGAATGTGTCAAAACCTAAGACAGTTTGAATGAGTCGTGTGTGAGACGAGGTAGAGTCTACATCTCCACAGCTAGAGAAATCTCTACACTCTTAGACCAGGAAGCAGGACTTTGAAATCTTAGAATTCTCTCAAGTCATCACGGGCCTGAACTTGTCAAACAGACGAGCTATCCCGAGCTATCCCGAGCTATCCTGTGCGTCCCACTCCACAGAAACGACTATAGTTGGTCGAGGAGACTCTACCGCACAAGACGGAAGGAGCTACCCGAAGAAACACCCTGTCAGACCCCACAGCGTGGCAAGGGAACCCAACTACACAACGACAAAGGTGTACCAGAAGCTACCTCACAGAAGGACTTCGAACACCCCACACATGAGTTAAGTGCATAAGGCGAAGGTGCACTTAAACTGATCATAACAGGACCACAGTAGTCCAACTCGTCAGAAACTGTAAAACGGACCACAGTAGTCCAAATCTACATGAAATATTATAGCAAGTGCCCGAGGAAGATATAACAGCTGCCTAGACTATCAGCGATCGAACTATTAGCAGTGACTGAGACTTTTTAAGTTAGATTAGTACTTAGAGAATCTTGTATAGAGTAGAAGAAATAAATGTGTGATTTTAACTGTTATCAAGTGGCTGGACTACATATGATTCATAGCCGTGTGAAAGCTAGTGTGACAGTATTCTTTTACCATTTTTCTATCTATTTCTGTACCCCAACCTTAACACAGAACGAGCTAAACAAATAAATTTATTAAAGTAATTCATAGGGTGACTTACTAGCAGTTCCCACCGAATAAACGTGATGGTCCATAATTCCATTGTGCAGAGCCCATAAACCCCACGTGACACTTTAATTGGCGAGCCTGCCAGGATCTGTGTATAATAGGAATTGGGTATAACCGGATCTAAGTACAATAAAATTAGATAACAGTAGAAGTAGAATAACTTAGAATAGTGTAAGGGTATAACACTGATCAGTTGTGGTGCACTATTCTTTACTTAAAAACTTTTTTGCTTCAATTATTTTTGTGCCTGTATGTTGCATTGTTCTTTTGCAGGTTTTGCTTAAGTAACTGTTGTATGCCATTTGACTTTTTGTTTTATTCTATTATTGATTACGAATTTGATTGTCTTTGCATTGTTTTTATTGAATTGCAATATTGCTAGTGTTTTGGTATTCCACGTGATTCAGAGGTTGTTCATAGACACTTTTGGCAATGTCGGACCCAGTGGCCTTGAGATTGCGTTTCAAGGAATTGGGAGAAGCTTTACACTTAGCAGGGGGAGACCTAATTGCGTATATAAATGCAGAGGTAGAGAAACAGGAGGCTAAGGCAGAGAGAGCAGCAGAGAGAGAACAGAAGAAACTCGAAGCAGAACAGAGAAAAGCAGAATTAGAAGCAGAGCAAAAGAAATTAGAACTAGAAGCAGAGCAGAAGAAACTAGCATTAGAAGCAGAGCAGAAGAAATTAGAAGCAGAGCAGAAGAAATTAGAGGCAGAGAGAGAAACGAGGAAATTAGAGCTAGAAGCAGAACAGAAGAAGGTAGCAGCCGAGAGAGATGCAGAAGTTAGGAGATGGGAGTATGAGCGGGCAGAAAAAGAAAAAGAGAGGGAAGAAAAGGAAAAAGAAAGACAGCATGAGTTAGAGCTAAGAAGATTGGGATCAGGAGCTTCAAGTTCTTCCTCAACCCCTCCCCACTCAGATCAGCTAGAAGTAGCATCCAACCCCGTACAAGGAATGTCATTTCCACTGGGAACATTCAATGAGAGAGAGGAAGGCCTAGATCTCTATCTGACTAGGTTTGAGCGTCTAGCAACAGAGTACAAACTAGATCCCACTCATTGGTCTTTTAAGCTTAGTCAAGGGCTTAGAGGAAAGGCTTATGACATCTACAGTAAGCTACCGACTGACAGAGTGACTGACTATCACAAAGTAAAAGAGGCACTCCTAACGGGATTCGAACTGACAGGAGAATGCTATCGGCAAAAATTCCGCACCAATCGGAGAGTGAAAGGAGAGAGCTATGCGCAGTTCGCGGATCGGTTGTCCACAACGCTGGATAAGTGGATTAGCCAGTCAGCCACGGCTAAGACGTATGATGGACTGACAGAACTGTTAGTATGGGAACAGCTACGGGAAACCATGACCCCCGAGCTGAGGACATTCTCAGTAGAACAGGGCGCGGAAAGACTGGAAGATCTGGTCAAGGTCGCAGATAGGTACGTGGCCGCACACGGAGAAGCCAAGAGCTTCAGGCGAGACCTAAAGCCTAACGGGAAAGAGGCACAGAAACGAAGCCCTACCCGGGAAGAGCGCACCGCGAATAAGCCGAATAACCCCAGACCTGGGCAGAATAAAGGACCCAACACGGAATTCGGGAAAAGAGGTCCCGCAGAACAGAGACGGTATTGTTCGTTCTGCAACAGAAACAATCACTCCACCGCAGAATGTTTCAAGTTGGCCGCACAACGTAGGGAAGAGCGCGAAAGCCGGCCAGCGCACAGAGTTCTAACTCAAAGTAGCGGTAACAAGCCACACACTATCGGAGATCACCCATCGGTGACAGACACGGTCAAGGTCAACGGAAAAGAAGCGAACTGTCTGTATGACACAGGTCTATCATACGACGCGATAGTTAGCGAATCTCTTGTATCGCGCGCGGACTTGACAGACAAGACAGTCGATTTACAAGGAGCAGACTTGACGAAACCGACGACTACTTGCCCAATAGCATGGATCGAAGTAGAGAGTAGGTACGTCACAGGACGAATCCAAGCAGCTGTTTTACAGAAACCCCTGTATGATCTAGTGCTAGGTTGTAGGTATGTGTTCTTAGGCACGCCCCCTAAAACTGTAGAGATAGCTGCAGTGCAAACCAGGGCCCAAGCTAAAACCCAACCACCCCAGCCCGAGTTCGCTCCGAACCCAGGACTCGAAGAGATCAAAACAGCACAGAAAGAAGACACCTCGATAGCGAAGTGCTTCCAGAAGCTACCCAAGGCGCACACACCCCCGCACAAGGGAGACTTCTACATGGAAGAGGGAGTTCTACATCGACAAGGAGATGGAGATCACACCCAACTAGTACTACCAGCCACCCTTCGAGCCCAAGTACTAGAATTAGGCCACAGCATGCCACTCAGCGGACACATGGGAATTGGAGCCACAGTGCAGAGAATCAGCGCACACTACTATTGGCCAGGAATCACGGAGGATGTCAAGCGCTACGTGAAATCTTGCCACCAAGGTCAACGATATTCCCCGCGACATCACACCGTACCAGTTACCTTAGGACCATCAGTAGTAGTCGGCGTACCATTCCAGCAAGTCTCAGTAGACATAGTAGGACCACTGCCCATGACCAAGAAGAGGAACAGATTTCTACTCACACTCGTCGACGCATGTACGATGTGGTGCGAAGCAGTCCCGTTGCCAGCGATCGACACCAAGAAGATTGCAGATGCACTCATCGCCATCTTTACCAGAGTCGGATTCCCGGACAGCATTAGAACGGACAACGGATCTCAGTTCACCGGCCGCCCGATGCAAGACGTGTTCGAGTTGATACAAGTTCATCACATTCGCACACCACCATACCACCCCGCCAGCAACGGACAAGTAGAAAGACTGAATGGAACCCTTCTCACCATACTCAGGAAAGTCGCCGACGACAATCCAGAAGCGTGGGACACCTACGTGAATGCGGCACTGTTCGCATACAGAGAAACGCCCCATGCAGCCACAGGCTACACCCCGTCAACCTTGCTATTCGGCAGACCTCTAGCAGGACCGCTAGAAGCCCTACGCAGAAGTTGGACGGAGGCCAAGATAGACGACACACCAAGAGGTGCCACCACGTACGTCGCAGACCTGCAGGAAACACTCAAAGCAACGTGGAAGAAAGCTGGTGAAGCACTGAAGAAGGCAAGAGCCCGTCAGGCGAAGTACTACAACCGCCACGCGAAGGACAGAGAACTGCAAGTCGGCGATCAAGTGCTACTCTTACTTCCAAGTGGAACCAACAAGCTGGACATCGCTTGGAGAGGACCGTACCGGGTGACTGCCAAGAAATCCAAGACAGTCTACCAAGTAGAGGTGAACGGGAGAGCCCGATACCACCACATTAATCGCCTCAAGAAGTACACGGACCGACCAGCGACCCCCAGCACACACACGTGGATGGCCATCGCCATCGCGGAAGAAGTTCATCCCCAACTACAACAGCATCGCCGTACCACTGACAAATGGAACCCGGAAAATCGCCCCGGACAAAGTAGTATGGACAGCCGAATGCGAGACAGCATTCCAAACACTCAAAGACAGAATGACATCGGCGCCAGTACTCCACCTACCCGATTACTCGGCGCCAGTACTCCACCTACCCGATTTGACTCAGCCATTCGTTCTACGCACCGACGCAAGCGACTTAGGCCTCGGAGCAGTACTGCTACAGCGCGACCCCAAGAATGCAGAGAAGTTATTCCCTGTCGCCTACGCCAGCAGAACACTGAGACCCGCCGACACACACTACGCCACGTCGGAGAAAGAATGTCTTGGACTAGTCTGGGCCATACAGAAGTTTCAACTCTACCTGTATGGGACCCACTTCACAGTTCAGGTGGACCACCAACCACTATCGTTCCTGGCAGCCTCCAAGTCTTTGAACTCTCGCCTGATGCGATGGGCACTCACCCTTCAGGCATACTCATTCCAAATCGAGTACATCCCCGGCAAAGAGAACCACGGAGCCGACTACCTCAGTCGCCATCTCGTGGAGGACACAGCAGCTGTCGCCCACCCAACACAACTAAGGGCCACAGCACCAGAATTCGTCCCCGCCCAGTAATACCCTGTCACTAGTGTCCATAGCTACCTGGCACAGCATTGCAGCTCAGGTAGAGCAACTTACTTAGTTTGTAAATAGGACCCTAGGATAGTGCAGTGTTAAACTAGGCTCTGTAGTAGAAAAAGGTCGAATCCAGTAGTCATCGCCTTTTTTCAGTTGAGGGAGCCTGTCACAAACTGGCTAGTTTTAACTCTGCTTGTTGACTATTTAGCCATGTGTAGTAATTGTAACAGTGAGAAGTTAGACTATTACACAGCAGCAATTAAATTACACAGCAGACCACACACCGCGAGCCCGACCCACGCTAGCGCAGTGAGTCAGCACTTGAGCTTTGAATCGGACCGTTTTATCCAATCAGAAGCAGGCTCAGTGGGTAGAGCAGTTTTGAATGTGTCAAAACCTAAGACAGTTTGAATGAGTCGTGTGTGAGACGAGGTAGAGTCTACATCTCCACAGCTAGAGAAATCTCTACACTCTTAGACCAGGAAGCAGGACTTTGAAATCTTAGAATTCTCTCAAGTCATCACGGGCCTGAACTTGTCAAACAGACGAGCTATCCCGAGCTATCCCGAGCTATCCTGTGCGTCCCACTCCACAGAAACGACTATAGTTGGTCGAGGAGACTCTACCGCACAAGACGGAAGGAGCTACCCGAAGAAACACCCTGTCAGACCCCACAGCGTGGCAAGGGAACCCAACTACACAACGACAAAGGTGTACCAGAAGCTACCTCACAGAAGGACTTCGAACACCCCACACATGAGTTAAGTGCATAAGGCGAAGGTGCACTTAAACTGATCATAACAGGACCACAGTAATCCAACTCGTCAGAAACTGTAAAACGGACCACAGTAGTCCAAATCTACATGAAATATTATAGCAAGTGCCCGAGGAAGATATAACAGCTGCCTAGACTATCAGCGATCGAACTATTAGCAGTGACTGAGACTTTTTAAGTTAGATTAGTACTTAGAGAATCTTGTATAGAGTAGAAGAAATAAATGTGTGATTTTAACTGTTATCAAGTGGCTGGACTACATATGATTCATAGCCGTGTGAAAGCTAGTGTGACAGTATTCTTTTACCATTTTTCTATCTATTTCTGTACCCCAACCTTAACACAGAACGAGCTAAACAAATAAATTTATTAAAGTAATTCATAGGGTGACTTACTAGCAGTTCCCACCGAATAAACGTGAGGGTCCATAATTCCATTGTGCAGAGCCCATAAACCCCACGTGACACACGGTCGCCCAGAATCGTGCTGAATGGTGTGGGGCGTCAGGCAATACGCTTAAGGCGGCAAGTGGACGTCTGGGACAGCTCGAGTGAGGCCCTTCAACGGCTAGCGCCTTCAGGCACTCTTGGGCTGGAAAAGCGCTGTACGAGGTCGATTAAATGTATCATGATATGCGAGGTAGTGTAAGGATGGTTTTATGCACTGCGAGTATTGATCTTTGGATCTCTTGCTACAGCGATTGTACAAAGCTGTCGTAGCGGGCAGGCTCTCTCCAGACACCAGTACCATTTATCAAACGCAAACATGGCAGTCCCAGCATCCATCTGCCTCCGGTTAGGGCTGTTTATTAGCCAAACATACATACAGTGCCCACCAGCTGTCTTCTAGCCTTGGGAGACCATCGCCGTAGCTTGGTGGTAGAGTGGTCGCCTGGCACACCGTTGACCCAGGTTTGAATCCTTTTGTGGGCAAGATTAAAAATTGTATTTTTGTTTGGACTGTCCAGTTTAGCAGTATGATTGCCCAGTGTTGATTTATGACCCTAACCACGCTTCCATAAGGGTGGTTTCCCAAGTCTGCGCTATTGCCAATGGTGGATGTAATAGGCGTCAATTTTAATGTGCTTTCAACAATAAGAGGACGCGCCCAACCAGGCATGCGAATTCATCAGATGCATCTGGTTGCTGTCTCTATCCTATCTTTCCTCCTTGATAGGATAGGATATCACTCGGTCGCAGCCAGCTATCTTTTAATATTAAGCATTCTAATGTCGGGAGAGGAGAAGGATAAGAAAAAGAAGAGTGGGAGCAGAAGAAGAAGTAGATGGGGGCGCAGTTAGCTCAGTGGTGTACGCAGTGTACTCGAATGTCAGGCAATAACATTGCAGGTTATACAGGCCAAGGGTTCAAAGCCCGCTTGACTGCCTGCAGTTTAAAAAGAGTGTCACGTGGGGTTTATGGGCTCTGCACAATGGAATTATGGACCCTCACGTTTATTCGGTGGGAACTGCTAGTTAGTCACCCTATGAATTACTTTAATAAATTTATTTGTTTAGCTCGTTCTGTGTTAAGGTTGGGGTACAGAGATAGATAGAAAAATGGTAAAAGATTACTGTCACACTAGCTTTCACACGGCTATGAATCATATGTAGTCCAGCCACTTGATAACAGTTAAAATCACACATTTATTTCTTCTACTCTATACAAGATTTTCTATGTACTAATCTAACTTAAAAAGTCTCAGTCAATGCAAATAGTTCGATCGCTGATATTCTAGGCAGCTGTTATATCTTCATCGGGCACTTGCTATTAGCTTTCATGTAGATTGGACTACTGTGGTCCGTTTTACAGTTTCTGAAGAGTGGACTACTGTGGTCCTTTTTCTATCAGTTTAAGTGCACTGATTCCTGGGCACTTAACTTGTGGTTTGAAGCCCTTTGATGAGGTAGCTTCTGGTACACGTTGTGTCGTCGTGTAGTTGGGTCCCTTGCCACGCTGTGGGGTCTTGCAGGGTGTGTTTCAGGGTAGCTCTCTCCGACTTGTGCGGTAGAGGCTTCGCAGACAACTCGTCGTTTCTGTGGAGTTGGGCGCACGGGATAGCTCGCCTGCTCGTCTGTAATATAAGAGACGAAATTCTGCACAACCCCGAATAATCGGTTTGTGCAGAGCGTCTCACTGAAAGCCAAAGTAGCCCTCAGTGATAGCTCCACATCTCTATACATAAGCGACGAACATTCTGCTACTTCCGGGGTCCACATCAAACGTGGCTAACTACACACATACAGAATTAATGATATTATAAACATTCAGTGGTACAGCCACTGGTCTGCAAACATACACATAAGTTAAACAACAGTGGTTCCGTCCGGTATACAACATGGCGCGCAACCGGTCGTGATTCGCCTCGTGGTCGGCTCTTCCACGTGGTACGGCAAATTCGGATTAATAATTCACATTTATGCATAGCAAATTCTACAAACATAATTTCAACAATAATATAAATATATCACGATGAAACAGAAGTATGTTCATTTACCTGTTGACAAGTCAGGCCTCGTGGCGACTTAATAGAATTCTAAGATTCTTAAGTCCTGCTTCCTGGTCTATGAGTGAAGATATTTCTCTGCCAGCTATGAAGCTGTTAACTCTTCCTCGTCTCACACACAACTGACTCAAGCTATGCTAGGGTTTGACCCATTCAGAACCGGCTCTAACCACTCTGCCTGAGCTCTGATTGGTTAACATATTCAGATTCAAGGCCCACAGTGCTGACGTCACTAACTGCCGGCGTCAAGCACGCAGTGTGTATACCTCTACCGTAATCAGCTGCTGTGTACTACTCTAACTTCTAAAGTTACAATGACTAAACAAGGCTAAATAGTAAATAGGCAGAGTAAAACTAGTCATCTCGTCACAAAGAGACACTGCGTCCCTGCTCCTACAGATGAGAGTATACATCGAGGTCTAGTCAGTGCACGCACGCATTTCATCGCATGGACTTTGAAGATCCCGTACTTCATTTCTTGGACGGGTGAGTGCCGGCCACACAAATACATCCAGCACGCACTAGGTCCCTTCTCCCAATCCCCGGTTCCCTGGGCGTCAGATTATGCGCATAAAGAATGCAAGTGGGCGCCTCGGGCGGCTGGAGTTAGATCCTGTATCGCCCAGCGCCTTGAACTAGAAAAGCGCGCAGTAAGAACGAAGAAAAAATATATCAACAAGAAGGTGAACAAGAAGGGCAAGAACGACAACAAACAATAGAACGTGGAACCACAGGAAGAAAGTCCTATCTTGACTGATTCCTGACACGTGTGGGCCATTTCAGACGCTATGCATATCTGCTGCTGCCACTAGCCTATCCTATCCTATTCTATCCGGTAACTCAAAGGTCGTTGGGGCAGCACAGATGATCGTTTAACTAGCGTACTTCATCTTTCTCTGTTCTCAGCAACCCTCATGTCTTCGTTCAGTGTCAAACCAGCCCACTCTCGAATGTTGTCCTGCCACCTCTTTTTTCTGTCTCCCTCTTCTTCTACTTCCTTGCAGGATGGTTTTTGCAAGGTCTGATGCTCTGGTGACGTGGCCATAACATCGGAGTTTCCGTTTCTCCACCACTGTGAGCATGTCATCATGCTGTCCAATGGCTTGTGTGATGGTCTGTCGCACTTCGTTGTTGGTGATGTGCTGGGTATAGCAAATGCCCAGAAGTCCTCTGTACCACCTCATCTCCATGCATTTTATTATTCCTTGTAGATCTGTTGTGAGGGTCCATGTTTCGCAAGCGTATAGGAAGATGGAGATGACAAGGGAGGGCAGCAGCCTTACCTTGGAATGTAGACTGATGGCCCTGTCTTTCCAAATTGGCTTCAACCTTGTCAGTGCAGCAGTTGTTTGTTTCGATCCTGGAGAGGACTTCGTGTCGGGACCCATTTTCTAATACAATGGCTTCTAAATATTTGAAGCTATGCACTGTGTTGAGGGATTGGCATTTGACTTTGATATCCATGTTGATGCCTTTGGTGTTATTGGTCTTCTCTGCACATTTTTCCTTCCATAGGCTCTGGAGGTGGTCTCAAGCCTCTGTAACAGCTGCTTACGTTCTTGTTCCTCTCCAGCCAATCCATCAATGTCATCCGCAAAACTGAGGTTGGAGATTGCTTTAGCCCCTATGCAGACCGTACCTTCGTGATCTGCAAGGGCATCTGACATGATGCGCTCTAGGAAGATGTTAAAGAGTGTGGAAGAAAGTAGACATCCTTGACGCACATCAGATTGTTGTTTTGGACCATTTCCCGATGGCGCTGTTGTGGAGGACTGCACTAGTAGCTTTGTCATACTGGCTTTTGATGACTTCAGTAATGTTAGGGCTGATGTTGTACACTCTCATGGTTACCCTCAGAGCTGCATGCCAGACTCGGTCAAACGCTTTCTTGAAGTCTACAAACACATGATATAGATGTTGGTGCTGTAGGTATTTCTCGCAGATTATTCTGAGGTTGAAAATCTGTTCAATGGTATTTCGTCCTGCCCTAAATCCTGCTTGTTCTTCAGCTATGATTTGTTCAGCTTGGTGCTTCAAACCTGTTGAGTTTATTTTCAGGAGGACCTTGCTGGGAAGGCTGATGAGGCTGATGGTGTGGTAATTTTCACACTCCTGAAGGTTACCCTTTTTGGAAAGAGTGATGACAAGCGACTGGGTCCATGGTGTTGGCCACTCCCCGCTCTGCCAGATCTTGTTACAGATAATGGTGAGGGCGTCAATCATAGCTTCCCCTCCGGCTTGCAGCAATTCTGCGGGTATGTTGTTCACTCCCGCTGACTTCCCCTTCATTAGTGATTGCACTGCTGCTTCAAATTCTTCTCGGAGAATTGGGAGGGTTTCTTCCTATTCTCTGTTCTGGTGACATGCTGGAACTGATGGGTCTCCGTTTGGTATGTGGTTGTAAAGGTGAGAGCAGTACTCTGTCCATCTATCCAAGATTTCTTGTTCTTCTGTTATTTCTTTATTTTGTGATAATAGGGGAGGGGGCGGGGAAGGAATTATTTATTAATTTGTTTTAAGTTTTATTTTTTATTTAATCATTTATTTTTATTTTTTTTCTTCAGGGAAGAGGGGGTGGGTGGAGGATGTTGGAGGCCCAACTTCAACTTTCTGTAAGACGCAAAATGACATTTATCAGTACTTCGTTCTTCAAAGGTCAATTAATTTCAAAAATATTTATGATGTGCGCATGATAGATTTTGTAAATAGTTTATGTTACATCAGTACAACTTATGTTAATCTGATGAAGAAAAATTGATACAACAACAGCTGTAAGCCTGGTAGGCTTTCTTGCTGTTGTTCTTGGTCCGACTGTTTGTTCTCTATTTCCTGGCATTGCTCTTCTATCCAGTTCTTTGCTGTGCGCATGCCTTTTCGGATGTCATTGTTGATTTTTCGGTGCGTTTGTGTGTGTGATGTTATCACCATTGCCCATGCTCAGCAGCGATGATGAGTGTGAAGACCGGCTACTGAGTACTCATAGACTGATTACTGAGTACTCGATTAGACCGATTACTCGAGTAATCAAGAACACTGATAACCAGAGGACGGTGATGAGTGGACTTCTAGAGGAGACGTCGTCGTTCTGTCTTTAGAGGGCAGAGATAGGAAATATCAAACCGTCGTTTTATGACCTCCCCAATTTTTTTATATCTGGATAGCTAGATTTTTTTTCTCTTTATAATAATAATAATTAAGATTAATATAGCGCCCTTTTCTAATGAAAGCTCAGAGCGCTTTACATTCACATAAGGCACTTCTAAGAACTAAAATGGCTAAGCAATAACAATATAAAACTTGGTAAACAAAACATACCAAATTTCATTAGATAATATGAACACGCACACACACACACACGCACACACACGCACATTCACCCACACACACTTATACAGAGTTTAACACAAATTCACATCGTGGTGTCATCAAAGTAACGTTTGAATAATAATAATAATAATAATAATAATAATAATAATAATATTACAGGAATGCTATTACGCGCTTTTTGTTCAATCGAACTCGAAGCGCGGCGATCTTAAAGAGATCGCTGTAACAGAAATCGAATATAAGTAAATAAATATTTTGAAATTGTAGATTTACTGCAACCAATACTAATAATAAAGGGATGGAGAAACTCGGGAGTACCCGGAGAAAAACGTCGGTGTCCTGAAAAGTCTTGTAATTAAGTCATGTACGTTCGTGGCCCACGCACGGTTGAAACCCACAACCTTTGGGAAACCATCTCCCTATGAAGTGAGCTAGCAGGCCATCCCTACAGTGTGTCTGAGACTTGTCTTCTCTAGCCTCAGCCGCGCTGTGTGTGATGAAGGCGGCGATAAGCAAGCTGAGGGTCTCAGATTGTCGTAAAAGTTCAACAGTAGCTCTCTAACTGCCATCGTTTGACACCCGAGTGCCGCAGTAGTTGCGGTAACGTTACGTTTACTTAGTGTTTACCCTTACTTGTAGCAGATAACGGGGGAGAGAGGGGAGGGGGGAGACAAATTATTCAATTACGATACGACCGTTAATAAAGAAGAAGACGATCAAGAAGTAGAGAGATCGAGAGAGAGAGAGAGTGTGTGTGCTATGATGATGACATTGTCGTAAAAAGATGTGTATTAAAACAAAAACTACAAGTACATTGGTTTATAGATGGGGGGTGGATGTCGGTCAATGACGCAACGAACATTAATTTTGTGGGTTTTGTTTGTGTTTACCGGCTGCCATATTGCGTAAACGGAAGTTGACGTGTTATTTTGCCAAACATCGGACAGGGAAAAACCACAAGCATGTTGCGGTTAATAGTGGAGAAGGGGGACAGGCGAGACGGAAGGGGGTGGGGGAAGGAGGTTATTTAGAGAAGCAGGAATGTACGAAGGTTTGTGTTGTGACTGTTAGATAGAAGGGAAAGAAGTAGGAGAAGGATAAAGAAGGAAAGGAAAGAACGGTACATGAAAGTTTGTGGTATGATAGAAAAAGAAGAACAAGAGAGGGAGAGAGAGAGAGAGAGAGAGAGAGAGAGAGAGAGAGAGAGAGAGAGGGAGGGAGGGAGAGCGAGCATCGTAAGAAAATAGAATATAAATAATATGGTATTAAAAATAAAATATAAACAAATTAATAAACTTAATATGAAGAATTCAGGAGAAAGGAAATAGGAAATTAGAAAGTGTTTATTTCAGTTTTTAACATTCAGTTTGATTAGTGAGGAACAATCATTTTCATTGTTCGAAGCTTGTTGTTGTTGTTTGTAGATTATAGTCACACGACACTTTCGCATGTAGGTGACTACTGGACCGATTTATACTGACACCAGCGGGCCAGTTGTTGGTAAAGGGGAAAATAATATGATCACACGTTGACCAAACCGGGATTCGAACCAGCGACCTTTCGGTTACTAGCAAGACGCTCTTACCAACTGAGCTACCCGGCCCCTGTTCGAAGCAGCGTTTGAGTGGCAGTAAAAGGCTTACGTTTGGGGCAAGCGGAGATGGAACTCGAAAACTTCTGAAACGCGAGATCTACACCTGTACTGAAAACCCTGTATAACAACGAAATCTAAACCGCTGAAAACCCTGTGGAACACGAGATCTAACCACTGAGCCTATTCCACTCACCCGGAGGTACCCTCCCCACCCCTACCCCCACCCCAGTCCCCCGTTTACCCATAACCTTAGTTGTTAGTTGCCATGGCTGTGTTCGGTTTTGTTAGTGGAGGCCCTCGAAGACAGGAAGCAGTGAGAGCTTTTGACTCTTTCTTATCTCCCCTACTAGTCCCCTACTTCTCCAACGGTGCCCCCTCGGGGTTTCGGACACACTGCGTAACTGAGAGACAGCAGAGAAGACTCGACAGTAGAACCAAGGTGGAGAGGCGAGGTAAACCTCACCCGTCTCAGCTACATCGTACATTACGTTTCAATTGCCCGATGATTGGACGCGTGTGCGGACGTCATAACCAACCTTGTGTGCCACTAAAGTGATAAACTTTGGACATAAAAAAACCAGTTGTTTTTTTTAATTTAAATTTTTAGGGAAGGGGTTGATGGGTGGGTGGATGAGACATAAAAAAAAAAGGTAGGGTAAAGGTATTCCCATAGCCTTGTGGCCGTAGGGGAGCGTGATGTTGGAGATCACACTTATCTTGGGCCAGCGTAATGAGGGTGATGCCCAACTCTCTCCCTCGCTGCTTTACCTTCCCCACCCTCAAGAGAGTAGGTACTCAATCACAGTTGAGTCAACTGGGGGCGTTGTTGTTTGTCGCTTCACACCTTAGCGGTCACCCATCCAAGTGCTAACCGCACCGGACGGTGCTTCACTTTCGACACAGTAGCGAGTGCTCCAACCACTGCACTATCCGACACCCCTAACGACATAAGGTTTCTTTTTACGATCTTGCGGTGTGTGTAGTATAGTATGTGTATGTGTGCGAACGCGCGCGCCTGAGTGCCAAGTTCACAAAGCTTTACAGTGAACATTTGGCGTGTCGCTTATATTTATAATGTATGATAATCACAGTCATGCTCGCGCGCGTACACACACACACACACACACACACACACACACACAACACACACACACACACACACACAACGGGCAGCTATGCAGCGAATTCAGATATACGCGCATGAGCAGTGACAACTACATGCGACATAGAACATATAATACACAGAATAAATTACACGTTACCATTTACAAAACCAAGATTTACATATGAAAACATACTAGCAATAACATCAAGTGATAATGTGTGCACGAGAGTGTGCTTGCGCTGTTGTTGTTTTGTGTTGATGGAGAACTGCCTGTGAATGGTAAAGCACGGAAGTCATCCATCAAGTGCGCGAGAGTGCAATAGTACACCAACACAGTGACAGATTGCAAAACCTTTCTGCTAATTCTTCAACCAAGCTTTAGGGAGACACCCATCCCCACCCCACAGCCATCAACCTGCACAGGAATGGTATCGAACTGGACTGATCGTACTAGCCAGTCTAAAGTTGTTGGAGGAAAGTCATACTGCATAATAGCAAAACCTCCCTATTTCTAATTTTAATCATTCTAATTCTAATTATTCTAATTGTTGTTGTTATTGTTTTTCTTCTTTGCTCTTCTTCCCCCAAACCTCTATCTCTCTCTTCCTTTCTCTCTCTCTCTCTCTCTGTCTCTCTCTCTCTCTCTCTCTCTCTCTCCACCCTCTTTCTCTCTCTCTCCTCCCCCTCTCTTTCTCTTTCTCCCCCCCCCTCTCTTTATCTCTCTCCTCCCCCTCTCTTTCTCTCTCTCTCCTCCCCCTCTCTTTATCTCTCTCCTCCCCTCTCTTTCTCTCTCTCCTCCCCCTCTCTTTCTCTCTCTCTCCTCCCCCTCTCTTTCTCTCTTTTTCCTCCCCCTCTCTTTATCTCTCTCCTCCCCCTCTCTTTCTCTCTCTCCTCCCCCTCTCTTTCTCACCTCTCTCTCCTCCCCCTCTCTTTCTCTCTCTTTCCTCCCCCTCTCCCCTCTCTTTCTCTCTCTCATCCCCCTCTCTTTCTCTCTCTCTCCTCCCCCTCTCTTTCTCTCTCTCCACCCCTCTCTTTCTCTCTCTCCTCCCCCTCTCTTTCTCTCTCTCTCTTCCCCCATCTCTTTCTCTCTCTCTCCTCCCCCTCTCTTTCTTTCTCTCTCTTCCCCTTCTCTTTCTCTCTCTCTCCTCCCCCTCTCTTTCTCTCTCTCTCCCCCTCTCTTTCTCTCTCTCTCCTCCCCCTCTCTTTCTCTCTCTCCTCCCCCTCTCTTTCTCTCTCTCCTCCCCCTCTTTCTCTCTCTCTCTCCTCCCCCTCTCTTTCTCTCTCTCCCCCCCCCTCTCTTTCTCTCTCTCTCCTCCCCCTCTCTTCTCTCTCTCTTCCTCCCCCTCTCTTTCTCTCTCTCATCCCCCTCTCTTTCTCTCTCTCCTCCCCCTCTCTTTCTCTCTCTCCCCCTCTCTTTCTCTCTCTCTCTCCTCCCCCTCTCTTTCTCTCTCTCTCCTCCACCTCTCTTTCTCTCTCTCTCCTCCACCTCTCTTTCTCTCTCTCTCCTCCCCCTCTCTTTCTCTCTCTCTCTCCCCCCTCTCTTTCTCTCTCTCTCCCCCCCTCTCTTTCTCTCTCTCTCTCCTACCCCTCTTTTTCTCTCTCTCCTCCCCCTCTTTTTTTCTCTCTCTCCTACCATCTCTTTCTTTCTCTCTCCTCCCGCTCTCTTTCTCTCTCTCCTCCCCTTCTCCCTCTCTTTCTCTCTCTCCTCCCCCTCTCTTTCTCTCTCTCCTCCCCCTCTCCCTCTCTTTCTCTTTCCCCGCTCTCTTTCTCTCTCTCCTCCCCCTCTCTTTCTCTTTCTCCTCTACCTCTCTTTCTCTCTCTCCTCCCCATCTCTTTCTCTCCTCCCCCTACCTTTCTCTCTCTCCTCCCTCTCTCTTAATTTCTCTCCCCCCCCCCAAAGAAAAAAAAAGAAAAAAAAAGGAACCATCTCCCCCCTCCCCCCCTTCTCTAACAAAACAACAACAAAGGAACAAACAAGAAAACTCAGCAGGAATTATCCTAGCGTGTGAAAAGTTGCATGCTCCGATTGGGCAAAACAGGTAAGAAAAGCTACAATGACGCGTAGAATCTCTAGCACGTGCATCCATTGAGTGATGGGGCCGACGTAGATAATAGTACAGATTGGCCTCTCTGACAGACAGAAAGGCAGCTCCTTAACTAACCACATGCTGTGCTGCGCCCTATTGCATTGGATGGAGGCAGTAGCTTTTTTAGCGGTCCTGATACTCGGCATAGGACAGGTAAATGACACAGTGGAGTCATCGAGCAATGCACGCGCCTGGGAAAAAAATGTCTACCAGCTAGGCCAAGAATACTCAAAGCTGCTAGAACAGCCTGGCATGCACGTGTTTCTGGGATCGCGAGTTCCTTCCCCGGTTACCACACAGCTAAGCTTAGAGCAGCAAGTACGTAAGGTTACGAAGTCTCACGCGAGAAGCCCATCCTAATTTTACCCAGTGGTTTGTACTTAACTAACTTAAACCGCCCCCCACCCTCCAATCGCACCGGACTCAAGAGGTGCACTGTACTGAAACCATCGAGAACCTTCTGCAATAGTTGTTTGCATGAATGTGTTTATAACTGGAGTATCTTTTACGATTTTAGATTACTACGGGTTGATTGCAATTTTTGTTGATGTAAAATATTTGTCTTTAATTGTGTTTTTTAAAATGTCTATTATAATGATCTACGCTTGTGTAAATTCCTTGTTTGAAATAATAAAGACGTGCTGTGTTGTATTGTATTGTATTGAATTGTATTGTATTGTATTGTATTGTATTGTATTGTATTGCTGTAAAAGTGTACAAGCAGGAAGAGTAGATCTAACGACTAAACGAATGAACATGGACTAGTCCTTCCTATCCTATCCTATCCCGAAACTCGCAAGTCGTTGGGGCACCACCTATAACCAGTGTACTCCATCTTTCTCTGTCCTCAGCAACCACCATGGCTTCGCCCATGCTCAAGCCAGTCCATTCTCGAATGTTGTCTTCCCACCTCTTTTTCTGTCTCCCTATTCCTCTGCCTCCTTGCACCGTGTCCTGAGTGATAGTCTTTGCAAGGCCTGATGCTCGAGCGCTCTGGTGACGTCGCCATACCATCGGAGTTTCCGTTTCTTCACCACTGTTAGCATGTCATCTTGTTGCCTGTCACGGACGGACCAGTTTTACTCTGCTTATTTTAATATTTAGCTTGGTTAGTCTATGTAATATTAGAATTGCAAAGTTAAGCAGCAGACGACGGAAGTAATCGAGCATAGCAATAGCATGCTGCCGATTACACACACAGTGGTAGTGGACGGTAAGCGAAGGCAATGACATCATCGTAATTACGATAGGTGAGAAAGTTTAACCAATGAGACGCAGGCAGAGTGGTTAGAGCCAGTTCGGACTGTGTCAAAACCTAGCATAGCTTACTTCAGTCGTGTCAAAACCGAGGAAGAGATAACAACTACAGAGCTACACAGGAGCAGTAGTTCTCTTCAGAAAAGACTAGGACGCAGTACTTGTGTAAATCCGAATTTACTCACGTAGCCACTGGCCTGATATTGTCACGAAGGTAAATGAACATATTTCTGTTTCATCGTGATGTATTATATTATTGTTGAATTATGTTTGTGAAATTTGCTATGCATAAAATTGAATTGCTAGCCCGACTTTGCCTGACACGTGGCGTAGCCGACCACGAGGCAAAAGACGACCGGCAGACGCCATCTTGAATTATGTACGGAACCACTGTTGTTTAACTTATATGTATGCGTACAGACCAGTGACTGTACAAATGAATGTGTATAATATTATTAATTCTTGATGTGTATAAGTAGCCATGTTTTATATTTATGAATGTAAAGGAAATTAGAGTGGAGATTCCAGTGGACCACGGACTTAGCAGAATGTTCGTCGCTTATATATGTAGATGTGGAGCTAATCACTGAGGGCTATTACAACCTTCAGTGAGACGCTCTGCACACACCTATCATTCAAGGTTGTGCAGAATTTCGTCTCATATGTTACAGACGAACAGGCGTTCTATAGTGCGCCCAACACTGCCTCAGACGAAACCACGTCGACGCATTAGTTGGCTGCAACGGTATCCCCAGCATTGCGCGAGGAAAGCCAACCAGTCTACCCACAGGGAAGAAACCAGGAGAAGACAACACAGTTGTCAGGAAACCGACCACAGCACAGCACGCCAGACTCACAGTTAAGTCCAAAGTCGTGTGTGCACAAAAAACTGAGAGCTACAGGACCACAGTAGTCCACTTCTCATGAACTATAACATCCAGTGCCCAAGGATGAACTATTAGCTGCATAGACTATCAGCGATCGAATTATTCACAGTGACTATTTAACGTTTAAGGTAGATTAGTACTTAGAAAATCTTGTATAGAGTAGAAGAAATAAATGTGTGATGTTTAACTGTTATCAAGTGGCTGGACTACATATGATTCATAGCCGTGTGAAAGCTAGTGTGACAGTAATCTTTTACCATTTTTCTATCTATCTCTGTAACCCAGCCTTTAACACAGACCGAGCTAAATAAATAAATTTATTATAGTACTCCACAGGGTGACTAACTAGCAGTTCCCATCGGATAAAGCGTGAGGTTTACATCATTCCATTGTGCAGAGCCCTAAAACCCATAACCCCACGTGACATTGCCCAATGGCTTGTATGGTGGTCTGTCGGATTTTGTCGTTGGTGATGTGCTGGGTACAGGAAATGCCCAGAATAAGTAGCACATCATCTCCATGCTTTGTATTCTTTGTTGTAGGTCTGCTGTGAAGGTCCATGTTTCCCAAGTGTAAAAGAAGATCGAAATGACAAGGGAGCGCAGCAGTCTTACCTTGGAGTGTAGACTGATGGTCCGTCTTTCCGAATGGGCTTCAACCTTGTCAGGGAAGCAGTTGTTTGTGCGATCCTGGAGAGGACTTCCTGTCGGGACCCATTGTCTGATGCAATGGTTCCTAAATATATGAAGCTATGCACCGTGTTGAGGAATTGGTCTTGGACTTTGATGTCCGTGTTGATGCCATTGGTGGTGTTGGTTATCATTTCGGTCTTCTCAGCACTTATTCATATTCCAAAGGCTCTGGAGGTAGTGTCAAGCCTCTGTACAAGCTGTTCAAGTTCTTATTCTTCTCCAGCCAGTCCATCAATGTCCGCAAAACGAAGGTTGGAGATTGCTCTACCCCTTTACTGACTGTACCTTCATGATCTGCATATTGCTGTACTCCCTATGCTGACTGTGCCTTCATGATCTGCAAGACTTCTGACATGATGCGCTCCAGGAAGATGTTGAAGAGTGTTGGAGAGAGTAGGCATCCTTGACGCACGCCGATTGTTGTTCTGAACCAGTTCCCGATGGCGGTGTTGTGAAGGACTGCACTGGTAGACTCGTCATACAGGCTTTTGATGACTTCAATAATGTTAGAGCTGATGTTGTACACTCTCGTGTGATTGCCCACAGAGCTGCATGAAAGACTCAGTCAAATGTTTTCTTGAAGTCTGCAAACACTTGATATAGATGTTGTTAGTGCTGTAGGTATTTCTCGCAGATTATTCTGAGTTTCAAAATTTGCTCCGTGGTACTTCGCTGTGACCTGAATCCTGCTTGTTCTTCAGCTATGATTTGTTCATCTTAATCTTGGGTTTCAACCTGTTGAGTATTATTTTCAGGAGGACTTGGCTGGGAATGCTGATGAGGCTGATGGTGCGGTAATTTTCACACTCCTGAAGGTTACCCTTTTTGGGAGGAGTGATGACAAGCGACTAGGTCCCTGGTGTAGGCCACTCCCCACTATGCCAGATTTTGTTACAGATAATGGTGAGGGCGTCAATAATAGCTTCTTCTCCTGTAATTCTGCCGGTATGTTGTGTATTCCTGCTGAGTTCCCCCTCTTCAGCGATTGCACCGCTGCCCCAACTTCTTCTCGGATAATTGGGAGGATTTCTTCTTCTTCTCTGTTCTGGGGACATGGTAGAGCTGCTAGGTCTCCGTTTGGAGTGTGGTTGTAAAGGTAAGAGAAGTAGTACTCTGTCCATCTATTCAAGACTTCTTGTTTTTCTGTAAGGCACATGCCAGACTTGCTTTGGGTCGTGGAGACCTGAGGGGTGTTAACACTTGTCAGCCGCTTTACAGTCTGGTAGGCCTTTTTGCTGTTTTCTTGTTCAGGCTGTTCTCTATTTCCTGGCATTGATTCAGTTCTCCTTTGCTATGCGTATACCTTTCGGATGTCACTGTTGATTTTTCGGTAGCCATCAGCTCCTCGTGAGGTGTTTTTTCTTCTTCTTCATCTCTCTTCGTTTATCACACAGGTCCAAACGTTCTGGTGTGATCCACGGTTTCTTGTTTGGGCGGTGCTTGCCAAGGATCTCAGTGGCGGCATCCGTCACAGCTGAGTTGAAGGTGGCGGTCATGGTGTTGACATCAAATTCACCTCTCCAGGCTGTTGGCCACGGCCAAAATCCACGAAGACAGTGTGGTTCGCCTTGGCCCCGAGCACGTGGTCGTAGAAGACTTTCGCCCAGTGATGCCGTGCTAACATCACCCCTGTTAGTCGCCTCTTATGTGTTTATCAGTTTATAGTCCCCTCTCTTCCCGTAAGGATTTTCAGAGAGGAGACTCTGATGTGCATACTGACGCCTCTTACGACACGCCGGAAAACGTTGGGTCTATTCTATTCAGGGCCCGAACCCACAGGACCAGTCCTTATATAAAAACAAAAGTCAAATTGGGAGAGGTCGGGTGAGGTAGGTGAAGGAGAAACGGAAAAGGGGAGAAAGAGAGGGGGGGGGGGGGGGGGGGCGAGATATTGTACGGTAAACAGACGTTCAAGGCCAGGATTATGTGTACGCTAGAGCAATATTACGCGCACGCAACCTTGGGAAAATGATATCTGACGACGGTTGCCAACTGGAGGGGAAAGCATTCTCTATTCTGTTGCTAAAAAACCGACGTAGTAACATATTCCCATTGTGAAACACATTCACGGCTACAATATATGTATTAAAATAAATTACCGGTCTGTTAGAGTTGCTACAGATTTCCAATTTTAAAAAAAAAACTGTTCGAGTTGTGGAGATTTGTTTTTTTTCTTTTTTTGTGTAGACTGATTATCCACAGCATCGTGAAGAAGAATTGTAGTATTATAGTTCTTGTAAAATATGTTTATGCGGTCACATTTCACGCCAACTTGCTTAAAACAGGTGGCACTCCTGTACGACAATTTTCCTGGTTGACATAATACAATTTCCTCATTGTTATTAAAGCATAAAAGAAGTGTCGCTACCTTAAATACATTGCTCAGAACTTTATGTGAAATATATATTTTTTAAAATGTGTGTTTAACCTTCAAAGCAAACCTCAAAGCTCATTTGTTTTCCTAAAGTCTTCTCCTGATCTGTTGTCTTAAAACTGCTCCTTCCTTATGGCTTCACCAATTGTGTGGGTATATGCGCGTGCGCGCGCGGGTGTGTGTGTTTGTGTGTGTGTGTGAGCGCGTGCTGGCTCATGGCGTGCGACTGTGCGTGCGTGTGGGAAATCACTTTGTTTATTGCTGCCCATCTCCCAACCTGCTTTAATTGGTATTGCCCCAATCCCCTCTCTATAAGTGTAAATGCATTGTACTAATTAATTATTGTTTAATAAGGCTGTGAATGCTGAAGGAACGCGTTGAACTGTTTCTTATTAGGTAAAGCGCCTTATTATTATTATTATTATTATTATTATTATTATTATTATTATTATTATTATTATTATTATTATTATTATTATTGTTATTATTATTATTGTTATTATTATTATTGTTATTATTATTATTATTATTATTATTATTATTATTATTATTATTATTATTATTACACTAAAACATATTCTTTGTTTCGTTCCCCACCTAGAATTCTGGGTCATCACCATCGCATCGGTGAGATTTTTGCATGTGTGGCAGGTTTCATATCATCATAACTATCTCTTACCCCACCGTTGTGTCAAAAATCAGTCATTCAGACAGAGATGTCGCAAAGAGTAGTGATACAACGTACTGTTCTGAGGACAAGGACCACGCTTCACAATGTCGTGTTTACATAAGACATTATAAGAAATCAGACATGTTTATATGTCCAACAGATCACCTTGAATACTGTTTTCACGATCCATTTCTTTACCTTTTTTTTTTCTTTAACATGACACCGGCCGGCCGGCTGGGGGCAGGAGGAAGGGAAACATAGCGAGGGATAACTTCGTCCAGCTCGTGGGGCCTGATAAAACGTCAAGTCCAGTCAATAAATCTTGATTCCGTATAAAAACAGGACAATTGTACGTAGACGGCTACCAAAGAAAGAAAGAAAGACTTGATTTACAAAGATAACAGTTTCAAGATTGAGAAATATGAACCATATAACAATGTTTGTTTGTAAGGTCTTGTTTCCTTTGATATTCTTTTATGTACTTTTGTATTTTTTTAAATTGTTCCATGATTAAATGTACCGTGCAGGCTCTTAATTATACCAGTGCTTGTGTGAGAGAGCATGCCTGTGAACGTTCTGAGCAGACATTTTAGTCTGAAATCGCGCTTTACAAAATAAATAATAATAATAATAATAATAATAATAATAATAATAATAATAATAATAATAATAATAATAATATTATTATTATTATTATTATTATTATTATTATTATTATTATTATTATTATTAAATAATAATAATAATAATAATAATAATAATATTATTATTATTATTATTATTATTATTATTATTATTATTATTATTATTATTATTATTATTATTATTATTATTATTATTATTAGTCTATTATTATAAAAATACATAAATAAAATAAATTATGAAAACAAAATTTGACGTGAGGATTGTTGCTGTGGCTGTTTTTTACGGGGTAGTTTTGTATACAGCACCGGCTGGCAGAGGCGAGGAAAGGAAACATAGGCAGGGTAAAACAAACATTGCTTAGATCATGTCAAGATCGGCCTTTGATCCAATTTCTTCTTTGTTCTTCTGTAGCTCGGAAGGAGAGAAGTATAGATATTCTCTTGTGCTCGGGAAAAAACAGAACAATTCCGGTTACTCGCATAAATAACAGGCAGTTGTTCTCTCTGTCTGTCTGTCTCTGTCTCTGTCTCCGCCTCTCTCTCTCTCTCTCTTTCTTTCTTTCTCTCTCTCTCTCTCTCTCTCTCTCTCTCTCTCTCTCTCTCTCTCTCTCTCTCTCTCTCTCTCTCTCTCTCTCTCTGTTGGTACTCTTACCTTTCTTTTCGCACATAGAATTGTTTATATTCACTCGCGCTTTTGATCTGTCTGTTAATCATCATCGTCATCATCATCGTCATCATCATCGTCATCATCATCATCGTCATCGTCGGGATAGCCGTCGTCAATCATCATCATCATCATCATCATCATCATCATCATCATCATCATCATCATCATCATCATCATCATCATCATCATCATCATCATCGATCGTCATCATCATCATCACGATGTTGTCGTTTTTTCTTTCTTAAAGCGCTGCAGTCAGACAGTTTTGTTGGCTCAGCCTTACCTTTTCCTGGTTGGGTGGCTCAATGGTTCCAGAGATTTAACAAGCGCGCGAGCTTGCAGCAGATGTGCCTGATTTGGCGACGCGACGTGGGATCCGTCTTGACCTCCACCAAACTGGTTTGCTTGACCTTGCTTGATGATCAGTCCCATGAACAAGCCTTGACCTCCACCAAACTGGTTTGCTTGGCCTTGCTTGATGATCAGTCCCATGAACAAGCTTTGACCTCCACCAAACTGGTTTGCTTGGCCTTGCTTGATAATCAGTCCCATGAACAAGCCTTGACCTCCACCAAACTGGTTTGCTTGGCCTTGCTTGATGATCAGTCCCATGAACAAGCTTTGACCTCCACCAAACTGGTTTGCTTGGCCTTGCTTGATAATCAGTCCCATGAACAAGCCTTGACCTCCACCAAACTGGTTTGCTTGGCCTTGCTTGATAATCAGTCCCGTGAACAAGCTTTGACCTCCACCAAACTGGTTTGCTTGGCCTTGCTTGATATATAATCAGTCCCATGAACAAGCCTTGACCTCCACCAAACTGGTTTGCTTGGCCTTGCTTGATGATCAGTCCCATGAACAAGCTTTGACCTCCACCAAACTGGTTTGCTTGGCCTTGCTTGGTGATCAGTCCCATGAACAAGCCTTGACCTCCACCAAACTGGTTTTCTTGGCCTTGCTTGGTGATCAGTCCCATGAACAAGCCTTGACCTCCACCAAACTGGTTTGCTTGGCCTTGCTTGATAATCAGTCCCATGAACAAGCTTTGACCTCCACCAAACTGGTTTGCTTGGCCTTGCTTGATAATCAGTCCCATGAACAAGCCTTGACCTCCACCAAACTGGTTTGCTTGGCCTTGCTTGGTGATCAGTCCCATGAACAAGCTTTGACTTCCACCAAACTGGTTT
>CM072511.1:157548947-157551447 GCA_036898135.1 Oncomelania hupensis
GTTGATGTCCGTGTTGATGCCATTGGTATTGTTGGTCATCATTTTGGTCTTCTCTGCACTTATTTCCATTCCATAGGCTCTGGAGGTGGTGGCAAGCCTCTGTAGAAGAACAAGAACAACAAGAATAACTACTACTACTACTACTACTACTACTACTACTACTACTACTACTACTACTACTACTACTATTGCTGCTGCTGCTGCTGCTACGATTACTATGACTACTACTACGACTACGACACTACGACTACGACTACTACTACGACGACTACTATTACGACTTCTCCTCCTATTACTATTATCACTATTACTACGACGACGACGATGACGACCACCACAAAAACTAAATCAAACACACGCCATAACACATACCAGTACTAGAGTAAGACAATACCAGACCCAGAATTTTCGTCGATGGCAGCAGTGTAGAGGACGGGGTTCCAGGTGGGTGCGTTGTCGTTGATGTCATTAAGGGTGATGGTGAGAGTCTGAACAGACGCCAGTGTGATACCCCTTGCATCCGTCACCATCAACATAATCATCATGTTCATCATCATCATCATCATCATCATCATCATCATCATCATCATCATCATCATCATCATCATCATCATCAGCTCCGAACTACCGCCCAATATCTCTCTTTCTCTCTCTCTCTCACTCTCTCTCTCTCTCTCTCTTTCTTTCTCTCTCTCCCTCTCCCCTCTCTCTCTCTCCCTCTCCCCCCCCTCTCTCTCTCTCTCTCTCTATCTCTCTCTCTCTCTCTTTTCAGTCGGATTCATTCTCTCCCCACCACTCCCACCTCCCCTTCCCCTCCTCCCCCAAGGATCCTAATGACCCTTAGTAAAGTTATAGTTGTCATCGATAGTTTACAAAAACCAAAACGCCCGCTCGACATAGAAAATAATAAAGATTTTTTTTTTTTTGGGGGGGGGGGGAGGGTGGGGGCTACAGGTCCCCTGATGAAGGCGGTTGAGCGGTTCCAGGAGAGGAGTCGCGTACTAGTTGGCTTATCGAATAGTAATCTTGTTCGATGAACAGAGAGAAAGACAAACACACACGCACATGCACACACACACACACACAAACACACACATATTTCGATAACGTTATTACAACCCAACTCTTTTAGAATCCCTTTAGTTTGTTTTAAATCCGTTCAGTGCGTGTGAATCTGTATGAAAATTACAGAGTGATGGCACCTGTCTGGGTTGTCAGGGTAATAAGTGTGGATACCACTATTGGTTTCTAGCAATTGTAGCCTCCCCTAATAACAAACCTAACCAACGCACACACACAGACACACACAATGACCGAGTTAGTGTTAATTATGGGACAGGTGGGAGATTGAGGGGTTATGGTGCGTTAGAAAGTGTTTAGAATGGTTGAAGGCATTCTCCCTCCCCTCTCCCCCACTCTCCCTTCTCCCCCTCTCCCCCCCCCCCTCCATTTCGCAAAGCGGCTGCACCGTTGGTAAAATAAAGGCAGAGCCATCAGAAGATCGTTAGATGGCCTGACTGGGAAGCCGGCAAAACAAGACAGACCATGCAACTCTCGTTAGACCTTCTTCCCTCCGAGGCGCTTGGAAGGTGGCAAAACAAAGATCAGCTTCTCTAATCGCGTTGGGATCACGCAGAGGGGGTGAAAGTGGAGGTGGGGAGGAGGAGGGGGAGGGGGGAGTTTGCACACTGAGCATCTGAGAATATCGACGCAAGCTGGCTTTTTACTCCTGAGCTGTAGCCGCTACAGGCCAGTAGATACTTGGAATAGCGTTCCCAGCAGCGTTGTTTTGGGTCCTTCCTCTGGTAGATTTAAAGGACTGGCTTTGGACATGGCCAAGCGGCGTGGACGTTTAAGCTGTGCAAGATCCCATTCATCGTCTATAGCACTTACCGTTACGAGTTGCAAAGGTTGCATATCTCTAAAAGACGATAAAACCAATATTTCGAGGTAAAAATCGGCTTAAATCTCTGAAGACTCAATTGTTACTGTATTCCAGTCAAAAGTGAACGGTTTATTTTTTCACCCCCTCATCCTTTCCACCCCCCCCCCCTTCCTCCTAAATCCAAATGCAGGACAAGTAGAATTGCCAGACTATACAACGTTGACATCGGATTAGACTTATAACTATTGACTGTAAACAAAACTAAGTAAAAAATTGTACGAAAAAAAAGATGATTGTAATTTACAAGGTTACGCCTCTGTGTGTGTGTGTGTGTGTGTGTGTGTGTGAGTGCGTGCGCGCGCGCGTGTGTGTATACTCATTGCATAGCTAAAACAATGGTATGTGATTAAAATCAAATCTTTGATTGGTATTTATATATTTCTATTTATATATTACTTGTTCTCACACATTTGTCCAGTTGGTGATAGCACGCCATGTTTACATTACATAATTATGTTTCATGAGGGGCAGGAACTGTAAGTAGTGAAGAACTGTTGCCTGTATGGAATGATTAGCGTGTAGAATAATTACTTCCCTTGCTCGAGCCTTCATTGT
>CM072511.1:157556447-157571447 GCA_036898135.1 Oncomelania hupensis
CTCCCAGTCCACCCAGCTGTGAATGGGTAGCTGGATCTGTTTACAGCCGGGGAAGATAAAGCAGCGAGGGAGAGGAGCATTATTAAGCTGGTGCTTAGCCGATACAGCATCTAGCTCATGTCAACCGAGGCCCGCACTTGCTGCGCGCATCGCCTGACGCCCCCCGACACCACTGAGCACAATCCTCGGCCACCAGGGATGGGAGAGAAGGGACCTGGTGCTGGCTGGGTATATTCATGTTGCTGGCTAGGTCTATTCATGTCGCTGGCTGGGTCTATTCATGTCGCTGGCTGGGTCTATTCATGTCGCTGGCTGGGTCTATTCATGTCGCTGGCTGGGTCTATTCATGTCGCTGGCTGGGTCTATTCATGTCGCTGGCTGGGTCTATTCATGTCGCTGGCTGCATGTCGCTGGCTGGGTCTATTCATGTCGCTGGCTGGGTCTATTCATGTCGCTGGCTGGGTCTATTCATGTCGCTGGCTGGGTATACATGTCGCTGGCTGGGTATATTGATGTCCCTGGCTGGGTATATTGATGTCGCTGGCTGGGTCTATTCATGTCGCTGGCTGGGTATATTGATGTCGCTGGCTGGGTATATTCATGTCGCTGGCTGGCTATATTCATGTCGCTGGCTGGCTATATTCATGTCGCTGGCTGGGTCTATTCATGTCGCTGGCTGGGTCTATTCATGTCGCTGGCTGGGTCTGTTCATGTCGCTGGCTGACTATATTCATGTCGCTGGCTGACTATATTCATGTCGCTGGCTGGGTATATTCATGTCGCTGGCATGCATTCACTCGTCTAGCACCTAGGAGTGGAGAGCTTTTAAAGCCCCTGCGGTCGAGTGCGTGTGGGCACAGCCTCGGTTTGTACTCTCATCCGAAGGAGCTTGGCAGAGAGAGTACTGCACACACTTGAGGAGTCGCTTCTTTTTTTTTTCTTCTCCCTTTCCCAACGTCTGTGGGGTAATGGGAGGCGAAGTCTGCTGGAATCTGTGTCCCTGATGGCACAGGTATGACTGATGGGGCTGTCTTTGTGACTTTACGACTTTACTCTTTGTTGGATCACCTACCTCACCACCACACTTCTAATGGTTTGGTCTGTCCCTCTGTCTAACCCCCCTCTGTGTCTGTCTGTCTTTGTGTGTGTATCTGCCTGTCTCTCTCTTTCCCTTTCTTTTTCTCTCTCCTCCTCTGCCCTCGCACTACACTCTGTCTCTTTCTCTGTCTGTCTCTATATCTGTCTGTCTCTTTCTCTCTCACCTGCACTCTCTTTCTCAATCTCTCTGTCTCCCTCCCTCTCTCTCACTCCCTCCCTCTCTCTCCCTCTCTCTCTCTCTCTCTCTCTCTCTCTCTCTCTCTCTCTCTCTCTCTCTCTCTCTCTCTCTCTCTCTCTCTCTCTCTCTCTCTCTCTCTCTCTCTCTCTCTCTGTCCTCCCTTCCCAGGAACTAGACTCTCCACCTGAGCGTACCGAGTATACGTTTTGAACGATTAATGGCTTGGCTATGTCATGTGTCATGTGAAGGCAGGAGCGGATGGAGAAAAATGGGTGTTGGAAAGGGGGGGGGGGATGGCGAGTTAGAGAGTGCGATGTGTTTGTTGGGGTGAGGGCAGAGAGTCAAGCGGGGGGTGGGGGGTGGGGGGAAATGAAAAGGGATGTAGGTTGTATTCCATAGCAAAAGAAGATTCACCGCTGTGCAACCTTATAGTCACATTGTGTGTGTGTTTGCGTGTGTGTGTGTGTGTACGTGTTTTCCTCTGTGTGTGTGTATGTGTGTTTGTTTGTTTGCGTGTATTTCTGTGATTGTGTATTAATGCGTGCGCGTGCATGGGAGCAGCCAGTCAGATTGTGTGTGTGTGAGAATGTGTGTTTGTGTGGTTATTTCTCTGTCTCTCTTCTCTGTTTGTATGTCTGTCAGTCAGTCTGTCTGTCCCCTCTCCCCTCCCCCTTCTCTTTCTCGCTCTCTCTCGCTCCAGGTCAGCCTGCCCTTCGAATCTTGAATTTTGCAGGTCTCGCTGCAGGAAGAAGACGAAGAATTAGAAAAAGAAGTGAGGAAAAAAGAACAAGAAGTATAAAAGCAGGAGCAAGAGGAGGGAAGAAGAAGAAGAAGAAGAAGAAGAAGAAGAAGAAGAAGAAGAAGAAGAAGAAGAAGAGGAAGAAGAAGAAGAAGAAGAAGAAGAAGAAGAAGAAGAAGAAGAAGAAGAAGAAGAAGAAGAAGAAGAAGAAGTAATAATAAACTGAACTTGTAAACAACACGTGCTCGAATCCACTATTTGCTACATCCCTTGGGCTACCTGCCTTGGTGTCTGTGCCTGTACCACTGTGCCTTGTACTGTGTCAATACAGCACTGATGATACTCAGTCAAGCAGCCAGTTTTTGTAGCCAAACCAGGCATCGCAAAATTATGGAGCATTTTACTACTACTACTACTACTACTACTACTACTACTACTACTACTACTACTACTACTACTACTACTGCTACGACATCTGCTACTATGCAATTTATCATTATATTGCGCTTTTTGAGCTCCAGAGCTGTTGAAGACGCTGGCCAATACAGGATCTTACTCATGCCGCCACCTCAATTGCTGCCTTGGGCGCACAGTCTGACGCTCAGACAACTGAGCACAATCTTAGGCGAAACAATCATCAGACTGATAGCAATAATAAGAAGGCCAGTGCTCAAAACCAGTGTTTAAGTCCGGGCCACCGGAATCGACCCCGCAGCCTTTGTAACACGAGCTCGCCGCTCTACCGACTTCTACTACTGCCAGTAATACTGGATGATGTGCACGCCTTATTCCTCAAGCCCAATCAATGCGCGGCGAGTTTTAACCAACATAGGAGCCCCCGTGGTAAGGCACTTATGTATATGCTTGACATCACCTCCAGAGCCCATGGAATGGAAATAAGTGCAGAGAAGACCAAAATGATGACCAACAACACCAATGGCATCAACACGGACATCAAAGTTCAAAGCCAATCCCTCAATACAGTGCATAGCTTCAAATATTTAGGAGCCATTGTATCAGACGGGAAGTCCTCTCCAGGATCGCACAAACAACTGCTGCCCTGGCAAGGTTTGAAGCCCATTTGGAAAGACAGGAACATCAGTCTACATTCCAGGGTAAGGCTGCGGCGCTCCCTTGTCATCTCCATCTTCCTATACTCTTGCGAAACATGGACCCTCACAGCAGATCTACAACGAAGAATACAAAGCATGGAGATGAGGTGCTACAGAAGATTTCTGGGCATTTCCCAGCATATCGCCAACGACGAAATCCGACAGACCATCACACAAGCCATTGGACAACACGATGACATGCTCACAGTGGTGAAGAAACGGAATCTCCGATGCTATGGCCACATCATCAGAGCATCAGGCCTTGCAAAAACCATCCTGCAAGGCAGGGTGCAAGGAGGCAGAAGAAGAGGGATACAGAAAAAGGGGCTTGAGGACAACATTCGAGCATGGACTGGCTTGACACTGAGTGAAGCCATGAGGGTTGCTGAGGACAGAGAAAGATGGAGCACGCTGGTTAAACGATCATCTGTGGTGCCAACGACTTTCGAGTTACGGGATAGGATAGGATAGGATAGGATAGGGTATGATAGCATGTATATGTATAATGCACATTATCACTCAAACATGTAGTGTAAAGGTCGCCACAAATCGATGTTAGATTTTTTTTTTAATTGACTTCATTCCTACCACTATACACACCTTTGCTGCAGTGTTGTGTTTACAATCAACCTTGATACTATTAATAAACAAAGCAGTGTATCGATCTATATCAAAATCGTACTTTTGACGAAGGCCATGTTTTGCGTTAATCTTTTTTTTCCAATGGGGTAACACTGACTGTGAATTTGAAAATGATCTTGGATGCTGAAATGCGTTATCTTTGTTTAATGTAATGTAATATAATATAATTAAATCTTTACAATTGTATTTAATTCTATTTGTTTTGCTTCAGAGGCCTGTGGTTTGACACGCTGTACGGAAACCTGCTGAAGGTGGACGCCTTTGGAAACATCCTTGTCTGTGCTGGCGGCTTTGACTTCCTCAGGGGGTAAGTACCCTATCAGACTGCGTTTTTTTGTTTTTTTGTTTCTTTGAATGTTTGTTCGTCTGTTTATTTGTCTGTCTCTTTGTCTGTCCGTTGCTCTGTCTGTCTCTGTGTGTCTCTCTAGCTCTCTTGGTGTGTCTCACTCTTTGTCTCTCTCTGTCTCTCTCTATCTCTCTTCATGTGTTTGTCAGTCAGTCTGTCCCTGTCTGTCTGCTATCTGTTTCTGTCTCTGTCTCAGCCTCTGTGTTGTCTTGTCTGTCTTTCTGTCTGCCTGTCACTCTCTCTCTCTCTCGTTTTGTGTCTGAATTGAATGTGTGATGTTAGTTTGTGTCGTTTGTAAGTGTGTGTGGGTGTTTGTGTTGGTACGCGTGCGTCCATGCGCTTGTGTATGTCTTTGTTGTTGGTATAGTGTGTGTGTGTGTGTATGTGTGTGTGTGTGTGTGTGTGTGTGTGTGTGTGTGTGTGTGTGTGTGTGTGTGTGTGTGTGTGTGTGTGTGTGTGCAAGTCACATAGGTATTTTTGTTTCTATGCGTGCATTGTCAACATCTTGACCGTTCCGTCATCGTCCAAGTTGCCGAATTGACGATGGATAGAGGCAGTATTCTTGAACGGCACGTTGGCTAGGCGCTGAGCGTAAAGGTTCCAATCCCGACTTCAGTGACTTTTTGTGTTGTCTGTCTCCAGCCCGGATACGGCAATAAATAAAATGTGTGTGTGTGCTGGAGAAAAGATGACGTGGAAGGAATAATTGGGGGGAGGGCGGGGGGAGGGGCCAGATGAGAGAGAGAGAGTGAGGCAGAAAGAGAGAGAGAGAGAGAGAGAGAGAGAGAGAGAGAGAGAGAGAGAGAGAGAGAGAGGTTTGGGTCTGAAGACGTCAGGCCTCATAGAACCCGTCCTTCAATTAATTACCCACATTACTGCACACTGCACTCTGCGCACAACTAACAGGGTCCTTTTCCACTACAAAGAAACTAGTATTCTCTACCTGACTACACACCTTTGATTCCCTCATCTCTCTCTTTCTTTCTCACTCTATCTTTTTTTCTCTCTCTCTCTCTCTCTCACTCTCTCTGTCCCCCATCTTTGCGAACACCTCCCCATTTCCCACCCAGCCCCACGCCTCTCATGTCCCTGATAGACAGGGATTTTGGTCGTAATGCAGGTCTAGTTATTATTTTTTTATTTATTTATTTGCGTGTACCTTTTAAAAAAAAAAAGTTCTTCTCGCTAGCCGTAATATGATGCAGAGGTGTGAAGTTGGTTTGTGGCGTCTAGTGTTAGTTTTTTTAACTTCTATATTTTTACAACTGTATTGTTACTGTTCGTTTTGTGTGTTTGTGAAATGCACGGTGCAAGGAGGCAGAAGAAGAGGGAGGCAGAAGAAGAGGGAGACAGAAAAAGATATGGGAGAACAACATTCGAGAATGGACTGGCTTGACACTGAGCGAAGCCATGAGGGTTGCTGAGGACAGAGAAAGCCAGAGTACGCTGGTTAAACGATCATCTGTGGTGCCCCAACGACCTTCGAGTTACCGGATATGATAGGATAGGACATTTTAAGTTTGTAAATACTTGTGTGCTGCCTCCATTGTAATTGCTCAGTGTGAGACAAATAAAGTGGTATTGTATTGTATTGTATTGTATTGTATTGTATTGTATTGTATTGTATTGCAACGAAGTCGAGTAAATTGCGGTCAGCGATTGCCACCCAAGCACACTTCTTAACTGAGACGCGCCGAGATTACGGCTGCAGCTCACTTAAGCAGAAAGCATCGGCAAGTAGTTTTAGGTACGCTTTTGTGTGGTGGTACTCGAGTAGTCCCAAAAAAAGGGAGGCGTGCGTGATCACAGCGTGTTGATATCTTTGCTGCTGCCATAGAAGGCAATCTCCGTTCTTGTTTTCTGGATGATAGGAAATGAATCAAAATGCAAAATCTGTTGTGTGTGTGTGTGTGTGTGTGAGAGAGAGAGAGAGAGAGAGAGAGAGAGAGAGAGATTGATTTTACAACAAGGATGGAGAGAGATATTTCGTTTACAACAAGGTTGGAGAGAAAGAGAGAGAGGGGGAATTTATTGACAACAAGGATGGAGAGAGAGAGAGAGAGAGAGAGAGAGAGAGAGAGAGAGAGAGAGAGAGAGAGAGAGAGAGAGAGAGAGAGAGAGAGAGAGAGACTTTATTTACAACAAGGACGGAGAGAGACACATTGACATGCAGACAGACAAGCAGGCAGAGTTGGCTTGTTCATAGAGGGCGATAATCCTGGAGTATGGTTTATGCATTATGATCAGCTGGTGAGTGAATTTAGTGGTTGACAAAAAGGTTTGGTAAACGAGGCTATCGCTTTCAAAGACGTAGATTTGAGGGCCCACATGGCAATGGAAGTTGTACCCGCTGGCGTGTCAGTTTTCCCAGCCTAGAGCTTTTAAAAAAAAAAAAAAAGTGAAGTCAAAATCCATGACGTTCTTATCCAAACATCATGCAGTAGTGCCTCAGAGAATTTCTTGGTCGAGAAAAGGAAGTTCAATATTGGGTACTGTTTTAGTTGGCCGTAATGATGAAACAAAAAATTGGTTGGTTGGTTGTTTTATTAAAGTCTTTTTTCACCAAGATGATAAAGACAAAATTATTATTATAAATAAAACAATTAACACGGAAATGGCAATGATTTTATCCTCAGTTACTGGGGTGACGCTTTAGACAGTGTGTTTCTTTTTAATTGTTCTCGAGCTGCCTATCTCCCTGCCTGCATTTTGTGACTGTCGCTTTGTCTCCGTCTCTGTTTCTCTCTGTCTGTCTGTCTGTCTGTCTCGCTCGCCAAGTGGTCTCTCTTCGTCCCCACTACCCATTTCCCTCCCACCTTCATCCCATCCCTACCCTCACCCACCCTCCGCCCCTGTCGCCCTCGTGAAATGTTTACGTTTAGATTTTAGAACTATTTTGGGCAATGAACTCGTTTTTATTTATTTTTTTTAAAACAACAACAAATAAACAAAACAAAGTTAGCTTCTTTCCCATTTCCATTGCCCACCAGCCAAAGTGTGGAAACTTTATGTTTGGCATGAAGTCTTTTTTCCCTCCCGAGGACTTCATTCAGGCGTCTCAGCATGTTTTGGAAAAGTCTGTCCCTTGGTTGTCATCAAGCCCAGCTGATACACTGACGAGCTGAGAACACTGCGAAATGGCCGTCTGTGTCTATGGCACACATCCACCCATGCTAACCATTGCATTGGCAGCACAGAATGAGAGAGAGAGAACTTTCCTTTCATTCCCTCGATATAGCCATCTAATAAGGATTATAGCCAAGACGCTATCAGTGAACTCCGTGGTCCTGATTTGGCTCGGAAGAGTCCGCTGGACCTAAAGCAATAATCGTGTAATGTTATAAACTCCAGTCCCATCTCTTTAAGCGATACATCTCTATCACGTGTGTTCTACACACATCTCTATCACGTGTGTTCTACACACACCTCTATCACGTGTGTTCTACACACACTTCTTGTCAGTTCCATGGTTGATGTTTGTTCCTATGCTCAACAATGGGGATTTCCTTTTGTCGACATGTTGTTGCTCATCTAATCTTTTCTAAGATCATCCCCCCCCCCCCAGGCGTAAGAAACACTATCATTTCCTTTTGTATGATTAGGTTTTTCATTGAATGCCGGTTTTAAACTCAAGTGAATATAAAATAAAACGACCGTGGACCTTCTCTTATCAGTATATTTGAAAATCTATAGAAGACCAATAAATAAAACACATACATTATTTTTGACACACTTTCCATTTCTTTGACATTATTTTGACATTTTCAATTTTTTGAAGCTATCCTTAACCCTAACCCTATAGTTGAATCTCTATATAATGATCCTGATGATCAACAGGAAGATAAAAGCAAGCATCAAACAGAGAAAAATACGTGGGATAAATAAATGCATATTTTAAAGAACATACAATTATAAATAAAACACCATTAAAAATAAACCAGCAGCGCGTGTTGATAACCATTGAAACAAACGGTTTAAAGATAGATAATCATTTTTAAAATCCGACCAAATAAATACTAGAATGGGGATATCTATGTAAGACTGATGAAATAAAGACTATGTTATAAAATCTGTGCTCCTCAGTGGCATCCAACCTTTCGTGCTTGTTTTTGAATTTCGTTTGGGAGATTAATTTTTAATTAAATGCGGACTTGATGGGTGAGGGAAGGGGTGTTAAAAATACAATTAAATAGTTTGAACCCTAACCCTAACTCTTTCCTCCCTCATCTACCCCCAGCTCACAGATTCACTTTTCAATGAAATGCTGATTTTAAGGTGTGTGTGTGTGGGTGGGTGCGTGTGTGTGAACGTGTGACAGAGAGAGAGAGAGAGAGAGAGAGAGAGAGAGAGAGAGAGAGATACCAATAAAAGGTACAAATTAAATGGTTTGCTTTTCTCCCTGGAAGATTAAATTTTCAATGAAATGTTGTTTGTGGTGGAGGAAAACAGAAAAAAGCGTTTGAGCAAAACAAATCCATAAAAATAGAGTTTTCCCTTCTTTGAAGAAACTAAAATGGCTTGCTTCACCCCTCGGAGATTACATTTCAGTTAGATGCTGCTTTAAGGGGTGAGGGAATGGTTTGTGTGTGTGTGTGTGTGTGTGTGTGTGTGTGTGTGTGTGTGTGTGTGTGTGTGTGTGTGTGTGTGTGTGTGTGTGTGTGAGTTGGTGTGACAAATAAATTTTAAAAAAATGAAATGGCTGGCTTTACCCTTGGGAGATGAAATTTTCAATGAAATGCAGATTTAAATTGTGGAGATGGAGGGAACAACCAAAACAAAACAAACAAAAACTCTTAAAAAGGAACAAAAACTATTAAAACGGGAGTTTCTCTTCCCCGCGTGTATTTGGAGGATCTGTGGTGCCAGGCCTCCGTCATTCCTAGCCGACCTGACTTCTGCTTCTTTCCTGTGGGAGATTAATTTCAATTAAATGCCTCATTTGGCACTCGCAGGAAGTTACACTGCAGCCAGCCTGCTACGTCTTGGCTTGCCAAAACAGAGAGGAGGGTGATGAGGGAGGAGAGGTTGGAGAGAGGGAAACGATGGAAACGGAAGGAGTGGAGGAGGGTTACCGGGCCACAATAAAATAGTATGGGGGATGATGGGGACGGGGGAATGGAAAAGATCGAGTACGTGTGTGTTTGTGTGTTTGTGTGTGTGAGTGTGTTTGCGTCTGTGTGGATAGGATAGAGTACGGGGAAGGTGGTGGTAAGGGAGAGGTAATGAAAAAAACGAGAAAGAAGAAAGAAAGTGAGGGGGGGGGGGAATGAAGGGGTTGGGAGGAAAAAGAGAGCAAGTGAAGTGTTTGTGTAGTTTGTGTGTGTGAGAGAGAGAGATGGAGAGAGAGAGAGAGGGAGAGAGGGAGAGAGGTGGGGAGAGAGAGATGGGGAGAGGATGGAACTATGGCGTCTGTTCATTGTTTACTTCATCATTGGGTTACATTCAAAGATGGCGCAGTGATAACTTGGTTACTATACTGTCGAACAATTGATTAGTATAAAAGCTGCTTGTGTTTGTAGAGCGCCGAGCTCTTGTTCCAGACCAGACGTCTGAGGTTTTGAATCCATGCTGCCTCCAACATTACAGTGACTTGCATCACTGGTCATTGTACTGTTTTAATCCGTTTGGCCGTTACTTCCGTGCAAAGTTACCATGCTTTAAAGGTGGTTTGAGGCTCTTCACCTATCATGTGAAGGTAAGGGTGAGGTGAGGGGTACACTTTAAAGGGTGGTGTAGGAAAGAGGCTGGTGGGTCTTATGTCCCCCGTTGTCATGGGTTGTCTGTACTGCAGCTGTCGTAATCTGGCTTTAGAAAGGCTGACGAACTGTTTAAAAGTAAATAACGAGAGCGAAAGAGGTGAAGGTTTTGAAGGCGATGATTGGGCTATCAAAACAGACCCTTTTTAGCAATGGGACGTAACTAATAAGGATCATAAAACCCTTCCTCTGTAATGGCCGTGAGAGTTGGAGAATGGTTTTGTGCACGCACACACACAAACGCACGCAAACACACACACGCACACGTACGCACGAAAATACACTTACAAGCACACAATCACACACACATACACGCACACGTACGCACGCAAATATACACACACATACATACACACGCCAACACGCACAGATACCCACATACTTGTAGTACTACACCCTCGATATCCACAACTGGGAATGTTATCATTTACTGATTTTGTGCTGGCGAATTGAATTTACAGACGTATTTAAATGACATGGCCGGGGGGTTAGTGTTTATGAACATTAATTTGTGATCATGCAGAGGCCCACCGCCAAGGCAAGACATATATGTGCACGTGCACATACAGACAGAGAAAGAAAAAGAGAGGTACAGACAGAGAGGAAAAAAGAAAGAAAGATACAGAAGGAAAGAAATGAATATAAAGTTTTAAAAAAAGAAATTGAGAGAGAGAGTGAGAGAGAGAGAGAGAGAGAGAGAGTGAGAGAGAGAGAGAGAGAGAGAGAGAGAGAGAGAGAGAGAGAGAGAGAGAGAGAGAGAGAGAGAGAGAGAATTTTCACACCAGCATAGACGCCTGTGAATCTAGACCTCTATTATTTATCTACATATTTTTATGTGCGCAAGGGAATGCTTCCAGCGTGGATTACACATCTACGCCATCATCGTCGCCGTCATCATCATCACTATCGGAGCGCACGACTTATGTACAAGCGTCTCGGGCGACGTGGGTTCGAATCTTGACTTCAGCTTGTAAGTGCGGTATATAAAAGTAATCTCTCTCTTTTATTGTCGTGGTCTTGTTCTTTTTATGTGCACTGCACACTGGCTAATTGCTTCCAGCGTGGATGACTAATCCCCCTCCTCCACACCATCATCATCATCATCATCATCATCATCATCATCATCATCATCATCATCATCATCATCCCTTGGGGTCATGAGCAATCTTGCCACTGTAGATTGTTCTAACCTATAAAGGGAACAGTGAAAGCCCCAGTTGAAAACCTGTCTTGCCTTTGTAGGCATGACAGATTCACTGCGGCAACAGTACCCCCGTTGGAGTGCCGGGGGTTTCAGTATAAATAGTATCCCCACTTTATAGAAATGTAGTGCTTTAAATTCCCACTGTTGCTATCTTCCTCATATACTCTTTCCCATTCCTGCTCTGTCCTATCACTCTGCTATACTATCTTCTTCTTCGCTAGATCAATGACCTACCTTTTTTCTTGAAAACTCTTCCTGGACAAGACTCCTTGTTTGTGTATGAGGTCTGTTGGAGCAGCTTGGGAGTGTTGGACGCTTTCTGCTGGGTGGTCACTAGGGCTTCCTATGATGTTAGTATTTAGCAATATAGGCATTTTATATGTATATGTTTCGTTGATGATTTGTAATGATGGTTGTATTCTATTTTGTTTTTGTAACCGGGGGTTCGCGTAGTTGAGGTAAACCCTCAGCCGTCCCCCGCGTGGGATGTCTTTATTGTAAAGTGACTGGCCGATGGAGGGCGTTCAATTTTCCCACTAGGGTTGTTTCAGCAGATCTTTTATGCGGATCGGGGGTTGTCCGGTCCTGATTTGGCTCGGAGGAGTCTGCTGGACCTAAAGCAACAATAAATCAATCAATCAATCATCATCATCATCATCATCATCATCATCATCATCATCATCATCATCATCATCATCATCATCATCTTCTTCTTCTTCTTCTTCTTCTTCTTCTTCTTCTTCTTCTCGTGACCTGCTCTGAAATGTGGCGTCCTAACTTTCTAACAATTAAATCAGTCCTCCTTTTTCTTATTTTTTGTTCACTTCACTTCACTTTCTTAGCTCGTTTACTCAGCTTGTGAAGGACAGGGTGCGCGACTTTCCAAATTGGTTCCCTTCCAAGACAGCCACCGATTTCTCAAGTGTTTTCCTTTTAGCTTAATGCAGCCAGTGGCTTACAGGATTTATACAATGTTCAGCTTCACAAGACGGAGGGAGAGAGGGATGTTTGGAAGGAAGAATATGAGAGAGAGAGAGAGAGGGGGGGGGGGGTGAGGAGGATGAGGATATCCACTTCTACACGAGCAGGTATTCATCCCGAAGCATACTCGTTGTGCATTATGTATGTATATCCCCTATCCTATCCGGTAACTCAGAGGTCGTAAGGGCTCCACAGGTTAACCAGCGTACTCCATCTTTTTCTGTCCTCAGCGACCCTGATGATTTCACTCAGTATCAAACCAGTCCATTCTCGAATGTTGTCCTCCCACCTCTTTTTCTGTCTCCCTCTTCTTCTACCTTTTTTCATTGTGCCTTGCAGGATGGTCTTTGCAAGGCCTGATGACCTGGTGACGTGGCCATACCATCAAAGTTTCCGTTTCTTCACCACTGCGAGTAGGTCATCGTGTTGTCCAATGGCTTGTGTGAGGGTCTGTCGGACTTCGTCGTTGGTGATGTGCTGGTTATAGGAAATGTCTAGAAGTCTTCTGTAACACCTCGTCTCCAGTAGAAAGAAAACGGGATGAGGGAAGAGAGATCAAACGCCGACTGAACTAATGGGAAATGTTTTGTATTTCCAGATGGAATAGTTAGGAACCGGAACGAGCCAAATGTCGGTCGGTCTGTCCGTCGGTTCATCTGTCCATCGCTCGCCAAATCTCACAGAACCCCTGAACGGATTTTTAATTCCTGTTTTATAGCTTCTTGGTGGGGGTACCCCGGGTGCTCTTTTGTCGCTTGTGGACACTTTTGAGGACGATTTTATAGGATGAATGATTCCGATTCAGGTAACTTTATTATCTCTACTAGAGAAATGTTAACATCTCTTGTGAGATTATAAAGTTTTCTGAATGTGTGTGTGTGTGTGTGTGTGTGTGTGTGTGTGGTGGATGGGTGGGTGGGTGGGTGAAATACTGTGTGTGAGTGCATGTGTGCGAGGGAGAGAGGAAGGGAGAGATGGAGGGAGGGAGGTATGCAAGAGTTCTTTTTTTTGTTGTTGCGCGTTGTGGTTGAGGCTGTTTGTAGGTATCCCAGGTGTTGTTTTGACGGTAAACGATATAGGCGGTTGTAAAGCGAAGCTGGCGAGGGAAAGCAGTCAGATGTGACAGTTACTGGAGCTCTGTGGTGGTCCATTGTGACAGTGATGGGGCTCACAGATACAGATCGCTTGCAGATACATATACGCTACACACAGGTAGGAAGCAAGCAGTGAGGAGATTACGCTTCTGATCGGCAGCCTGGCACTTTCATCGTCACCATCTCCATCTTACCTCATCACATGCGCGCACCTCATAGCCACCATCTTCATCTCAACCTCATCACATGCGCGCACGCTCATAGCCACCATCTTCATCTCAACCTCATCACATGCGCGCACGCTCATAGCCACCATCTTCATCTCAACCTCATCACATGCGCGCACGCTCATAGCCACCATCTTCATCTCAACCTCATCACATGCGCGCACGCTCATAGCCACCATCTTCATCTCAACCTCATCACATGCGCGCACGCTCATAGCCACCATCTTCATCTCAACCTCATCACATGCGCTATCGTGGCCACCGATTTCACCTTTACCGCACCACAAGGTTGGGGGTGGCCTTGAACCTGCGTCCTTGAAAGTTGAAGCGTGGCGGAACGATTTGCGTGACGAAGGTTGGGCTGAACCCTCAGATGAGAGAGACGACAGCCGTTCTATCATCATCAGCAGAATCAGCAACATCAGCAGCAGGGACGACATAATCAACATCATCAACAAACAGAAGCAGCGGCGAGCGACGATGTCATCATTATCAACAATATCATCAACAACAATTATCACAACTACAACAACAACTACTACTACTGCTCCTCCTCCTACTACTGCTGCTGCTTCTGGTCCTGCTGCTGCTCCTCCTCTTTCTCATCCTCCTCCTATATTGCTACTACTACTACTACTACTACTACTACTACTACTACTACTACTACTACTACTACTTCTACTACTACTACTACTACTACTACTATTACAGCAGCAGTTGTACCAACAGCCGTAGCAGCAACATTTCTCCACTCCGCCACAAAGCGGAATTTGCTCCGCGTCTTCAAAATTAATGTAGATGTTTGAAAATCACGGGGGGAAAAAAACAAACAAGTCCAAAGTTTCATTCTGCGCTTCACTGCTTGCCCACATGCGACGTAGCCGCGACTGGTCACTAATACCCCAGATTATGCGGTTTTAGGGGTCCTACCTTTAAGCTTTCTGCTGCACCAGCTTTTCCTCTTGATGTCGTGCTTAGATCAAGTTCCATGCATTGAAGACGCGTTGGCGTCGGGGCTGAGAAATGAGCTTGTCGCCTTCAATTTGGCCGCCGAGCTTCCAGCACCATCTGTTGTTGAGAGGGGTGCGAGGGCCTGAGGGCCCTTTGTTGCAGGAGAGGACCATAGGCATGCCGTTGTCATATCGCCCCCGTCAGGACCACTGCTTCTTCAGTGCGCGCAGACTTCTCCACGCACTATCAGATCGCGGGCTAAAAAAAAAAAAAAATCCTTCCCTTTTTCCCCGCGCTTTTTTTTAAAAAAATTCCCGTGCTGTACAGCTCTGGCAACTATTGTTTTGGGCTTTGTCCGCCCGTCCGGCATCCGAACGGAGGTGATATTCGCGCGCTTTTCTCTGAAACTAATAACGCGAATTTCTTTGAATCTTGGTATTTTGTTAGGAAATAGTGAACCCTACCAAAATGACAAAAAAGTATGCATATAGAATGAGCCATCATAAAGACGTAATAAATTATGTTTTTCTAATCTTATTTTCTCCCAAAGTTGAAACTTCTGGAAGAATTTAGTTCAAGTTTGATATGTACTTAGACTTTACCTATGACTACCTCACTCGAGGTTGCATTAGTTTGGTTCCACCTTGGAGGCCCAAGGTGGAACCACACTAA
>CM072511.1:157578947-157601447 GCA_036898135.1 Oncomelania hupensis
CGACCATTGCGGTCATAGCGGTACTTTTCCAGACAATTAGTTTTAAAGTTTCTTATGTGTCCTTTTTGAATCACGTGCGCGCAGCAATGGGGATCTATTCATTGTATCATTGTCACAAAATATAAATTCCACCTTGATGATACCGAGACCGTTTAACAGAGCGATGAGTGAAGTGCTGTGGGGCTGTGGTTTTTGTAGGCTCCAGATATAAAAACCCAAGGTGTCTACAGTCTTCTTCCTGCTGTAGTTCCGTATTTTGTGTAAGAGCTATTTAACAGATTGTTTGATGAGCTTTTTGGCACTGTCCGCAACGCCGTGTAAAGAAGAGGCTCATTTTTCATCAGTTGTAGTCCCATGTAGCTTTGGGCTCGTTTCGGTTCCAGACAATCACATCCGTGGTTATTACGCGTTTCTTCCTCCTGCTGTTGTTCCGAGTTTGAACAAGCAGTTAGGAAGCTATTTAGCAGTTGGACCACTCACTGCTGACGAGGTTGCCAGTCTCCTAGGCCAGGGAAAACAAGGCCAGTTTTGTTGGGCTTAACGCGTGAATCGGAATACCGTGATTGGGCGATAATGCGGAGACGAGAGAGAGAGACAGAGACAGAGACAGAGACAGAGAGACAGACAGAGAGAGAGACAGACAGACAGAAGAGAGAGAGACAGACAGACAGAGAGACAGACAGAAGTCAGCCTAAATGGACGAAGAAAAATCATCCCCATTTTGCGGACATCTGGCAGTTGCGGACACCTACTCTTTTTGCAGACGTCGTGACAGATTGATGACAAAAACTGTTTCTAGCAGCGTGATAGCGATCGACCTGCTTTGTTGGGAGTAGTTTTCCAAGTGCATTTCAATGTAATTTTAGCTATCAGCGTTACCCTGTAACTGTAATCCCAGACTTTAAGTTAATACCTTTAGTCAGATTTCATCCCCATAGGGGAAGAAAATGACAACTCGTCCCAAATGCCAGCCGCTTCCCCCTCTGGGTCTTAATTTAGACCTTGCTTTTTTGTTATTGTGTTTCCTTTCCTTTCTTTTTTTAAATCACAATTAGTTGGCACTAACTGAACCATATCTAGAGATGTTCAATAATAATAATAATAATAATAATAATAATAATAATAATAATAATAATAATAATAATAATAATAATAATATTAATAATAATAATAATAATAACGGATTTTTATATAGCGCGGTACTCCAGCCTACGACCCGACTCACCGCGCTTTGCATAGTCATTACATAAAAATACATGCACTCGATCAAACATCGCTTTTGCTACGATACACCAAAAGACGGAACAGTAAAAGTAAAAACTATTTACAACTATGTACAAAAATGACAAAAAAGACAAAAATAGATTAGCAAAAAAACCTATTCACAGCTATTTATATGCCCGGTTAGACCCATGAAAGGAAAACAGTATAAATATTTACAGCCGTCTACACACTTACGGATCAGACAGAAACAAAAGAGGAGAGAATGGAAGCGGGATACAAATCAGTCTGAATAATGCAGTTTGAAGAGGTGGGTTTTGAGGGCCTTTTTAAATGCCTGTGTTGATTGTATGTTGCGGATATGGGAGGGAAGGGAATTCCACTGCTTGGGTGCAGAGTAAGCGAATGCACGTTGGCCGTATGTCTTAGTGCGTATGACGGGAACCTTGAGTGTGCGAGTGTCAGCATAAGATCTTAAAGTGCGTGAAGGAGAGTAGACAGACAGTAGATCAGCAAGGTAGGAAGGACAAGAATCTGTGAAGAAGTTGTGACAGAGAACAGAGAGTTTGTACTCTATGCGTGCTTGCACAGGAAGCCAGTGAAGGGAATGTAGTAGGGGTGTGATGTGATCGCGTTTCTTTGCTCGGAATACTAGTCTAGCTGCTGAGTTCTGAACCTTTTGTAGTTTGTCAATGATGTGTTTTGGGGAGCCAGCGAATAGAGAGTTGCAATAGTCAAGACGAGAAAGGACGAGAGCGCAGACTAGGGTTTTGGTGGCAGTGACGGTAATATAGTGGCGAAAGGAGCTGATTTGGCGTATGGCCGTGTATGCAGAGCGACAGACGTTGGAGATGTGGTTGTTGAGGGACAGGTCGTCGGAGAGAATGTAACCGAGATTTTTCGCTGAGGATGAGAACTGAATGATTGTTGTCCCTACTGTAAGCGATATTGGGAGAGGCGAGAGTGAGGAGGAGGAGGTGTTGTGCTTGTGAATGAGGAGGGCTTCGGTTTTATTATCATTAAGCTTAAGCTTGTTGAGTGTCATCCATGACTTAATGTCTGTGATGCAGTTCTCCAAAGACTAAACAGTGGAATTAATGAGAGAGGGGGCAGTGGACTTATACAGTTGTGTGTCATCTGCAAATGACTGACTCTCAACAGCTTGCTTTCCGAGCAGGAGAAGCAGTGGCTTGGTGTACAGAGTGAACAACACCGGCCCTAAAACGGAACCCTGAGGCACTCCGCACACCAAGTCTGCTATGCTGGAGAAACAGCCATCGACAGTGACTGCTTGTGATCTGTCAGAAAGATATGAGTGGAACCAAGCCAGGACTGAGCCAGAGATTCCAAAGTAGTGTTGAAGAGTGTTGAAAGAGAATGTGGTGGTCGACTGTGTCAAAGGCGGCTCAGATGTCTAATAAGGTGAGATTGGAGACGCGTTACCATTATCTAAGGCAAGCAACAGATCATTGGGTACCTTTAGGAGGGCTGCCTCAGTGCTGTGGAAGGGTCGGTAGGCAGACTGGTTGGGGCAAAGTAAAGCGTTATCATATAGGTAGGCAAACAGTTGTTTGAGAACAATTTTACTATGACTTTGGACAGGAAGGAGAGGTTTGAAACAGGTCTATAGTTCTTTAGATTATTTTTGTCTAAACTTGTCTGATGGTTAATAAGGTAACATAAATATGAAACAGTCATGTGGGCATTTACGATCAAGCAACGTAGGCTGAAACTAGGGTTGTGGAGGAGGTGAGGGAGGAGGGAGAAGGGGACGAAGGGAGGATTTACTCTGAATCCGAACATAATTAAACAAAGTTTATTATCCTATCCTATCCTATCCTGTCCCGTAACCCGGAGGTCGTAAGGGCACCACAGATGATCGTTTAACCAGCATACTCCATCTTTCTCTGTCCTCAGCAGCCCTGATGGCTTCGCTCAGTGTCAAACCAGTCCATTCTCGAATGTTGTCCTCCCACCTCTTTTTCGGTCTCCCTCTTCTTCTACCTCCTTGCACTATGCCTTGCAGAATGGTCTTTGCAAGGCCTGATGATCTGGTGACGTGGCCATACCATCGGAGTTTCCGTTTCTTCACCACTGTGAGTAGGTCATCGTGTTGTCCAATGGCTTGTGTGATGGTCTGTCGGACTTCGTCGTTGGTGATTTGTTGGGTATAGGAAATGCCCAGAAGTCTTCTGTAGCACCTCATCTCCATGCTTTGTATTCTTCGTTGTAGATCTGCTGTGAGGGTCCATGCTTCGCAAGCATATAGGAAGATGGAGATGACAAGGGAGCGCAGCAGTCTTACTTTGGAATGTAGATTGATGATCCTGTCTTTCGAAATGGGCTTCAACCTTGTCAGGGCAGCAGTTGTTTGTGCGATCCTGGAGAGGACTTCCTATCGGGACCCATTGTCTGTTACAATGGCTCCGTAATATTCAAAGCTATGCACTGTGTTGAGGTATTGGCCTTGGACTTTGATGTCCGTGTTGATGCCATTGGTGTTGTTGGTCATCATTTTGGTCTTCTCTGCACTTATTTCCATTCCATAAGCTCTGGAGGTGGTGTCAAGCCTCTGTACCAGATGTTCAAGTTTTTGTTCCTCTCCAGCCAATCCATCAATGTCATCCGCAAAACGAAGATTGGAGATTGCTCTACCCCCTATGATGACTGTGCCTTCGTGATCTGCAAGGGCTTCTGACATGATGCGCTCTAGGAAGATGTTGAAGAGTGTTGGAGAGAGTAGGCATCCTTGACGCACACCGATTGTTGTTCTGAACCAGTTCCCGATGACGCTGTTATGGAGGACTGCACTGGTAGCCTTGTCATACAAGTCAGTCTGTAAAGGTTTATTATGCGTGTTCAAAACAAGAATGAGAAGATTTCGAGTGAGTGTTAGCTGTAGTTTGCCTACTTCCCAGTTCATATCTTTCTTGTAGTTTTCCTGATTGGGTCTTGGATGGATTCCTGCGTTGTCTGTGAACCCTTTCTCCGTCTGTTGTCGTCACAAGGAAACAACGAAAGGACGGAAGGAGTAGAATGGTAATTTCCAATATATTTCTTTGAAATAATTTTGCCGTTGTTGTTGTAGTAATAAGTACATTTGACCTTGAAGGTAACAACAGTAACAAAACCTTGTAGAAGGTTATAGGGCGTTTAGTCTAATACCTTTACTTTCTAATGATCCAGTCGTGAAGCATTAAATCCATTGGGCTAAAAAGTCAGAAACCATGAGAATAATTAGAAAAAACTTAGATAAATAAACTAAAGGAATGGTAAAAGAGACACTGTGTGTGTGTTTGTGATCTCTTCAATTTTATCTATGGATTTGTTTCTCGTTACTGTGAAATCTTATTGTTATCAATTTTTGGTTTGATTCCATCCAAAGTACCTTGAGGTTCCACTTACAAAGGCCAGTTCATTATTGTCAATTAAACGACTGGACGGGAATTTGTGTTGTCACATGTAGATCGGCGGAGAAGTCTAGATGGTGTCCACGAGTTATGTGGTGTTACGTTTATTTATGATCTAATCTCATCTAATCTAACTGTCCATTTGTGTAGCGCACCACACCTTGCCAAGAGCGCAGGCTAAGTGGTGTAGCTAGGTTTGGGAGCCCAATAGGATGCTTCCGGTGTCCCAGACAGCAATAAGAGGATAGGGGAAATCACTGACATACGTTTTTCTCATTCGCGATACGCGTCGCGTGCCTTTACTCCCGTTTAGTGTCCGTTTCTGTGTTTAGAAAATTACTTGATCACCTTTTTTTCTGTCGATGTCTGTTTTCTCCTCTCCAGCCCCAAACACACTTCCAGTTTTAAATGCCATCAGCTTCCCTCAGTGAACATGATTGAAGTCCCCTCTCCTCTTACACTCATCGCTTTATTCCCTTCCGGAGTAGCGTCCCCTGTTAGTTACAGCAAAGAACGATATGCCCTCCCTCAAGGGAAAATATCAAACATCATATCTGTACGGAGGCCATATTAAATGTCTTGTAAACCTATGTCTTTTTAAAATAAGTACTTTCAATATTGCTTTTTGTTCTCTTAAACAATGCTAATTTCCCAACTTTGCCTTGGCACGCAGAGAGTTTACTAGTATGTGGAAGAGAAGAAGAAGACGAAATGTGAATAGGCCTGTTTATTCTGAATTAAACCACATTGGTAAAAACTGCTGGCATTCGATAATCAGAACTTAAATGACGATATTATGCTTAAAAATGTAAGTCATTTACGTTTAATTATCGAACAAAAATTTTATATTTTTTTGAAATATTAAATCGTTCTAATATAGCTTTTTCCATCTCAAGAGGTGCTCAAGGCGTTGGATGATCCTGTCCTGTCCCGTAACTCGAAGTTCGTTGGGGCACCACAGGTGATCGTTTAACCAGCGTACTCCATCTTTCTCTGTCCTCAGCAACCCTCATGGCTTCGCTCAGTGTTGGACGATACCGGATCTAACTAAAGCCAGTCGTGGCGCCCGCTTGCAACCTTGGGGCGCATGTATCTCGAAGAAACAGCACAAGTAAAGCAGTTCTTAACACTTTCATTGCGCGAAGCATGCACGTCCAAAGACATTTTACATTCATTACCACTGTGTGGAATTCGTTTACTGTGCTGTCCTGCCACAGGGCGCTAAATGGTCGACGTTTTGCTCTGTAGTAGCCTATTATTTAAAGGCTCGCGCGCAACCTTCCTTCAGCATGATTTCCGTCCCTATCAGATGGTGGCGGATTGATTTAGATCTAAGCCACAAACGTACAGGTTCTGTGCCCAGTGATTTAGATCTAGCGCTGTCATTTAAATCTGAGATAGCAGCCTGCATGTTCTTTGCTAGACTATGCGATTTAGATCTAACAGCGTCATTTCAATGTAAGCGGGAGACATATAGCAGGTTTTTGCCGCGTGATTTAGATCTTACCCGATAATGCTTTTGAAAGGAGGAAAATTACTTGTTGGAATAAAAAAAGCGAAAAATAATTAACTTAGAAGGATTCCTGGAATGTATTTTAGTTACGCTAGAGGCGTACTGACTCCCCCTCTCTCCCTGCGTTACTATGACATTCTACTCTATGCACACACTTCTCTGTGTCTGTGTGTGTGTGTGTGTGTGCTTGTGAGCGTGTGGTTGTGTGTGTGTTTGTGATAATGTTCAGACGGCGTTCTTGTGACATACACTTCAGAATGTACATACGTTGTTTGTTTCTTTGTTTTTGTTTTGTTTTTTTTTACACACCCCGTTATGTTGCCGTCAGAACAGTGATCCGTTAGAGTTAGGGTAAGATTAGCGCTAGAGTTAACGTTAGTATTTGTACTTGTAGATCAATTAAAAGTATTTTAAACAAAGGGGACGAAAGATGACCCATTGTCATGTATGTGGCGTGTCATGAGTGTCATAACAAAGCGGTCTAAACAAGTGTGTTGTGTAGTCTACCTTTTGTTCGTGAGTGAATGAATGTGTACTTGTTAGTGTAGCGGCTCTCTCTCTCTCTCTCTCTCTCTCTCTCTCTCTCTCTCTCTCTCTCTCTCTCTCTCTCCCACCCCCCAGATCAACAATACTGTCTCGCTCACTCACAGCCAAACAACATACCGACGCACCCTAGTTTCTTGATTGTAATTAGCTCCGCTGTAGAAGTTCAAATAGTAAGTAGACCTATTACATTATATCATGCCAGTCTAGCGGTTCCGCATGACGTCTACTACTTCACTTTGACGTAGCAGGTTCTATGACGTTTTGTGCTAACGTAAAGGTCGTTTCCGTCTGTTCGACATACCAGCACGTAACGTTGTAGCTTTGGGTGTACAACAAAGAAGAGGAAGGGAAAAGAGGGGGAGAATGCAGGAGCTGGGGAGGGGGGTGTGACGTGCAAGAATGTACAATGTTTGGGATGAGGGTAGAGATAAATGGAGAATTCAAAGTGGGGGATACAAGATACAAGAAAACTTTATTATCTCACTCTGAGAAATTAAGATATGTTTGGATATATGGATATGTGTGTGTGTGTGTGTGTGAATGTGTGTGTGTGTGTTTGTGGGAGGGAGGAGGGGGGGGGAGTCGGCGTCGATAAATTAGAGTACAGCCTCAGCGTCCCCTGCGTGGGATGTCTTTATTGTAAAGTGACTGGCCGGTGGAGAGCATTCAGTTTTACCACTAGGGTTGTTTCAGCAGATCTTTTATGCGGATCAAAGGTTGTCCGGTCCTGATTTGGCTCTTAAGAGTTCGCTGGACCTAAAGCAATAATCATGTAATGTAATGTAATGGGGAGTCGGGGTGGTGGTGTGGTGCAGAGAGAAAACACATAATTATTCAAATATCTTGTGGGTTTGTTTTTTAAATTTTAATTTTGTTCTTGTTTTAGTTCTTTTTCGTTCCATCTTGTATTTTTTTTTCTTTCTTTTCTTTTCTTTTGTTTCTTTTTAATTTAAAAAAAATTAATTTCTTAAATTTTGTTTGGTTTTCTTTCATTTTCTTTCTTTCTTACTTATTTCTTTCCTTTGTTTTCTTTTATTTTCTTTCTTTCTTTCTTATTTCTACCTTTTGTTTTCTTTTCTTTTTTTTCTTTATTTCTTTCCTTTTGGTTTCTTTTCTTTCTTTTTTTATTTATATTTCTTTCCTTCCTTCCTCCTTCACCCTTCTTCTCCTTCTTTTATATTCTTCCCACTTCTTTTTCAACATCGTCATCATCATCTCATCTTCATCATCGTCATCATCATCATCGTCGTCGTCGTCGTGGGTGGCTCGAGTTAGATCATACATCCGCCAGCATCTTGAGCAGCTCTCGAGGTAGAAAAGCATTATATTAAAACGATTAAATAATAACAGTTATAATCCTTCTTCTCCTTCTTCTTCTTCTCCTTCTTCTTCTTCTTCTTCTTCTTCTTCTTCTTCTTCTTCTTCTTCTTCTTCTTCTTCTTCTTCTTCTTCTTCTTCTTCTTCTTCATCTTCTTCTCCTTCTCGTTCTCCTTCTTCTTCTTCTCCGTTTTTCTTCTTCTCCTTCTTCTTCTTCTTCTTCTTCTTCTTCTTCTTCTTCTTCTTCTTCTTCTTCTTCTTCTTCTTCTTCTTCTTCTTCTTCTTCTTCTTCTTCTTCTTCTTCTTCATTCTTTGCATTTCGATTTCTTTCTTTCTCCTCCCTTTTCTTTGTTCTAGTCCTCCTCGTTCCTCTTTCTTCGTCTTCGTCTTGGCCCTATGCTTATTTACCGTCAGCAAATGTTATTTAAACTTTCTTCCTTTTTCATCCCTGTCAGTAGGCAACGCGGTGTGTGGACTTTTCATCGCTGTGTAGGCTTTGGGCAACCAGCACAGTACTTCTGTCAACACGCACCGCGCATGCTGAAAAGATGATGAGGAGGCCAAGTGCTTGTCTGTCAGTCAACGAGATAGAGAGAGAGACAGAGAGGAGAGAGAGGATGGTTTGGCGCCTGAGTTATAGCCTGTATCGGCTAGTACCTTGAGCAGCTCTTTAGCGCATACAGACAGTAAAATAAGTAAATACAGGTTTGAAGTAAGGGGAAGACTGTAGATGATTGGAGTACGTACTTTTGTTAATGCTTCGCTCGGTTGCTGGTTTTGAAAATAATTATCCTATTCTATTATATCCTATCCTGTCCTATCCTATCCCGTAATTAGGAAGTCGTTGAGGCACCACAGGTGATCGTTTAACCAGCGCACTTCATCTTTCTCTGCCCTCAGCAACCATCATGGCTTCGCTCAGTGTCAAATCCATCCATTCTCGAATGTTGTCCTCCCATCTCTTTTTCTGTCTCCCTCTTCTTTTGCCTCCTTGCACCGTGCCTGGCAGGGTGGTCTTTACAAAGCCTGATGCTCTGGTGACGTTGCCATACCATCGGAGTTTCAGTTTCTTCACCACTGTGAGCAGGTCATCGTGTGGTCCAATGGCTTGTGTAATGGTCTGTCGGACTTCGTCGTTTGTGATGTGCTAGGTATAGGAAATGCCAAGAAGTCCTCGGTAGCACCTCATCTCCATGCTTTGTATTCTTCGTTGTAGATCTGTTGTGAGGGTCCATGTTTCCGAAGCGTATAGGAAGACGGAGATGGCATAAGCAGTCTTACCTTGGAATGTAGACTGATGGTCCTGTCTTTCCAAACGGGATTCATCCTTGTCAGGGCAGCAGTTGTTTGTGCGATCCTGGAGAGAATTTCCTGTCGGGACCCATTGTCTGATACAATGGCTTCTAAAATGAAGCTATGCACAGTGTTGAGGGACTGGCCTTGGATTTTGATGTCCATGTTGAGGCCATTGGTGTGGTTGGTCATCATTTTAGCCTCCTCTGCGCTTATTTCCATTCCGAAGGCTCTGGAGGTGGTGTCACGCCTCTGTACCAGCTGTCCAAGTTCTTGTTCCTCTCCAGCCAAGCCATAAATGTCATCCGCAAAACGGAGGTTGGAGATTGTTTACCCCCTATACTGACTGTGCCTTCGTGATCTGCAAGGGCATCTGACATAATGCGCTCCAGGAAGATATTGAAGAGTGTTGGAGAGAGTAGGCATCCTTGACGCACGCCAATTGTTGTTCCGAACCAGTTCCCGGTGGTGCTGTTGTCGAGAACTGCACTTGTAGCCTTGTCATACTGGCGTTTAAAATAATTATAATAGTAAATAATTATTTATTTTGGAGATAAAAGGGAGATGGGTGTAAGGATGGAGGGTGGGTGGGGGGTGGGGTGAAGGAATGGTTGAAGTTGGATTGTGTCAATTGGAGAGGGAAGAAAAATTATTTATACAGTAGCACTCATAATGTTAGCTTAGATTTTGCATTTATATTGTGAAAACATGTTAGGTCAGGTTGGTTAGAGTGAGGGCGCATAATATAATGAGAGAGAGAGAGTGAGAGAAAGAGAGAGAGAGAGAGCGAGAGAGAGAGAGATTTTATTCACAACAAGGATACAGGTTTTATGTGGAAACCTAATTTTACAATCGTTCCTCGCATCATTCACACTCACATTGTGCGATTTCAGTCATGTATGCCAACGACAAGACAAATAACTATAATGGCACTACCAAACAAATAACTATAAGAACTATTATGCAGCGTACAGTAAAGCTGTATGACAATCAATAGTGGCGTTGCAATTACACAATACATAACAAACAACCCAAAGGTACACTTACACATACATTTGAAGAGACATCAGATGCAGATCGAACTATCAAATAGCACATTGCAAAACAGTTTTAAAAAAAATTAAAGAAACAAATTTAAAAAAAAAATCATTGGGTACATCATTTTAAGATAATGTTGCTTTAATGTAGGTTGGAATTAAAGAAGAGTGGTGCACGATCTAATGAGAGAGAGAGAGAGAGAGAAAGAGAGAGAGAGAGAGAGAGAGAGAGAGAGAGAGAGAGAGAGAGAGAGAGTGCGCGCGTATTTGTGTGTATTAGTATGTGTAGTATGGGTTTGTGCGTGTTAGTGTGTGCGTTCGTATGTGCGTGCGTGCGTGTGCGCGGCTGCTTCTATTTGGTTCTTAAAATCAGCCTATTGCCAAGAAAATTGTGTTTACCCACGTGGCATCGTTAATGTTGTAAAAAGGCATGTGTCACATTTTTTCCCCCTTTGAACTAACAAGAAATGTTAAGACCACGCAGTTTCATTATTTTTCACAGGCTGACCTATGTTTATTATTTGTTGTTATGAGCCTATTATATAGCGCGTTCTCCTCTCAAGACCTGTTCAAGATACCGGCCGAAACAAAATGTACCGCAAGCCGCCCCATCATGGACACTTACTACAAGCTTTAACAGCAAGCCCCTTTTCGCAGTAGCTGCTTGGAAATTGTGTTTATGTACTGTTTATTATTGACATTGCTTACAATCTATTTTAACTACCGCAAGGTCCAGGCTAAAACTTTGGCAGCTCAGTGACAGAGCGTACGCCTGCCTCACCCGCGACCTTGCTTGGAATCCCTTGGTGGGGCAAGATAAAAGTTGCCAGCTCTGGTGGTTCATTAATGACTTGGGTTAGTTAGTAATTATTACTGCAAAGAGCCGAATCAGGACCATAACTTGGTTGAAAGAGGACTCGCCCCCGATCCGTATGAAAGATCTCCTGAAACAACCATAATTTTAACACTGAAGGCACTCCAACAGTCGGTCACTTTACATTAAGGGCATCCCGTGCAGGGGACGCTAAGGCTGTACTCTAATTTATCGACCCCCCGTTTACAAAAATAGAATATAAACATCATTATAAAATATTAACAAAACAACATACATATAAAATGCCTAAACTGCTAAGTAATAATACCATAGAAAGCCTTATTGACCATTTGGCAAAAAGTGTCCAATACCCCCAAGCTGACCCAACAGACCCCATACACAGATTAGAAGTTTTGGGAGAGTTTTCCAGAAAACAAGATGCGTGACTTGTTTAGCGCAGAAAATAGAAGATAGTAGATTGATAGAACAGATTAAGAACGATATAGAATAAATGAGAATGACAGAAACAGTGGTAATTTAAAGCACAAAATTTCCACAAGGTGGGGATAGTATTTCTACAGAAAACCCCAGCACCCCAACGGGGTGGGAGGGAGGAAGGGGGAGATGATTTGGGTGCCTATCTTCTCTTTGCCCTGGGGTGATTATCTCCTGTCTGCCATATCGCCAATGGCGGGTGTAGACGTTAAAACTCCCCATGGTGAAGCTCCGAGAGAGACGGCGTTAACAGTTTATTATGTTTACTACTCATTGTCTACTGTGTGGCTTCTTTACCAAGTAGGTTTACTGTTTGTGTTGTTGGGTAATGATGTTTATCATGCAGGAAGTTGCCGTATATTGCACTAACGGTAAAGTTTACTTTTAGCCGATGACAAAATAAATGAATGTAACGAAAGGGGTTATTTCAAGAAATTGCGTGCATGCGTGCATGAATATTCTGCGTGTTCTCCCGTCTCACACTCCCTAACTCTCAAGAATTCTTTTGTTGTCACTTCCCCTTTCTATTACTAGAAAAATAAACAAGAATCAACAAAGTTCACATAGTACATACAATTCAATCAATAATATGAAAAAAAGTATATATAGCTTTGTACTCACGTACGATGTAGAAATAATCCGTGAATCTTATCATTCACAAAACACACACATAAGTCTCACTCAGATCATCCACGAATAAAGTCACCAATCACCAAAAACCACCACAAAAATCCCGGTCAAAATAATCCAAGTATCACCAGTCTCAATAAACACCAATATCGACCTGGTCACCGTCGACAGAGAGAGATTCCCCCAATAGTCTCATGGAGGTTAGGATTCACTGTGTCTTTCTTTGTCTCTAATATCTGTCTCTGTCTCTATGCTATCCTCCTTCTCCTTATCCTTGTCCTTCTCTCTATCTATCTTGGGTTTTTCTCCTCTCCCTATCGTCCTTTTCGCCTTCCCAATAATCCTCCACTGCTGCTGCTGTGGTCGCTGCCACTGTTGCTGCTGCTGCTGTGGCCGCTGCCGCTGTTGCTGCTGCTGCTGCTGAGGTGGTAGCGGTTGCTACTACTTCTGATGTGGTAGCGGCTGCTACTAGTGTCGATGTGGTAGCGGTTGCTACCACTGCTGATGTGGTAGCGGCTGCTACTGGTGTGGATGCGGTTGCCGCTGCTGCTCGTCTCTCTTCCTCATCTTCTTCTTTGGCTCTTCTCTGGCCCCTTCTTCTTCTCCTTCTTCTTCTCCCTCTTCTTCGCCTTCTCCTTTGGCTCTTCTCTTGTGATATCCTCTTCTTCTTTCTTCGTGAGCTTCTTTCTCTTCTCTCGGAGTTTCTTCCTCTTCTTCTTCTGCTTCTTCTGCTTCTTCTTCTTCTTCTTCTTCTTCTTCTTCTTCTTCTTCTTCTTCTTCTTCTTCTTCACCTTCTCCTTTACTTCTTCTTTCTTTCTTTCTTTCTTCTTCTTCTTCTTCTTCTTCTTCTTCTTCTTCTTCTTCTTCTTCTTCTTCTTCTTCTTCTTCTTCTTCTTCTTCTTCTTCTTCTTCTTCACCTTCTCCTTTATTTCTTCTTCTTCTTCTTCTTCTTCTTCTTCTTCTTCTTCTTCTTCTTCTTCTTCTTCTTCTTCTTCTTCTTCTTCTTCTTCTTTTTCTTCTTCTTCTTCTTTTCCTTCCGCTCGAGGCCCCAGCCGGAAACTTCTGAAAACACACAAGTTTTCCCCACTAAATATCTTGATACATAAACTCCTCTGTATTTCCACATATACCTTTCTCTTCTCTCTGTGACGGGACCAGACCACAACATAATTCAAATCTCATATGTGTCGAACACAGTTCACACATACGCAAAAATTGTAACTCTAATTATAACAACTTATTATTACATTCTTGCCGCTAATTACTTTCATTCACAAAAATAAATATAATGCTATACATTGCGAGTTGAGGTTTCAACCTCAAATCAACTAAAAATCCGATTTCAATTCGTTACTCAAAAATGTACAACGGTCCACCATCTCCATCACCCCCCTAATCCATCCTTCATACTAATATCAGAAATTACTTCTTATCAATTCGTATTCCACAATAAGTAGAGTATAATCATGGTTAAATATTATTACATTTATAACACAATATTTCAATGATAAACCAACATATATACCTGCAGTCAACAGCTGCTAGAAGTACAAACACAACCACCCCGTGGTACACACCAGAAGAGACTGCCCACCGGTTTGAATGTGATTGGCCAGTCGTCACATGACTAGCTCAGCCAATCAGCATTCAGTTTTCAATAAAAAAAATATTAACATCTATGTCTTCACACAGGAAGATACTACAACACACAAAAAGTCACCGGACTAGTGTAAACCCGGTCCGTGACAATACCCCCTTCCTGCAAAAAGAAAACGCCCGAGTTTTCTGAATTTTATCAGAAAGAAAAAATTACTGCAATTATGTCCATCTAAACTGTACAAACAAGCGAAAAAGACAACTGGTAATTAGCACTTATATTAAACACAAACATATTGTATTAAGAAATCACCCAAAGCGCAATAGACATACATGATATGTAGTTCAAGTCCAAGCATGTTACCTTGATACAGAGAAATCCAAAATCAATAAGGTACATAACAGATCACTTTACAGTATTCCAAGAATACCTCCAATAGATTTCCAGTATTAAATATACAACAGCAGAATTATATACAAAGCATGTTTATTTTCCACAAATTTATGGAATACACTGATCAACATTTGATCTTGACAGCATATCTGCAAAAACATTGGCAGTACCAGGCAGGGCTTCAATTTCAAACTGAAACTCTTGGAGTGCCAACGCCCAGCGTGTGATTCGAGCATTTTTGAACTGACCCGAACGCAAATAGGACAATGGCCGATGGTCAGTCTGAAGAATGAACGACTTTCCCCACAGATACTTTGAAAGCTTTGTGAGGGCCCAAATGATAGCCAAGCATTCTCTCTCTATGGTACTGTACCGTGTTTCCCTATCAAGCAGTTTGCGACTGACGAATGTGACAGGGTGCAATTCACCATCATGATCCTGAAGCAAAACCGCGCCTATGCCGAAAGCACTCGCGTCAGTGCGAACTACGAATGAACGCGATACGTCTGGCAAGACAAGCACAGGCGAACTTGACAAGATCTGTTGGACAGCTCGAAGAGCCACTTCGCACTCGCCAGTCCATTTAATTTGTCTGTGCGAACCCGAGCAGACCAAGTCTGTGAGGGGTTTGACTACTGTGGCAAAGTTTGGCACATAGCGTCTGTAATAACTGATGAGTCCGAGAATCGACCGAACTTGACGTTTGCTTTTGGGAACAGTTATTTCCAACATCTTCTGCAATTTTGAACTTTCAGGTTTCAAGGTACCACGACCTACAATATGGCCTAAAAACTCAAGTTCTTGAAAACCGGCGAAAATTTTGGACGGTCTAGCTGTAAGACCTGCAGCCTGCAACTTTGAAAGAACACCTCGTACATGTGCGAGATGACCGTTCCAAGTAGTGCTACATGTCAGAATGTCATCGAAAAAGTTGATGGAAGACACCTCGTCAAGCCTCAACAGTCGCATCATGCGTGCAAATGTAGCGGGAGCAGAGACTAAGCCAAAGGGCATTCTAATCCACTGAAACAGGCCTACATGGGTTGCGAAAGCAGTCTTTGGACGGTCAAGTGGATTCACAAGAATCTGCCAATATCCCTTTGATAGGTCAATTTTAGTGAAATAAGTACCGTCAGCCAGTTGTGCAAACAAATCATTAATGTTAGGGATTGGCTCTGCGTCAAAAACTGTGATTTTGTTGAGGTGCCTATAGTCTATGCAAAATCTAGTCGAGCCATCTTTTTTCCCAACTAGGACAACTGGAGATGCGTATGGGGAGCGTGACTGTTCAATAACCCCCATTTCGAGCATAGACTTGACTTCTCTTTCAACTGTCTCTTTAGATGTCAAAGGTAAATCATAGGGTCTAAGCCTGACAGGCACGTCTGATGTAAGCACGACGTCATGAAAAAGATCCCCCTGAAAAGTGCCTGGGGCAGTGGTGAGAATATCAGAAAAATCTGCAAAAACACCACGAAGTTGTTGTTTCTGACCAAATGTCAACCTGTCATCAAGGTGGAGATCGTGTACACTTTCAGTTTGCGCAGACGATACAGTGGGTATGATAATATTATCTGAATCAGCCTCTGCTGAAATGACGGCCACGGATGATATGTGGACCGATTCTGTAAAAACTGGTATTTCATGATGCAGGCTTTGAGCAACGGCATCAGCACCGTGTAGCTCATCATCCCATGGTTGGATAACGTTCCAAGGCACGTTGGGCGACTGACCTACATTAGTAGCGTGAACTTTGATAGCACTTTTGACTAAACAAAAATCATCAGACTTAGTTACATCTAGTGCAATCTGAGCAGTTGGTTGACGCCTAAGGTACTTTTTCAAAAGATTCGCATGGAAAACTTTTGTCTTTCCGTTGATGACAATCTGATAGTCCGGGTGCATAGCTTTGCTAACTCGGAAGGGACCTTTCCACTGCATGAGCAATTTATTTGAATCCGTAGGAAGCAACAACAGGACTTCGTCACCTTCCTTGAAAGACCGAGGCTTTGCCTTCCTATCATGATAGTGCTTGTTTTTGGCTTCAGCTTTCTTTATGTTTTCTTGAGCCAGCTCACAAGATTCCAGGATCTTGTTTTTGAGATCAAACACATACTTGTACAGAGTCTTTGCATCTTCATTTTGAGAACCTTGTGACCAAGTATTTGCAAGTAGTTGAATGGGTCCGCGAGCGCGACGACCAAACAAAAGCTCAAATGGCGAGAATCCAGTGCTCTCACTAGGAAGTTCCCGACACGCGAAAAGCACCGCGGGCAAATACCGATGCCATGCTTTTGGTTGTTTTTGAATGAGCTTCTTCAACATCGGTTTCAACGTCCCATGAAAGCGTTCAACACAGCCATTAGCTTGTGCGTGATATGGCGACGTATGAATGGCCTTGATCGATAGCAAATGGTGAATTCCACGCATGAGATCCGAGTTGAACTGAGTACCACAGTCTGACAAAATTTCCTGTGGACATCCCATACGCGAGAAAACGGAAAACAGTGCTTCACCGACCGAAACCGAGTCAATGTGTTTGAGCGGAATAGCTTCAGGGTACCGTGTGGCTATATCAATGATGCTGAGTATGTATCTGTGACCTTCCTCAGACGGCGGAGAAATCGGTCCTACCAAATCAACTGCAACCCGTTTGAATGGTTCTGAGATAGTCGGCATCTTTTCCAAAGGAACCGGTGGAATTCGACCCTTTGAAGATGTCTTCTGGCAAATGTCACACGTTTTAACGTATCTTTTTGTGTCAGCGGACACCCCTGGCCAAAAAAATTCTGATAGTATTCTGTCTGTTGTTCTACGGATGCCACAATGACCAGCCATGATCGTATCGTGGGCTGTGACAAGAACTGAGGATCTTAGAGTAGTGGGGACTACTAACTGGTCTAATGTCCTTTTGCTGTTTTCGTAATGCCTATGCAAAATGTCATTTTGAACAAAGTAGGAAACTGAAGCTGATCCTATTGTCTGAATTTGACCTGACTCTGAAAGATCAAACAAGGGTGATAGACTATCATCCTGCTTCTGCAACCGAGCAAAATCTGATGGCGATACATTCAAGTCTTGTGTGACCGAACTCAGAGGTTTCTTTGGGATATCTTGTCTCTTGCCTTGGGCACGAGTCGTAACACAACAAGTATGACCTTGATCCTGGATGAGTGTGGTAGCAACCGAGAGAGGATCAGACACACCTGGCAAGTTCCCTAATATCAAATCAGCCACTGGTTGATCAATAACACAACACAAAATAGTGCCAGAGAAAAATGGAGTGTCGACAGACACTTTGGCCAACGGAAATTCTTCAATGTTTCCACCGAATGACCAACATTTACACTCTTCGCCAGTGTACTGATCGTCCGAAACCAGTCTCTTGCGAACGCCACAGATGGTAGCACCCGTATCTCTGAGCACACTTGCTTTGAGGCCATTTACGGTACCTGATACTAGCTTGAGATGACCACAGTTTTCATTACAAACTGAGCAAACGACCTCAGTGACCAAAGCTGACTGCACCTGAGTGTCATCTGGGGAGTCCTGATATTCCTGAAAGTCATTTTGATTGTCTTGAGACTCTGGATAAGCTTGGGCAACAGCAGAATTGCCAACAGCATAAGGACACCACGTTGATATGTGACCTACACCCCCACAACAATAGCAAACTATGCCCTGACTATTCTGTCCCCTGTTAAGAGGAGGTCTGCCTGCAAAACGAGGACCAGGTCCCGAATACGTATTGCCACGACCACGAGGAGCCTGATTGTTTTGAGCACCCCGTTGCGTATTCATGTTCTGATGTGCAAAGCCCCTATTCGGAATGGGACCTGCGGGTTGGTAGTTTCCACGTGGAGAGCCACGAAATCCCGATCCCCTGAAATTATTCCATCTTTGACCAGTCCCACGAAATTGATTCTGAGTGGGCACATTCTGAGAAATAGACGCGGATGCAAAAATCGAGTCATCTGACTTCCGTGCCAGTTTCTTTTCCGGGTGAGCCATGCGAAATGCTTCAGCACTGTCTATCAAAGCCGCGAATTTTGTCAAATTTCTTTCTTTCAAAAACACGGCGAGATCTCTCGAAACAGAAGCAATAAACTGCTCACACAAAATCAGATTCCATAGTCCATCAAAAGTCTTTTCACAATCTGATAGTTGGATCCATCTTTCCAACAAGTGAGAAAAACGCTTTGAAAAAGTTACAAAACTGTCCCCCACTCAGGCCTAACTGATCTGAATTTTTCTCTGAATCCATCTGCAGTGCACTGAAATTTCTTAAGAAGTTCTTGCTTAAGATCATCATATGAAACTGTACCGGTAGCAGACAAAGAATGATACACAGCTAAAGCCGGGCCTTGTAGCAATGCAGTTAAGTAAACAACCCATTTACTGCTATCATAATTGAGAGCCTTAGCATGTGCCTCAAACCGGTACAAAAAAGAATCAATGTCATCCCTGTCCTCTTTGAAAACAGGTAGTTGGGGCAACTTTGGAAACGAAGGATTAGAGCTCCGAGTCCTAGGGGTAGGGGTCTCGCTCTTCAATTCAGCTTGTTTCAACTGAAGTTCAATCTCTTTTTCCTTTAGCTTAAGGCTTTGTCTATCAAGTTCCATCTGATAATCCATCTTCAATTTCCTTTCCTCTCTTTCCTCTCTTTTAGCATCCTGTTCTAACTGCATTTTTTTAGCCTCTCTTTCCTGTTCTAACTGCATTTTTTTAGCCTCTCTGTCCTGTTCCTGTTTAACCTTTTCCTGTTCTCTTTCCTTGGCCCTATGATGTCTCTGAAAACACTGCTCAATGTACTGCTGCAGCTTTTCGTCAGTAAAACCTAACTTCTGGGCTTGAGTCAAAAATGAATTAAAAAGAGTATCATATTCCTCAGCAGAAGCCATGATCAGTTGAATTCAAAAGAAAATAAATTACTAAAAGTAAGACAATGCGAGTGACAAGTCAACAATAGCTTTAGGTTATACAAGTCAAAAATTATTTCCCTAAGTTCCACAAGGCCAGAATTATTACAAAAATCAAAAGCAAATTCACGTTTGACAAAAGAAAATAATTCAAAATCGAAGCAAGCTAAGTTTATCAGATGAAGATCATTTAGAAAGCAACGCAAGTTCAAGTTTGACAAAAGAAAATTATTTCAAAATCGAGTAAGCAAAGTTTGACAAAAGAAGATTATTTCGAAATCAATGCAAGTTCAAGTTTACTATACCATAACCGTTTAACATACCATAAAAGAAAAGAAAACAATGTTTAGATTATATTCAGTCTAAGTACAAGCAAGCATCAGAAAATATTTAAATCGAAATTATGACAAGTGAAATTTTATAAGTAATTTGTTTTGAAATGAAAACAGAACAAAACAAAACAAATAATAATAATAATGAAACACTATACTAAATAACAAACAACGACAACAACATCACAACACAACAAAGAGAGAACTAAAACTCTAAACTAATATCGGTACAATAGAATACAAGAAATCAATAGAAAACAACTAAGTTCCACTTCGGCTAGAAAACGCCGGAAGTTCCGTTAAAATGCCAAAAATAAATCCTAAACACCTACAACAACTAAAATAGGGATGTGACAACTATAACTATACAAGACAGGATCCTAATAAGTATAGAAAGAAAACAAAACAATACTGAAAAGCTGAACTAGAATTAGCAATATATATACAACAGGAAGAAAAATGAATCTAAGCCCTTCTGATCCCAGAACTATACAAGGAATCAGACCCGTAAGGAAAGAATCGGAGACGGGGTATAATCTATATAAACACCAACATACTACCCAAAAGAAAAGAAAACAACAATATAACAAGTCAGTTACACAATACACACTTGTACACCAAAGTTAGCACACCAAAGTTAACTGCCCAAAATTTATACAAAACTCTTCTACTGTTCAATCTTATACTTATTCAAATAAACCCCACCATATAACTCCAAACAAAATAATTAAATAATCTTACTCCCACTAACTAGCTACGGGTTTCAGGGTCACCACTGTAACGAAAGGGGTTATTTCAAGAAATTGCGTGCATGCGTGCATGAATATTCTGCGTGTTCTCCCGTCTCACACTCCCTAACGCTCAAGAATTCTTTTGTTGTCACTTCCCCTTTCTATTACTAGAAAAATAAACAAGAATCAACAAAGTTCACATAGTACATACAATTCAATCAATAATATGAAAAAAAAAGTATTATATAGCTTTGTACTCACGTACTATGTAGAAATAATCCGTGAATCTTATCATTCACAAAACACACACATAAGTCTCACTCAGATCATCCACGAATAAAGTCACCAATCACCAAAAACCACCACAAAAATCCCGGTCAAAATAATCCAAGTATCACCAGTCTCAATAAACACCAATATCGACCTGGTCACCGTCGACAGAGAGAGATTCCCCCAATAGTCTCATGGAGGTTAGGATTCACTATGTCTTTCTTTGTCTCTAATATCTGTCTCTGTCTCTATGCTATCCTCCTTCTCCTTATCCTTGTCCTTCTCTCTATCTATCTTGGGTTTTTCTCCTCTCCCTATCGTCCTTTTCGCCTTCCCAATAATCCTCCACTGCTGCTGCTGTGGTCGCTGCCACTGTTGCTGCTGCTGCTGTGGCCGCTGCCGCTGTTGCTGCTGCTGCTGCTGAGGTGGTAGCGGTTGCTACTACTTCTGATGTGGTAGCGGCTGCTACTAGTTGGTAGCGGTTGCTACCACTGCTGATGTGGTAGCGGCTGCTACTGGTGTGGATGCGGTTGCCGCTGCTGCTCGTCTCTCTTCCTCGTCTTCTTCTTTGGCTCTTCTCTGGCCCCTTCTTCTTCTCCTTCTTCTTCTCCCTCTTCTTCGCCTTCTCCTTTGGCTCTTCTCTTGTGATATCCTCTTCTTCTTTCTTCGTGAGCTTCTTTCTCTTCTCTCGGAGTTTCTTCCTCTTCTTCTTCTGCTTCTTCTTCTTCTTCTTCTTCTTCTTCTTCTTCTTCTTCACCTTCTCCTTTACTTCTTCTTTCTTTCTTTCTTCTTCTTCTTCTTCTTCTTCTTCTTCTTCTTCTTCTTCTTCACCTTCTCCTTTACTTCTTCTTCTTTCTTCTTCTTCTTCTTCTTCTTCTTCTTCTTCTTCTTCTTCTTCTTCTTCTTCTTCTTCTTCTTCTTCTTCTTCTTCTTCTTCTTCTTCTTCTTCTTTTCCTTCCGCTCGAGGCCCCAGCCGGAAACTTCTGAAAACACACAAGTTTTCCCCACTAAATATCTTGATACATAAACTCCTCTGTATTTCCACATATACCTTTCTCTTCTCTCTGTGACGGGACCAGACCACAACATAATTCAAATCTCATATGTGTCGAACACAGTTCACACATACGCAAAAATTGTAACTCTAATTATAACAACTTATTATTACATTCTTGCCGCTAATTACTTTCATTCACAAAAATAAATATAATGCTATACATTGCGAGTTGAGGTTTCAACCTCAAATCAACTAAAAATCCGATTTCAATTCGTTACTCAAAAATGTACAACGGTCCACCATCTCCATCACCCCCCTAATCCATCCTTCATACTAATATCAGAAATTACTTCTTATCAATTCGTATTCCACAATAAGTAGAGTATAATCATGGTTAAATATTATTACATTTATAACACAATATTTCAATGATAAACCAACATATATACCTGCAGTCAACAGCTGCTAGAAGTAAACACCACCACCCCGTGGTACACACCAGAAGAGACTGCCCACCGGTTTGAATGTGATTGGCCAGTCGTCACATGACTAGCTCAGCCAATCAGCATTCAGTTTTCAATAAAAAAAATATTAACATCTATGTCTTCACACAGGAAGATACTACAACACACAAAAAGTCACCGGACTAGTATAAACCCGGTCCGTGACAATGAAGAAAGTGGAGTTTGAAAGGAAGCTGCCTCTGGAAGACAGAAGAGGGGGGGGGGGGGTCGGAGAAAAAGAATAAAGAATAAGAAGCATGCAAAGGAGAAGGGGGGGGGAAGGGTAGAGAGATAAGGAGGAGAAGAAGGACGAAGAAGAGGAGAGGAAAGAAGAATGAGGTTTTGTTATACTGTCACGAAGAGGAAATGTATTTAAAGGAAAATGGAATAAAGAAGAGGAGGAGGAGAAGAAGAAGAAGAAGAAGGAGAAGAATGGAGGATGAGCTGTGGATTAATAATGTAGATCAAGTTTGTTGAAATAA
>CM072511.1:157603152-157688152 GCA_036898135.1 Oncomelania hupensis
TATTCAAATATCTTGTGTTTTTTTTATTTAAATTTTTAAGTTTTGTTCTTGCTTTAGTTCCTTTTTCTTCCGTCTTGTCTTTTTTTGTTGTTGTTTTCCTTTCTTTTCTTTTCTTTCTTTTTAATTAAAAAAATATATTTACTTTCTTAACTTTTGTTTTCTTTTATTTTCTTTCTTTCTTGCTTACTTATTTCTATCTTTTGTTTTCTTTTATTTTCTTTCTTTCTTACTTATTTCTACCTTTTGTTTTCTTTTATTTTCTTTCTTTCTTTCTTATTTCTACCTTTTGTTTTCTTTTCCTTTTTTTCTTTATTTCTTTCCTTTTGTTTTCTTTTCTTTCTTTTTTTTATATTTCTTCCCTTCTTTCCTCCTTCATCTTTCTTCTCCTTCTTTTATATTCTACCCACTTCTTTTTCATCATCGTCATCATCATCGTCATCTTCATCGTCATCATCATCATCATCATCATCGTCGTCGTCGTCGTGGGTGGCTCGAGTTAGATCATACATCAGCCAGCATCTTGAGCAGCTCTCGAGGTAGAAAAGCGTTATATTAAAACGATTAAATAATAACAGTTATAATCCTTCTTCTCCTTCTTCTTCTTCTTCTTCTTCTTCTTCTTCTTCTTCTTCTTCTTCTTCTTCTTCTTCTCCTCCTCCTCCTCCTCCTTCTTCTTCTTCTTCTTCTTCTTCTTCTTCTTCTTCTTCTTCTTCTTCTTCTTCTTCTTCTTCTTCTTCTTCTTCTTCTTCTTCTCCTTCTCCTTCTTCTTCTTCTTCTTCTCCTCTCCTCCTCCTCCTCCTCCTCCTCCTCCTTCTTCTTCTTCTTCTTCTTCTTCTTCTTCTTCTTCTTCTTCTTCTTCTTCTTCTTCTTCTTCTTCTTCTTCTTCTTCTTCTTCTTCTTCTTCTTCTTCTTCTTCTTCATTCTTTGCATTTCGATTTCTTTCTTTCCTCCCTTTTCTTTGTTCTAGTCCTCCTCGTTCCTCTTCTTCGTCTTGGCCCTATGCTTATTTACCGTCAGCAAATGTTATTTAAACTTTCTTCCTTTTCATCCCTGTCAGTAGGCAACGCGGTGTGTGGACTTTTCATCGCTGTGTAGGCTTTGGGCAACCAGCACAGTACTTCTGTCAACACGCACCGCGCATGCTGAAAAGATGATGAGGAGGCCAAGTGCTTGTCTGTCAGTCAACGAGATAGAGAGAGAGACAGAGAGGAGAGAGCGGAGAAAGAGAGAGGATGGTTTGGCGCCTGAGTTATAGCCTGTATCGGCTAGTACCTTGAGCAGCTCTTTAGCGCATACAGACAGTAAAATAAGTAAATACAGGTTTGAAGTAAGGGGAAGACTGTGGATGAGTGGAGTACGTACTTTTGTTAATGCTTCGCTCGGTTGCTGGTTTTGAAATAATTATCCTTTCCTATCCTATCCTATCCTATCCTATCCTATCCTATCCTATCCTAACCTATCCTATCCTATCCCGTAATTCGGAAGTCGTTGGAGTACCAGAGGTGATCGTTTAACCAGCGCACTCCATCTTTCTCTGCCCTCAGCAACCATCATGGCTTCGCTCAGTGTCAAATCCATCCATTCTCGAATGTTGTCCTCCCATCTCTTTTTCTGTCTCCCTCTTCTTTTGCCTCCTTGCACCGTGCCTTGCAGGGTGGTCTTTACAAAGCCTGATGCTCTGGTGACGTTGCCATACCATCGGAGTTTCCGTTTCTTCACCACTGTGAGCAGGTCATCGTGTGGTCCAATGGCTTGTGTAATGGTCTGTCGGACTTCGTCGTTTGTGCTGTGCTAGGTATAGGAAATGCCAAGAAGTCCTCGGTAGCACCTCATATCTCCATGCTTTGTATTCATTGTAGATCTGTTGTGAGGGTCCATGTTTCCGAAGCGTATAGGAAGATGGAGATGGCATAAGCAGTCTTACCTTGGAATGTAGACTGATGGTCCTGTCTTTCCAAACGGGATTCATCCTTGTCAGGGCAGCAGTTGTTTGTGCGATCCTGGAGAGAATTTCCTGTCGGGACCCATTGTCTGATACAATGGCTTCTAAATTGAAGCTATGCACAGTGTTGAGGGAATGGCCTTGGATTTTGATGTCCATGTTGAGGCCATTGGTGTGGTTGGTCAGATCTGCACTTATTTCCATTCCAAAGGCTCTGGAGGTGGTGTCAAGCCTCTGTACCAGCTGTCCAAGTTCTTGTTCCTCTCCAGCCAATCCATCAATGTCATCCGCAAAACGGAGGTTGGAGATTGTTTAACCCCTATACTGACTGTGCCATCGTGATCTGCAAGGGCATCTGACATAATGTGCTCCAGGAAGATATTAAAGAGTGTTGGAGAGAGTAGGCATCCTTGACGCACGCCAAATGTTGTTCCGAACCAGTTCCCGGTGGTGCTGTTGGTGAGGACTGCACTGGTAGCCTTGTCATACTGGCGTTTAAAATAATTATAATAGTAAATAATTATATATTTTGGAGATAAAAGGGAGATGGGTGTAAGAATGGGGGATGGGGGGTGGTTGAAGGAATGGATGGAATGGGATTGTGTCAATTGGAGAGGGAAGAACAATTATTTATACAGTGGCACTCGTAATGTCAGCCTAGATTTTGCATTTATATTGTGAGCACATGTTAGGTCAGGTTGGTTAGAGTGAGGGCGCACAATATAATGAGAGAGAGAGAGAGAGAGAGTGTGTGTGAGTGAGTGAGTGAGTGAGAGAGAGAGAGGGAGAGAGAGAGAGGAAGAGAGAGAGAGATTTAATCCACAACAAGGATACAGGTTTTAGGCGGGAACCTAATCTTACAATCGTTCCTCGCATCATTCACACTCACATTGTGCGATTTCAGTCATTTATGCCAACGACAAGACAAATAACTATAATGGCACGACCAAACAAATAACTATAAGAACTATTATGCAGCGTACAGTGAAGCTGTGTGACAATCAATATTGGCGTTGCAATTACACAATACATAACAAACAACCCATAGGTACACTTACACATACATTTGAAGAGGCATCAGATGCAGATCAAACTATCAAATAGCACATTGCAAAACAGTTTAAAAAAAAAATTAAAGAAACAAATTTAAAAAAAATCATTGGGTACATCATTTTAAGATAATGTTACTTTAATGTAGGTTGGAATTAAAGAAGAGTGGTGCACGATCTAATGAGAGACGCTTTGACGCTTTGATAGTTTATTGTCTATAACTTCACACGTTTTTAAGACAAGGATTCACAATCCCAATAGATTAAAACATTAAAACACTACTAAATTAAGATTGATTGATTGATTGATTGATTTATTGTTGCTTTAGGTCCAGCGGACTCTTCCGAGCCAAATCAGGACCGGACAACCCCAGATCCGCATAAAGGATCTGCCGAAACAACCCTAGTGGGAAAATTGAATGCCCTCCACCGGCCAGTCACTTTACAATAAAGACATCCCACGCGGGGGACGGCTGAGGGTTGACCTCAACTACGCGAACACCCCGGTTACAAAAACAAAATAGAATACAACCATCATTATAAATCAGCAACAAAACACATACATATAAAATGCCTATAGTGCGAAATAATACAACCATAGGAAGCCCTAGTGACCACCCGGCAGAAAGCGTCCAACACTCCCAAGCTGATCCAACAGACCCCATACACAAACAAGGAGTCTTGTCCAGGAAGAGTTTTCAAGAAAAAAGGTAGGTCATTGATCTAGCGAAGAAGAAGAAAGTATAGCAGAGTGATAGGACAGATCAGGAATGGGAAAGAGCAAATGATGAAGACAGCGACAGTGGGAATTTAAAGCACTAAATTTCCAGAAAGTGGGGATACTATTTATACTGAAACCCCCGGCACTCCAACGGGGGGAACTGTTGCCGCAGTGAATTAGTCATGCCTACAAAGGCAAGACAGGTTTTCAACTGGGGCTTTCACTGTTCCCTTTATAGGTTAGAACAATCTACAGTGACAAGATTGCTCATGACCCCAAGGGGTACTAAAATTAAGACATATTACAGCAAATAAACACAAAAGCAAAACAAGCAAATATAAAAACACCTCTGCCTAGAGAATTATTACAATACAAGGACGTACACTGAATTATTAAAAGGAATAAGAATTATCCTAAATACATACCGGTAAAAAAGGTAATAAATAAATTAAAAACGTTATTTAGGAAATGCACTCATTTTCCCACTCTTTTCTTTTCATTTTCCATCTTTTTCATACAGTATCATACTCAGATTTTTACGGGAGACGCAACACACTCATTCCGTGTGCATTTGTGTACACAGCCACTCCGTTTGACTAGCAGTTTAATATATTTACATATTTACATAGGATCATCATGTACATCAAGAGCTAATTTCCAACAGTTTGTTTCGCAAACTCATAGCATCAGCAATGTATTTTGCTAGATCAAACACCTTACTTTCATTCTTACATGCCAACAAGAAGGAAATGACGTTCCAAGTTGGGTTATGTTTAATGGACATCAGCATTATGCTTTTCCTTCGTAAATGATCATACGCTTCACAATGAAACAGAAAGTGCAATTCGTCTTCTTCAGCTTTACCACATACTGGGCACTTATTGTTTTCATTCGTTCTGTCTGCAAACCACAATATATTATTTTTAAAACCACATACTCTCAGCCTAAAACGAGCAAAACACTCTCTGTACCAACGATTAGTTAAGAATAAAAGGTATCGCTCGGTATCAAAAAGAGACTTAAAGGAATAGTACCATGTATATTTGTCATTGTTCTCTATTTCTGAATGCCAGTTCTGCATGAAGCATGAAATGAGCCTGTCTTTAAATTCGAAAACGAAACGTGATTCTTGTCCCACACCCTGACTTAGCCAAACAATTCCAAACCCATTTTCCATTAATATTCTTTTTATCCCTGCAACCCAGTTCAGTTTTCCTTTCTCGTGTTGATTCAGCATCATATCATAAGCCTGCCTACAGAGTCTGGCACTCGGAAGACGCATTAATTTCAACCAATACTTCACACATCCCACATGGATTTTGATGTACAATGGATATCTTCCGGTCTCCCCGTAAACCATATTATTAGAAGCATGCAAGGGTATAGAGAAAAACCTCTTCAGGGCGAAAGTGTGTACCTTTTCTATATTGTTTGCACTCTCGTCAAAACCCCATACTTCTGCTGCATATGTCAGAATTGGCTCTATCTGAGTGTCAAACAATTTCCAAAACAAAGTCAGGTCATTGGTGTCAAGCTTTTTGAGAGATCGGAGTATTTCCATGACCCCTTTTCTACCTTTTCTGCACACTTCCTGCAGGGCCGAATTCATACTTAATTTAGTAGTAAATGTCATTCCCAAATATTTGTATGAGTTTGTTACCTTTACTTCCTCTCCCCCATAAAACCACTTCTCTTTTCGTGCTAGATGTCCTCCCTTTCTAAACACCATAACGTTTGTCTTATTCAAATTGACAGTGAGATAAAGCCTGTCAGCTTCATATTTGAGACAGTCTAGCTGGTGTTGCAAGCCTACAATTGTGTCCGACATGAGAATCACATCGTCTGCAAATAAAAGCAAAAAAATTTCAACTGCTCCTGGAACCAGCTGGATTCCATGTTTACCTTTCTTAGATAATTCTACAGCTAGCTCATTTATAAAGAATGAAAACATTTTCGGGCTTAGGAGACAACCCTGCTTGACTCCGATAGGACACTCAAAATAATCAGAATACACGCCTTTATCTCTTACACATGCAAGTACAGTGCCGTACACACTTCGCAAAGCAAAATACAGTTTACTGTTGACTCCAGCTCTGCGTAACACATGCCACAATCTGTTTCTGTCAACCGAGTCAAATGCCTTTTTAAAATCAACAAAAGCGACATACAATTTTGCATTTTTCTCTAAGTATCGCTGCACCACGGCGAACAAAGTAAAAATATGGTCTATGGTGCTGTAACCTGCTCTAAAGCCTGCCTGTTCCTCCACTATTTTCTCGTTTTGTTCAGCCCATTGTGTTAGCCTTTTGTTTAAAATATGCGTATACACTTTGCCAACAATGCTAGTTAATGAAATTCCCCTGTAGTTATCAGGGATAATCACATCCCCCTTTTTATGAATTGGTACAATGATAGACTTTGACCACTCCATTGGAAATGTACCGCTATCAAACAAATAATTAAAAAGACTGATCAGATAATCAGCAACTGCATCTCCACCATTCTTCAGCATTTCTGAAACTATTTTGTCTGGACCCGCGCTCTTTCCAGCTTTAAGGTTACCAATGCTGGCATAAACCTCATCCCTTGAAATAGCCTGGGTGAATAGTGGATCATATTGTTCAGATTCCATATTTTGATCATTACAATCTTCATCATCTGTCTGGGCTTCACTCTGCTGTACATTAAAAACCTGAAAAAAGTGTTCATACCACTGGTCTTTAGTGATGTCATTATAAATAACAGATTTCTTATTTACTAATCGTATTGTCTGCCAGAACACCTTGGGGTCATTAATGGACTGTTTCAATTTTGTTAACCTAATTTGGTCAAATTCTCGTTTCTTTCCTCTCAAAAGTTGTCTATACTCTTTTCTCTCTCTAACATATTCCTCCCTCTTTTCTCGGATATCTGTCCCAGCCCGCTGGAAAGCACGCAGCAGCTTTCTCAAGCGAGACTTCTTCTGCGTACACTCTCCATCAAACCAGTCTTGCTTTTTGTTGCTTTTCTTTCCAACCGTTCTTATCATGCATGCTGCTGCACCACACATTGCCGATGCGAACACGTCTATTGATTTATCAACGTTTTCCCGTAATAATGTGCGAGCATTCTGCATTTGTTCTTAATTAATTAGTAATTAGAATTAATTTCATCTTTGAAAGTTTGCATAAAATTATCAGCCCACACAATGCGCTCTTCACCACTGGGTCTAACCTCTTCTGAGCCCGGTCTGCAATGCTTTACTGATATCCTGAACTCTACTGGAAGATGCCAAGACTGGATATGATCTTTAACCTTTAAGGAGCAGGAATGGGTCAAAAATAAGTCTTCGGATAAAACAAAATAGTCAACAACACTACAACCATGTGGTGACACGTAAGTGTATTCCCCTCCAACATCCCCCTCACTGCTACCGTTTGCTATGATACAGTCAAACAGAAAACACAAATTCAGCAGTGACCTGCCGAACGAGTTCACAACTTGATCCTTCGATCGTCTCATCGTGCCTACATCATTATCATCAAGATCGGGTGAGTAATTCAACATGTCCTCTCTGTGAGGTTGTTCAAGACCAGTTCTAGCATTTAAATCACCAAATATAAACAAGTGACAATTTTCAGTATGCATTAAATTACTCAGCAATTCTTCTAAAATGACTACTCCATCATTAAGGTTTTTGTTGTTATACGCTGGGCTATTTTCAGGCGGAATATAACATGCCAATAAAAGTACATCTTTGTCAGCTCCAAAAACACATTTATCTATTTTTACTGCAACTATATTGTCGCAGTCTACGTTCACTTGCGTTAAAAATTTAGCAAAGCAGTTTTTTACCAAAAGTAAAACCCCACCCGAATTTCTGCCTTTATGAGAAAGAGAATCTTTCTGTGGTAGTTTCTTAGCCGGTGCTACTAGTTTTAAGAAATCCGTAAAAATTCCAGTAAAATCGAATCCTTTGTCCGCCCATGTTTCGGTTAAGCAAACAAAATGAAAACTTGAAACGTAACTTACGAAGGAGGGATCACTTAACTTTACTGGCAAGTTTTCAACATTATAGGTAAGGAATGTAAGCTTGTGATTGTGTTCATGATGATCCTGCCTGTCCTATTGTTTGTGTCTTTCCAAATGTCTCACCCATGGACCGATGCCTTGTTGCTCGTTGCTGCCCCTCTGCCTTGCACCTCCCCCACTGCCATTGCCGCCTTCTCCACCTGTAGTTCTAACTCTGGTGGTTCGGTCACCTATGGCGCCACCACCAACAACGCCAGCTCTGTCGCCTTCAGTGCCATCCTCAGTAGCGCCAACTTCTGCAACGCCATCACCAGTCACGCCAACTTCCGCTGCGTCAACTTCCGCAGCTCCCACTTCTGTAACACCATCTCTAGTAGCGCCAACTTCTGTAGCGCCATCACCAGTAGCACCATCTTCTGTGGCACCAGTTCTGTCGCCTCTCTCTCCAGCTCTGTCGTCGTCGCCTTCTCTGCCGGTGCTGAAGTGGCTCTGTCTGTCGCAAGACACTCCTCTTCTATCTGTTCGATTGTCCTGGGTTGACCCGTTTCCTTGTTCGCCTTCTTTGCTCTGTTTATGGCGTCGCCTGGGTCGGGTGTCTGCTTGTTGGTCTCGGGGTTCAGCAACTACTAGTTTGCCATTTTTTAAAAACGTTACCTTGCCGTCTTTTCTGGCCGGTACCGCTATTTGTGCTTGAGCCTTGGTGAAGTCGTTGGCGATCCTTACCCCTTTCTCCTCCAGCTTGCCACGGAACTTCTTGTCTGTGATGACGGCCATTTTGTTACGCCGAGTGGTAAACTTCACCATCATATGGTAAAGCTTCTGCTAGCTTCATGATTAAACAAGGATGTAGACAAGGTGATCAAATTTCTCCATATTTATTTATTTTGTGTGCAGAATTATTGGCAAATAAAATAAGGGAAAACAAAGAAATTAAAGGAATAAATATTTCAGAGACGGAATGTAAAGTGAGTCAGTTCGCCGACGATACTTCATTACTTTTAGAAGGTGACAAAAATTCTTACGAAAATCTATTTCAGACGTTAAATTATTTTGAGAACATCTCTGGCTTAAAGTTGAATTATGAAAAATCCTGTAATGTATGGCTTGGTAGTAAACAAAATAGTGACATTACATTCTTGCCTAACATAAAAATGACTTGGAATCCAGCACAGTTTAAAATCCTAGGGCTCTGGTTTACAAGCGATCTTACTAAAATGGCAGAAATAAATTTGACAGACAAATGTAATGAGACAAAACAATTATTTAATATTTGGTCAAAAAGATCTATCACTCCATTGGGTAAAGTTGCAGTATTAAAATCTCTGATATTATCCAAACTCACTTATTTATGGATTTTGTTACCGAATCCTCCCAACGAGATAATAGACAGGGTACAGAAAATGTGCTATGACTTGTATGGGACAAAAAAAGAGATAAAATTAAACGGGCAATAGCAATTCATAGTGTCCAGAACGGAGGTATAAATTTGCCACATATAGAAACACAAATTATATCTTTAAAACTTAGTTGGTTGAAAAAATGTATCCAGGGGCATAATCCTAAATGGAAAATCATCTTGAAAGAAATATGTCCTGAGATACAAATGGTAAAGGAATATGGTGCAGGTGTGTTAAAACTGGAGAATAATTTTATAAATCAGTTTTGGAAGGATGTATTTAATAGTTATAATATTTTGTACGATAAAGTGGATATTTGCACTGACCAAGAGATGTTAAAAGAGCCATTATTTTTTAATTAAAAGTTTAAAATTGATGGTAAAAGGTAAAGGTAAAGGTAGTCCCATAGCCTTGTGGCCGTAGGGGAGCGTGATGTTGGAGATGGTGAGATGTTATATTTTGATGACTGGACCAAAAAAGACATATATTTTGTAAGGGATTTGGTGACAGATAATGGCGCTTTTTTAACAGTACAAGAATTTAGAAGCAAATTTAATATTGATGTGCCTTTTTTGACGTATTTTGGATGTGTTTGTTCCATTAGAAAGTGTATGAAGGAAAATAATATTCACCTAATAAATAATGATTGTAATGATTTACATTATAGTAAAACCTATGGTGCATTATTAAGGGCTCCAAGAGGAGCAAAATATTTTTTAGAAATACTTTTGGGTAAACCATTGCAGTCGAATGCCTCTAAAAACTGGGAGAAAATTTTGGGAACTGATATTGAATGGTCAAAGGTATTCTTGGCAACAAAACAAATTAAAGAAGTAAAACTGAAGTGGTTTCAGATGAAAATTAACTATCGCATTATTGTAACCAACTCTGTTTTGAAACAGATGGGAGTGATACCAAATAATTTGTGTAATTTTTGTAATGAAGAAAAAGATTCAGCAATTCACTATTTGTGGAGCTGCGTGCATGCCCAAATGTTTTGGAACGACTTTGTACGAGTTCTGAAGGACAAATGTTGTAAATGTGACAGACTTGCACTGAACCCGATCTTAGTACTTTTTGGACAGGATGGCAAAACGAGGGTTGATGAAGGTTTTTCACATATTTTATTGCTTGCAAAATTTTTTATATACAAATGCAGAATAAACAAAACTAAACCATTATTGACAGTGTTTTTAAGAGTTATTATTCAAACATATAAAGTAGATAAATATGTTTTTCAGATTAATATGAATTATGACAAGTTTATACAAAAATGGGCAGCTTATAAACAATTTATAGAAGAGATAGACCATGAAACATGAATAGAGTGTACAATTGAACGTAAGTCTAATGAAGGAATGTGCATTATGCTTGGAATTGTTCACATATATATATGTTTTTGTATTATCGGTTCAATCCTCTATTTATTTATCTTCAAGTTTATTGTATGTTATATTTCTGCCAATGTTTGAAACACATTTTGTCAATATTATTTACGCTAATAATGTACTTTCTGATGCAACATAACACTATGTAACCTTTGTCTGAATAAAAACATTTTGAAGAAAAAAAAACTTCACCATCATTGTTCTTGGTTCACTTCCTCCACCTCTGCCTATTCTGTGTGCACTGATGATATCTTCTGTTGACCATGTCTTGGGTTTTTGTGCCACGCTATTCAGGCGTTTCCGTCTTCTGCTTCTTCTCCCTCTGGAACGCCAAACCTTCGCAAGTTGTCTCGTCTGTCTGCGTCTTCCTGCTTGTCCACCTCTGACTTCAATTTCCCGATGGTTACTGCTATGTTTTGAATTGTCTGCTGTAGACTGTCAATGCTGTGCTCACTTTCACCCGCCGCAATCCTCACTTCTGCAATGTCGTTAGTCATGCCAGCCAGCGCCTCTGTAAACTTCTTGTTTTCTGTTTCTAATCTGCCACATCGCCTGTCTATTATTTCATATTTCTCCTGCACGATGTCAAAGTCTGCTCGCAAACTGTTCAAATTCTGCCGCATGCCGCTCATGTCAGTCCTCATCTCTCTAATCTCCTGCAGGATCAATCTTCCGACATCTACCGACACGTCATTGTTCGTTTCCATCTTCTTATTTGTTTCAGTGGTGCTGCTGCCGCTCAGTGTACTTGTTCTAGGACCTGGAGCTGGGTTCATTTTAATATCGCCACAGCAAAGCAAGAGTGTTGTCACAAATACAAAGAATACAATGTCTAACCTGTTGGGAATCACGATTACTTTTGCTTTTATCTTGCGAGCGAAATTGGCTCTTTTTATCATGAAGCTGATAAAAGTGCTCACAAAACGTCCACACGATGTGCGAAATTCAAGATTATGTACAGGCATTTTGCTGACTGGCCGGCTTACAAAGAATAGTGCTCACTCCTTTTGTCACCCAGTTACTTGACTTAGTCGATGTGCCGAGCTCTACGAACTGGATCCAACCTGTGTTTTTCCTCCAGGATGACGTCCGAGATTTTTTAAAAGTCCACTAGGCCTACTTTCTGTTTTTTCCAGAGTCCAGCCAGAAGAGAGAAAATGAAAGAACAAAATCAATGATGTGCACTCAATGTCTACTTGCCCGTTATATGTGTTGTCTTGTACTTGTCGTTATACTAACCGAGGGCTGTTTGTTACTCGTCTTTCTCCCTCCTGTCCACTGTGGTGTTTTCTTTCGTCCTATGTAGCTTGTCTAGTACTATAACTTGCTGTATCCTCCTGTAGGCCCACTGGAACCAGAAGATGAAGGGCTTCTTGTCTAAGACATCCAGTCACTACATGCAAAGTAGCAACAAATGATTGATTGAAAAGTCCCTTTTCTTCTTTGTCTCAATACTTCAACATATAGGCAAAGTGTGCACTGCAAATATTAGTAATACAGTAGTACTGTAGCAGTAATCACTGTTCAGCGAGAGCTCTGAAAAAACACGTCCGATCGCCTCAACTGTCGCAGTGCGAATCGATCTAATGAGAGAGAGAGAGAGAGTGAGAGAGAGAGAGAGAGAGAGAGAGAGAGTGCGCGCGCGCGCGTATTTGTGTGTATTAGTATGTGTAGTATGTGTTTGTGCGTGTTAGTGTGTGCGTTCGCGTGTGCGTGCGTGCGTGTGCGCGCGGCTGCTTCTATTTGGTTCTTAAAATCAGCCTATTGCCAAGAAAATTGTGTTTACCCACGTGGCATCGTTAATGTTGTAAGAAGGCATGTGTCACATTTTTTCCCCCTTTGAACTAACAAGAAATGTTAAGACCACGCAGTTTCATTATTTTTCACAGGCTGACCTATGTTTATTATTTTTCGTTATGAGCCTATTATATAGCGCGTTCTCCTCTCAAGAGCTGCTCAAGATACCGGCCAAAACAGAACGTACCGCAAGCCGCCCCATCATGGACACTTACTACAAGCTTTAACAGCAAGCCTTTTTTCGCAGTAGCTGCTTGGAAATTGTGTTTAGGTACTGTTTATTATTGACATTGCTTACAATCTATTTTAACTACCGCAAGGTCCAGGCTAAAACTGTGGCAGCTCAGTGACAGAGCGTACGCTGTTGTTGTTGTTGTTGTTGTTGTTGTTGTTGTTTGTAGATTATAGTCACACGACATATAGGTGACTACTGGACCGATATATACTGACACCAGCGGGCCAGTTGTTGGTAAAGGGGAAAATAATATGATCACACGTTGACCAATCCGGGATTCGAACCAGCGATCTTTCGGTTACTAGCAAGACGCTCTTACCAACTGAGCTACCCGGCCCCACTGAGCGTACGCCTGCCTCACCCGCGACTTAGCTTGGAATCCCTTGGTGGGGCAAGATAAAAGTAGCCAGCTCTGGTTTTTCATTAATGACTTGGGTTAGTTCCTATCCTATCCTGTCCCGTAACCCGGAGGTCGTAGGGGCACCACAGATGATCGTTTAACCAGCATACTCCATCTTTCTCTGTCCTCAGCAGCCGTGATGGCTTCGCTCAGTGTCAAACCAGTCCATTCTCGAATGTTGTCCTCCCACCTCTTTTTCGGTCTCCCTCTTCTTCTACCTTTTGCACTGTGCCTTGCAGAATAGTCTTTGCAAGGCCTGATGATCTGGTGACGTGGCCATACCATCGGAGTTTCCGTTTCTTCACCTCTTGGGTTAGTTAGTCCTTATTTATAGGGTCCAGCGAACTGCAAAGAGCCGAATCAGGACCATAACTTGGTTGAAAGAGGACTCGCCCACGATCCGTATGAAAGATCTGCTGAAACAACCATAATCATAATGGTAACACTGAAGGCACTCCAACAGCCGGTCACTTTACAATAAGGGCATCCCGTGCAAGGGACGCTGAGGCTGTACTCTAATTTATCGACACCCCCCTCCCCCCCCCTGTTTACAAAAATAGAATATAAACATCATTATAAAAAATATTAACAAAACAACATACATATAAAATGCCTAAACTGCTAAGTAATAATACCATAGAAAGCCTTATTGACCATTTGGCAAAAAGTGTCCAATATCCCCAAGCTGACCCAACAGACCCCATACACAGATGAGAGGTTTTGGGAGAGTTTTCCAGAAAACAAGATAAGTGACTTGTCTAGCGAAGAAGATAAAAAATAGTAGATTGATAGAACAGATTAAGAACGAGATAGAATAAATGAGAATGACAGAAACAGTGGTAATTTAAGGCACTAAATTCTTCTCTTTGCCCTGGGGTGATTATCTCCTGTCTGCCATATCGCCAATGGCGGGTGTAGACGTTAAAACTCCCCATGGTGAAGCTCCGAGAGAGACGGCGTTAACAGTTTATTATGTTTACTACTCATTGTCTACTGTGTGGCTTCTTTACCAAGTAGGTTTACTTTTTGTGTTGTTGGGTAATGATGTTTATCAATGCAGGAAGTTGCCGTGTATTGCACTAACGGTAAAGTTTACTTTTAGCCGATGACAAAATAAATGAAGAAAGTGGAGTTTGAAAGGAAGCTGTCTCTGGAAGACAGAAGAGGGGGAAGGGGGGGGGGTCGGAGAAAAAGAATAAAGAATAAGAAGCATGCAAAGGAGAAGGGGGGGGGAAGGGTAGAGAGATAAGGAGGAGAGGAAGGACGAAGAAGAGGAGAGGAAAGAAGAATGAGGTTTTGTTATACTGTCACGAAGAGGAAATGGATTTAAAGGAAACTGGATTAAAGAAGAGGAGGAGGAGGAGGAGAAGAAGAAGAAGGAGAAGGAGGAGGAGGAGGAGAAGAAGAAGAAGAAGAAGAAGAAGAAGAAGAAGAAGAAGAAGAAGAAGGAGCAGAATGGAGGATGAGCTGTGGATTAATAATGTAGATCAAGTTTGTTGAAATAATAGCGCTCACAGAAACTTTCCGAAACCAAAGTAATCAGCTGTTTGGAAACCACCTGTTGCCACCTTGGGACACACACACTTTTTTTTTTGAAACGACGTTCTGATGACTGTTGTGAAAAAACCAGGGATTATTTTGACACACTTTCCATTTCTTTGACATTATTTTGACATTTTCAAATTTTTGAAGCTATCCCTAACCCAAACCCTTACCCTTAACCTAACACAGCCCTAATCCTAACGGAACACTGTTTTGACGTCAAAATAACGGAATCCGTCAAAAGAAAGTACGTAGAGTTTCAAGTGTATGTCAGAGTAACGACGTTTCTACCTAGCCACACGCACACACGTACACCCACGCACACAGTCAGGCAAGCACGCGCGCGCACGCACACACACATAAACGTACCACACACACCCACACACACACACACCCACACACACACACACACACACACACACACACACACACACACACACACACACACAGCGTTACGTCAATGGGAGAGGTGGCAGGTTTTAATGAGGTAAGGCGACACCCATGCTGTGTCCCAGGTACACCTTGATCCTACCAACCAGTCCCTAGCTACAAGCCTGTTTCTAAAGGGCCACAAGATGACACATTTCACCGTCACCCCAGATCTTTTTCCCCCCCCCCCTCCTCTTGCCCCCCCCCCCCTCCTCCTCCTCTTCTCTCTCTTTCGCTCGCTGCCCTCTCTTTGTCTATTTTTATTCTTCTTCTTCTTCTTCTTCTTCTTCTTCTTCTTCTTCTTCTTCTTCTTCTTCTTCTTCTTCTTCTTCTTCTTCTTCTTATTATTATCATCATCATCATTATTATTATTATCATTATTATTATTATTATTATCATTATTATTATTATCATTATTATTATTATTATTATTATTATTATCATTATTATTATTATTATCATTATTATTATTATTTTTATTATTATCATTATTATCATTATTATTATCATTATTATCATTATTATTATTATTATTATTATTAGTATCATTATTATTATTATTATTAGTATCATTATTATTATTATTATTATTATTATTATTATTATTATTATTATTATTATTATTAATGTCATTATTATTATCATTATTATTATTATTATTATTATTATTATTATTATTATTATTATTATTATAAGAGTGAGGGAGGGGAACGGAGTGGGTGTTTAAATGTTTTTTTAAGATATTGACAAAGATAAATGTGTGTTTGTGTGTGTACGTGGGTGAGTGGGGGTGTGTATGTGTGTGTGTGTGTATGTGTGTGTGTGTCTTATATGATTGCCAAGTTAATGTTAAAGGTTCTTTCCTCTCGTTGGGGTGCCGGGGGTTTCTGTTTCTGGAAATGTAGTGCTTTAAATTCCCACTGTCGCTGTCTTTTTTCTTTGTTCTTTCTCATTCCTAATGTGTTCTATCAATCTATAGACTATTTAATTTTTCGCAAGACCAGTCATTTACCGTTTTTTTTAAAACTCTTCCGGGACAAAACTCTCATTTGTATGTGAGGTCTGTTGGATCAGCTTGGGAGTATTCGACGCTTTCTGCCAAATGGTCACCAGGGCTTCCTATGATATTATTATTTAGCATTGTAGGCATTTTATATGTATGTGTTTTGTTGATATTTTATAATGATGTTTGTATTCTTTTTTTTTTTTTTTTTTTTTTTTTTGTAAACGGGGGATTACTAAACAAAACACGCACCTTATTTTCCAGATAAGTCTTGAACTTTAAAAAAAAAATCAGAAGATTGGGGAATTAATGTGACCGGTTTAGAAGGAATGAGAGAGAGAGAGAGAGAGAGAGAGAGTGAGAGAGAGAGAGAGAGACAGAGAGAGAAAATGTGACCGGTTTAGAAGGAGTGAGAGAGAGAGAGAGAGTGTGTGTGTGTGTGTGAGAGAGAGAGAGAGAGAGAGAGAGAGAGAGAGAGAGAACGTTCGAAAATTAGAGTATACTAGCTAGAGGGTGGAACCGGTACGATTTCTCAAACCGGTTTTTAACCGGTTTTTCCAATAGAAAACCGCGGTTTAAAACCGGTTAACCGGCTAGAAGTATCCCCACTTTCTGGAAATTTAGTGCTTTAAATTCCCACTGTCGCTGTCTTCCTCATTTACTCTATCCCATTCCTGCTCTGTCCTATCACTCTGCTATACTATCTTCTTCTTCGCTAGATCAATGACCTACCTTTTTTCTTGAAAACTCTTCCTGGACAAGACTCCTTGTTTGTGTATGAGGTCTGTTGGATCAGCTTGGGAGTGTTGGACGCTTTCTGCCGGGTGGTCACTAGGGCTTCCTATGATGTTATTATTTAGCAATATAGAATTTTATATGTATATGTTTTGTTGATAATTTATAATGATGTTTGTATTCTATTTCGTTTTTGTAACCGGGGTTTCGAGTAGTTGGGGTAAAGCCTCAGCCGTCCCCTACGTGGGATGTCTTTATTGTAAAGTGACTGGCCAGTGGAGGGCATTCAATTTTCCCACTAGGGTTGTTTCAGCAGATCTTTTATGCTGAGCGGGGGTTGTCCGGTCCTGATTTGGCTCGGAAGAGTCCGCTGGACCTAAAGCAACAATCAATCAATCAATCAATTTCCTGGAAGTACTTTCTTCCAGGGACGCTGTACTTGGGATCGAGTGTTTCCAGTAGATCTTTGAAATACCGACTCTCCACAATTCGGAACGGCTGAAGTTCTTTCACGATGAATTTTGTCACCTTTTCGTTGATTTCGGATGCTTTCTTGGAGATAGCTGGATATACCTGCTTCTTTTTGAGTGCTTCACTGATTGTCATTTGTTTTGTGTCGCTTTTACTTGTACTGGCACCTCCTTCAGTCACAATGCTCTCGTCAGCGCTGCTGGTACACGGACTAGATCTAGCATGTAGGACTTGTGGGTTAGATCTATGGGGTGCAGGGCCCGCAGGCTTGGCTGGCTTCAGCAGTAGCAAAGGGTGGTGTCGGCGAATGTGTGCATTCAGATTTGAAGTGCCACCGCCAAGTTTAATACTTGCCTTACACTCTTTACAGTAACAGGTATTATGGTCAAACTTTCCTGCTTCTGTCTCTCGCAGGAGAAAGAATCTCCAAATGTCAGCTTTCCCACGCGTGTTCGCTACGAATTTCTCTGTTTCTGCCATTTTGCTAGTGCTTTACGGGACGAGTGATGTCTCTTAGAAAAACCGCGGTTTTCCGGTTTTTTAAGGCCAAACCGGTTTACCGAACCGTGAGAAACTCGAACCGATTTTAACCGGAAAACCGGTAAAACCGAACACCCCTAATACTAGCCTCAATGTCCCCTGCGTGCAGTGACCGGCTGGTGGAGTGCCTTCAGTGTTACCACTGGGGTTGTTTCAGCAGATCTTTTATGCGGATCAGGGGTGAGTCCTCTATCAGCCAAGTTGTGGTCTTGATTATGTAGTCCTGATTCGGCTCTTTGCAGTCCGCTGAACCCTGTAAGCAATGAATAACTAACTAACTAAAGGTTCTTTATTATGTCAATTTGTTAAGGGACAGATTGAAAGTTTAGACTTTATAATGAATCAAGAATCTGTATCCTTAATTTAAAAAATAAATTCCTCCCACCCCACTCTATTCCCCCCCCCCCCCCCAAAAAAAAAAAATTAATTAAATTAAAAGGACAGAAGTTTTAAAGTTTCATTTCTCTCTCTCTTTCTCTAAACTCAAAATGCCTATAAAGGGTGATAGGAAAAGCGCGAGAACACAGATAAGAGAGCCAGGACGGTGTGCATACACCTTGGCAGATTAGCATACATTAACCTCTTAGCGGGTAGCGCAGTAAATCCTTGTTGTATTGACACTTGTGTCTGTAGCCTGACCTGTCTGCGGGGTGGTTCGCCAATGGGGTGAAAACGTCCATGGCCAATAACGCACCGTACCAATGGCTGAAGGTTGGTGCTGTACAATTGTTCCCACAAAGATAGCTGCAAGATGGCCGCTATTGCTAGCACTGGGTTCTTATACACGAGAGCTTACGTGCACACCCACTGACGCACGCAAATACACCACATGCAGATTCGCACATCATTTATGTCATTACGCATCTCCAATTCTCTCTCTCTCTCTCTCTCTCTCTCTCTCTCTCTCTCTCTCTCTCTCTCTCTCTCTCTCTCTCGCTTGGTTCGAAGGCGATAATAAAATCGACGAAGCAAAAGCATTTTTTGAAGAGGATGCTCCACCGTGGACTATGTATTGACACTCTGCTACTTAGAAGCATCTGACCAAAATGGGATGCAAACTGTGTGTAGCTTTTATTGATTTGAGGAAGGCATTTGAAACAATTAACAAATAAACTCTTTTTGCAAGGTTATGTGCACTTCCATTAAGTTCGTAAATGCATTCCGATCAATGCATCAATCAGTTCTCGCTTGTGTTCTTGTGATTAGTGAACTTACAGAGGCATTTGAGTGCCCTCAGGAGTTATAAGGCAAGGCTGTATGTTAAGCCCGACAATGTGTTCAGTGATAATTAACGAGCTAGCATAGAGAGTTGCTGACCAGGGCAGGCAAGGAGTGCAACTCCTGCCTGGTCTTGTTGAGCTGTTCATATTGCTATTTGCCGAATTGGCTTTGCTGTCTTGTTCACCAGCAGGATTGCAAACTCAACTGGACATAGTCAATCAAATGTACCAGGAATGAGGGCTGACTGTCAACACCGTTAAGAGTAAAGTCAGGGTTTTTAGACATAGGTGATTTCTTGGGAAGAGTGCAAAATGGTTTGTCCAGGGAAATGAACTAGAAGTTGTAAACAGCAACGTGTACTTAGGCTTTACCTTTACAGCGGCTATGAACCTCAATGGAAGTGCAAATCAGCTGTCAATAAAATATAAAAAAATTTGTTTGGAGTGCTCAGAGCTTATAACAGTCTTGACAGAAAGTTGTTTGACACGATGATTCAACCTATATTATTGTATGCATCAGAGGTATGAAGATTGTTAGTAAAAAATAACAGAAAATGTACATTTATTTGCATGTAAAAGGTTTCTAAATATAGCACCAAGAACTCCAAACACAATGGTGTATAGTGACTTTGGAAGACGCACATTAAAATTAAATGATTATATCAAAGCCTTGAAGTTCTGGTTCAGAATGATGAGTATGCACGACACTGTGTACCATGGACAGTAATGTAAAACAAAAAGGGGTGCCTGAATTCAGATCTCTTTTGAAAAGAACTGGCTTTGCCTTCTTGTGGCTGTCCCAAGGTGTAGGTCACGAAAAGAAGCTTATTTATCAATTTAAACAGAGACTTGTGGAATCAACGAACAAGACTGGAATGAAGACTTAAATGATAGTAACATATTTAGTTAGTACAGGTGGATTAAGACAGATTTGAAGACTGTATTAAGCAAAAGTGTTTCAGAGACTCGTTTGAGGCTAGGTATCAGTAATCTGAAAGTATACAAGAATAGATACGTCACATAGTGTGTGTCAAATGACTGTCCTTTCTGCACCTGGCGCTGATGAAACGGAGCTGCACATGTTGTATTTTTGTCACATTGTATAACAGATTTCGTCCAAACACATTTAAAGAGATTACTTTTTTTTAAATCACGAAAGACATTTTGTTCAGATGATAGCATGCATGGATGAAAGAATGATCAGGCAGACTTGCATGATTTATTTACACATGTTTCCAAATGAGAGACAACAACGAACATTAGGCAGGAGGCTGTTCAAATTAAATGTTTGTGTTTGGAAGTCATGTGTGTTTATGTCAATATGAGTGTGGGTTTGGCAAACGGGTGAATGGAAATAATTTATCAATTAAGTAATACATATTGAGTTTGGATCTGCATAGTAATGTGAATGAGATATATTATTTTAATTATCAGTTTTTATGAACAGCTATATTCATAACCTGCATGCAAAATAGATGGTTTTATTGTTTTGATTGACCTATTTATTCTTAATATTCCCATTGCTTTCCCTTTCCCTTTAATATGAGCAAATTGCTTTATTTAATAAAACATTCTAAAGTCGAAAGGTCTAAAAAAAATCTCTTTCTCTTCTTCTTGATCGTGTGTGTGTGTGCGTGTGTGTGTGTGGGGGTGGGTGTGCGTGTGTGTGTGTGTAAGAGAGATAGGGAGAGTGTGTGTGTCCGTCCTTGACGTCTTTGTCATAGAACTGTTCAGGTATTGTTCTGAAGCAAGGAAAAAGTACATAGCTGCAAGTTCATACTCAACTCCCTCATCTCTTACTCTCTCTCTCCCTCTCCACCTCTCTTTCCCTCTCTATCTCTCCCTCTTTCTCTCTCTCTCCCTCTCTTTCTCTCTCTCTCTCTCTCTCTCTCTCTCTCTCTCTCTCTCTCTCTCTCTCTCTCTCCAGTGATAATAAAAACCACGTTTCAAAAAAAAGAAAAAATATTATTGCCCTTTTAGACTTGGCAGGAAGAAAGGTAGAGGACATATAGATGAGACACCTGCCTGTCAGTTCAAATTGTTGTTTGTCTACGTGGGGAGGTAAAGAGAGAGAGACGAAGCATGTACAGATGACAGAAGATGAAAGGAGGCCTGTCAAAGATTTGACACGTCACAGTATACCTTCTTCACCTCATTGCATTCATACGCGGAAACCTCAAGTTTTATATTATGCGCCATGTGCCTGTCTAATGGCGTAGGCTCTATACAAGATCGCGCCATCATCATCATCATCATCATCATCATCATCATCATCATCATCATCATCATCATCATCATCATCATCATCATCATCATCATCATCGCTGGTTTGCAATGTCCAAAATCGCGGGTTTGAATCCTGCAGATTTTTGTGTACTCGCTTGAGCTACAAATGTGAATATCTAAGATCCCAATCCAAATTCGTATTCTGCCTAACCCCTTCACAAAATGTAATGGAAACTCCAAAGAACTGTTTTCAGCATTATGCAACTATAAAAGTGAAATGTACTGGATGGAATCGACCTTCATTTTAGCCTCTTTGATCACTCACGGTGGCTTTAGTGCAGAAATGAAAGGTCATTTCCTGTTGTCAATGGAACACACACACACACACACACATACTTGTATTCAGGCCTAAATGGGGTCCTTTGACCTACTTCGCGCTCCTTAAGCGGCGAATTAGGTCAACTTTCTTCAAAAAACGGCTACTTTTAGCAATTTTCCTCGACAGTAGTGCCTCGACGATTAGGGTAAGGCAGTGCCTCGACGATTAGGGTAAGGCAGTGCCTCGAAAAGGGTTAGGGTCAGGGCTAGTTGCAGTGCTTGGGCAAGTGTAGTTGTAGTGCACATGCACTACAAGTACACTTGGGCAAGTGTAGTTGTAGTGCACATGCACTACAAGTACACTTGGCCAAGTGTAGTTGTAGTGCACATGCACTACAAGTACACTTGGGGAAGTGTAGTTGTAGTGCACATGCACTACAACTACACTTCCGTGAAGTGCAACTGTAGTGCACGTGGTAAAAATAACTGAGGTCCAAGGTGAGGGCCCCATTTGAAAAAATGACCTCATTTACCTCTCAGCGTATCAAGCCCTGGACCTCAATCACGGCGGTTTACATACCCACACACACACACACACACACACACACACACACACACACACACAGAGCGCGCTACGGGTGACACATTGGACAGGTCACCGTGATTCTGGCTTTGTCTCTCCTCTCGGACCCCTCCGAGATAGTACCTCTTTGAACCGCAACATGAACTTGTTTAGGCCACATCGCAATGACAAAAGCGAAACTTTAAGCCTTGGTGGAAAATCGCGCATTTTTGGTCACACACAATGGTTTAAAGGACCAAAATGAGACGTCGTTTCCTGTTGTGAATGGGTGAAAGTATAACTAGTGACACTTCACTACTTCCAGTCCCAGTGTTACGATTGTGACGCGCTCGTCTACATTGTTGTAGTAGCGTTGAGAATTTTCTGAAATTAATTGTTTATTATCGATCGAGTGTTCGAGATCTATTAGGTGGTAACTAGTCGAATCGTGTACATTCGTAAGCATTCTATGATGTAAGACAGTGCGTAATTCCGGTGACGAGTTTTATTTCGATTGGGTATTGGTTGCGTCTTTGAAAAAATGTTCTGAACTTTCCTAGTTGTTGAGTCTATAAGTAATGCAAACGAGTGGTTTTTGAAAGTTGGAAAACTTCATACGACGACTCCTGCCTTGTTGCTGTGTGGACGGGCTGCGTGGAGAACGAATTGGAGTTACATGTACAAGATTGAAGCATCAGGGCTGAATAGACCGTTAATCATGTAAAACACAGTCAACAGCATACAGTTTGAGAAGGGAGGTTTGGTCTAATCTTCGGACAGATTACAGTGTTTCTTGATTAGTCTTCTTACCCATCACAACATTATCATTTAGACTACATTGGGTCAAGGAACCACAAAAGCAATACTACTACTACTACTACTACTACTACTACTACTACTACTACTACTACTACTATTACTACTACTACTACTACTACTACTACTACTATTACTATTACTACTACTACTACTACTACTACTACTACTACTACTGTCCGCTGGACCTAAAGCAATAATCATGTAACGCAATGTCTGCTACGACTACTATACTGCTGTTGCTGTGGCCTGGTAGCTCATCTAATAACCTAATGCTATTATCCTATTAAAGGTTTTGACTTCGACTTCTCTCTCTCTCTCTCTCTCTCTCTCTCTCGCTCTCTCTCTCTCTCTCTCTCTCTCTCTCTCTCTCTCATTTGAAACCGTTGGAAGTATATGGCACTTGGGATCTTTGTTCTTTTAATATCAAAACCACAAACACTGTCAAGATGACTAAAGGCGCGTGACCTATGATGGTGATAGTGAGTGATAGGTGGGGGCAAGTTAACCACACGGATGGATAATGGGGCCGTCGGGAGGGGGGGGGGATGGGAAAGATGGCGGAGCGGTAAAGGGATTACAGACAGAGGCGAAAGAACAATGAACAGCGTTAAGAAGGAGTGCTGTATATAGGCACCACAAGACAAATCTCGGAGATGTCACCCAAAACACCCGGTTTTAAAGTTATAGAAACACCCGGTGTGACATCCTCACAGTTCCTAGTATCTTAGCTGGGCTGGGAGCGAATGGGAGCATTCTGATTGGTCGACGCGTTACAAAATTCGACGCATGCGCACAGTGCTATCATAGTCTTCGTAAGGGTTAGGGTTAGGGTTTGGGTTAGAGTTAAGAGTTTAGGGTTAGGGTTTGGGTTAGGGTTAGGGTTATGACGCCTAAGAACTTCGTGAAAAAGCCGGCCCGACATGACCTAGCGCATGCGCAAATGCGCTCGGATAAACTAGGAGACCCGGTGTCACATCCTTCAAGTTCCGGGTTTCCTAGTTTATCCGAGCGCATTTGCGCATGCGCTAGGTCATGTCGGGCCGGCTTTTTCACGAAGTTCTTAGGCGTCATAACCCTAACCCTAACCCAAACCCTAACCCTAAACTCTTAACTCTAACCCAAACCCTAACCCTAACCCTTACGAAGACTATGATAGCACTGTGCGCATGCGTCGAATTTTGTAACGCGTCGACCAATCAGAATGCTCCCATTCGCTCCCAGCCCAGCTAAGATACTAGGAACTGTGAGGATGTCACACCGGAACTTGAAGGATGTGACACCGGTATTGAGTCCCATTGCTTAAACATTGACTTAGTATGGTGAAAATGTCCATATATTATACGGCATGAACAATCGCACGAAATATCACACTTGGGAACAATAGCACGACTGTGCATCACAGTCTGAGGTCAGTGACCCCCCCAACCCCCACCTCCCTCACCGTCCCCTTCCATCCCATCCCCACCTTCCACACTATGAAAAGAAACGGAACTGCACTTTATTTAAATAAAGGGGAGACACAACGACCCTATCAAGGCGACAGAGACTTTGATTATCCGGTGTGTTTTAGACCTTGGCCCTACAGATAAAGGGATCGAAATGAACCGTTAAAACAGTTTTTTTTCCCTCGGTTGCATGTCGATGTGTCACTGGGTTTTTCAGTTTCAATCGAACTCCTGCTACGCTATCCAGCATTATATTTTGGTGGCAGGATAAAGCTCACGCGTAGGTCTTTCTGTCATGTTAACCCAACCCTCAGACCCCATTTTCATTATTTTTTACTATAGTTATGTTCAATGACCCGATAATTATAACGTAAGCTAATTTGGTATTTTACCACTGACGTCGTAGTCCGAGGCGTGACTGTGGGCACCGGTTGGATCCTTTGACTGTGGCCTAATACTATTTTAAGCATGGCTGTCGATGTACGGAGGCAAGCAGCTTGAGGAGCTCTCTGAACTAGAAAGTACGTAATACAAGAAAAAACCCTCCCCGCCCTCAACCTCTAATCTCCCTCACTGTGTGATCCTGTCTACCAATTGCACCTTCTGATGAGAGTATAAACTGAGGCCTAGTCTGTGCACGCACGCATTCCATCGCATTGACGATAACAGATCCTAACGCTCATGTCCTCGACGGGTGAAAGCCGGCTACACAAATACACCTAGCACGCACGAGGTCCCTTCTCCCATCCCCGGGCGCCCAAAGGCTGCAAGCGGGCGCCCAAAGACTGCAAGCGGGCGCTTCGGGCGGCTTGAGTGAGATCCTGTATTGGCCAGCGCCTTGAGCAGCTCTTGAGCTGGAAAACGATTACATAAAATAAAAATAAATTGTAGAAATATTCTCTTTGAAAGCTATTGGCAGATTGGGCATGTATAACTTCAGGTTTCAATAACCCTTGAGATTGTCGCCCTTCGTCTCCTTGAAAAAAGAAAAAAGTTTTCCACTGTAAAAATCGGTCGCTGAACTTTGAACTTTTTAAAACTGAACTTCTTTTTTTTTTCCTCAGTAGGTCATGTTTAGAATGTTTTTAAACACTCTCACATCACCTCCTTTTCTCTTTAAACGTTCCACCCCCACTCACCTTTTACCCCCCCCCCCCCCCATTTTTCTCTCACCTCCACACACACACCCATACCCTATTGTTAGGACACTATGAAATTAATATGGCTTTCCCCAAATCACCACATCCGGTACTGTCAATACGTGTATAGCAACACCAGCTGAAGTCAGTTTTATTTATTTAGTGTGTGTGGTTGTGTGTGCGTGCGTGTGTGTGTGTGTTTGTGTTGAGGAATGGCAAAAGTAGGATTTCAGACACTTCCAAAAGTTAGTTTTTGCGAAGGGCTCGAGAGTGTAAGTTGTCGGAAATTCCATCTTGACATTCATTACGTTGTTGTTATGACACCAGGTTTTAGTGAGCGGGGTTCTAAAAGTTTATAGTGACGAGGGGGCTTTCGGGGACGGGGGAAGGGGGAGAGAGAGAGGGGGGTCCTCGACCATTACTGACAGGGATTATGCCAATGTGGCAAAGAGGGTAGCGCGGTAGAGTGTGTGTATCCAATAGTACAGTAGTAAAGTCAATAAGGGCACTTTCTTCCACCCCACACACCAGCCCACGCCCACGTCACCAGCCCCTCACTCCTTCTACAATGGAAGTACACAAAGGGGGTGCCCCCTGCGCCCCTCATTACCTCAGTCTCACTCTTATCGCCTTCTCATCCTCATTGCATGCGCCTGGAATATATAGATGTTATTATTATTATTATTATTATTATTATTATTATTATTATTATTATTATTATTATTATTATTATTGACTCACATGCATAGCAATGATAGCCATGTGAATCTAAGTACTCATCCCCTCACCAAAAAAAACTTAAAAAATATATATTTTTGCAAATCTGTGCGAGATGAGTCCTAAATAGCCCAAAAATAATTTTGAAAAAAAACCACCCCACCCTCCTCCGTCTGTCTGTCCGCCGCCTGTCAGTGCAAAAACTTTAAAGTGGCTAAGTACTCAGAGCCTATTTCAACTATCGACTACCAAACGTGGTAAGATGGTGTATACCCATGAGACCTAAACAAAATATCGGTGAATGAATGACTTCATTTCAAGGTAAAGGTCACAGGGCCATCAAATGTTAGTTTCAAAAATTTCACTTTTTCACAAAATTTTTATTTTTTCTAGGTTATTAGGATTGAACTGATGATTCTTTGACGCATGATACATATCAATGTGACACACATACTTTGCAAATTTGGTCAATCCAACCCCAAGGTCAATGTCACTGGAGCTGTCCGAAGTCGGTTTGTATAGGTACTTTGAAGTGATCCTGACCCTAAACTATGAGAGATATTATGTCCAGACTTGTTGTATTTAGAGATGATAGATTGATCTTCGTATTTGTTCCGTTTTTTTGCGTTGATCTTGAAGGGCAGTGCCATTTTAGGCCTTGCAAAAACATACAAAAAATAGGTCATAGTATATTGGAATGGCTGTTTATTAAACCCATAGTATGCAACAACTTTGGGTTATTTGATCAGGCATGCGTGAGAGATCGCGTGAGGGTTAAGATCATCCCAAGGTCAAAATCATTGAAGGTCAAGGTTATTCCAAAGTCACAGTTTTTTGGGGCATAATACAATTTTTGCTGTGGTTTATTTCATATTACATGAGTGTATTTGGAGCCAGAGGTCATTGTCACCTCAAGGTCAAGAGCATAGAGCATAGAAAGACGGAAGTCGGTATTACTTTGCATTTTAATGCCACCATTTCATTTTATTTTTCCTGGTGCACTCATTTTCATGTTGAGTTCCAAAGGTGTATGTGAGTCAAATGGGCTTTGCCATTATTGTTTATTATTATTGTTGTTATTATTATTATTATGATGATGATGATGATGATGATGATGATGATGATGATGATGATGATGATGATGATGATGATGATGATGATGATGATGATGATGTTGTTGTTGTTATGATTGTTGTTGTTGTTGTCAGAACCGCAGTCTCATTACGGTTACCGCCACCAGAGAGCAGATTTGCACAGGAATTGATTTACACAGTTCCTATACAGTGTTTTTCTTCCCGCCGTGTCGCCACTCTTGGCCGTTAAAGACCCTAGCGGTTGTATCAATTTGCAGGTCGACTTGCTGTAAAGACATAACGACAGGGGCGTTAACAGTATTTTTTTGCTTCCTTTCGTGTCGCCATTGCGGTACATTAAAAGCCCAGCCATTGTGCCAACTCGCAGGTTTCATCAGCTGCATAAGCCTTATTTGTAGTTTTTATTTTTTTTTAAATAATTTAATCGTTCTTAAATTGCGATTTACCAGTTCCAGAGCTGCTGTTAAGGTGCTATCGGATACATTATCTAACCCAAGCCGCCTGAGACGCCCAATTGCTGCTGTAGGAACATCGTCTGACTCCTCCTTCCTCCCTCCCTCTAGGCCACTAGGCACAATCCTGGGTCAACGGGGATAGATGACAAAAGGACCTAGTGCTGGCATGCTGGGTGTATTTCCTGTAGCTGGCACTCGCCCGTCTAGGACATGAGCGTAAGGATCCGCAAAAGTCCCTGCGATGGAATGCGGGCAGACTAGACCTCGGTTTATGCTCCCATCCGAAGGATCGCAATAAATGATATTAGACAATTCATGACAACAAAATTCACGCTGTTGTCTTCCTATACCTTGTTTCACTGTAACACATTTCTATAGAACAGATCAAATGTCGGTCAGTAGTTGCAAAGCGCCCATGTGTGCATTCGGCCTCAGTAATGTTTTACTTGCAATTTCCGGTCACAGGGTTAAGGTAGATCGTCGTCCCGATCTGTGATTTATTTTCAACAGCGGAAACAACACATTAACATAAAGAGCAGTACTGTTTTTTTGTGAGAGAAGTGGAAAGGAGAGGAGCAACGGAGAAAGAATGGGGGGACAGGGAGAGAGGGGGGTGGGGGGGGGGTGCGAACAGAGAGGATATAAAGGATACATGTAGTTCAGTGATTGCAAACAAAAGATGTATTGAAAGATTGATTGAAAACGGAGGTATGGCGAGGGTAGTGGGAGGTGAAAAGCTATAGAACAGGAATCGCCTTGAGCAGCTCTTGAGCTGAAAATGCGCTGTAAAAGAACAGAAGAAGAGGTACTAGTACCCCCGTTGGGGTGCCGGGGGTTTCAGTATAAATAGTATCCCCACTTTCTGGAAATTTAGTGCTTTGAATTCCCACTGTCGCTGTCTTTCTCCTTTGCTCTTTCTCATTCCTGCTCTGTTCTATCAATCTGCTATACTATCTTCTTCGCTAGACCAGTCACCTACCTTTTTTCTTGAAAACTCTTCCGGGACAAGACTCCTTATTTGTGTATGACGGTCTGTTGGATCAGCTTGGGAATATTGGACGCTTTCTGCCAGGTGGTCACTAGGGCTTCCTATGATGTTTGTATTTAGCAATGTATGCATTTTTATATGTATGTGTTTCGTTGATAATTTATAATGATGTTTGTGTTCTATTTTGTTTTTGTAAACGGGGGTTCGATAAATTAGAGTACAGCCTCAGCGTCCCCTTCGTGGGATGTCTTTATTGTAAAATGACTGGCTGGTGGAAAGCTTTCAGTTTTACCACTAGGGTTGTTTCAGCATATCTGTTATGCGGATCAGGGGTTGTCCGGTCCTGATTTGGCTCAGAAGAGTCCGCTGGACCTAAAACAATAATCATGTAATGCAATGTAGGTACGGGTGAAGTTGATCGGTTAGTAAACTTGTTAAGTGATTTTTCAGTACCCATGACCTACCGAGGATCCACAGTGGGACCCGCCATACGATTAAAAAGTTCTGTGTGTGAGAGAGAGAGAGAGAGAGAGAGAGAGAGAGAGAGAGAGAGAGAGAGAGAGAGAGAGAGAGAGAGAGAGAGAGAGAGAGAGAGAGAGAGAGAGAGAGAGAGAGAGAGAGAGAGAGAGAGAGAGAGAGAGAGAGAGAGAGAGAGAGAGAGAGAGAGAGAGCATGCAAATTGCAAGGTGCCATCATAGGACACGTCAGAATAGCTCGGACTATAAGACGTGTTCGACTGCTATCACTTTATTCTGAGTGCGGAGTGGGTCAAGCAGATTCGAAGTGTTGTGCAAAACAGCATAGCTGGGGTTGCAATTTGTGATGGTTTCCATGCGCGCTATACCTGTTGCGTGACTTCCTTTGTGAATTGAACCTCCCCCCCCCCTTACCCCTCTCTATCGAGAACAGCTTATTACGTCACTGAATTTGGTTGTTTCCCTTCTCCATTTATATTTTTATATCGCACAACCATCTCTCTCTCTCTCTCTCTCTCTCTCTCTCTCTCTCTCTCTCTCTCTCTCTCTCTCTCTCTCTCTCTCTCTCTCTCTCTCTCTCTCTCTCTCTCTCTCTCCTATATATACACCAAAAGAGCTAAGTACTATTCTAAACCTCCATGGTTAGACACAGAATTGCAAAAAGCCATTAATTTTAGAAATTGTTTAAAGAAAAGTTGTAAAGAAGGTGAATAAAAAAAAGAACAGCAGAGAAATGCAGGAAGTTTACTCAAAAGAAAAAAAATGCATTTATTAAAAAAATAAAAATTAAAATTAGAGGAGTTGATCAATTGGATAGTAAAATAAATTATCTGCGCCACATATATTAACTATACAATTTATGGATATACTCTTTTTTTCAATAGGAATTGATCAGTTAGTAAAAAAATTAAATTATCTACGTCATATATATTAACGTATATATACAATTTATGAGTATACTTTTTTCCCTATAATGTTCAAGCAAAAGCTAAGGTTATATTCCTTTTCAAGAATGGTGATAGATACACCAAGAAGTTTATAAGATTGTACTTTATCAATTATTGTTTTGCACATTTTTAATGGAGGAAGTTTTATAGATGCCGTATTCGTGCATGTCATCTCTCTCGCTGAAATAAAAGCTTGTGGCATTCGTCGGCAGTTGTTTCACCTAGGTCTTTCCAGCGCAGTTAGCCGATACCTAAAATGTTCCATCAATAGTGGGCCAGCCCGTGGGCAAGTCCTTCTAATTTTCCGTCTGCAGTTAGGGTCCTGACATTCCAGGTTCCTATATCTATGTTGTCTTTTATCACATCCGTACTGGAGGCCAACAGAAGGCGCGGTCCTTGGTGACTCGGGCGACGTCCGATCCGATATGGAGCAAGCGGTTCTAGTCATACAATGGTGTGTCTTGAGCAAGAAGAACCTGAAACCCGCGATTTTAGTGTGGCTGGCCTTGTCCCCGAGCACGTGGTCGTTGAACCTATAGTAACGCGAGGTTCCTCAGCCCTCTTTCTCTGTAGAAGACTTTCGCCCAGTAATGCCGTGCTGACCTCACCCCTGTTTGTCGCCTCTTTCGACACGCCGGGAAACGTTGGGTCTATTCTATTCAGTGCCCGAACCCACAGAGTCTCTCGTACTAATGGGCATACTGCCTAGCAGGGCCGCCCAGACTTACTCAACCATGGTGGAGAGTGGACGTAAGCCTCGGTCATTCCTTGCTACGCAGTTTGACGACGACTACTACTACTACTACTACTATTACTACTATTACTACTACTACTACTACTACTACTATTACTACTACTACTACTACTACTACTACTACTACTACTATTACTACTATTACTACTACTTATTATAGTAGTAGTAGTATTGTAGTAGTTGTAGTAGTTGTAGTTATAGTTGTTGTAGGTAGTAAAAGAAGAAATGTAAAAAAGAAACTAATACTCTCAAGGCAAGAACGCATAATTATTTTGTTTTTGGATGCCTTTTATGTTGTCTGTTTTATTTGCTTGTCTCGTGAATAATACTAAATTTATGTTTACACCAATAAAAGCTGACGATTATTTAAAAATAAGTATTCCAGCCCTCTGGAATAAAATATACAATTTCAAACACCCACACAAAAAACACACACTTTTGGTTTATTAAAAAACTTGTCCAAGTGTGCAACACTGGCCAAGTATAAAAATAAGAGACATCAAGCACAACTATTTATATCAAAATCGAGTTAATTAAGAATTAGTAACGTTCATGATTAACCATTTCTGGTGAGAATAAGTCATGGTTAGAACACCTCTACTAACCCCAACCCTCACTATACCCGGTAAGGCCTTATGCTTTGGTATGGGGTAAGACAATACTGATAAAAGTGGATGTTATATACGCGCTTTTTTCCAAATCTCTTATCGGGCTCAATGCGCGGCGATCTGTACTCACATGGTTTTTTCCACTCAACAAAACACATATTTCATTAAAACACCTGGTGTAAAGGCAGAAAGATCGCTATTAGAAGACGGAATAGGTGTCGATTTTTTTTTCTTTTAATTTTTAGATCGACTGCATCCACTACCATTAATGAAAGGATGGAAAGAAACCGAAGTACCTGGAGAAAATCCTCGGTGACCTCAATAGTCTCGTACCTAAGGAACACAAAGTTCGCCCCTTGTGGGAATCGAACCCGCGACTTTCGGCTTAGGAAACCGGCGACTAATGCACAGCGCCACGAGGCCATCCCCCTACTAGAGGGGAGGTGAGCGTTGGTCTCGGCCAGTCTGAGGTACGCCAGGTTGTTCATGGCCTGTGATCAGGAGTGCAGTGCTTTTCACACCTCGGAAGGTCAGAGAGAGACAGACAGACAGACAGGGAGAAGATAAAAGAGGAGTAACGAGATGAAAGAACTCGTTGATGTATTCCTTCCGTTCTCTGTTGGAATTATTTGTGATGCGCACGTGCTCACTCACTCTCTCTCTCTCTCTCTCTCTCTCTCTCTCTCTCTCTCTCTCTTCCCCTCCCTCCTCTCTCTCTCTCTCTCGCTCTCTCTTTCTCTCTCTGTCTGCCTGCCTGGCTACACCCCACCCCCTCCTCTTTCTCTCTTCCTCTCTAAGAGAGACAGTGTATCTGCCTGTCCATATTTAGTATTGAATGATGAAATTGAGAGATTGGTCCCGTTGTCCCGTTTGAACATATATGTTTGTGTGTTGTAGAAGAATACATAGAGTGTTTTGTTCAACCATATTTGCAATAATGTAATAACGCTTATATTATATTTTTAGGATCATTTGTAGTCATAGGTTGCATGCATAGACTGTACATTCATATTTATATTGTTAACATTAACATTAGCTAATCGTTTTAAATGTTGAAATGTTCTCGAAACTTCTGATAAATGGTTTTTAAACCCTGTCTGAGGGCTGTGTTGCTAAAGACATCAAAAATCAAATTGTCAATTCTTTCTCTCTCTCTCTCTCTCTATGTCATCTCTCTATCACTCTCTCTCTCTCTCTCCTCTCTCTCTCTCTCTCTCTCTCTCTCTCGTTCTCTCTCTCTCCCTCCTGCCTCTACACCCACATGCCCCTCTCCTTTCCTCTCCTCTCTCCCTCCCTCCTCTCTCATCTTTCCTGCGATTTTATGTAAAATATATTGTGTACATCATTTTGTTTCTTTTACTCTCTAACGTTATTTTATATTTGGAGAAGATGTAAATTAGAGGGACATAGAGAAGAATAGAGGAGGTTAATGTAGATTATACATTACATTACATTACATGATTATTGCTTTAGGTCCAGCGGACTCTTCCGAGCCAAATCAGGACCGGACAATCCCTGATCCGCATAAAAGATCTGCTGAAACAACCCTAGTGGTAAAACTGAAAACTCTCCACCAGCCAGTCACTTTACAATAAAGACATCCCACGCAGGGGACGCTGAGGCTATACTCTAATTTATCGAAACCCCGTTTACAAAAACAAAATAGAATACAAACATCATTATAAATTATGAACAAAACACATACATATAAAATGCCTATATTGCTAAATAATAACATCATAGGAAGCCCTAGTGACCACCTGGCAGAAAGCGTCCAATATTCCCAAGCTGATCCAACAGACCTCACACACAAATAAGGAGTCTTGTCCCGGAAGAGTTTTCAAGAAAAAGGGTAGGTGACTGGTCTAGCGAAGAAGAAGATAGTATAGCAGATTGATAGAACAGAGCAGGAATGAGAAAGAGCCAATGAGAAAGACAGCGACAGTGGGAATTTAAAGCACTAAATTTCCAGAAAGTGGGGATACTATTTATACTGAAACCCCCGGCACCCCAACGGGGGTATGTAGATTATACTCAAACGACACCGGAACGTATAGGCGACTACTGGTCACATTATTTTGACACCAGCGAACCAGTTGATGGCATGGGGAAAATAATATGGTCAACGTTGGCCAATCCGTTGGCCCTACCAACTGAGCTATCCGGCCCCTGAGAGAGTGAGAGAGTGTGTGTGTGTGTGTGTGTGTGTGTGTGTGTGTGAGAGAGAGAGAGAGAGAGAGATCCATGAATGAAAGGGTCTTATCATTGTCGTCGTCGATACTGTCGTTGCCATCGTTGTTGATGAGCACTGCGACTTATATTTATGACTTTCATTAAGGAGTACAAAAGCAGGTATAGAAGGAGAAAAGAGAAAACGCATTTGATAAAAAACAACAAAACAAACAAAACCCAACTATATTGACTCCTTCTTAGTACAGGCGCTAGTACGGAATAGTGCAGTAGTACTGAATCACTTCTTCCAACGAAGTTCAATAATATTAGGCTCTTTAGATGTGCGGACCTTCCCGCCATTCCCGTAAGGAAACTGGTACTCTGTGACCATTTTTCCAATATGTATTTGCAAACATACTCGTTTTTCAACCTTCTGTCTGTCTATCTCTCATCTTTTGTCTATGTCTGATCCGTAAGTGTATACACGGCTGTAAATATTTATATTGTTTTTCTTCCTGGGCCTAACCGGGCATATAAATAGCTGTGAATAGGTTTTTGCTATTCTATTTTCTGTCTTTTTGTCATTTGTGTACATAGTTGTAAATAGTCTATTTTTGTCTTTTCTGTAATTTATGTACATAATTGTAAATAGTCTGTACCTTTACTGTCCTTTTGGTGTATTGTAGCAAAAGTGATGTTTCATCGAGTGCATGTATTTATATGTAATGACTATGTAAAGCGTGGTGAGTCTGGTCATAGGCTGGAGTACCCGCTATATAAAAATCCGTTATTATTATTATTATTATTATTATTATTATTATTATTATTATTATTATTATTATTATTATTATTATTATTATTATTATTATTATTATTATTATTATTATCTGTCTGTCTCTTTACCTACCTTGTTCCCAACAATGTGGAAGCCAGTCGTATCTGTTATCACGTCCTGATTGCGTGCATAGAAGGAATTCTGCCAAAGAGTTCTGACTGGATTAATTAATTTAGCTTTCCCGCTGTATCGTTCATACTTGTAAGTTGGTGGCGCCATCGGGTCCAATACAAATCTTAACGTTTGGAAGAAGGTTGAAACTGCAGGATGTTTGTGACCCGTTATAAAATGAAGATACAAAACAGTAAACACAGTAGTTGGCTAGTGTTAGTTTACAGTTAGTGGTAAATAAAATCGCAGACAGCAATTTTGTCAACGGACATAACTGAAAACTTGTTTGACAGACTCATTCATACTTGAGGTTTCCCAATAGCAGGGTCCTAGGATAAGAGAGCAAACTCGGGTGCTTAGCGAACATTATCGCGCACCCCCCGCTCTCTCAGCCTTTGTCAGATTTAACTGTTTGTGAAGGAACCGTGTCTTCAGCGGCAGCCAGCGAAGGCGTAAAATGTTTTATCACACGGAGAACATAATATTGGAGACTGCAGAGGTTTTAAGGGGTTGCAGTCGTTGTAGCGTCTTCTGCAAGGAAGCAGAAGAAGAGGGAGACAGAAAAAGATAAGGGTTGCTGAGAACAGAGAAAGATGGAGTACGCTGGTTAAATGATCATCTGTTGTGCACCAACGACCTTCGAGTTACGGTGTAGGATAGGATAGGATAAGATAGTCGTAATAGCAGATGGATCTCTCAGACTGCCGCAAAGTGAATTATTTATTTTACAGTGCATCACGTACTTTTGTAGGCTGGTTTTATCTTGCACAGTCAGGGTGAATGAAAGCATGACGGAAGAATTTGACCTATGAATTATTTTTCCTTATTAGCGAACTTCTTTTAATGAATGGACTCGTTGGGTGTGATGAGTCAAGAGCATTTCTAGAAAACCAGGTGCCCAGAGGAAATACAGTTCTCTGTCTGGGTGATTTTGACTGAGTACTAGAAGTGTGGATGAACTTTAGTGGATAGGTGTAGTGGTGGATGGACTACAGTGGATAGGTGTAGTGGTGGATGGACTACAGTGGATAGGTGTAGTGGTGGATGGACTATAGTAGATAGGTGTAGTGGTGGATGGACTATAGTGGATAGGTGTAGTGGTGGATGGATTATAGTGGATAGGTGTAGTGGTGGATGGACTATAGTGGATAGGTGTAGTGGTGGATGGATTATAGTAGATAGGTGTAGTGGTGGATGGACTATAGTAGATAGGTGTAGTGGTGGATGGACTATAGTAGATAGGTGTAGTGGTGGATGAACTATAGTAGATAGGTGTAGTGATGGATGGACTATAGTAGATAGGTGTAGTGGTGGATTGACTACAGTAGATAGGTGTAGTGGTGGATGGACTATAGTAGATATTTGTAGTGATGGATGGACTATAGTAGATAGATGTAGTGGTGGATGAACTATAGTAGATATGTGTAGTGATGGATGGACTATAGTAGATAGGTGTAGTGGTGGATTGACTACAGTAGATAGGTGTAGTGGTGGATGGACTATAGTAGATAGGTGTAGTGGTGGATGGACTATAGTAGATAGGTGTAGTGGTGAATGGACTATAGTAGATAGGTGTAGTGGTGGATGGACTATAGTAGATAGATGTATTGGTGGATGAACTATAGTAGATATGTGTAGTGATGGATGGACTACAGTAGATAGGTGTAGTGGTGGATTGACTATAGTAGATAGGTGTAGTGGTGAATGGACTATAGTAGATAGGTGTAGTGGTGGGTGGACTATAGTAGATAGGTGTAGTGGTGGATGGACTACAGTAGATAGGTGTAGTGGTGGATGAACTATAGTAGATAGGTGTAGTGGTGGATGGACTATAGTAGATAGGTGTAGTGGTGGATAGACTACAGTAGATAGGTGTAGTGGTGGATTGACTACAGTAGATAGGTGTAGTGGTGGATGAACTATAGTAGATAGGTGTAGTGGTGGATTGACTACAGTAGATAGGTGTAGTGGTGGATGAACTATAGTAGATAGGTGTAGTGGTGGATGGACTATAGTAGATAGGTGTAGTGGTGGATGGACTATAGTAGATAGGTGTAGTGGTGGATGGACTACAGTGGATAGGTGTAGTGGTGGATGGACTACAGTAGATAGGTGTAGTGGTGGATTGACTACAGTAGATAGGTGTAGTGGTGGATGGACTATAGTAGATAGGTGTAGTGGTGGATGGACTATAGTAGATAGGTGTAGTGGTGGATGGACTATAGTAGATAGGTGTAGTGGTGGATGGACTATAGTAGATAGGTGTAGTGGTGGATGGACTATAGTAGATAGGTGTAGTGGTGGATTGACTACAGTAGATAGGTGTAGTGGTGGATGGACTATAGTAGATAGGTGTAGTGGTGGATGGACTATAGTAGATAGGTGTAGTGGTGGATGGACTACAGTGGATAGGTGTAGTGGTGGATGGACTACAGTAGATAGGTGTAGTGGTGGATTGATGTCCAAAAAAGTGTGAACGATGTAGTTGTGTCATGTGAACATAATGTTAGTTGTGATGGATGTCGAAAAAAGTGTGCATTTGAAAAGGGATTGATATCTATATATAACTAAAGAAAATGATTTTTTTTTTAGATTTAAAAAAAAAAGTATGCATTTGAAAACGGATTGATATCTATATGTAACTGTAAAGAAAATGTGTTCGAAGATGGAATATTTATGTAGAACTATTCTGGGCTAAACAATTTTATATAGTTTGCTTTGTTCGTGAATTACTTTGCTGGTTAAATTACTTCCTATCTTATCATATCCTATCCCGTAACTCAAAAGTGGTTGGGGCACCACAGATGATCGTTTAACCAGCGTACTCCATCTTTCTCTGTTCTCAGCAAACCTTATGGCTTCGTTTAGTGTCAAACCAGTCCATTCTAGAATGTTGTCCTCCTAACTCTTTTTCTGTCTCCATCTTCTTCTGCCTCCTTGCACCGTGCTTTACATGATAGTTTTTGCAAGGCCTGATGCTCTGATGACGTGGACATACCATCGGAGTTTCAGTTTCTTCACCACTGTGAGCATGTCATCATGTTGTCCAATGGCTTGTGTTATGGTCTATCGGACTTCGTCGTTGGTGATGTGCTGGGTATAAGAAATGTCCAGAAGTCTTCTGTAGCCACTAATCTCCATGCTTTGTATTCTTCGTTGTAGATCTGTTGTGAGGGTCCATGTTTTGCAAGCGTATAGGAAGAAGGAGATGACAAGGGAGCGCAGCAGCCTTACCTTGGAATGTAGACTGATGGTCCTGTCTTTCCAAATGGGCTTCAACCTTGTCAAGGCAGCAGTTGTTTGTGCGATCCTGGAGAGGACTTCCTGTCGGGACCTATTGTCTGATATAATGGCTTCTAAATATTTGAAGCTATACACTGTATTGAGGGATTGGACTTTGATGTCCATGATTATGCCTTTGGTGTTGTTGGTCATCATTTTGGTCTTCTCTGCACTTATTTCCATTCCAAATGCTCTGGAGGTAGTGTCAAGTCTCTGTACCAGCTGTTCATGTTCTTGTTCCTCTTCAACCAATCCATCAATGTCATCCGCCAAACGGAGGTTGGAGATTGATCTGTCCCCTTTGCTGACTCTGCCTTCGTGATCTGCAATGGGCATCTGACATGATGCGCTCTAGGAAGATGTTGAAGAGTGTTGGAGAGAGTAGGCATCCTTGATGCACACCGATTGTTGTTCTGAACCAGTTCCCGATGGCGCTGTCGTGGAGGACTGCACTGGTAGTCTTGGCATACAGGCTTTTGATGAGTTCAATAATTTTAGGGCTGATGTTGTACACTCTCATGGTTGCCCACAGAGCTGCATGCCAGACTGGGTTAAACACTTTCTTGAAGTTTACAAACACATGATATAGATGATGTTGGTGCTGTAGGAATTTTTATTCTGAGGTTGAAAATCTGTTCAGTGGTACTTCGCCCTGCCCTGAATCCTGCTTGTTCTTCAGCTATGATTTGTTCAGCTTGGGGTTTCAACCTGTTGAGTATTATTTTCAGGTGGACCTTGCTGGGATGGCTGATGAGGCTGATGGTGCGGTAATTTTCACGCTCCTGAAGGTCATCCTTTTTGGGAAGAGTGATGACAAGGACTGGGTCCGTGGTGTAGGCCACTCATCACTCTGCAGATCTTGTTACAGATAATGGTGAGGGCGTCAATCATCGCTTCCCCTCCGGCTTGCAGCAATTCCGCGGGTATGTTGTCCATTCCCGCTGACTTCCCCTTCTTTAGTGATTGCACTGCTGCCTCAACTTCTTCTCTGAGAAATGGAAGGATTTCTTCCTCTTCTCTGTTCTGGGGACATGCTAGAAATGATAGGTCTCCGTTTGGTTTGTGGTTGTAAAGGTCAGAGCAATACTCTTTCCATCTATCCAAGATTTCTTGTTCTTCTGTAAGGCATATGCCAGACTTGCTTTGGATCGTGGAGACCTTCGGCTGTTTAACACTTGTCAGCTGCTTCACAATCTGGTAGGCCTACTTGCTGTTGTTCTTGTTAGACTGTTCTCTATTTCCTGGCATCCGTCCTGATTTGGCTCGAAAGAGTCCGCTGGACCTAAAGCAATAATTGTGTAATGTAATGCAATGTAGCTCCTTTACGTTGAAGTTAACGTCTTGAATTCTATTTATTCGTTATAAATATCAAAAAGAATAGTCGTGTTATTCTGAATTTATTGTGATACTTGTATGTTTATAAGTGTTGTGACATTTCTCTCTTGCTCATCTTGAGTGAACGATGAGGTAAGGAATATGTTTGTGTGCGTGTATGTGTTGAATTTAAATGTTTAAGAACTGTTAGCAAGCTCGTGTGAAGGTTGTATGAAACTTCTGGTAATAATGCGATAGTAGATGCCTAAAGAGTAAAGCACGCACAAAGGTTTATTACACAGACACACGGCGTGCCGGATTTGTGACTGATCCTAATGAAGAACGGGATCCAGTGGAGGCGCGAGGACTATCTGCGGAAGCCGACGGGAAAATTTATGGCTGACAAAATGCGAAGGGCGCTGTTTGCTGAATCGTTAGTCGGTGAAGCACTCGGCTGTGTACCTTAGGCTGATTTACGCCTTCGCGCCGATAACGGCCTGACGGTTAAAAGATTGAGTCGAGTGTTAGCTTTTTATTTATTAGCATTTCAAACGTGTAGAGAAAGTCGGAGAACCAGAAAACGCCGAAAGCCTGTTCATTCTCCTTCTCCCTGTCTCCATCTCCCCGTCTGTCTCTCTCTGTCTCTCTGTCTGTCTCTGTCTCTCATATTACATTAATATTAAAATCCAACTGTATATTGGATCAGTGCATGTAAATATAAGATAAACATTTGTTCGCTAGTTTCTTTATAATCAGTGTTGACGTATTTGTGATTAATTGTACTTGGCAATAATGTCAGTTACAGCCCGTGTGGAGGTGCCGGGGGTTCTGTCAGTGGTTGTAGAGGGGACAAAATAATGCATAAAATCGCAAAGCTAAAAAAAGGTTAAAAAAAAAGGTAACGGTGGTTCCATAGCCTTGTGGCCGTAGGGGAGCGTGATGTTGAAGATCACACTTATCTTGGGCCAGCGTAATGAGGATGATGCCCATCTCTCTCTCTCTCTCGCTGCTTTAACTTCCCCACCCTTAAGAGAGTAGGTACTCATTCACAGTTGAGTCAACTGGGGGCGTTGTTATTTGTCGCTTCACGGTTTGCGGTCACCCATCCAAGTGCTAACCGCACTGGACGGTGCTTAACTTGCGACACAGTAGCGAGTGCTCCAACCACTGCGCTATCCGACACCCCTAAAGCTAATCAGTACTAAAATTATTTTTTTCCAGCGATTAGACGTATAGATTATACTTTCAACTCTTAACCTACACACACACAAACGCACGCACGCACCCACACACACGCAAGCACCCACACACACGCAAGCACCCACGCACACCCACACACACAAACACACTCACACACACACACACACACACACACACAACACACACACACACCAGTGGAAGCAATTTGTTATTACAGTTGAGCGGTAAAGCGTACACAGTTGTATGTTGATGTTGACGAATTAAAAGTTAGCAGTAAGAAGTAAATCAAACTTTTACATTAGATACTTAGGCCGTGAAGACGCAGGAACAAAGTAGAACTTGATAAAAACAATAGGAACAAAGTCCACAGTCCAGAGTTTTGTGTGGTTAGATCACCGCACGTCGGGCCCATATCTAGTGTTCCTGCAAGTGTTTCCAATTCATGCGCCAACGTAGATACGAAACTCACGGCCCCCGAGATACAGAAATGAGATGGATAAGGCTGAAGTTCAAAAGTCCTGAATGTTGTATCACTGGGTCCTCTGTGGGCCCCTGAGGTCACTCGCTGCACCTGCTGGCAGGGTGCAGGTACCCCGGGTATAACTCCACCCTGTTCCTTTTAGCGTGTATAATAAGGCCAGTGGCGGCGACAATGAGAAAATACCCCCGACTGTTGTCTACAGAGAGGCTTATAGGGATCGCAGTGTAAGGAACACTCCCAACCCCTTATGTCTTCTAACATTTTAATTTTTAATCTCCCCTCTTTTTTTTGTAAAGACTGTTTTTTTAACCGACACTCTGCCCTGATAATAATGTAACCCAAACGAACTATTGAACTTCTTTCCATTATGTTACGTTCGAACGCGAACGCGCGTGTGTATGTATGTATGTGTGTGTGTGGTTTGTGTGTGTGTGTGTGTGTGGTGTTGCGTGTGCGTGCGTCCGTGCTCTTGCGTGCGCTCCGTCCCGTTTCCTAAATTGAGACTACTGACTTGTGTGCTTAGGAGGATGATGAGTGACATTTGGACGGGAGATAATCCTGTGAAAGTTTCACGCTACTGTAGCGAGCGCCACTGTGGGAGAGAGAGGAAGTGAGAGAGAAATGAATGGAAGGGGAGGGGGGGAACATAACAGCAGATACGTTGACCAATATCGAGCTACATTTGGAGGGGATATTATTCTGTCTGACACTACTGTAGAGTACGCCACGGTGGGGGATAAGCAAGACGCTAGCTGAGATCATCTAAAAACTTACAATACAACCAAAACGCTGTAGCCAGTACACGTAGCCACTAACAAACAAATGATGTCGACGAATCATCCCTGAACCACTCATACAGACACTTTCTTTTATCTCAACAAACATCATCCTAATTATCCACTCAGTCAAGGCTGAATAGACACTCGCAGAATAGACACTCGTGATGTATTTTCTGCTGCGCAGACAATTCCAGCCTTTCTGTTCTTGGGTCTGCAGAGATACTCAGGGTAGTTTCAGTGAGTAATACCCAAGGTAGATCCAGACACGCTTTGTCCTAGCAGGGACCTAGCAATGGAGAAATTGGGCTAATGCACTTTCTTTAATGCATCTCCACAACTATCACCGCAATTCTCCACTCAGTCAAGACTAAACAGACACTCGCCATGTCTTTACCGGAATGGCCCCTCAACACACAGACTTCAGTGTAGGCCTGCGCAGCGGACTGATACATTCAAGCAGTTTTCTTACTTTATCCCATCAACCATCATAGGACTGGTGGGTCAAGACCAAGCACGCGCCAGGTACGAAAAGATGGCACGAAATGGGCCATTGAACTTTCTTAATTCGCTCCATCAACCACCCATCAACAAACTCGGACAGCAGAGACCAAACAGGACATAATTTATAGCCATGCATTTATGAGCTAGAACATGGACTAATGGCTATGCAGTTTCTTGAATTTATTCTATCAGCCATCGTAAGGTCGGCTTGGTTCAAACTAGCATCTCCCACGCTGGCAATGATAATAATAAACTAGAACATGCTCTTTTCCAAAGTCGCCCTCACCAAGACGAGTTAACCAGTCAAGACTACAAAGCCCCCGTACACAGCGGGGCAGCTACTGTTAATCAGAATAAAGTCAGCTCCCTTGATTCCTAATAGGTCGTTCTCATCCTTCTTCTTATAATAATAATAATAAAAATAATAATAATAATAATAATAATAATAATAATAATAATAATAATAATAATAATAATAATAATAATAATAATAATACAGGATGCTATATACGCGCCTTTCCCCAAATCAATCAGGCTCAAAGCGCGGCGATCTATACCAACATACACGCTCACCTGTCTCATCCACCCTCACACACACCAAATACACATCCATCACTCAAACAGGTGGTGTAAAGGCAGGGAGATCGCTATTAGAAGACGGAAAGAAAATCGAATTTTTATTTTTGAAATTTTTATATTGACTGCATCCTGTACCATTATTGAAGGGAGGGAGGAAACCGGAGTGCCCGGAGAAAACCCACGGTGACCTCAATAGTCTCGTACCTAAGTCACATACGTTCGCCACTTGCGGGAATCGAACCCGCGACCTTCGGCATAGGAAACCGGGGACTTATCCACTGCGCCACGAGGCCATCTTCTTCTTCTTCTTCTCCTCCTTCTCCTTCTTGGTCTGTTTTGTTCTTTTTTTTCGTTGTTTTCCCACCGTTAAGCAGACTCCTTCACATAATAACCAGTCCCAACAAAGATAGTAACCGGACTCGACGATGCTTAACCTGGAAAAAGTCATGATCAATACGCTATCGCCACCTCACAAAGGTTGTGTCAAGCAAATGTAATTTAAAAACACAGCAAAATATGGTAGAAGACGAAGCAGAAGGAGAAGAAGAAGAAGAAGAAGAAGAAGAAGAAGAAGCCAGGATTATTGAACTGGGAGAGAAGAAGAAACGACCATTATACACGTCATTTTGCGTCAGGGACGGTGTTGGGTTCGAGCCTGACTTTTCTGTGGTTTCTGTCAGTAGTTCTTTGAGTCTGACATCCTCCTTTTATAATAGGTATTCACTTTTCGTTGACAGCAATCACTTTCCACATTTTATCAAAAGGAAGATGGGAATTGTCTCCCTTGAGGAAGGTGTGTATCTACAAAGTCCGCATTGCACCAATTCTTGTTTCTGCGCCAGACCAAATGGTCTGGTAAATATGTATGATGAGGGCTTTTTAGCCCAATTTTATTGTCCTTAACGCTCATGCAATAGGACGTTAAGCATCGTTTTTCGTTCGTTCTTGTTTCTGCGCTGCACTGGGGCGTTGAAGGTAAAAGACGGGCTGAATAACGTGCTCTTTATCTGTAATAATCATACAGCGTAACTGAGACTGAACGAGGCTTTCTCCCTCTCTCACAATAAATAGAAGGCCTTGTCTAGTCTCATCCACTGTATGGAGCGCTGTATGGCCTGCAACATCGCCTTGCAGCTCCAGGTCCACAGAGGCGGGAATCTTCTACAGATCTGAAGATGCCTCACCATAAATTAGCCAGTTTTCTCACTTAATTTATATCAGACCTACTTCCTCAGACCCTCCCAGTCTAGTCGCCTTCATCTGAGAGCCAAATTGAAATATTAAGCGATGTAGCAGTTACTACCGCACTCTTATGTACACATCGCAAGAGATTGTTTAATCAAAATATGCGGGAATTAAAAGAAATTAAAATAAAAAATCCACGAGTGAAACAGTTGTTGTTGTTGTTTTTGGAAAACTCCCCAACTTTAAAGTTCTTTCATAAAATAATTTCCGGATGACTAGAAGCCCTTGTAAAAAGATATTTCATGATATTTCATTGTTCTTATATAGCGCGCTTTTTAGCCCAAGAGCTGCTCAAGACGCTGGCGGAGACAGGATCTAAGTCGAGCCGCCCCAGGCTCCCATTTGTGAGCATAGAGCGTCTCAACCAGTATCTCTTCCTCTGCCCCGCTCTCCCTCCACGCTTACCTGCAAGGGGAAAAAAGAAGATTTATACCTGTAAACGGTCAGAGCAAGGGGTCATTGCTGTCGAACCTTGCAGTATGATTGACCAGGCTTGATGGCCTCTCCTTTGGCTTTTCTTGCTTATGATCTGCACAACAGTAGCTCATCATGGGAGTGGTACATGATGATGATGATGATGATGATGATGATGATGATGGTGATGATGATGATGATGATGATGATGATGATGATGATGATGATGATGATGATGATGATGATGATGATGATGATGATGAAGTTGTAATTTTTGAGTGCTGATGGTGATGATGAAGGTGGTTGATGATGGTGATGATGATGGTGATGGAGTTTCCATCTTTGATTGCTGAATGTGCCCAGATACTTATTATGACTCGCAGACTGTTTCGTTTAGGAAACTCGTGTAGTCTTTTCTTCTCAAAAAGCCTGGCGACTGATGCTATCAAAATCAATATTTTGCCTTCAATTATATATCTGAATACATAATACAGAATCCGTTATTGCCCCCATAAATATTTACTGAGGACAAGGAATTTATTTGCTGAGGACAGGGAAAGATGGAGTACGCTGGTTAAACGATCATCTGTGGAGCCCCTACGACCTCCGAGTTATGGGATAGAATAGGAAATATCTACAAGGAGTGTCCGTCAAGATAAACCTTAGAATGGACAACATGGTCGCAAGCTGATACAGTGTGAAATTGGCAGACACTATACTGTATGTTGTAGGGAAACTCCGGCCGACTACGGTCGGTATAACAGAACTAGGCTATAATACCGAACTACGCGTTTAGCTTTGGTTCGTGCACAGTATTCCGTAATACCCTGAGGTGGCGACTACTGCCAATTCCAGTGCAGTTGACTGACCACCTCTCCCTTAGCCCTGCCGTCGTCATCATTATGTAAGCCCCTAAGTTCTCATCACTCGAGCCAAGTCAAGCTGTGTGTGTGTGTGTGTGTGTGTGTGTGTGTGTGTGTGTGTGTATGTGTATGTGTGTGTGGTTTGTGGAGTGGGGGGAGGGGATGGGGAGGAGACGAAAATGTGGCCAATAAGACATGGGAAAAGAATAGGGAAATGTACATGGGAGATATGTTGTAGGGCTTGTTGGGGGCTGGTGTTTAAGCCACATGTGCGAAGTAAGAGTCTAACACGAAGAAGATGCAGGATTAGAAAGTCAAATAATTGCGGTGACAAAAAAATATAATATTATATGACATAGTGGTTGAAAAGTAACTCCCTATTGGCCATTGCTGACAACTTGTGGAAATGGTGCTGCCTTTTGTTGGAACGAAACGTACTGTGATATCTGCAGTGGTGGAATGTAACTGATGTCCTCTGATTTCATCCCATGGTGACGAGAGTGGCCTACAATAGCGTAGCGTTTAGAACTCAAGGCCGCGGGCCAAGGTCAAGATTTGCTACGTCACGAAAATTAGCCACGTGGCCACATAGACACAAACACGCGGAATAATGGCGACGTTTGAAAGATTTCCTGTGGTTGTCTTGAGCGTGGCATTACTTTTTTAACACATCACTGTCATCAGGCTACATGAAAACACACAGTATTTATTCACAAGTGTTAAGGCAATACTGAACATTTGCCCAAGTTGGCCTATTATGACTGAAAGTGAAATCTGGAAGTAGAAATCCCAAATCAAATTAAAAAAATCCCAGGGTATACATACCAATACGGAGAGAGAGAGAGAGAGAGAGAGAGAGAGAGAGAGAGAGAGAGAGAGAGAGAGAGAGAGACAGAGACAGAGACAGAGAGACAGAGAGAGAGACAGAGAGAGAGACAGAGAGAGAGAATCTGAATCCAAAAAGCACCTAACAAGAACGCTGCAGTTGCAAGAATTTTATAATATCATCATACAGCTAGGCCTATATTGTGCAGACAGTAGGCCTATGGAGTTATGTTACTTTCATAATTTACTGCAAACTTTGCGAGATGCAACTTAGTTTATCACATGAGAAACAAAAGTATCGAACAATGAAATAACCTTGTTCGTTTCTTACCTGATCGGGAGTGTAGAGGGATGGGAAAGACGATATGGCCCGATTCAGTGATTGATTTATTGTTTATCGCCTGGTTGATTTGATGATTAATTGATATTCTTAATTACCCTATTACTGTAAAGAATTAAAGAAGTAAATATAGAAAGAGATAAACAAACACTAGATAAAGAAAACAATACACTATAAAGTTATCAGACAAGAAAGACAACACCCCTCGTACTCTCGCGCAACGTTCATTTTACATACCCGAGTCCAGTCCAATTAACATTTATACACTTTTACTTAGGAAATAAACAAAGTCCGTAAATCCGTTCAGGTTCAATATTAGTTCAGAATCAATATTCACCCAGTTAACCAACAATAATCCCCCCCACAAACTATATAACCACACAAATACACGTACAACGAACAGGACAGACAAGTGGGTCACGTGACAAAGTACTTAGCTATCGTTCTTGTAGCTCTGATCTCCTGTGCTCTCTCAAATCGTCAATCCACTCCTCTGTCCTCTCCTTCTCTCAATCTGCACCGCCGCCTTCTGACTCTCTAGCTGTCTTGTCTCATCTTCTTCTTTCACCTTCATCTATTTCTCTTCTCAACTGTCGTTTTCTTAGTCTGCTTTTCCTCTACCTTACTCAATATCTCATAACTCCATTCCTTCTCAACACCTCACAGCTCCATTTCTCCTCAGCTGTACTATCAAGACGTAGCTCCTTTTCAGCTACACACAACTGCAGACGCACGACCACCTCCTTCGACAGCTATAGTCAGTCTCTAATTCATTATAATTATTTCTTTCAAGAACTACTGTGTGAGCACAACATACGTCACGCGACCACACAGACCCACTACGTACATACAGACACACAAACATAGAACATAGAACAGCACGAGCAACACGAAAACCCATTATCCATTTGTACTCTAAGCTTAATAATAATTATTAATGACGCTTATTTATAACATTGGTTAGTGTTTTTCATCCAGAATACAAAGACAACATATTCAGATAATATAGAACTTCTTTCCGTGACAATACCCCCCGCCTAAGTAGAAAACTCCCAGTTTTCAGGCGTATGCCAGAACCACATAATGCAAACATGTTTTACTTAAAGAAAACGAATTATTCTAAATAATTTATAACACCAAACTATTGTCTCTGTCACAGAAAATCTTCATGACGACTCCTCCAATAGGCAACAACACAAGTGTCTCTTTCACAAATGTCATCAAAATGTCTTTCATAATTCATCGCTCCATCATGTCATCACTCCTGCCATTGTTCTTGCTGATCCGCACACTATACTACACATTACACCAGTTGATCAACTTTTGAACGTGACAATACATCAGCGTGATTATTCATTGAACCACTAATGCTTTGAATACGGAATTTGAATTCCTGCAAAGATAATGACCAACGCATTAATCTTGCGTTCTTGTGCATGCTTTGCTTCAAATATTGCAATGGTTTGTGGTCTGTTTGAATGACAAAATCCTGACCATAGAGGTATCGCGAAAATTTTGCCAGAGCCCAAACGATTGCTAGACATTCACGCTCGACTGTTGAGTATCTCGCTTCGCGTTCTAGTACTTTTCGACTGGCATAGAGAATGGGATGCAGCAAACCATCGTTCTCTTGCAATAGAACCGCACCGATACCAGAGGCACTGGCATCAGTTCTCACCACAAATTCTTTTTTCAAATCTGGCAAGACAAGGACAGGTTTGGATGACAACATTTCTTGTATTGTTTTCAGGGATTTTTCACAATCCTCGGTCCACTTCACATTTTTTGGTCTATCACCCTTTGTGAGCTCAGTAAGAGGAGCTGTCAACGCCGCAAAATTTGGTACATATCTGCGATAATAGCTGAACAAACCTAGAACACTACGCACCTGTTTCTTTGTTTTAGGTATGCCAACTGACAAAATCTTTTTGATCTTTGAATCTTCAGGTTTCATTGCACCAGCACCAATGATGTGGCCAAGAAACTCCAATTCTCTGAATCCTGCGAATAGTTTTGTCGGCCGCGCTGTTAAACCATGAAAACGAAGTTTTCCCAACACGTCTCTGACAGACTGCACATGAGATTTCCAATCCTCCGAACTGATCAGAATATCGTCAAAGAAATTGAGTGCCGAATTCTCTTCTAATTTGAGCTTTCTCATCATTCTTGCGAATGTGGCCGGAGCGTTCACTAAACCAAATGGCATTTTTGTCCATTGAAACAAACCTTTAGGTGTTTGAAATGCAGTTTTGTGCTTGTCTTCCTTTTTAACCGGTAGCGGCCAATAACCTTTAGTGAGGTCTATTTTTGTAAACAGCTTGGAGGATGAAAGCCTAGTAAACAATTCTTCCTGATCTGGGATTGGCTCAGCGTCGAAAATTGCCTTTTTGCACCATCTTTTTTCTTAACGATCAGAAACGGTGATGAATATGCTGAGTTCGACGGTTCGATAACCCCGAGTGCTAACATTGACTCGACCTCCTTGTTCACTTCTTCAACCAAACTAAATGGTAAGGGATACATCTTTTGTCTGACTGGCTTATCAGTAGTCAAAGGAATTGTGTGTTCTTCCAAAGTGACATTGTTCCCTGGTTTATCTGTAAGGCAATCAGAAAATTCAGAAAACACTGCCTGAAGTTCCGACTTTTCTTTATGTGAAAGGGTAAGGTCATAATTCACATCGTGAACAGATTCATTTTTCACTGTGGGTATTGTAGGAATATGCATTACATCATCATCACAATCTTCTGAAATGACTGCAACTGAAGCCACTGGAATTTCAATCTTTTCATCCTCTGAATCTGACAGAGTACATATGACGTGATCCGAGCACGCTTCATCTTTCTGATGTGGAGATTCTGAGACAAGTGAACCAACGCAGACTGATGCTTTAGTAACACTAAGTTTGGACTTGTGTTCAACATTGTGAGATGACTGACTAAGGGAATCAGCTGGAGTTCGACAGTCATAACGCTTGAGCATGTTTGCGTGAAACACTTTTTCCTGACCTTTCATTGCAATCATGTAATCAACAGGACTGCGAACCGAAATGACCCGGAATGGTCCTAACCATTTCATGAGCAACTTGTTATGATTGTCTGGCAGTAGGACTAACACTTGATCTCCAACTCTGAATTTTCTCGACCTTGCTTTCTTGTCGTGATAGAATGTGTACTTAATGCTAGCTTTTGCAGCATGTTCCTGAGCAAGACGACAAGTTTGGGCCAGCTTATTCTGCAAATCAAAAATGTACTTGTAGACAGATTTTCCATTCTCATCCTTGACATCTTCACCTGACCAAATGTCCTTGAGCAAAGTCATGGGTCCTCTCGGCGATCTTCCAAACATTAATTCGAAAGGCGCAAATCCCGTGCTTTCATTGGGGAGTTCGCGGTATGCAAACAGCAAGGACGGTAAATACCTATCCCAATCACGAGGCCTTTCCGCTGCAACTCGACGAATCATTGTCTTCAATACACCATTGAATCGTTCAACTCTGCCATTCGCTTGTGCATGATATGGTGTAGTTCTCAATGGCTTAACTGACAGCAATCTGTAAAGTTCTTTCATCAAATCCGACACAAACTGTTTTCCGTTATCCGACAATATCTCCTGTGGAAAACCCATTCTTGCAAAGATAGATAACAAAGCTTCTGCAATTGTAACCGAGTCAATGGATTTTAAAGGAATGGCTTCAGGAAACCGCGTTGCCATGTCAACCAAAGTTAGCACATATTTGTGTCCTGATGCAGAAGATGGCTTTATTTCTCCAATCAAATCGATGGCGACTCGTTTAAATGGCTCTTCAATCCTAGGCATCTGCATCAATGGAACTGGAGGAACTCTACCTTTGTGTGAAGTCCGTTGACAGATGTCGCAAGTCTGACAGTAACGGGTGACATCCTTTCTCACTGTAGGCCAGAAGAAAGCAGCCATAACTCTTGCCAAGGTGCGACGTACTCCGGAATGACCTAACAATGGCGCGTCGTGGGCCGCTATCAAAACGGAATTTCGCAACGGAGCTGGTACCATCAGCTGTGTTGTCACATCACCGTCATGTTCAAATTCACGGTACAAAATTCCATTCAACAGTCGGTATCTAACAGACTTCTTTGCACCTTTCTGAAACACATTACCATCTGTGGCAAGTTTAAAAAACTTATCAAACAACTTCTCTTTTGTCTGCATATCAACAAGCTCGTGTGGACCAACCTGAATATCTGGCAGTTTGGGAACAACCAACGGTTTAGGCTTAGCGCGTTCAGAAATTGCTCTAGCTCTGGTTGTGACCGCATTTGCAACGTCTGATCTCTTACTACTACTGACCACTGGTAGATCACAGACTCCAGGGATATTTCCAACGATGAGATCGGCACAAGGATCATCCAAAATGCAACACTTCAGTCTACCTCTGTAGAAGGGTGTGTCGACATTCACCAGAGCCATGGGGTAGATTTCTGTGTTTCCTCCAAATGTTTTACAGGACATTTTTTCTCCAGTTAGCCAAGAATCATCAACAAGACATTTCCTAATTCCTGCTGTGGTACAACCTGTGTCCCTAAGAACGCTGACCGCTCTTCCCTGAACACTACCTTCACTAAGATGTAGTTCACCAATCATTGGAGCTACACTGCTAGCAGCTGTTGTAGCCTTAGCAGTTGTACAAAACTGTAAGTCACTACCAGTAAATTTTCTGTCCGACTCAACTTCACTCAAACTGTCGACAAATACTGACAGATTGCCCAAAATCAAATCAGTTACATGATTTCTAATCACACATGCGACTACTTTTCCTGCAAAATATTTTGTGTCAATGTGAATCAATGCGAGTGGGAAAGTTTCTGAGGATCCAGAAAAACTCTTGCATGTGAGTGTTTTTCCTGTTAGTTGTGATTTATCCACCAAAGAAGAATCCACACCAACTACTTGGCAACCAGTGTCGCGCATGATTTTAACAGCCTTATCATTCACAAACCCTACTTCATATATAATAGAAGAAGGCGTATGATCACAACTTTGTGATTTGGGACCCATCTCAGGAGTTTTTGCTTTGGTCAAAATAACTCGCGATGGAGTATCAATGTATGCTCTATCAGTGACCTGTACCGCAACCGCTGATGATGGTGAATTACGGCAGTACTTCATTGTATGCCCTTTTCTTTTGCATCTGTAGCAAATTTTCGTAGCCCAAGTTCGGGGATTTTCATTACCAGACGCACTGGGTGCCACTTTGTTGTCTGTGCTTGTCTTAGGCTGAGAAGTATCACTCTCACATTTGCTACCTTCACCAGTATTACGATTAGTTGCAGGAGTGTTCCCCCTGAAACCACGACCTCGACCACGATAGTGCTGAGCTCCACCACCTCTACTGAAATTTCTATTTGTAGCGGTTGTTTCAGCAGCTGATGCCACACCAAACAGACTTTGTGCTTTACAAGCCAATGATTTGCCTTTGTTTGCCTCACGATAAGCTTCACCTATCTCCGCCAATTCATCGAGAGTCTTAGGTTTTCTCAATTTCAAATGTGTCACCAGTTCTCTAGAGCAAACATGATGTATCTGTTCTTGCATAAGAAGAAACAAGACCTTGTCATCCGAAGGTGAAATTTCAGCTAACTCAAACCATCTATCAATCAAACGCTTCGCTCGAGTGACAAATACTGAAAACGACTCTTCAGACTCAGGATGACACTGTCGAAAACGCTCCCTAAACCCTTCCTGAGTACATTGGAACCTTTTCAGTAATTCTACCTTAAAGGTTTTGTAATCCATAGCCTTGGTCCCTAAACATCTGTACACGTCTAGTCCCGCACCACTAAGCAAACTAGCTAAAGCAGTTGACCAGGTTTTTGTCTTCCAACCCATGAGAGTAGCATGTTGTTCAAATCGGAATAAGAAAGAATCCATATCATCATTCTTTTGATCAAACCTTGGCAAACGAGGACTATATCCACGAGTGAATCCTGACTGGCCATTAGAATCGTTCAAATCATCCTCATGATCCTCCTCTAAATCATCCGCCATAAACTCCGAATGGGACACATTGCCTTTTAAACGCTGACTCATTTCTAACTTTTGCCTAGACAAATCCAGCTTTGCCTGATTTTCTTTCTGTTTCAACGATAATGCAGCCTCTTGCTTTGCTATCTCTGCCTTTACTTTACTTTCTTCTAACACAATCTTGTGCTTGAGATCCTCAGCAGCTCGTTTTTCTAACATTCTCTCTTCATGATCTCTCTGAGCAGCAGCAGCTTTTTCATGCAAGTCTTTCAATTGCCTCTCATGTTCTCTTTTTAACCGTCTTTCTTCCCGTTGTTCTGCATTATATGCCTCTTTCTGAGTTTGAACATAATCCCGCATTTCCTTATCTTTAAGTCCTAACGCTTCTGCCTCCGCGATGAACTGTTTAATCTGTTCTGACGCCATAATGAGCGAAAAAAAAAATAAATATAAACGATAGTTATGTCGACTGTACAAGAAATGTTGCAGACAAACCTCAAATCGTATGCGTTATTTCGATTCCTCAAAAAATATATATGTACAAAATAGGACTCAGCTAGCTCCAAACATGATCACTACAAGTGTGGAAAGTTTATGTGTGCAAATCTACACCACTGAATACAAAAGTTTATATATTTACAAATCAAATATGCACTAATCACAAACAGTGCCTAATCAAGCTGACGAGTTGTCACGGTTTAGTACAAGATCAAGTAATTATACTCTACAGTACAACACATGGGCTAACATGATAAACATTCAGAATTAGATCAAATCTCAATTATGTAATAATTTAGTGTTGAAAAAGCAAATACATGTCTTGAGAGATTTCTTCAAAATAGAATAGAAATATACTTGAATCCTCTGCTGATGAAACAAGAAATTAAAATATATATCAATTAAAAGGATTTTTTTCTCAAAAAGTATTTACAAGTAATTTACACTCTGTAATTCTTAGCAATTTATTATTTTACTAAACACCAAAAAAAAAATTGCTAGTTGAAGTTTTTTTTTTTAAAAATCAACAATTAATGGAAAAGTTACAAGGATGAAAATTATCACTTTTGAAAAGTATTCCGTTTGCTACATACTAAATCACAGTAATATAAACAATTTTTAAAAGAGATATTTGTTAAAAGTTAAACTTAATCAACAAGGAAACAAGATGACATCCGAAAACTAGCACAATAGAAATCCCCCCTCTATCAAAATTTTCAATGTGGTCGCCGCTATTGGCCTAGGTTTACCAGATTCCCATCAACAGTTACGTCCCCTATCAAAATCCACTATCAACAACGTATACAAAGGGTGCACAATAACGAAGTTCAGGGTCACCAAATGTAAAGAATTAAAGAAGTAAATATAGAAAGAGATAAACAAACACTAGATAAAGAAAACAATACACTATAAAGTTATCAGACAAGAAAGACAACACCCCTCGTACTCTCGCGCAACGTTCATTTTACATACCCGAGTCCAGTCCAATTAACATTTATACACTTTTACTTAGGAAATAAACAAAGTCCGTAAATCCGTTCAGGTTCAATATTAGTTCAGAATCAATATTCACCCAGTTAACCAACAATAATCCCCCCCCCACAAACTATATAACCACACAAATACACGTACAACGAACAGGACAGACAAGTGGGTCACGTGACAAAGTACTTAGCTATCGTTCTTGTAGCTCTGATCTCCTGTGCTCTCTCAAATCGTCAATCCACTCCTCTGTCCTCTCCTTCTCTCAATCTGCACCGCCGCCTTCTGACTCTCTAGCTGTCTTGTCTCATCTTCTTCTTTCACCTTCATCTATTTCTCTTCTCAACTGTCGTTTTCTTCGTCTGCTTTTCCTCTACCTTACTCAATATCTCATAACTCCATTCCTTCTCAACACCTCACAGCTCCATTTCTCCTCAGCTGTACTATCAAGACGTAGCTCCTTTTCAGCTACACACAACTGCAGACGCACGACCACCTCCTTCGACAGCTATAGTCAGTCTCTAATTCATTATAATTATTTCTTTCAAGAACTACTGTGTGAGCACAACATACGTCACGCGACCACACAGACCCACTACGTACATACAGACACACAAACATAGAACATAGAACAGCACGAGCAACACGAAAACCCATTATCCATTTGTACTCTAAGCTTAATAATAATTATTAATGACGCTTATTTATAACATTGGTTAGTGTTTTTCATCCAGAATACAAAGACAACATATTCAGATAATATAGAACTTCTTTCCGTGACAATTACCTTCATGTTTTTTTTTTAACTGTCGGCGGTGAGTGTTCGTGATGTGTGTTTTTGTGTGTTGTGTGTTTGGTTTATGCTTGTATGGTAGGACATGTGCTTATAAGATCGTGTGACAATGTTATGATACCTTGTTTCACATTTCACTGTTTTTAAACTTTTTTTTTTTAAACAAAAAATGAGCTGCTTCTAAATCTTGTAATTGCCTTATGTGGATAAATAAAGTTGTATTGAACTGAATTGAAAGGATCGGGATTTCTTGCAGTCGGTCGGTCAAATACGAAGTACTTGATACACAAAAACTTCGGATTCTTTGGTGTTAATTTAGCCGTTTGAGGAGTAAAATTGTTACATCCGCAGGCATGTACCCATCTTTCAAACTCTGTTCTTTTCTTTTAGGAGTCAGGAAATCGGAAAAATACTACATCTGTCATGTAATCTTTGAATGAATAGCGTTCATCGCTATTGCAAGTACCATGGCTACCAGCATGTTTGTGTCGATGACGCAAAGGATTGTGGGAATGAATCTATTTTTAACATGGGGCTTGACCTTGGCCCGCGGCCTTGAGCTCTAAACGCTACGCTATGGGCCGTCGCTTGACACTGCGGGAGCGAGCTACGCCATAAAACTGACGCAAGCCCAAGTGCCAGGAGACGAGTGCCACTGCGGGTTGTTGTCGTCACCGAGAGAGTAAATCGGAGATCAGCAATGCTAGTCGACCACTGTAAGTTAGGGTCGCAGTACATTGTGCATCGTGCAAAATGCAGTTCCCTTTACCCAAACGTTATGTTATAAACAACTTTCCAAAGGGACCTGCTTTTCACAAAACCTGGTAGACCAGCAAATAATGACACAGGAGTAAAATAATTGCAGTAGCAAGAAGAAGAAGAAGAAAAAGAAGAGACAAAATCATCACAAACAAGTAAACGACAACAGTGGCAAACCTGGAGCCGTGATATATCAGGGGATGGAATCAATCAGCGAAGTCATTACCATCCAGACGGAAAAGACAAAATAATCAGGAAGAAGTAAAACAATCACAGTGGTTTGAAGGAGAGCCAAAATAACCACAGCAGAAAGACAGAGAGAGAGAGAGAGAGAGAGAGAGAGAGAGAGAGAGAGAGAGAGAGAGAGAGAGAGAGAGAGAGAGAGAGAGAGAGAGAGAGAGAGATCAGAACTCGTATCAGACGACAACGCACGCACACAAGTATATAAAACACCAAGTAAAACACCAAGACAGAGAGAGAGAGAGAGAGAGAGAGAGAGAGAGAGAGAGAGATCAGAACTCGTATACACACACGCACGCACACAAGTATATAAAACACCAAGTAAAACACCAAGACAGAGAGAGAGAGAGAGAGAGAGAGAGAGAGAGAGAGAGAGAGAGAGAGAGAGAGAGAGAGAGAGAGAGAGAGAGAGAGAGAGAGACACATACAGAGAGAGACAGAGAGAGAGAGAGAGAGAGAGAGAGAGAGAGAGAGAGAGAGAGAGAGAGAGAGAGAAGAACTCGTATACACACACGCACGCACACAAGTATGTAAAACACCAAGACTGGGTTTTGCTAAGAATGTAGGAATCGGAAAGTGATTTTTGACAGAAAAGGGTTAGGGCAAAGGTTAGGGATAGCTCTACAACTAACCCTTACCCGAACCCTTTTCTAAAAGGTTGACCTAGTTCGTCTCGTATAGGCGACGAAATAGGTCGAATTTTGGTCAAAATTTCTCCGAAAATTGACTGTATTTTCTCCGTCCCGGATAGAGCACTCATGTGTACTTAAAACACTCTCACGCACTACAACTGCACTCCCATGCACTAAAAGAGCACTCCTGTGTACTTAGAAAAAGTGGGTGGCTGGAAAACACTAGGTGGCTAATACACTCACCCATTTCCTGCATAAAAAGCAAGGTTAGTCACCCATTTCAAGGCTTATGCCTCCGCACGGACGCATACATACGTACATACATGCACACGTTCACACATACACAACAACGGGAAAGTTGAAGGTGTGATGTGCAAGGGGGATGGGAGCCAAGACAATGGTGCGGTTGGGTGGACGACGTCTTCACGGCTCGGTGAACGCAGGTTGCTTTGATTTGTCACGCCTCATCATAGCAGACGTCTGCTGACTACCAGCCTTTCTGCGTCGCTACTCATCATATCTTGCATTGAATGTGAACGTTGATACCTTAGCCTTTCGTATTTCCAGATTTGTCTTCAAATACTTTGAAATAGTCAGGCGAATCGGAACGAGCCAAATGCCGGTCTGGGGGTCGGTCTCTCGGTCCGTCTGAAGCCATGTCTCAAGGACCACTGTTCGGGTTTTGACTAAACTTCGTAGGAACATTACCCAAGTTAGTGGCCTGGTCAATTTTTGTTTTTTGCTCGCAGATAGTACAGATGGTGGCCAATCATTCCAAGTTTTCCATTTTGCTTCTTCAGGATAAAACTGAGTCAAACACCGCCAAGAAAAATAACTCTTTCCAAAATGCTTTTTAAAAATTCATCTGTATATGTATGCGAGTGTCTGGGAATACGTTGGACTGGTTTTCCGTCTTGTTTATAACGAAGATCTGCTTCCAAGATAGTATGCACTGCTTACTCATCACCCTTTGCACTTCATTTTCTTATTGCGCATCTTCCAACAGTGCAGTACACAACTTGTAGTCTATCTCGCTATTCATCATTTACTGTAATTATTGTTCTTATAGCACGCTTGTCCAGCTGAAGGCTTCTGGCAGAATGGGGAGGAGAGAGACAGAGGCAGACAGTCAAATAGAGACAGTGAGAGAGATAGAGAGAACGGGGGAGAAGAGAGTGGTGGGTGAGACGAAAAGCTGCCTGCAGATAGATGATGATGATGATGATGATGATGATGATGATGATGATGATGATGATGATGATGATGATGATGATGAAGGCTGCTCGAAGCGCGTGAAGAAGAAGAAGGAAGAAAGAAAGAAAGAAATAGAAGAAGAAGGAGAAGGAGGAGGAGGAGGAGGAACAGGAATAGGGACATTTTGCATGGCTACAAAACGAACTTGCCCTGTTAGCAGCATTTGAAGAGTGTCTTCGGAACTCGACGTAGGTTGGTTGTTTATTATTATTATTATTATTATTATTATTATTATTATTATTATTATTATTATTATTATTATTATTATTATTATTATTATTATTAAATTATTATTGTTGTCTGCTTTGCATTTTTTGGAGAACGTGTCAAATTAAAGTCAAACAAATACATTTGCCGAAACTTATGTCGTTCTTTTTCATTTTCATCCTTTTGTCTTTTTTCTTATACGTGCGCGCAGTTGGCTCAGTGATGATTCACAACTTACCCATTCCCGTTGCTCCGCCATGCAGCCAAACAAACTGTGGGTACTATTTTTTTCGCATGAAGATATACCCCCCACCCCCACCCCTCCACCTCCGAGGATTTTTTCAGGCGCTTTCTAATGCTTTGGAAATTCAGTCCCTTGGTTTTCAGCAAACCCAGCCGATACAACATTGGAGAATGGACTGGCTTGACACTGAGCGAAACTATGAGGGTTGCTGAGGACAGAGAAAGATGGACTACGCTGTTTAAACGATCATTTGTGGTGCCCCAACGATTTTCGAGTTCGAGATAGGATAGGATAGGATAGGATAGGATAGCCGATACACTGACGAGCTGAGAGCACAACGAAAGCTGCCGTCCGCGCTAACCGGAGAAATCCCCCCTCCCCTCCCCTCCCCAATCCCATCCTCCCTCACCCCCTCCCCCCATAAAGCGGTTACGTAAGTTTTATTAAGTTCAATTCCATTCCATCCAATCTGTCATTAAAAAGGTAGCCGATATGAGACAATTAACGTTAAACCGTCAAAACACGTGAACTATTTGAGTTTTTAAGTTTTAGTTGAGTTTTTAACTAAGCGGCAAAATGGATAAATTATCCAGACACGCCTTGCTCTAAAAGACTTGATCAGGAGTTAGAATCCTGACTGCTGAATTTTCTACATATTATGCAACTCTGTAAAACAACTTTAAAAAAATTACTTTTCAAATATTTAATGTTATAGTTTAGAGAGCAAAATCTCATCGTCAATGGCCTAGTAATTCAGCTGATAGTGATATGGTTTCCTATGCCGAAGGTCGTGGATTCCAACCCCGCATGGGACTTAAGTACGAAACTTTCAGGTCACCGAGGGTTCTCTCCGGGTACTCCGGTTTCTTTCCTCCCTTCAGTAGGGGTATTGGATGCAGTCTGTCAAAAATGTCAAAATAAATTTCGATTTCCTTTCCGTCTTGGCGACATGCCTTCACACTACATGTTTGAGCGATGACTGTGTGTTTGTTGTGTATGTAGGAGTGTCTGTAACATGTGAGCGTGTATGTTGGTTACAGATCGCCGCGCTTTGAGTCTGATTTAGGAATAAGGCGCGTATAACATCTATGATGATGATGATGATGATGATGATGATCATGATAATGATCATGATGATTGACCCTGTAGGCATTACCATTGGAGGTGGGCGACAGCGTCACAGTCAAAGGGGATGGATGACTGCAACAGATGGAGTGTTGTGGCGGGCTGCAAGGGCATGAACTGAGGCGTCAGCCATCCGTAGCAGAGGTCAGGACTGACCTGCAGCTGATCCACACTACACCCACTTTTGTTTTCCTGGCCTGTCACCGCAGACGTTTCACCGCTATATCATTTCACGTTTCACCACGCTACAGCTGGCTGCTTATTCTGACTGAGGCAGATCGCTACTACAGGGCGTGTCTGTCAGCAAGGGTGTCGCAAACCTGGGTGTTACTGGGTGATCACTACTGATGAAGGACTTCCTTGACTTTCATGACTTACCCCAGAACATGGTTTTATTTCAATAAAAAAAACCTAAGGTACACCATTTACTTCCAACACTTCACAAACACATAACACGTTTTTCCAAGTTCGATTATTTTATTATATTCCGTTCATTTTTTCTTCGAAATCGGAACGATAATTTGGCGATACTTTTCCGTCGTGGTTACCGAAAATAATGTTTGTTTGGTTTTTTACTTAGCTTTCTATTTTCGTCCTCGTTGAAATCGTTGTTAACAAATGAAGAAACCAGTCTTTAGATGAGTTGTAGAAAAGTTCATAGGAGCTGGAACTTGACGTCGATGTCACCGTTAGATCTAAAGGCTGTCCGTGACCCACCAGTGACTTCTGTAGCCCTCGTTAACGTACAGTTCCATCTTAGAATCAGTCACTCCGATCATAAGCAATACGTCAGTGAAGAATCCAGTGCCAGTCTCAAAGATGACATCGTCACGTAGATCCAAGACGATTCATACCACAGAATAAAAAACACCTGCCGAACAAAACTAGTCTTAGAAATCTGCATGAAAATTATTTTCATACAAACTTAAACTCCTTCAGGTCCGGCTCTGCTTGGAAAAACATGTTACGATTAATCAACACATCAGTCCCCTGAAAACCAACTGCATTCAGACGAACCAAATATCTTTCTCTGGAAAAGAAATGCATTCAAACGAACAAACTATTTTTCTCCTCTGTAAAACAAATGCATTCAATGAACAAACTATCTCACTACTCTGGAAAACAATGCATTCAATGAACAAACTATTTTCCTCCTCTGAAAAATACATATATTCAATGAACAAATCATCACACTTTTCAATCTTCTCGGGAAATGATCTTGAATGAAGAAAAATCTAAATATTTACCCTACGGTGCCAGAATTCAGCTAAAGCTGATCAAACGTCGAGGAACAACTATCTTCCTGGCCCAACCACATCTGACATCATTCAGCCTCCAGCTAAACTGTCGTTGGCACCCCACAGAATAAGTTGCCTCGGAGCTTGGGTAGAATCCTCCCTGTCCAGTCTAGATCTCTTTCCCAACTGATTGACAGTTTTCCTAACCGATTTCGCCTCTGTTTCATTTTACTAAGGTTACCATACTTTTATCATTAAAACAACCAATGAAAATTTCCCAACGCAAACAAATGACCTATCACCTCAAATATTATATTTTATAAAATTAATAGTTCACAACCTCTTTTCTTTCCCTAAAATTTTATTATTGGCATTAATCACAATCTTTCACACAAAAGAATTATCGAAAAAAAATCGTCCATTTTATTCTTTTCCAGGAATAAAAAAAATGGCGATTGACACGCAGCAAAATTGACGTCATATTTTTAAATCTAGCACAGGCACTCTATAAAACAATTTGCACTTGGAAAAATAAAAATACTCGCGAGCGTTTCGTTTCGCGACATTACGCCCCTCCTCTTGAGCTGAAACATCCATGTTTAAGCTATTCTTTTACAAGTGCAGTCGACTCAAATAGTCTGCGCCAACGTTGTCTTTCCCTTTGATAACTTTGACTGTGAAAGAATACTGTTGCAGCTGGAGAGCCCACCTCATTAGCCGACCATTCTCAGTCTTGGTTTTCTGCAAATATGTGAGTGGTTGGTGGTCCGTCTCCAAAGTGAAATGTGTTGAGTACAGGTACTGTTCAAACTTCTTGACAGCCCATACCACTCCCAAACACTCCTTTTCGATGGTCGAGTAGTTTTTCTCTGCACGGTTAAGCTTCTTGCTTGCATAGGCTACTGGCTGTAACCCTTGCCCTTGATCTTGCAGTAAAACTGCTCCCACTGCAACATCTGATGCGTCACTCCTCAGAGTAAATGGTTTGCTGACGTCAGGTAGCAATAACACTGGTTTGCTTACCAAGCAATCTTTGAGTTTAACGAATGCTGCTTCACATTTTTCATCCCAGGCCACTTTTTCTGGTAGACCTTTCTTCGTCAAATCAGTCAACGGAGCGCTGATTTCCGCATAGTTGCTGATGTATTTCCTGTAGAACCCCACTAGTCCTAGGAATGCTCTGACTTCCTTCTTTGTGATCGGTCTGCTGGCTGACCTGATTTTCTCAGTTTTGTCATCATCAGGCATGACTGTGCCTCCACCCACATGATGACCCAAATAGTCTAACTCCCCGAAACCAAAGTAGCACTTAGAGGGTTTCGCTGTAAGACCTGCCTCCTCCAACCTTTTCAACACAGCATCAATGGCCTCTACATGCTGTTCCCATGTTTCAGTGGCAATGATGATGTCATCAATGAAATGTTCAATATCATCACGCTTCAGAGGTTCAAGTAACTTGCGCATCATACGAGTGAAAATAGAACTCGCAGTCTTGATACCAAATGGAAGATACGCGAAACAGTACTGTCCCATGGGTGTACTAAACGCTGTTTTCGGTTTATCCTCTTCTTTGACTGGTATTTGCCAATACCCTTTCGTCAAATCTATCTTTGACAAATAGCGTGCTTTCTGCAATTTTGCAAAGATTTGAGGCACATCAGGAATAGGTTCCGAATCGAACTCTACCTGCTTGTTGAGGCTTCTATAGTCAATACAGAAACGTATTTCACCATCCTTCTTCTTCGCCAACACAATCGGACTATTGTAAGGCGACACTGTTGGTTCTATGACCCCCAACTCCAACATGTCAATGACCTCTTTCTTCACTGTTTCTACCTGCGCAAATGGTAGCGGGTATTGCTTCACATGCACTGGCTCTTGTGATGTAAGTTTGAATTCACATTCTTCGATTTTACATTTCCCTGGTATGTCTTTAAGCACATTTTCTCTCCTGTCGCAAATAGACAAGATTTAAGCCTGCCTGTGCTCGTCCAACTCAGGGTTGATTTTCACGTCTCTGGGACCTTCTTTTGCATGCAATGTAAGCATGGGAAAACGATCTATGCCTAGTGCTCCCATCTCTTCATCGTACACATCGTCAACCACAACGCTCACTTCCTCCTCATCTGTCTCCACGACCACCGCGTTTGGCTGTGCTTCATCCGTTCCTGTTTGCTTTCCGTCACGTTCGACGTACAATTTCAGCAAATTCGTATGTAGCAGTTTTTCATGTCCCCTTATCTTGATCCTGTAGTTGCAGCTGCCCACTTTCTCCACAACTGGATAAGGACCTTTCCACGTTAGCTGCAGCTTGTTGTGTTTTGCTGGCAACAAAAGCAAAACTTTGTCTCCGACCTCAAATTTTCTGTCCTTGGCCTTTTTGTCGTACACCCTTGTGTACCTGAGCGCTGCCTTGCTGAGGTTGTTCTTGGCAATCTCACAAGTTTTCTCGATTTTGTTCGTGAGATCCGTGATATGACTAATCGTGGATCGCACTTCCTCTCCTGCATCCTCGTTTGTCCACACCTGACGTAAAACCTGCATAGGCCCTCGTACTTCACGCCCATACAACAATTCAAAAGGCGAAAATTGCAAGCTTTCTTGCGGTACCTCCCTGTAAGCAAATAATAACGCTGGCAAAAACTTGTCCCAGTCCTTGGGCTGTTCTTGACAAAGTCTCTTCATCATGTCCTTGAGTGTGGCATTAAACTTCTCTGTCAAACCATTTGTTTGCGGGTGAAAGGGTGTAGTGTGGATCCCCTTTATGTTGAGAAGCTTGTTCACTCTCTCCATGATCTCGCTGGTGAATTGGGTACCCCTATCTGTGATCACTTCCTTAGGAATTCCCATCCTGGTCCAATAGATCCACAACGCCTCGCTCACTGTCTCTGCTCTAATATCCTTCAGAGGTGTCGCTTCTACATACCGCGTGGCATAGTCAACCATGGTCAATATGTATCGATGACCCCTGCTGGACGCTGGTAGTATCGGACCAATGATATCTACCCCAACTCGCTCGAAAGGTGTGCTGATAAGCGGCATGCTTTTCATCGGAACCTTCCTCGTGGCTCCCTTCCTCGTGCTCCTCTGACACACGTCACATGACGCACAATAACGTTTGACGTCACCACATATACCCGGCCAATAGAAATCACGCCATATCCGGTCGCGAGTTCGACGTACTCCTTGATGTCCTGCCATCGGCGTATCATGAGCCAATTTGAGCACATCTGATCGGTACCGTTCTGGCACTACCACTTGTCTACATGGTTTACCTTCACTCATGTAAACTCTGTACAAAATGTCTTTCTTCCACTCGTAGTGGGTTTCTTGTTTGAGCGCTAGCTCTGCCCTTTCCCGAATCTTTCCTAAAGTCGGGTCTGCCTTTTGTTCCCTAGATAGATCTTCAGGACGTACTTGCCCTAAGTCAATCTGCTTAGGAATCCATGGCTTGGCTTGTGCTTGTTGCTTCTCCTGCAACCTGGTTTGTACTGGTGCTACAACTTGAGGTTCCTCCAAATGCCCTACCAACGGGAACAATGGAACTTTGACCTCAGTCCCGTCTGTCATCTTTCTGCTATTTCCTATCAGAACTTGATGCACAAGCGTCTTCAAAACCAAAACACGCGTTTCTCCAACGAAAAACGGAGTTTCCAAATTCACCACAGCAATAGGCACTTTCTTTCGCTTGGATGAATCTGCAAGTGTCACGTTTTGGTATTCGCCCGTATACTTGCTTGGGGAAACTAAACTTGAATCCACCAATATGCTACTGGCCCCTGTATCCCGAATACCTTGAGCCTTTACTCCATCCACTTTCAACTCACAGTTTGGTTCATAGCCGTCTTCACTACATCTGTTACACGGTTTCTGTTCCTGGGTCACGTTGACCGCATTCACAACAGCTGACGCTAGGTTTGAGTTTGGTCTGTTTCTATTCACATTTGCCTTTTGGCAATCCCTCATCAAATGTGGGCCTCCACATCGAAAACATCCCTTGAAGTTTTGATGAGACTTGTTCATTCCTGAGGCACCCGCGTTGCCAGGACCTGTCGCTTGACCACTCACCCCTCCACTACGTCGTTGTCCCATGTTCGAATTCTGCGTTTGCTGGTTAACCCTGGGACGGTTATCCATTCTAGCACTGGGTCCAATGGGCCGCCTCGTTGCTATCGGACCTCCAGCATTCTGCGCATCTTCATACGTTTGAGCATGGACCACCACTTCGTCCACACACGTAGGGTTTCTCTCCCTAATAAATCTCGCCTCCTCTTGAGACTTGATGACATCGTCACGTAGATCCAAGACGATTCATACCACAGAATAAAAAACACCTGCCGAACAAAACTAGTCTTAGAAATCTGCATGAAAATTATTTTCATACAAACTTAAACTCCTTCAGGTCCGGCTCTGCTTGGAAAAACATGTTACGATTAATCAACACATCAGTCCCCTGAAAACCAACTGCATTCAGACGAACCAAATATCTTTCTCTGGAAAAGAAATGCATTCAAACGAACAAACTATTTTTCTCCTCTGTAAAACAAATGCATTCAATGAACAAACTATCTCACTACTCTGGAAAACAATGCATTCAATGAACAAACTATTTTCCTCCTCTGAAAAATACATATATTCAATGAACAAATCATCACACTTTTCAATCTTCTCGGGAAATGATCTTGAATGAAGAAAAATCTAAATATTTACCCTACGGTGCCAGAATTCAGCTAAAGCTGATCAAACGTCGAGGAACAACTATCTTCCTGGCCCAACCACATCTGACATCATTCAGCCTCCAGCTAAACTGTCGTTGGCACCCCACAGAATAAGTTGCCTCGGAGCTTGGGTAGAATCCTCCCTGTCCAGTCTAGATCTCTTTCCCAACTGATTGACAGTTTTCCTAACCGATTTCGCCTCTGTTTCATTTTACTAAGGTTACCATACTTTTATCATTAAAACAACCAATGAAAATTTCCCAACGCAAACAAATGACCTATCACCTCAAATATTATATTTTATAAAATTAATAGTTCACAACCTCTTTTCTTTCCCTAAAATTTTATTATTGGCATTAATCACAATCTTTCACACAAAAGAATTATCGAAAAAAATCGTCCATTTTATTCTTTTCCAGGAATAAAAAAAATGGCGATTGACACGCAGCAAAATTGACGTCATATTTTTAAATCTAGCACAGGCACTCTATAAAACAATTTGCACTTGGAAAAATAAAAATACTCGCGAGCGTTTCGTTTCGCGACAAAGGGTACTGGTACTTTGTCAGCAAGGGTACTGGTGCTTTGTCAGCAAGGGTAATGGTGCTTTGTCAGCCATGGTAATGGTGCTTTGTCAGCCATGGTAATGGTGCATTGTCAGCCATGGTAATGCTTTTGTCAGCCAGGGTTCTTGTGCTTTGTCAGCAAGGGTACTGGTGCTTTGTCAGCAAGGGTGGTGGTGCTTTGTCAGCAAGGGTAGGCTACTGTTGCTTTATCAGCAAGGGTAGGCTACTGTTGCTTTGTCAGCAAGGGTAGGCTACTGTTGCTTTGTCAGCAAGGGCAGGCTACTGGTGCTTTGTCAGAAATTCTTCGCACAGACTCTGAGCTGAGAACAGCGAAATGACCGTCGGTATCTATGGCACACATCCACAAATGCAAACCATTGGCAGCAGAAAAGGTGAGATATGTTTCACATCATTCCCTCTTTCTACGGAGGATAACATCTTATAAGGATTCTATCCAAGACGCTATCAATACACTGCAGTCCATTCTCTGTAGGCCAGACACCATTACCACGTGTGCTTTACACACACTTTTGTCACCCTCGATTGGTCATTGTCTGAATTGGTTGCCATGGCTACAATTATATTGGCTTATGCAGCTAAAGTGGTGGAGAGACTAAAGGCGTAGGAGCAGGAAGGTTTAATTCTCGGAGGTCAGTTTGTATCATGTCTGTAATTGCAGGAACAATACAAATTCAATTCAGTTGAATGCATTTATTTAACGTTTATTCACAATTATACGATTTCTAGACAACAGCAAAAGCAATTATTAACATAACTAAGCAATATTATGATCGTGGGTTTTAAACATTAGATGTGGTTTAATCGCAGAAAACAATTAGTAACTTAACTAAGCAATATTGTGATCGAGTGTTTTAAACTTAAGATGTGATTTAATCGCAGAAAACAATTATTAACTTAACTAAGCAATATTGTGATCGTTTGTTTTAAACAGAAATTGTGATTTAATCGCAGAAAACAATTATTAACATAACTAAGCAATATTATGATCATTTGTTTTAAACATAAAATGCGATTTTTAATAGCAGAAAACAATTATTAACATAACTTACCAATATAATGATCGCGTGTTTTAAACATAAAATGTGATTTAAATACAGGTGAGTGAGGAAGGAGGGCAGAGAAAGAGAGAGAGAGAGAGAGAGAGAGAGAGAGAGAGAGAGAGAGAGAGAGAGAGAGAGAAGTCGTCGAAACCTTTAATAGGATAATAGCATAAGGTCCTTTGGGCCTGTCTTACAGATAGTCTTTAATAAGCAATTCACCACAATTTAATTAACATAACACTAATGTGAAACTAGGGTAACAAATAACTGAGGATATTAAAGCATCTAATTACCCATACTGCCCCCTTTTCCACCTCCCCCTCCCCTCCCCTCCCCAGACAGCCCTTCTTTCATCTTCCCTCCCCCCCTTCCACACACACAATCACACACATACACAAACACACTTACACCATGCACACACACATTCACAAACACATAAAAAACAACACACACTCATTGTTACACTCAGTTCGATGTTGGTGCTTTCTATCAGTATCTGATTCAGCCCCGATGCTTGAATTCCTGATAGTTGTGTAACTCAGATTCGTTTATTCACACAGCCCGTCCAAACAGCATACAAATCACAAAGTCCACGTATGAAGTTTTCCGCTTTTATTCAGCACACATCAACAACTGCATACAATTCTCAATTCAACTCAACAACTTTCACAGCAACTCTCAGTTTCACTATCAACAACTTCACTATCTCAACAGCAACTCTGCACACGATTAAATAACCTCTCTCTTTTCCGGAAAGATTTCGTACATGGTAGAAAATGACGTACTGCCACCAATCGAATAAAAGATCGTCATCACTGACTTACGTCAATACATATTTTTATATCTTCCAGAACGACCTCTTGCTTCTACATGTATCAGGAAATTTCTATCAAGAGTAAACACGCATATCCAGAAGATTCTCAAATAATATCGACTAACGCAAATTATCAACGTTATACAAAGCCTCTCCTAACAACAATGCAAACTCAAATCAAAGGTAAATAAACACCATTATTGAATACTTTGCAAAACGAAACGATTAGATCTATCGTGCGCGCTTCCGACATACTTTCGTTCACGTTTCAACGTAACATAACCCCCCACTCAAGAAGAAATTTACCCAATTTCTTTCAACAACGTTGAAACGTAATGCACAAACAAAATCCTCAATTGAAACTAATTTAAGACTTTCTGAATACTGTAATTGCGCTCAGCTTATCTACACAGAGTCAATGTTTCTCATCTGCAAGTCTTTCTGGGTACTGTCAATGTTCACAGTTTATCCACCCAGTCAACGTTTTTCATTTTCAAGTCTGTCATTACCAATATTCTTAGTTCGTCCACACAGTCAGTGTTCTTTCGTTCGCAAGGAATCGACGCCCTCGTCAGTTGCGGTCGTCATCGGCCCAGGGTCAAAGACGATGATCACGTGGGCTTCCCTGGAATCAGTGCGTCCTCCGTTGTCTCCTTCTTCCATCGGATGTCCGACGCAGTCGACGTTGTCAGCTCCCAGGATGCATTCGCTGGGTCTCACGGTCAGGTTGGCTTCTGCGGGACGGTGGAACAGCTCCCTCAAGGTCTGCAGATGCTCCTTCCAGGTCTGGGTGTGGTCCTCATGTTCGACCAAAGTCGTAGAGCCTGGGACATCATTGAAGCTATGGGGAAACTCGCCCGTAAGGTCCTTGAGCTCCATCTTTTGACCTTCCGTCAAGCTCGGTCCTAGCTTAACATCATCGATGCCTTCTTTGCTGTGGAAGTCTCCTAGTTCCAACAGTTCTTCGCTGTCAAAGCTGTCGTCGGTCATAGCTACTGTTGCTGCATGTACAGTCTCTGGCGGCCTTTCCACGTACAGCTTAAGGAGGTTGGCGTGGTATATCTTGGAATGCTGGCCGACCTTCACCTTATAGTCGTTGATCCCCACCACGGTCTCCACTTCGTACGGGCCTTTCCACTGCATCAGCAACTTATTGTGATCAGTAGGTAACAGCACCAGCACTTTGTTGCCAGGTTTAAACTTCCTGTTCACAGCCCTACGGTCATAGTAGTGCTTTCCACAGTCCTGGGATTTCTTCAGGTTTTCTCTGGCTATCTCGAGAGTCTGCTCCAGCTTCTCCCGTAGCTCAAACACGTACTGGTAGCTGTTCTTCACCTCTGGGGTGTCCACTTCTTTCGTCCACAGTTCTTTCAGGATGTACATCGGCCCTCGGATGGTTCTTCCGTACAGCAGCTCGAACGGAGAAAAGCCGGTGGACTCCTGCGGCACTTCTCTGTAGGCGAACAGTAAGGCGTTGATGTAACGATGCCATTGTCTGGGCTGCTCGCTGCACAGTTTCTTCAGGGTGGACTTCAACGTAGCATTGAACTTTTCGACAAGCCCGTTGCACATCGGATGGTAGGGTGTCGTAGTCAAATGCCGGATGCTCAGCAGTCTGTTCACCTCCTTCATGCAGTCGGAGACGAACTGCGTCCCGAGGTCTGTCAGGATCTCTTCAGGCACTCCAAGTCTACTGAACATGTCCACTAGCGCCTCTGCGACAGTTTCAGTGTCAATCTTCTTCAGAGGCACTGCTTCTGGGTACCGAGTCGCATAGTCCACTAAAGTCAGTACCCATCGATGACCTTCTTCACTCGGAGGTCTTATTTCGCCGATTAAGTCTAAGGCCACCCTCTTGAAAGGTCGGTCGATCAAAGGCATTCTCTGCATTGGCACTTTCGGGACCCTTCCTCGAGGTATGGTCTTCTGGCAAATGTCACATGATCGGCAGAAACGGCTGACGTCCGCATGAAGTCCTGGCCAGTAGAACACCGCCTGGATTCTGTCTGACGTCTTTCTGATGCCTAGGTGACCTCCCATGATAGAGTCATGAGCTACTTCCATCACTTGGCGCCTTAGAGGTAACGGTACCAAGACTTGACGTAGTGGTTTCCCTCTGTTGACCCTCGGGTGCTGGAAGATTCGGTACAGGATCTTAGCCTTCACCTCAAAATAGACCGTGCCACTGCGTTTGGTCACGTGATCTTGGCGGTTCCTGTACTTGTTTAAAGTACTACCAGCTTCCTGGAGCTGGATCAGCTTATCTCTGTCCACGATGGCAGCTTTGGAGTTGTCGGCGACCTTCAGTGGCGTAGACACCTTGTCTCTCTTGGCCTGGGCCCTGGTAGTAACAGCACCGACGATCTCTGGTCGGCAGGGCTGAGCCGGAGTAGCCACATTGTCCCGTAGCAGCTCTGTAAGGTCTCCATCGGGAAACGGCAATGGATCCTCCTCCACAACTTCGACGCGTTGGGTTGAGGCAGGACTCCACTCTGGATCGGGGTCGTCGGGTCGTCTCGCGCCGTCGATATTCCCGATCATCAAATCATACAGCGGCTTCTTCAGGCAAACCGCTTCGACTTCGCCTATGTAGAAAGGGGTGTTGACATGAATCTTCGCAACTGGCGCTCTCACACATTTGCTGTCGGCCATGAGTGTCCATTTTGAATCGCCAGTGAACTGTTCTTTAGCGATTAAGTCTTCTCTGACGATGACCCCACTGCAGCCAGAGTCTCTTAAAACAGTCACTTCATGATTTCCGACGCGTCCCTTGGAAACAGGCATGTTCTGTACGGTCACAGCTGCGCTGGCGACGACGGGGATGGATTTTCCGTTGGCAAGGAGAAGTTGGCCATCGGTCATGCACTCTTGCACGTCGGCAGGGGTAGCTGTGCGCTTGGTCTCACTCGGAAGAATGACGCTCCCGCCGCACACTTGATGGTCAGACCTACTGTTTTGCCGTTGATTGGAGAAACGTCTCTGTCGGTTGCCCATCGCTGCATTGTCCGTACTGCTCCGCTGTCCGCTACTTTTGTTTTGAGGACAGTTAGAAGCTCTGTGGTCTGTAGCGTTGCAGGTGAAACAGCCCCTTGAATGCCCTTCCCTGGGAGGAGGCGTGGAGTGTGTCTGTCTCTGGCTCGTCTGGCTTCCTTGGATCTGGTTCCCATGGTTTCCAGTCTTCTGAAAATGTTTCGTCGCGCTGGGTGGCCCCAAGGTCTTCCCATGAGCGATGAGATATCTTTCAGCAGCCTCAGTCACATCTTTAAGCGTCTGTAGCTTTTGTTCTTCTAAGTGGGTCGCTAGGTCCTTGTGACAGGCATTGAGAAATTGTTCCTTCACGATCAGGTCATGGAGACTGTCGTAAGACTTCGTTTCGCCTGATAACTCCACCCACTTGTGTAGATATGACGATAGGCGCTCCACAAACTGCTTTGGCGTCTCGTCTGACTTAGGCCGGCATTCACGGAAGCGTTTACGGTAGCCCTTCTCTGTAAAGTTGTAGCACTGCAATAGGGCCTCTTTCAAGACGTCATAGTTTTTGGCGTCATCGTTCGACAGTCTGGTGTAAACTTCGAGCGCTTGCCCTGTCAGAAGTGCACTTAGTCGAATCGCCCAGTCTCGAGGTTGCCAGTTGGAGCTTTCGGCGAACCTTTCGAATCTCGCCAGATAGCTGTCGATCTGGTCCTTCCCGTCGACGAAAGCTGGCAATTTTGGAGCCGTATGGTCGTTGGTGACTTGTGGCGCATGCTGATTGTTCTGGATACGCGCCAACTCTAGCTGGTACTGACGATCAGCTTCTCTTTCCTCACGCCTGCGCTCATCTTCTCTTTCTTGCCGCTGCTGTTCAATTTCCAGACGCTTCAGTTCAAATTCTCTTTCTTCACGCCGTCGCTCATCTTCTCTTTCTTCACGCTGACGTTGTTCTTCTCTTTCTTGTATTCTCTCCTGAGACTTGACGTACTCCGTCAGCTGTTTCCCTTTTAGATTCAGTGCAATCCCTTTCTGCCAGAAGTCAGCCATCTTGATGCTTCTGGAAAGTTCTTTTCTGGAAAGTTCTTTCTGGAAAGTTCTTTCTGGAAAGTTCTTTCTGGAAAGTTCTTTTTCTAGAAAGTTCTTGACTGTAGAGTTATTTTTCTGGAAAGTTCTTGACTGTGCTGTACCTTTCTAGACTGTTCTAGAACAGCACGCTTTCTGCAGTAGCGCTGATGCTTGTTACTAGTCGCCTTCGCTGACGCAGGCCCCGCTGTCCTCGTCGTATGCGACGCTGCACCACGCTGGTGTTGATGTATACGCTACTGTGCTGAAGTAGACGCGACGTCCGCTCGCCGCTCTCTGTAACACTGGCGATGTAGCTCCGAGACTGTCCCTCGACGTAGTCCTGCGGTAGCCACGTAGTCCCGATCTGTTGTTCGCTCACGAAGCAACTCTTCGGCGACTACACGCCCTTGCAGTCAACCCGAACCTATCGGTGATGTAGTCCCAGTATGTTGGCCCCTCTCGACGCAACTCGTTGGCGGCTACCCTCGATGACTGCCTCTCGTAACGTTGACTCGCTTGTTGTAGCAGTTGAACCCTTGGCTATGGCGTGAATCGCGGCTTGACCCCCAAAATGTTACACTCAGTTCGATGTTGGTGCTTTCTATCAGTATCTGATTCAGCCCCGATGCTTGAATTCCTGATAGTTGTGTAACTCAGATTCGTTTATTCACACAGCCCGTCCAAACAGCATACAAATCACAAAGTCCACGTATGAAGTTTTCCGCTTTTATTCAGCACACATCAACAACTGCATACAATTCTCAATTCAACTCAACAACTTTCACAGCAACTCTCAGTTTCACTATCAACAACTTCACTATCTCAACAGCAACTCTGCACACGATTAAATAACCTCTCTCTTTTCCGGAAAGATTTCGTACATGGTAGAAAATGACGTACTGCCACCAATCGAATAAAAGATCGTCATCACTGACTTACGTCAATACATATTTTTATATCTTCCAGAACGACCTCTTGCTTCTACATGTATCAGGAAATTTCTATCAAGAGTAAACACGCATATCCAGAAGATTCTCAAATAATATCGACTAACGCAAATTATCAACGTTATACAAAGCCTCTCCTAACAACAATGCAAACTCAAATCAAAGGTAAATAAACACCATTATTGAATACTTTGCAAAACGAAACGATTAGATCTATCGTGCGCGCTTCCGACATACTTTCGTTCACGTTTCAACGTAACACTCATACACACATACATAAACACACCCACACACACGCGCGCGCGCAAATTCACACATTCTGAAAAAACTTAAAATTGTTGCAGGGTAGGGAAGAACAAAAGGTAAACAATCTTAAATATTAGGGGCAAAAGGAGAGTAGAAATGTGTGTATGTGTGTGTATGTGTGTTTGTATATTATATAGAGAGAGAGAGAGAGAGAGAGAGAGAGAGAGAGAGAGAGAGAGAGAGAGAGAGAGAGAGAGAAAGAGAGAGAGAGAGAGAGAGAGAGAGAGAGAGAGTGATCGTGCAAGAGTCAGTTCAAGACAAAAGAGCGAAGCTGTTTGTTGAGGTGGTGGGAGGTGTATGGGGTGGAGGTGTGTGTCACGATACTTTTGTGTCGCTGTGTATTGTGTGTGTGTATGCAGCGTGTATGTGACTTGCTCGTCAAAACGGCATGCTGTTACGTGTGCGCGAATCAAACACCCCTCTTTCTATTTAGTCTAACGCTAACACAAAATTCATAAAATGTAACTAAAATGTTTAATTCAAAAATCAAACACAAAAATTAAGCAACAAACATAACTAAAACGTAAATTTTCATAAGCAATGGTTAAAAACAATAATTAAATCCACCCTTACCTTTTCCCTACAATCCCACACAACACCACAAAATCCAACACAACACAACACAACAATAAAATAAAATACAATGTTTTCTGTATGCACTTCCAATTGGTGATTCAGATACACCACAACAAAATATGTATGCACTAACGACTGTCCAAATGATGAATCCAAACTGTTCTCCACTTTTGAAGAAACACAGTCAACAAATATAATTATGTATATAAAAATAGTTCACTCAAAGAGTCAAATGTTTGTTTTGAATTGTCACTTTATAATAATTAACTAAAAAAAACGAGGAACGCAGCTGGTGCACAGCATTCTGAATTAAACTGGTTAATAAAATAGTCTACACTGAAAATCAGTAGATGTATTCACCGCCCCTTTGGAATCAGGAAGCTCCAAGTAAAATAACGTAGATAATGAAGAAGAAGCATATGAAGAAGCATATGAAGAAGAAGCCCATCCTGTCACAAAACAAAAAGGATTCTAAGCATTTTGTTATCTAACAACAAGTCTTCAACTCACTAAACATCATCACACTATTTACATTTCGTTTACTCGTCCACACCAAACACTATACACTGCAAAAAGTCTTCACCCATACGGTCATTCATTCATTACCGTATTACCTTAAAAATATCAAAACAAAACAATTCCAAAATATCCAACACAACAAAAATCCAAACAAGATTTTCAAACAATATCAACCATCTTTCTTTATAAACCATCAATAATAAAATATCGTTTTTACTTCACAAAATTAGACATCACGCTACAACCTTTTCATTCAATTTAAACACATTTCTGACCAAAATGAACATAGACATTCTCTCTTTGTATCGCTGGCAGACAGAGTATAAAATAGAAAAAACACATAGCCCTGCTTACCGGCCCGTGAATCTTCTTTTTACACGCGAGTTTTTCCCACTTGGCGTGCCCAATTATCAAACGATAATCGCACATACAAATGAAGCTCCAACTGGCTCCCAAATTTGTAGAGTACCCTGTGATTGTCCCATCTCGACAATACGCAGTTCTGACTCCCGAGTGCCTTGAAAAATCGCCCCGTCTGTCGCGAGGTTACGTGGATTTATACGTAATATTACAGACCCCGATACATAGCTAACCACCTACATATATACCGTCACCTACATCGACACCTGGGAATGCCCACGCAATGAAGAACGGAAGTTTTAAAAATAACAAATCATTTCACACGCCATTCTCCGCGCGCTCCCCGGTCCCCATCAAACGTTTTGACCTGAGCCGACCCAAACACGTCAATCATTTAGCCACGTGCAGTCGGCGTTACAAAGCTAGAATTTTGATTCATGTGACACATCTCCCCCCATACGTTAAAAACAACAAGTTTTTCAACACAACATATGGATGACTCAATGAACAAAATAGCTTTGTGTACTCATCCTTCATCTACGGATGTCTACTGAGAAAATCTGCATCTACGTTTGATTTTCCTGGGATGACCTCAATCCGAAAATCAAAAGGCTGCAACTGAATCGCCCAACGCAGAAGTCTAGGGTTTGTTTGCTTGACCCTATTCAAATGTTGCAGAGGCTGGTGGTCACACTGAACCGTGAAAGTTCTACCCATCACATATTGAGCAAACTTCTGCACTGCCCACACTATGGCGTAGCATTCCTTTTCAATTGTTGCATAGTTTCGCTCGGCTGGTATCAGTTTCTTGCTTGCGTAACTGATAGGCTGTAAACCGAACCCTTGGTCTTGCAAAAGCACCGCTCCTAGACCTACGTCAGATGCATCGGTTCTAATGACGAAAGGAATGCTCAAATCTGGCAGACAACAGACTGGCTGTGATACAAGACGATCTTTCAAGGTTACGAAAGCTGATTCGCAACTTGCTGTCCAGTTTAGTTCTTTGACCCTACCCCCCTTTGTAAGATCGGTCAACGGCAAAGCAACTTCCGCGAAATGTGGGATGAATCGCCGGTAGAACCCTACCATTCCCAAAAATGACCGAATTTGTTTCTTTGTAGTCGGTCGTTCTATGGCCTTGATCTTTTCTACCTTATCTCCCACCACAGTTATCCCTCCATCCCCCACTATGTGACCAAGATACTCAAGTTTGCGAAAACCCAGATAGCACTTCGATGGTCGCGCGGTCAAGTGTGCTTCTCGCAGCCGCAGAAACAACGTGGCCAAACATTGCAGGTGTCGGTGCTTCGTTTCTGTCGCTACCAGAATATCGTCTATGAAATTATCGATCTCTTCGGTCCCTAGGGGTTCAATCAAATATCTCATCATGCGCGAAAAAACTGCACCTGCTGTTTTCAACCCAAACGGCATGACTACGAACTGAAACTGACCTTTCGGAGTTGTGAAAGCAGTTTTGTGTTTATCTTTCTCTGCCATAGGGATCTGCCAATATCCCTTGCTCAAATCTATCTTTGACAAATACCGAGCTTTCCCTAATTTTGCAAACAGTGCTTCCATATCGGGCATAGGTTCAGCGTCAAACACGACTAGTTGGTTTAGTCGTCGGAAATCGACGCAAAAACGAACATTTCCGTCTTTCTTTTTTACCAACACGATTGGAGAACTGTACGGAGAGCTTGCTCGTTCAATCACGCCTAGTTTCTGCATTTCTTCTACTTCTTTATCAATCGTTTGTCGATGAGCGAATGGTAGCGGATATTGCTTTGTTCGCACCGGGCGATCATGTTCGAGCCGAATCTCACATTCTGCCAACGGTGTTTTTGATGGCACATCAGTCAAAACATCCTGAAAATCCTTGATCAATTCCTTGATGTCTTCGTGCATTTCCGACGCGTCCGGATCTAACTGCACATCTTCCACGGATTCTTGCGCACGCAATGGTACCACCGCCGTGGTGATAGAAGTTGAAGCGACTTCTTCCCATTCGTCCGGTTCTTGAACAACAGCGACGGTCGCGACTCTGGGCTCATATTTCTTGAGAAGGTTAATGTGGTACGTCTTCAATTTATTTCCGACTTGAATGCGGTAATCACACACACCCACCCTCTCCCTCACTACATATGGCCCTGTCCATTCCATCTGTAGCTTGTTGCGCTTGCACGGTACAATGCGCAACACTTGATCACCCACTGCAAAGCTTCGAGCTTTAGATCTCTTGTCAAAATGTCTTTTGTGTTTCTTCCCTTCTATTGCCAACTGCTGTTTTGCTAGTTCGCATGTCTCTTCGATCTTTGCCCTTAGATCAGTGACATACTCAGACGCGGTTTTCACCTCCCCCTCCTCTATTTTCCCTGTCCAAAGCTCCCTCAGAATTTTCATGGGTCCCCTCACCGATCTGCCATACAACATTTCAAAAGGAGAAAACCCAGTGCTGCTTTGGGGAACTTCGCGATAGGCGAATAGCAATGCTGACACGAATTTTTCCCACGTTTTTGGTTTTTCTTCGCATAATTTCCGCAGCATTCCTTTCAGTGTAGCGTTAAATCTTTCAACTAGCCCGTTGCATTGAGCATGGTATGGCGTAGTGGTTAGCCCTTTGATTCCCAACAATTTGAGTGCTTCTTTCATCACTTCAGAAGTGAATTGTGATCCATTGTCAGTCAAAATCTGAGCGGGTACACCCAACCTAGTCCACATTTCCCACAGTGCTTCCGCCACATCTTCCGCACCTATTCGTTTCAAAGGTACGGCCTCTGGGTATCGTGTTGCATAATCTACGACAACTAGAATGTAGCGATGCCCTTTGTCTGAAGCAGGAATAATAGGCCCTATCAGATCTGCAGCGACTCTTTGAAATGGTTCGTCGACCAGCGGCATGTTTAGCATAGGTACCCTTGGCGTACGCCCTCTCGGTTGAGCCCTTTGACAGCGGTCACACGATCGTACGTAACGGCGAACATCCGCACCGATCCCTGGCCAATAAAACTCAGCCCACACACGATCTAATGTTCTTTGCGTACCCATGTGTCCTGCCAAAGGTGTGTCATGCGCTAAGCGCATCACGCTTTGTCGTAGGCCTACCGGTACACAGATCTGCCTGAAAGTCCCGTTCTGACCTTCGAATACTCTGTGTAAAATGCCGTGGTGTTTTTCATAACGCACTTTTCCGTTTTTCCATCGGTTGGCGATTTCTTGCCCTACGCTATCCCGTGATCGCGCTAGTGTAGAATCCGCTTCTTGCATCTCGATCAATTTTGCAGGTGAAACTGTCAAACCTGGAATTTTTTCTTCTTGTATGCTCGGCGGCACGATGTTTTCTTTCTTGGCTTGTGCCCGTGTTTTTACTGCCTCGACTTTTCGAACTGGAAATACCGTTGGTATGACCTCGACCTCTCCACTGGCGAAACGTACCAGGTTGCCGATCAAAACGTCATGCATAGGTTTTTCAAACACAATGACCTCAATCCGTCCCCTTACATACGGAGAAACTAGGTCAATCATCGCTTGTCTTGCTGTTCTGACCGTTCCGTCAGCTAATGCAACCTTGATCTCTCCCGGCAAATAATCCGTTTCATTCACCAGACTTGCTGCAACGAATATTTCGTCTGCTCCTGTATCGCGAATACCCGTGACAGTGTGATCATTAACTTTCATTTTTATTTCTGCACCCGTCGTGTGGAAGCTTTCTGATTTCTTCACTCGCGTGTTTTGCGCTTTTTTAAGCTTCGGGCAGTTCCGTTTTATGTGACCTTTCTGGTGGCACTCAAAACATTCTTTGCCTGCATGATTTTGATTTGCTCTGCCCACCGTTTCTTTGTCGGCATATTCCCTTGGAATATTGTCGTTACGCATTGGCCTCGCTACGCCCTTTTTTGTCTCCCACTTCGCCTGCGAGTGTTTCTCCGCTAGCTCGGCGACTTCGGCGGCAGTTTTAGGTGCATGATCGCGAACAAAAAGTTCTAAGTCAGCGTTCAGAGTATCCACTAACTGTTCTTTTAGGAACAAATCAACCACCTGTTTCGGATCCGTTTCATTTATGTTTGCCAAACAGAACCATCTGGACAACAAGTGCTTGAGTCTCTTGAAAAATTCAGTGAAAGATTCTGAGGTCTCTTTCCTGACCGTTCGAAATTGTTTCCGGTAGTATTCTTCATTCTTTCTGAATCTATCTAGCAACGCTTGTTTGAGACTCGTGTAGTCTTGAATTTCTTCAGGTGTCATTCTGACATACACCTCCCTAGCAGTGCCTAACAACAATGGGGCCAACTTTTTAGACCAAATTCTTTCTGGCCATTCATTCAGCCTGGCTACCTGCTCAAAATGCGTTAGGTACGTATCAATGTTGTCCTTGCCTTCAAAAGGAGCTAACTTTACGTTTGAGGAACTATTTTCTTTCAAAATCTCAAATTCCCTCTTACGTGCTTCCCTTTCTTCTTCTCTATTTCTTCTTTCTTCTTCTTCTTTCTTTTCTTTATCCCTTTTCTCTTGCTCTCTTTCCTTCCTTTCTTCTTCTTCTTTCCTTTCTCTGTGTCTTCTCTCTTCTTCTCTTCCCCTCCTTTCTTCTTCTCTTTCTCTTCTATCTTCTTCTTCTTTTCTTTCTCTATATTTTCTTTCTTCTTCTTCTTTCCTTTCTTTATATCTTCTCTCTTCTTCTGACTGCACACCCTGAGCTACAAACTGAGCAGCAGCAGACCCAGTCATACCATAGTCTGCAGCTATGGCTTTCCATTTGTCTACAATAGGATCTCCACTGTTTCGGACGACAGAACCCTTTACTCCCGTGTCCTTCAGATCCAACTTCACCCCTCTACCCATGGATTTAGGTGTGCCTGTGAATGGTAAAGACATTCCCACACCCCTCATAGATGGCGTTGATACTGTAGTTTCTCCCTTTACAGCACCATACCCTCTAGTACCCATACTAGGAGCTTCTGTACTGACTGCTGGGGACATAGTTGACACAGTGGGAATCATTACCCTCGTTGTCTCTATCCCCATCCCGCTCCCCGACCGTAGGTCATAATTATGGGCCATTTCAACACTCTACAAGTGTACCCCTTGACCTCAAAACACGGTCCGAAACTGCCGGTGTATTATGCCTACCCACCTATCCCCTAGTGCGGACTGAAACGAAACGCGCTATCAGTACTAATGGCTAGTCGTCCGGACCGACCAATAAACCAAAGTTTTACCACTGTACTCTGCCTCTCAACGATTCTAACCACTGAGAAAAGTTAAAAGGTGATAACACTATCCGTACAATCAACACTATATACAGCAGACGCCCTAACACAACACTATAACAACAGGTAAAATATGCTTAAAACAAAAATAATGCTAATCTACCTCCCTTCCAGCCCTGATTCAGCACAACACGTGTCGTTACCCCGGCAGGTCCACCACAAAGTGTCACGATACTTTTGTGTCGCTGTGTATTGTGTGTGTGTATGCAGCGTGTATGTGACTTGCTCGTCAAAACGGCATGCTGTTACGTGTGCGCGAATCAAACACCCCTCTTTCTATTTAGTCTAACGCTAACACAAAATTCATAAAATGTAACTAAAATGTTTAATTCAAAAATCAAACACAAAAATTAAGCAACAAACATAACTAAAACGTAAATTTTCATAAGCAATGGTTAAAAACAATAATTAAATCCACCCTTACCTTTTCCCTACAATCCCACACAACACCACAAAATCCAACACAACACAACACAACAATAAAATAAAATACAATGTTTTCTGTATGCACTTCCAATTGGTGATTCAGATACACCACAACAAAATATGTATGCACTAACGACTGTCCAAATGATGAATCCAAACTGTTCTCCACTTTTGAAGAAACACAGTCAACAAATATAATTATGTATATAAAAATAGTTCACTCAAAGAGTCAAATGTTTGTTTTGAATTGTCACTTTATAATAATTAACTAAAAAAAACGAGGAACGCAGCTGGTGCACAGCATTCTGAATTAAACTGGTTAATAAAATAGTCTACACTGAAAATCAGTAGATGTATTCACCGCCCCTTTGGAATCAGGAAGCTCCAAGTAAAATAACGTAGATAATGAAGAAGAAGCATATGAAGAAGCATATGAAGAAGAAGCCCATCCTGTCACAAAACAAAAAGGATTCTAAGCATTTTGTTATCTAACAACAAGTCTTCAACTCACTAAACATCATCACACTATTTACATTTCGTTTACTCGTCCACACCAAACACTATACACTGCAAAAAGTCTTCACCCATACGGTCATTCATTCATTACCGTATTACCTTAAAAATATCAAAACAAAACAATTCCAAAATATCCAACACAACAAAAATCCAAACAAGATTTTCAAACAATATCAACCATCTTTCTTTATAAACCATCAATAATAAAATATCGTTTTTACTTCACAAAATTAGACATCACGCTACAACCTTTTCATTCAATTTAAACACATTTCTGACCAAAATGAACATAGACATTCTCTCTTTGTATCGCTGGCAGACAGAGTATAAAATAGAAAAAACACATAGCCCTGCTTACCGGCCCGTGAATCTTCTTTTTACACGCGAGTTTTTCCCACTTGGCGTGCCCAATTATCAAACGATAATCGCACATACAAATGAAGCTCCAACTGGCTCCCAAATTTGTAGAGTACCCTGTGATTGTCCCATCTCGACAATACGCAGTTCTGACTCCCGAGTGCCTTGAAAAATCGCCCCGTCTGTCGCGAGGTTACGTGGATTTATACGTAATATTACAGACCCCGATACATAGCTAACCACCTACATATATACCGTCACCTACATCGACACCTGGGAATGCCCACGCAATGAAGAACGGAAGTTTTAAAAATAACAAATCATTTCACACGCCATTCTCCGCGCGCTCCCCGGTCCCCATCAAACGTTTTGACCTGAGCCGACCCAAACACGTCAATCATTTAGCCACGTGCAGTCGGCGTTACAAAGCTAGAATTTTGATTCATGTGACAGTGTGTGTGGGGAGAGAGTGACGGGAAGATAGGCCCTGCAGTAAGGGAGGATGCACCTTGACTGCTACTGTATAGGTGGCGGGAGGTGTATGGGGTGGAGGTATGTGTGGGGAGAGAGTGACGGGGAGATAGGCCCTGCAGTAAGGGAGGATGCACCTTGACTGCTACTGTATAGGTGGCGGGAGGTGTATGGGGTGGAGGTATGTGTGGGGAGAGAGTGACGGGGAGATAGGCCCTGCAGTAAGGGAGGATGCACCTTGACTGCTACTGTACAGGTGGCGGGCCGTAGTCAGAGGAAGCGCGTTGGCAGGGTGTCATCTTTTCATCAGCGGGCTGGGCATCATTAACTTTGACCGATCACTTCCTGCACCAGCCGCTGGCTTGACCCTTTGCCGGACATCGCTAACACCCCTTCTGACCGTTCCCTTTTTTTTTTGGGGGGGGGTTACATTTTTTTTTATTTATCTGCCAAAACAGCATTATGATTTTATGTGTTAGTCGCTATTACTACTGTGATATGTGCATGCATCTCTCGCTCGCTCGGCGTGTGTGTGTTAGTGTGTGTTTCTGCTTTCTCTCTCTCTCTCTCTCTCTCTCTCTCTCTCTCTCTCTCTCTCTCTCTCTCTCTCTCTCTCTCTCTCTCTCTCTCTCCCTCTCTCTCTCTCTCTCTCTCTCTCTCGCTCTCTCTTACCTGTCCATGTTCAGCACTGATGAACAGGATATTTCGGAAAATATTTTCTAATTATATAATGTTGTGTGGTATTTTACTTTTTATTTTCACTCTCGAACTATTGCAGTTTTAGTTATTATTATTATTTTTATTATTGGGTATTTGTATAGCGCACATATTTCGCCGTTCTTGGCGACTCAAGGCGCTGGCCGATACAGGATCTAATTCAAGCCGCCCGAGGCGCCAACTCCCACCCGCACACACACACACACACACACACACACACACACACACACACACACACACACACACACACACACACACACACACACAGAGTCAAAAACACATGCACACACACAAACACACACACACATAAACACGAGCACGTGTGTGTGTGTGTGTGTGTGTGTGTGTGTGTGTGTGTGTGTGTGTGTGTGTGTGATGTTGTGTTGTGGTGGTGTAGACTTGGATGTGAAGTTTAACATTCTTAATCATTCTCATCATTTTATTTAATGCTGTTATATTGTTTTACTGCTGTATTTCGTCTTCCTTGCTGTGTGTGTGTGACTCCATAACTTGTGATATATGACTGTTAGTTTAACACTGTGTTTACCTATCCTTTAGTGCTGTATACATGTTGAATGTTGAATGCCAATGAAGTGTATGACACGATGAATGCAAGTGAGGCTGTGCAAGAAAGGATGTATTTTATGGTCGCCATGCCACACCAAAATCCTTGTAACGTTTTTACTTGGTAAATAAATATTCTTATGTCTTATGTCTTACATCCTAGGCAAGACGAAGCGTTAAAACAGGTCGGTGAAAGAGAAAGAGAGACGAGAGAGGATGAGGAGGAAAAGGAGAAGAAGAAGAAGAAGAAGAAGAAGAAGAAGAAGAAGAAGAAGACTTTATTATCTCTTCAATAATGGTACAGGATGCAGTCAATATAAAAAATTTCAAAAATAAAAATTCGGTTTTCTTCCGTCTTCTAATAGCGATCTCCCTGCCTTTACACCACCTGTTTGAGTGATGTATGTGTATTTGGTGTGTGTGAGGGTAAATGAGACCGGTGAGCGTGTATGTTGGTATAGATCGCCGCGCTTTGAGCCTTGGGGAAAGGCGCGTACATAGCATCCTGTATTATTATTATTATTATTATTATTATTATTATTATTATTATTATTATTATTATTATAAGACTTTATTATCTCACTGAGAAAATTACTTTGTGGTGTTAAAGATAAATTACAAAATGGCATACAAAATACATATGCGATAAGAACAAGAACAAGAAGAACAAGAACAAGAAGAAGAAGAAAGGAGAATTTTGCAATTCTTGCTTTTAATAAAAGCTGACAAAAAGTAAAACTTAAAACTCTTAACTTGTCCACCTTTTGTTATGAAAGTCTTTTTCAAGGGGAGAAAAACGAGATTATTGAAGACTTCAAAATATAAAAAAAAATAGAAAGAAGAAAAAAGGTGATTAAAAGGCCACCCGACGGCAGATCCCAACCTATATAATAGCGATTCCTTCAGATAGCCGGGCTTTGAGTTCGATTGAAGAAAAAGAGCGTGATAGCAACCTATATTATTATGTATCCTGTGTTAGTAATGTTTGGGGCAGAGCGAATTACTCCAGTCTCCGTAAAGTCAAAGGCAGTAATGGGTGGCGTTAGTCCGTTCTCACGGGAAAAGGTACAACGAGCTCTATATATTGGTTGTGAGACTGGGTGCCGTGTTTGTGGGTTTTAGATGTGAGGTGTTGATCCTTCAGATGCCTTGTTTTGACAACTTTAGCATTTCAAAATAAACGGACCAACTGCCCCCTGAACACAAATTAGTGTACCATGGCGTCGCTCTTTCGGAACGATTTCAGTAACCTTCCTTTAAAAAAAAAAGAAAAAAGAAAAAAAGAGCGCTGAAGTAATTTAAAATACACGCTAGAAATACTTTTTTTTTTGTCAAACCGCCAAGAGATATTTTCATCAAACAGTGATTTGATTAATATAATTTATTTCCTCTCGGGTAGTTGAAAACTATTTTAATTAAGAAGTTATTACGCCCTGCAAATAACGTCTACCCAATCTCATTCATTTATTTGTGGCTCAGAGGACGATTGTAAAGACTGTAATTTCTCAGTTTGGGTTTCGTCGCTGCGTTGAGTTCTCATAATGGTCTCGTATAGTGCTTTTTCCAGTTCAAGAGCAGCTCCAGAGCAGCTGAAGGCGCTGGCCGACACAGAATTGAAATCAAGCCGCCCGGGGCGCGCACTTGCTGTCGTACGCTGATCGTCTGTCTCCCCATACCACTTGACCACAATCCCGGGCCCCCGGGGATGAGGGAGAAGGGCCCTAGTGTAGTGTAGCCGGCGTCACTCACCCGTCGTCTAGGATCGGACATGAGCGTCCTAAAGTCCCCTGCGAAGGAATGAGAGCGCGCACAGATTAAACTTCAGCTTATACTCTCACCGACCATCCTGCAAGGCACGGCGCAAGGAGGCAGAAGAAGAGGGAGACAGAAAAAGAGGTGGGAGGACAACCTTCGAGAATGGACTGGTTTGACACTGAACAAAGCCATGAGGGTTGCTGAGAACAGAGAAGGATGGAGTACGCTGGTTAAACGATCATCTGTGGTGCCCCAACGACCTTTGAGTTACGGGATAGGATAGGATAGGAATGTAATGTGGTTTCTATACGGAGAAATATGTTAGTGTTGTTTTTTTGTAGTTAAGTTTAAATAGTCTCCGAAGTTTCATAAATGACTGTAGTTTCCATGCGCGGGGTTTGCAAATATTGTAGTTGTAGAGTTCGTCCGTGTGGAAGTATAGTTGAGTGTTCCGTCGTTGGTTTTTGTATTTGGGTAAAGGTGGTGACCATATGTTTTGGCCATCACTGTTTAGGCTGCTTTCTGCACTTTGCGCTCTCAATCTTCAACTGTGTTTTCCCAAGGCCGGCCAAAGCCCTGTCGCTTCCTAGGACCAACCTGTTCCCTTCTCAGCATAACTCATGGACATGTTTTGGCTGGAACTGGATACCGCCTGTCAAGGTCACTGTGGGAAGTAATGATGCGA
>CM072511.1:157693152-157720652 GCA_036898135.1 Oncomelania hupensis
TTCGCTTCGATGAAAAAGACGGAAGAGTCTAGTTAGTGTCATTGTCACGGCGCACATGTTTGCAATCTGTGCAATCTCTTCCATCTTTTCCAAAAGTCATCTTTGAGCATCATCATCATCATCATCATCATCATCATCATCATCATCATCATCATCATCATCATCATCATCATCATCATCATCATCATCGTCATCATCATCATCATCATCATCATCATCATCATCATCATCATCATCATCATCATCATCATCTTCTTCTTCTTCTTCTTCGTTTCTTTCTTTTTTTCTTTCTTTATTACTATATCTTCTTCTTCTTCTTCTTCTTCTTCTTCTTCTTCTTCTTCTTCTTCTTCTTCTTCTTCTTCTTCTTCTTCTTCTTCTTCTTCTTCTTCTTCTTCTTGTATCGTTGTTGTTGTTGCTGCGCTTCTTCACCAAAAGAAAATGGGAATCTTGAAAAATCTTGTACTTTGGGCATTATACAAGGCAAATAATGTCTCGATCAATGAAACCGATAGTATGACAGATATTTTATATAATCATACACTTATTGAAAAAATTGCTTACATTATCTTACATACTGACATAAAAAACATTTTTTGATTAAGTATATAAATATATGTTTATGCATGTGTGTTTGTGTGTATGTCTAGGCATATAATTGTTTGTGAAAGTCTAATATCATTTTATCAATGAAAAGACTTTAAATAAAAATCTGAATCTGAATCTGAAAATGGGATTGAAGTTAATTAAAAGCCTCCTCACCAAAGTCCCCTGCCTTCGACCAAACGAGAACTCCGCAGTACTAAAGACAACACGCGTTAGGCATACTACTGACGATCATTAAGTCATGGCATGGCGACATACACAACGAGCGCTAAGGTCATATCGGCTGACGTACTACTAGTGTATGAATATATCATCATCATCGTCATCATCATCATCATCATAGTCATCGTCATCATCATCAGCTTCTTCTTCTTCTTCTTCTTCTTCTTCTTCTTCTTCTTCTTCTTCTTCTTCTTCTTCTTCTTCTTCTTCTTCTTCTTCTTTTTCTTCTTCTTTGTTGACGTACGAAGGTTTGATGTCAAAGCCCAACATAAAACCCAGATGAACAATGATTGAACACTAAGGACAGTTGACAGAGATTAATGCTAATACGAATGACTATATACACAACTAGAACATAATCAGCGGGATAATTTTTAGATGATAGCCTTGAAAAGAAAAATGACGTAGTGGCGTGGGAAGAAGGGGGTTGAAGCTAGGGAAAGTGAGAGAGAAATAGGGAGGACAGAGAGATAGAGAGAGAGAGTGGGGGAGGGGGAGAAGAAGAGGAGGGGTGTAGAGGTGGGAGTGAGATGACATCAGAAGGTGTGTCATGTCAGGGGCAGGTGTGTTTGTTTAAGCGTGTATGATCAATCATGTTTTTTGTGATAGAGAGAACGGGCAGGCAGGTACATCTTGTACTTTGGGCAAATAAGCTGGATTTTGTGGTTCTCAGATTGGTGGTGAATACCTGTGTGTGTGGAGACAGAGGTGGTGAATACCTGTGTGTGTGGAGACAGAGGTGGTGAATACCTGTGTGTGTGTGTGTGTGTGTGTGTGTGGACACAGAGGTGGTGAATATCTGTGTGTGTGTGTGGAGACAGAGGTGGTGAATACCTGTGTGTGTGGAGACAGAGGTGGTGAATACCTGTGTGTGTGTGTGTGGAGACAGCAATGGTGTATAACTGTGTGTGTGTGGAGACAGAGGTGGTGAATACCTGTGTGTGTGTGTGTGTGGAGACAGCAATGGTGAATAACTGTGTGTGTGTGGAGACAGAGGTGGTGAATACCTGTGTGTGTGTGGAGACAGCGGTGGTGAATACCTGTGTGTGTGTGGAGACGGCAATGGTGAATAACTGTGTGTGTGTGGAGACAGCGGTGGTGAATAACTGTGTGTGTGGAGACAGCGGTGGTGAATAACTGTGTGTGTGCGGACAGACAGAGGTGGTGAATAACTGTGTGTGTGTGGAGACAGCTGTGGTGAATACCTGTGTGTGTGTGTGGAGACAGCAATGGTGAATACCTGTGTATGTGTGGAGACAGCGGTGGTGAATACCTGTGTGTGTGTGTGGAGACAGCAATGGTGAATAACTGTGTGTGTGTGTGTGGAGACAGCGGTGGTGAATACCTGTGATTGTGTGTGTGTGGAGACAGCAATGGTGAATACCTGTGTGTATGTGGAGACAGTGGTGGTGAATACCTGTGTGTGTGTGTGGAGACAGAGGTGGTGAATACCTGTGTGTGTGTGTGGAGACAGCAATGGTGAATAACTTTGTGTGTGTGGAGGCAGAGGTGGTGAATAGCTGTGTGTGTGTGTGGAGACAGCGGTGGTGAATACCTGTGTGTGTGGAGACAGCAATGGTGAATAACTGTGTGTGTGTGGACAGACAGAGGTGGTGAATACCTGTGTGTGTGTGTGGAGAGACAGAGGTGGTGAATACCTGTGTGTGTGTGTGGAGAGACAGAGGTGGTGAATACCTGTGTGTGTGTGTGTGGACAGACAGAGGTGGTGAATACCTGTGTGTGTGTGTGGAGAGACAGAGGTGGTGAATACCTGTGTGTGTGTGGACAGACAGAGGTGGTGAATACCAGTGTGTGTGTGGACAGACAGAGGTGGTGAATACCTGTGTGTGTGTGTGGACAGACAGAGGTGGTGAATACCTGTGTGTGTGTAGAGAGACAGCGGTGGTGAATACCTGTGTGTGTGTGGAGAGACAGATGTGGTGAATACCTGTGTGTGTGTGGACAGACAGAGGTGGTGAATACCTGTGTATGTGTGGACAGACAGAGGTGGTGAATACCTGTGTGTGTGTGTGGAGAGACAGAGGTGGTAAATACCTGTGTGTGTATGGACAGACAGAGGTGGTGAATACCTGTGTGTGTGTGGAGAGACAGGTGGTGAATACCTGTGTGTGTGTGGACAGACAGAGGTGGTGAATACCTGTGTGTGTGTGTGGACAGACAGAGGTGGTGAATACCTGTGTGTGTGTGTGGACAGACAGAGGTGGTGAATACCTGTGTGTGTGTGGACAGACAGAGGTGGTGAATACCTGTGTGTGTGTGGACAGACAGAGGTGGTGAATACCTGTGTGTGTGTGGACAGACAGAGGTGGTGAATACCTGTGTGTGTGTGGACAGACAGAGGTCGTGAATACCTGTGTGTGTGTGGACAGACAGAGGTGGTGAATACCTGTGTGTGTGTGGACAGACAGAGGTGGTGAATACCTGTGTGTGTGGACAGACAGAGGTGGTGAATACCTGTGTGTGTGTGGGCAGAGTTTAGAGTGGGGGGCACTTTAGGCTAGTCTAACCAAGAAATTCAAGGTAGACAATTTCTCTCTCAAGCTTCAACCAGTCGCCTCCCTTTCCGCTACATTATAAAACGTTGTTTTCTGCCAATAAAGGCGCTAGACTGTATTATAACCTTTTCATGTCTGATGATATAACACCTAATTTTTGTAAAATAAATGGGAACAAAAACTTAAGTGCAAACTGAATTGGAAGTGCAAACTAAATTGGAAGTTCATTCTGTATGAATTAAAAGCAATACAAGAAGTTAAATTAAAATGGTTTCAGATAAGATTGGTTCATCGTATAATTGGTGCAAATGTTGTTTTTCAATGCATGGGCATTTCACCTGATGAATGCTGTAGCTTTTGTGAAGAAGCACGCGAGAATATTGAACACTGTTTTTTTCAGTGTCGGTTTGTGAGACGTTTTTGGAGTAACCTGTGTCATGTAAGCTATTACGTGATTGTGGATGGTAGACGATGCTTTTGATTTTTTAGAATCCCATGTTTTTCTTGAATATTATTATGACTTGCGCTGTCAAAGATCTTCCAGTATGTCATTTTGGTGGCAAAGTATTTTATTTATGAATGTAAATTCGATAAGGCATTGCCACAAGTTTGTGCATTCAGGGGATATTTAAAACTGAAGTACGAAGTAGAAACACATGGTGCACGTAACAGGTTTGAATTAGACAAATTCAGTGATTGGTGGGAACACCGGAAGGTTTTTGTGGGTGATACGGGTTTGTTTTGTTTAGTCAGTTTCTCGTCACTGGAATATAGAATTTGCATCTTACTACACAATACTCTTAACAACAAAGAGAAGGGAAGAACTTCAGTAGGTGTGCGTGTGTGAGAGAGTGTGTGTGAGAGAGTGTGTGAGATTGTGTGCGTGTGTCTATGTGTGTGCCTTGTGTGTGGGCATATATATGTGTGTATCTGTGTCTCTGTGTGCATTTGTAGGCAATTAGGACAATTTGGTAAATCTATTTGAAGCTGTATTATTATTTTTTGTTCATTGCAAGGCGTCAAACGATAATGAAAAGAGGCACTTGTAGGCCTTTGCTAGTATGATTCTGTGAAGAAATAAAAAAATAAAAAAAATTTACTGAGAGAGAGAGAGAGACAGAGACAGAGAGAGACAGAGAGAGACAGAGAGAGAGACAGAGAGAGAGAGACAGAGAGAGACAGAGAGAGAGACAGAGAGAGAGAGAGAGAGAGAGAGAGAGAGAGAGAGAGAGAGAGAGAGAGAGAGAGAGAGAGAGAGAGAGAGAGAAAAGAACAAGAAGAACATGAAGAATAAGAAGAAGTAGAATGGAAATTAAGGTGGGAAAGGGAAGAGGAGACTTACGGAAGGCGGGAAAAGGCAAAACTGCTGCCTGGACCAAGCCATCTGGAATGGTCAAAACACCGCTGGCCAGGCAAACAAACTACAAGTGCACACACACAAACAGTGGCCAAAGAAGGAAGAGAAGGAGCAGAAGGAAGGAAGATACAAGCAAACAGTAGAAAAAGAAGAATAAGAGGAGGAAGAGAAGGAGATTAAGAAGAAGAGCAATGTGAGAAGGATTGAATTCTTTCAATTCAATTCTTTAATTTTACGTCTGTTCACTACAAAGTGATATTACACAGCTAAACACTTAAACAAGTGAACACAGTTTTTTAAATCTTAAATATTTGTACAAATCGGTTTTCACAATAATGCGAACAATGTCAAGTATAATAGGGCTAAGCGAAATGGTTTTAAGGTCATCTTCTAATATAATAATCAATTTATCTTTTTACATTGCTGTTTAATTTGTATTATCGAAAGGTATGTGATAAACTGAAATATTTTCTGAGCAAATGCAGTTGTAAGAAAGAGGAGACGACGAAGAAAATTAGAAAAGAGGATGAGAAGGAAACGTTTAATAGGAAAGATTTAGAAGAAAGAGGAGTGGAAGAAGACGATTAGGAAGGAGGAGGAGGAGAAGAAGAAGAGGAGGAAGGAATGTAGGAGAAGTTGTGGAGGAGGGGATGAAAAAGACGGAAGAAAGAGAAATGAAAACTTAAGTAGAAACATTACGCCCTACAGGAATCGTCAGAGGTACATGCATACTCACAACAAGAGAGAGACGACGACGAAGAAAACGATGATGATGAAGACGACGACGACCTAAAATAAGAAGAAGAAGAAGAGGAAGAAAGAAAACGAAAAAAGAAGAAGAAGGTGATGATGAAGAAGAAGAAGAAGAAGAAGAAGAAGAAGAAGAAGAAGAAGAAGAAGAAGAAGAAGAGAAAGAAAGAAAGAAAGCGAAAAAAGAAGAAGAAGAAGAAGAAGAAGAAGAAGAAGAAGAAGAAGAAGAAGAAGAAGAAGAAGAAGAAGAAGAAGAAAACGAAAGAAGAAGAAGAAGAAGAAGAAGAAGAAGAAGAAGAAGAAGAAGAAGAAGAAGAAGAAGAAGAAGAAGAAGAAGAAGATGATGATGATGATGATGATGATGATGATGATGATTGATGATTGATGATGATAATGATGACAACGACGACGAAGAAAATGATGATGGTGAAGGCGACGACGAAGAAGAAGAAGAACAAGAAGGAGGATGGGGAAAAGCCATCTGGAATGTCAACCGCACGTGGGCATCGACAACAAGAGAGCGACGAAGGCACGACATCACCACTTGGCCTTGTCTTCACCCCCTAAGCCATCATCTGCTAAACCTTCTTTTTTTTTTAAGTCAAGGAGGGTTGAAGGTCAGGAGTCAAGTGACCTTCAAACTGCACGTGCAATGGAAGGTGAAAAAATGACTTTTTTGAGAGCCACTAAGCCAGTAAGCGTGAGGGATAGCCAGAGAAAAATGTGGGAGTCGGAGAAGACGATGGGCAAAGTTCACTTCAAGGGTAAAACAAGTAACAGTAAAAAGTTCAAGTGAAGGCAAGGATGAGTGGAGTGGGGAGAAGAGAGAGAGAGAGAGAGCGACGGAGACAAAGACAGATAGAGAGGGGGAGACAGAAAGAAAAAGACAGAAAGAGAGAGAGAGAGAGAGAGAGAGAGAGAGAGAGAGAGAGAGAGAGAGAGAGAGAGAGAGAGAGATTCCAGAAAAGTTCCATCAGAGGTATATGGATTTACAAAACATAAAATTATGTACATATGTTAATTATAAATATACTCGTAGGTAGAACACTGTCAGGGAGAAAAATGACCTCAAACTTGTACACTTTCCGTATTGACGCAGTTGTATTAAGGGAAGCATATTAATAAAGGTGGTGTTTGAGGGAGGGGGAATGACAGAAAATGGAGTACATAACAATAGGGGCAAGATGTTTCTTCTTCTTATTATTATTTCCATAAACACCCGGCGAAGAAAGAATCAGCCCCCTCCCCCCCCCCACCCCCACCACCCCCCCAAAAAAAAAGAAAAGAAAAGGCTAATACGAATAAATGATCACATCAACAATCACAATCATGCGATTGTCGGATCAGGAGGATTCGGTGGGTTTGTCAACGCAAATCGCGGGTTTAGCGGGCTATTGTTAATTTTTTTTTGGGGGGGGGGGGGGGGGTGGGGGTGGGGGGGCCGGAGGTTGGTGGTCGGCTGCCGATTTGTTGTTTTCGGGGTTGCTGAATCAGTGGTTCCCGGAATTTTCATCAATCGGGCTTGACAGATACGAATCTTTTGAAAGTACATTCACCTGTAAGTTAGAACAAGTCTTATTATGTTCTCGCGAACTTTGGACATTTTAAGTAGGAATTGGAGCTGGTCAAAGTGTTACATAGTTCATGTTTAAATTAAATTTCCCCCATGTTGTTGTTGTTTGTCGGTCTAAGATCACTATGTGTACAGACCTGAAATGAAATAAATCGTGATGGTTTTAAAAGTGAAATAGTTCTTATATAGGGGTTTACTTTGTGTGCTGGCTTATAAGGTGTACGACGTCCAATACTATTATTATTATGTAATCATCGGTTTAAGCTATTTTAACTTCTACCTCGCTTTGCTAGTTTTGTACCAGAGTAGTTTTTTTTTTTTTTTTTTTTTTTTTTTTTTTTTTTTTTGTTAACAACAGTTCTCTTACAGGTCCTTGTAGCCTTATGTAAACCAGTAACTGCATTTGAATGTTGTCGTCAATGGCAACAAAACCTGTTTAAACAAGGCAAAAGGAGCTGTATTGCTATATGCGGTTTTTTTTACGGCGATCACAAGCCTGACTTATTGAGCAACCGCAGACTTCTCAAATTCCAGTCTTTATATAAGCCTGAACCTTTCTGTAAACTTGTTGTGAACTCTATAACACAATAATTGCCTTATAATAGTCTCATATTAACACCATTTAAAAACAACAACAACAACAACAACAACAAAACAACAACCACTGTTTGTGCTAAAGATGAACGCTGATGGTCGCTGTGTGTGCCTTTTACGACGCCCAGAAGCCTGAGCAATTCTGCATCCACGGGCTTTCTACAAAACATGAGTCTTTATCTGAGTCTGCTTCTTCTTGAATACAACCTGCGTACTTCTTGTGACCCTATAGAAAACGGTTTGTTGTTTTATAATGTTGTCGCACATTAATCAAAACCCAAACCCCACCCCATCCATCCTACCCCTCCACCCCACCAACCAAAAACAAATTTGATTGGGCAAAAGGTGAACGCTGCCTGGGGGCTGCTATGTATTTTTACGGAATCCTGAAATGTGCAGCGTCTCCACACAGCGTGGCTTAGACTCGCTGAAGCGTAAGCTTGCCTCTCACTCATAGAGGTACCTATAAGCCTGTGGGGTGTGTCAGCTACACTGGGTGCAGGCCTAGCTCAGGTTGGCATATGCCCGCAATTAAAACCCCACTCCCAGTCCGTTTGCATTGCCGTACACAAGTAAACATCGCCTCCTGCAGGAGCTAGGGGTGGGGGTGAGGGTGGGGGCAAGGGAAGAGGAAGGGAGGGAAGGAGAGGAAAAAGGAAGAGGGATGGTAGAGATGAGGGGAGTGGGAGGGGGGGGGGGTAGCTGGAGGGAGGGAGAGACGGACGGACTGACGTTGTTCCATAGTACTTGCTTGCAACCGGCAGGTAGGCGTACAACTTCTGCTGTAGGTGCTGTGGGGTAGAGGGAATGGGGGGAAAGGGGGCAAATTAAGACGAACGGAATGAGAGAGAGAGAGAGAGAGAGAGAGAGAGAGAGAGAGAGAGAGAGAGAGAGAGAGAGAGAGAAAGAGCGAGATGGGGAGAGAGGGAGAGAGAGAGAGAGAGAGAGAGAGAGAGAGAGAGAGAGAGAGAGAGAGAGAGAGAGAGAGAGCTGTAGAGTAATTTTGTGCTTTTCACAGTGTCAGTTGTAGGCATTCCAAGTACGCTGTAAAGTGTATAGTGTATTTATACAATCATTCTTATATAGCGCTTTTCTAGCTCAGCAGTTGCTCAAGGCGCTGAAACACGATCTAACTCAAATCGACCCGCGGCATTGCCTTGCAGCCTTGTGTCACCACAGGTAGTGTGGAGACTGGGGTTGTATGATTGTGTATTTGAAGAAAAGGGACCGGGGAAATGCCAGAACAGTAGCAGTGATGATGTTCAAACAAACTGCCATCACGTCTCACTGCTTCCACACATGAGAGAGAGAGAGAGAGAGAGAGAGAGAGAGAGAGAGAGAGAGAGAGAGAGAGAGAGAGAGAGAGAGAGAGAGAGAGAGAGAGAGAGAGAGAGACAGAGACAGAGACAGAGACAGAGAGATTTTTTGGGGAGGGGGGGGGTTGCACGATCGAACTCTTCATTTACCAGTTTATAAAATGTCGCCTCATTGACGTATATTTTCTTTAGTTTTAGATTTAGATCCTACAGATATTTCCTTCGCGGAAATCGAAACTCTTCTTCTTCTTCTTCTTCTTCTTCTTCTTCTTCTTCTTCTTCTTCTTCTTCTTCTTCTTCTTCTTCTTCTTCTTCTTCTTCTTCTTCTTCTTCTTCTTCTTCTTCTTCTTCTTCTTTATCATCATCATCACCTTCATCATCACCTTCATCATCATCATCAGCAGCAGCAGCAGCAGCATATGTCTCCTTCTTCTTTGTATCGTGCATCAGGAAGCCCAAACTGTTGGTTTGAAATTAGTTTTGAAGCAATCTGGAAGCACTTAAAAACTGCTCAGCAAAAAAGAAAGTTTCTCCAATTAATTTGTGCTTTGAGGCACACTTTGACTCTCATCTCGCCTTTAGACTCTTTTGTTTGCTTTAGACTCTCATCTTCCATTTAGACTCTCGCCTTCCCTTCAGACACTCATCTTGCCGTTAAATTCTCATCTTCCCTTCAGACTATCATCTTCCCTTAAGACTATCATCTTCCCGTTAGACTCTCATCTTCCGTTTAGATTCTCATCTTGCCGTTAGACTCTCATCTTCCCTTTAGACTTTCATCTTCCCTTTAGACCTTCATCTTCCCTTTAGACTCTCATCTTTTATTTAGACTCTCATCTCATCTTCACTTTAGGTTCTCATCTTCCCTTTAGACTCTCATCTTTTATTTAGACTCTCATCTCATCTTCCCTTTTGACTCTCATCTTTTATTTAGACTATCATGTCATCTTCACTTTAGGCTCTCATCTTCCCTTTAGACTCTCATCTCCTATTTAGACTCTCATCTCATCTTCATTTTAGACTCTCATCTTCCCTTTAGACTCTCATCTCATCTTCCCTTTAGACTCTCATCTTTTATTTAGACTCTCATCTCATCTTCACTTTAGACTCTCATCTTCTATTTAGACTCTCATCTTTACTTTAGACTCTCATTTTCCCACAGCTAGTGGGAAGTGGTGCACGTGCTGTTTCTTCCTTTTTCCTTCTCTTTTCCGTCTTTGTTCGAATATGAAAACCCGATATGAGAACTGAGGGTGATCTCCGGATACCCTGGTCTCAGGGTGATCTCCGGATACTCTGGTATCCTCCCTCTCCCTCACTCACCAATCCCTCCCTTAAATATTGTTGTTGGATGATGTAGCGATCTCCCATCCTTTGCACCACATGTTTGTGTGATAAATGTGTGTTTTGTGAATATGCAAGAGTGTACGTGTGAACAGGTGAGCGTGTACGGTGGCACAGATCGCCGCGCTTTGAGACTGATTTGTTATTTTGGGGAAAAACGCGTATATAACATCCATTAATATTATTATTATTATTATTATTATTATTATTATTATTATTATTATTATTATTATTATTGTTATTATCATTGTTATTATTATTATTATTATTAGTAGTAGTAGTAGTAGTAGTTGTAGTAGTAGTAGTAGTAGTAGTAGTATTACTATTATTATTATTATTATTATTATTATTATTATTATTATTATTATTATATTATACAGGATGCTATGACGCGCTTTTTTTTTCAATGGAACTTAAAGCGCGGCGATCTGAAGAGATCGCTATTACAGAAGTCGGATCATAAATCAATTTTTATTTTTAAAAAAATGTTGACTGCCACCTATACCATTATTGAAGGGAGAGAGGTAACCGGAGTACCCTGAGAAAACCCTCGGTGTTCTGAAAAGTCTTGTATTTAAGTCACGGAAGATTGTCCCCACGCTGGGGTTCGAACCCGCGACATTCGGCACAGGAACCAGCTAACTATCCACTGAGGCACCTGGCCACCCCCTTAGGCTTATCATTAGTGTCTGTCTGTCTGTCTGTCTCCACCACACCCTCCCTGCTCTCTCTCTCTCTCTCTCTCTCTCTCTCTCTCTCTCTCTCTCTCTCTCTCTCTCTCACTCTCTCCGTTGAAGAATTATGTATTTTATAACGTTAAGCTTTCATTATGAGGTTGCCGACGGTTTGATTTCAAACAGCGATACATGGCAATGCACCCGACAGCTTGAAAGTTATTTATGCTCAACACCTCGGTCATAGGTTGATGTCAAGTACAAATAAAATGCATCGTAAAACATCAATATAAAATAGCTTTCAGAACATTCATGTAAATCATATATAATATAGTGTTTATCATACTAATTCAAAAATTATTTGTGTACATTGATTTTATAATTGTAACGAATGATATCTATCGGAATTTCTGCTTTTATTGCTTGGTTTAAAGATTCAGATGATGGTCTCAATTCAAATGAACATCTACATTTTTTACAATCTATTTTCTTTGAACGTTCTTATCAATCAGTCAGTCTTTCATTTAGTGATTGTTCACAAATTTAGGTAATATTAGACAATTGCAATGAAACTTTGAAAACACTAACTATTTAAGAACACTATTTAAATCAGTCGGTAAATTTCTACCAACTGGAGATTTAGCAATAACTTTCACAGCTTCTGTAACAGTTGGAACCGCGTCTACAGAACGTCCGTCTTCAATGATATGTCCATTTACTTCAAACTTGTGTTTTAAATCTGAGCATTCAAATAGAAGATGATGTAGTGCTAGGCTTGCATTACATAACGTCTGCGGAATAATGCCGGCTGGGTCCTATGAACATTGAGTATCTATCTATCTATCTATCTATCTATCTATCTATCTATCTATCTATCTATCTATCTATCTATCTATCTATCTATCTATCTATCTATCTATCTATCTATCTATCTATCTATCTGTCTGTCTGTCTGTCTGTCTGTCTGTCTGTCTGTCTGTCTGTCTGTCTGTCTGTCTGTCTGTCTGTCTGTCTGTCTGTCTGTCTGTCTGTCTATCTATCTATCTATCTATCCCCGTTTGGGTGCCGGGGGTTTCAGTATAAATAGTATCCCCACTTTCTGGAAATTTAGTGCTTTAAATTCCCACTGTCGCTGTCTTTCTCATTTGCTCTTTCTCATTCCTGCTCTTTTCTATCAATCTGCTATACTATCGTCTTCTTCGCTAGACCAGTCTCCTACCTTTTTTTTCTTAAAAACTCTTCCAGGACAAGACTCCTTGTTTGTGTATGAGGTCTGTTGGATCAGCTTGGGAATATTGGACGCTTTCTGCCAGGTGGTCACTAGGGCTTCCTATGATGTTACTATTTAGCAATATAGGCATTTTATATGTATATGTTTTGTTTATAATTTATAATGATGTTTGTATTCTATTTTGTTTTTGTAACCGGGGGTTCGAGTAGTTGGGGTAAAGCCTCAGCCGTCCCCTGCGTGGGATATCTTTATTGTAAAGTGACTGGCCGGTGGAGGGCATTCAATTTTCCCACTAGGGTTGTTTCAGCAGATCTTTTATGCGGATCGGGGGTTGTCCGGTCCTGATTTGGCTCGGAAGAGTCCGCTGGACCTAAAGCAACAATCAATCAATCAATCAATCAATCTACCTATCTACCTATGGAGTAACGTTGTTATATACCGCTATCAAGGGCTGCCAAGAGCGCTGAAGGAGAAAAGCAGGATTGAGCTCAAGCCGCCCGAGGCGACAACTTGCTGCCATAGGCGCGTCGTCTGACGTTCCAGACCACTGAGCACAATCCTAGGCGACCGTGGATGGGGGAGGAAGGACGTAGAGCTTACTGGGCGTGTGTTTGTGGCAGCTGGTTCTCAGCCGTCTGCGACACGCCCGTAACCTTTCGGTCGTTGGGGAAGGGACCCGTTTGAGACCTCCCTTTTCTCTGGGACAGCTTAATGAGGGCGGTTCCCATCTCCTCTTTCTCGCTGTTTGACCTTCCCCGGTTTTAAACAAGAGCCCGGTACCATTGGCCGCTAGATGGACTTGGGGGGGGGGGGGGGGTGTTTGGGTGCTGGCTTCTTTTTTTTTTTTTTTTTTTTTTTTTGGGGGGGGGGGGGGGGGGCGTTGTTTGAGGGTTTTCCTTCCAAGCATGGTCACCCATCCAAGTACTAACCGGTCCCGACGTTGCTTCAGGAAACATGATCTAGCCTGTGCCCACACCACTGCGCTGCTCATCCAAGTACTTATTCGTTAGCGAGTGTCTGATTTTATTTTGTATGAAGCCGGATGTTTAGAATGAATGCGTGAGTAAGCTTACTGCGCTTTGAACTGATATTGTTCATTGGGGAAAAGCGCTATATAAATATCCTTATTATTATTATTTATTATGTACTAACCGGTCCCGACGTTGCTTCAGGAAACATTATCTAGCATGTCCCAACACCCCTGCGCTGCTCATCCAAGTACCAACCGGTCCCCATGTTGCTTCAGGAAACATTATCTAGCATGCCCCAACACCCCTGTCATCCAAGTACCAACCGGTCCCCATGTTGCTTCAGGAAACATTATCTAGCATGTCCCAACATCCCTGCGCTGCTCATCCGAAGGAGTGATCCATAAACAAGAGCCGTATGTTTAGAAAAGTGTTTGGTGTTTGGAAATGAGCTATGGAATCCCAGATGAGCGCGCAGATGATGAAGATTTAGCAATGTCTGACAGGACGTTTGCCTTGTACCCTGCACTGCTGTGTTAAAAAAAAAAAAAAAAAAAAGAAGATATGGGATGATTTAGTTTTTTGCTAGAAGCCAGGTGGTATGCAACCAACCACTGTTTTAAACAAACTTTCACTGTCCTCCCTCTTCCTTCTCTTACACCTCCCTGCCCTCGCCTCCATTTCCCCCCCCCTCACCCCCCCGTCTTTCCACCCCACCCCTTCCCTCACCGACATTAGCGCTATAAATCAGCGAATTGTTTGAGGACAGAGTGTTTGTTTAATAGATTTTGGATTTGTAGATTTTAGAACTATTTTTGACAACAAATTATCTTACAAAACGTTAGACTGCTCATTCCCATTTGCTGCGCCAACCAGCTAAATTATGGATACTGTTTTGTTTCCTCAGGACTTCATCCAGGCCTCTGTTCATGCTTTGGAAAACCAGTCACTGGATTTTCACCAAGCCCATCCGATACACTGACGAGCTGACAACACATCGAAATGGCCGTCTGAATCTTATGGCACAAATCTACAAATGAAAACTGTTGGCAGCAGAGAGGGGGAGAGATCTTTCCTATCATTCACTCATTCTAAGGATGATAGCATTCTGCTAAGGGGTCTGACGCTATCCATAAACTCCAATTCCATCTCTGTAGGCGAGACACCTTTATCACTTGTGCTGTACACCAGCCTTTGTCTCTCCTGTGTGTTTCAAGTTGGAGATAACATTTCCTAGCTTCAGTGTGCCAGTAATTTGTAGAGAGAGAAAGAAAAAGAAGCGATACTGTTTTGTGTTAGGTAGGTAGGTAGTTAGTCATTGTGTATAGGGTCCAGCGGACTGCAAAGAGCCGAACCAGGACCACAGCTTGGTTGAAAGAGGACTCGCCTCCGATCTGTATAAAAGATCTGCTGAAACAACTCTACTGGTAACACTGAAGGCACTACACCAGCCGGTCACTTTACAATAAAGGCATCCCATGCAAGCGACGCTAATTTATGGAACAAAACACATACCTATAAAATGCCTACACTGCTAAATAATAATACCACAGAAAGCTCTAGTAACCATTTAGTACTGCTCCTTCTCCTCCTCCTCCTCCTCCTCCTCCTCCTCCTACTACTACTACTACTACTACTACTACTACTACTACTACTACTACTACTACTACTACTACTAAGGATATTTATAAGACGCTTTTCCTAGTAAGAAACAGTTCAAAGCGCTCCTTCACGCGTTAGTACAATACGTGTTCATATTGGGTGGGAACAGGCGAAATCAAAGCGGATTGAGGGAGTGGCAGTAATAAACACAGTGATTCCCCACACATGCTCACACAAACAGGCACACAAACGGGCACACACACATACATACAGGCACGCACTGTCGCATGCACGCACTCTCGCACAAAAATGGGAGAAGGCAATATGGAGGAAGCAGTTTTACTGTTCTGCTGTGCCTCCTGTTGTAGGAATTTTTAACACTCAGTTTTTAACATGTATTTCTTTTAAATTTAATTCCAGGAAGTTGATAGACGTTTCACTTGCCATTACTTGTAACTTTTAATGGGAGATAAACCATAATCATAAAAATCTCTCCCCCTCCCTCCACCTACTCATTCTCTCGCTTTCCATACCCCTTGTGTGTGCGTGTGTGAATTTCTCTCTGTATCTCTCTCTCTTTCTCATCTCTCTCCCTCTTTCTCCCCAATCCGCAGTCCGTGCATCTGCCAAGCATTAGAGAACTTATGTGTCAGTTGTGCATGCAATGGCCACCTGCGAACCATCAACCAGCAAAGTTGCTCCACTGGCCACCGCTTAACCCCAGAATGGAATGTAAAGTATATAATTATGTGGATGAAAACACTCAGAACAGTAATTCTAAAGCTATGTTTTTAATGAATATTGTCAACCACCGTGTCATTAACTCCTGGCTACCGGTTAACCCTAGAATAGAACGTAAAACTCGTGCAGGAATGAAATACACCAGAGGCATGAGCACAGGAATTTGCAATGTGCTACATGTTTATAAGTCTATCTAGGCGTGGATGAGATATTCCAGACCTCAGACCCGAAGGCAAAGAATGTAAAAAAAACCTTTTATATATTATACTTCAGATGAACTGTAAATGTAAATAGACCATTAGCATACCAGCAACCGGCATCGGGGGGAAAAAACATCTTGGATCAAACAGCAGTCAAAAGGCAAGCAAGATAGCAAGCCATTCAAATGAAATTAACAGACATTCACTCATATAGCCATAGCCCATTCAAAAATAAAACTGTTACTTTTCTTGTGGGTGTTTGGACTGGGCTTTGTCCTAGCGAAACAAAAGGTAAAGGTGGAATGATAGGGCGTTGTGACTGGGCTTTGTCCTAGCGAAACAAAAGGTAAAGGTGGAATGATAGGGCGTTGTGACTGGGCTTTGTCCAAGCGAAACAAAAGGTAAAGGTGGAATGATAGGCCACGATCTCAACTATCTGCAAACCAAACATTGTCCATATCCACTGAGCCAAGTTTTAGAGACGGCGCAAATCGTTGTTTTTTTTAAAGGGTGAAGCACAGTGACCTTGACCTTTGAGAAGGTGTAAATATGAATGATATAAAATGCTTAGTAGCGGTTAAAGTATCCGATATTGGGAAAAATGATGAAATTCAGTTCATTTATTCTTGAGATAGGGCAAAAAAGTGCGCTTTAAACCAAAAAGTTAATTTGTGAACAAAGGGCTGACCGACGGACCTACTACTGGCCGACAACCGGACTGCTACTGGACGATGGCCCATGATGAGAAGTACCTGTTTATCAACACTCAACAACAGCGATTCCAGTGATCATGACCTTTGCGATAGAGCAAATATGATGACACGGGAGGCAGGCCACTAACCTAGGCACATTTCCTATGACGTTTGGTCAAAAGCCTTTCAGTGGTTCTTGAGATAGGGCTTCCAACGCCCCCCGTGGGAGTGCCGGGGGTTTCAGTATAAATAGTATCCCCACTTTCTGGAAATTTAGTGCTTTAAATTCCCACTGTCGCTGGCTTTCTCCTTTGTTCTTTCTCATTCCTACTCTGTTCTATCAATCTACTATACTATCTTCTTCTTCGCCAGACCAGTCATCTACCTTTTTTCTTGAAAACTCTTCGGGAACAAATCTCCACATTTGTGTGTGGGGTCTGTTGGATCAGCTTTGAAATATTGGAAGCTTTCTGCCAGGTGGTCACTGGGGCTTCCTATGATGTTATTATTTGGCAATGTAGGCATTTTATATGTATGTGTTTTGTTAATATTTTATAATGATGTTTGTATTCTATTTTGTTTTTTGTAAACGGGGGTTCGATAAATTAGAGTATAGCCTCAGCGTCCCCTGCGTGGGATGTCTTTATTGTAAAGTGACCGGCTGGTGGAGTGCATTCAGTGTTACCACTAGGGTTGTTTCAGCAGATCTTTTATGCGGATCAGGGGTGAGTCCTCTTTCAACGGAGTTGTGGTCTTTTATTTTTTGGTCGTGATTTGGCTCGGAAGAGTCTGCTGGACTTAAAGCAATAACCATGTAATGTAATGTAGGGCTTCCAACGGACCGAAGGGCAGACCGACATTTGGCTCATTCTGATTTCCCTCTATTTCAACGTATTTTCAGATATTTCTGGAAATACACAAACATGAACAGACACTTGTTAAGTCGCGAGGGTGTGACTGCGTGAAACCTGGGCGAAAACGTGAGATGAAGGCGTAACTGAGTGATGTTTGCTGTACTCTGCTGGGCGAGAGAGCCAGAAAATGTATAGTTGGCCGCATATAGTGGATATAGTGCCAGAGGGGTATCGGTTGGTCGCTCTTGGACAAACGAGGCACGTCAGACATAGCTGACGCTTGCATAGGTAATGACCGTGAACAAGGCAAAACATGAATGTGTCGCCTGGACAAGAAGCAGACGGTTTAAAAGCAATTTCTTTGGCCCTCGTCATTCGGTATTAATGATACGCATTAATAAACCTCTCAGATCTATATTCAGCCCATTTGAGTAACAGTGCATCGTTATCGGCACAGAGAGTACCAAAGATCATTGCAGTCAGTTGTTACGGCACATTCAGAAACTAAATCCTTAAACGCGCAGACACCGTTTTATTTTTACCTACTACACACCATGGAGAAAGCGGTGGAACATTTGCTAATGACGTAATCAATAAACAATCAGATCAAATCTTGTCACAGGAAACACGCAATGTTTTACGTCATAGAATGTTCTGCCTCGTTCGAAGATATGACTGCTTATTGTGAGAATCTTCCGTCTGTGGTAAACAAGTGTAGCTGAGCGGAGCATTTGACTCCCGTCTCTCGGCCACCACCTTGAGAACACGGCCCAACCCGAGCTGTCATTTTCATTTTATCCCTCGTAAGAGGGACCTACAAATATTTGCCCTGCAAGGCGGTGATGCGTGTTGGTAGTACACCCTGTTGCCGGCTACTAGTGCCACGACATTTCACACAAGTCGCTGCCACCGACCTGCATAAAATGCCTGCCGACAAAGTATTCCCGCTCACCACCAAAACCAGAAGACGAATGGTCAGCAGGGAAGAGCAAATGTCGTGTCGCTTTGTCCTGCATAACCACAAGTATATCAACTAACAAGTTAGTATCTCGTATTGCCCCCAGTCGACGTGCGGTGGTCCCGTTGCCCTTGGTTTTAGCCACAAGCTGAGACGGGGGTATCCCAAACCTAAAAATAGAATAGAGAATTTTGAGAAATCTGATAACTAGCTAGCCTACGGTTGCAGTCGTGGTCGCCATTTCTCGCGAAGATGTGCTGGCTGAAATTAAACGAAAGTTGGGAGAGGAACTGCATATTTCTGGTAGTGAACAAAGGCTTTGTTCAATTATCGAAGGAGAACACGATGGATTTATAGAAACATGCTCACATGTATGTGAGCTCAGTGCAGGCGATCGTGAGTCTCAGTGAACGATTGATCGCCATTGTCATCGATTCAGCTGCTCAGATCGCTTTGATGTGATGGTTCATTTATCGCTTGAATCACACTGTATAATGCACATGCAAGTTCTGTCAAAGATATGATGATTTGAGCATATGTTCGATTCCGTATCGATTGGAAGGTGGGGTGGAAAAATTCAATCATGGTGATGATCAATCCTATTTTGCAATGGTGGTTAGGCCTACTTTATTGTGTATGGTCACGGGTACTTACCTTTTGTAGTTTGTGTGCTTTTTGTTCTGTCGGCCTTTAGTGTTTGCGTCGCCTTGGCTCGTTGTGCTTTGTTGTGGTCTCGCTCTCTTTTGATTTTTGAAAGCAAATTCAAATTGCATTGTTATCCAGCAGCATGCGAGGTCAAATTAGACGAATTCAGATCTAACCAATCTTCTTGTGACGCCATTTTGCGTGTGTCTCGTGTGCCATGCACATGTGTATGGTCACGAGTACTTACCTTTTGTAGTTTGTGTGCTTTTTGTTCTGTCGGCCTTTAGTGTTTGCGTCGCCTTGGCTCGTTGTACTTTGTTGTGGTCTCGCTCTCTTTTGATTTTTGAAAGCAAATTCAAATTGCATTGTTATCCAGCAGCATGCGAGGTCAAATTAGACGAATTCAGATCTAACCAATCTTCTTGTGATGCCATTTTGCGTGTGTCTCGTGTGCCATGCACCAATCGCGAAGAGTCCTGCCGACGTCATTTCAGAAAAGGATTTCCCTACCCATAATTCACCTGGGTTTTGAAGTTTCTAAAAAAATATTTTAGGCCGACGACGCTCTATGGAGCACAAAGCATGTAAAGGGAAGCAACCGGTTGTACGCGCACGTCGACAGAGACATAGAAGGGAGATACTAACTTGTTAGTTGATATACTTGTGGCATAACCCAATGGCCACACCAAAGGATTCTGCACAGCAGGAGCCACCCAAGGCCAGTCTACCCAAAAATGTAAGGTAGACAACCCAAGCGTGAAACAGTCGCCTCTCATTCGGCCACAGGTGAAATGGGAGGCGACAGGTTCAAGCTTGGGAGAGCTTGGGTTGTCTACCTTACATTTTTGGGTAGACTAGCCTTGGGTGGCTCCTGCTGTGCAGAATCCTTTGGTGTGACCATTGGGTTATGCAGGACGAGGCGACACGACATTTGTTCTTCCCTGCTGACCATTCGTCTTCTGGTTTTGGTGGTGAGCGGCTCTACATTGTCGGCAAGCATTTTATGCAGGTCGGTGGCAGCGACTTGTGTTGAAGTGTCGTGGCACTAGTAGCCAGCAACCCGGTGTATTACTAACACGCTTCACCGCCTGGCAGGGCAAATATTTTTAAGTCCCTCTTACGAGGGACAAAATGGCCGTAAAAAGGCCGTAGACTCCGTTCCCGCCCCAGCAAAACCACACGCTCACTGAATGGCTTCTTCCCGTTGTCTATCAGACACTTAAATCAAATATAAGAATTATTTAGGCTGCTCCTTATTGTGTGTACTTGCATAGTCATATTAGTCATGAATTGCGGGAGGGTGCTTCTGCGTGGGAATCTATTTTGGTCATCTGTATATTTGCTGTGTCTGATGATGTACATTAAAAATCACGCACCTGTTTTGTTACCTGTAATTCGGTTGTGTTTGTTGATGTCTGTATTTCTATATACTACATGAGTGTTCTAGTCAGGCGTGAGTCTGCTGTCTAGTCTATACTAGTGGTTACATAGGTCGCACTAGATCTATGCTTTATTTGTTTGTTATGTATCTTGTGCATGCCTGCCGCTGATCTAAAGCATTCTTTGTTTCATGTATACTATAACTGTATGTATGTCACTTGGCGAATAAATCTTGAATGGAAACGAATTGGATTGAATTGAATTGAATTGAAAATAACACCTGGGGTTGGGCCGCGTTCTCAAGGTTGGTGGCCGAGAGACGGGAGTCAAATACTCCGCTCAGCTACACTAGCCATTCTAGAAAGATCTCGATATTGCTAGAACAGTATCGACCGACAAAAACATATTAACGATGCGCAAAGCTTTTCAACATTTTAAGTAAATCAAAAAGGAAATAAGTGCGACAATTGCGCACTTGGAGAGAGAGAGAGAGAGAGAGAGAGAGAGAGAGAGAGAGAGAGAGAGAGAGAGAGAGAGAGAGAGAGAGAGAGAGAGAGAGAGAGAGAGAGAGAGAGAGAGAGAGAGAGAGAGAGAGAGAGAGAGAGAGAGAGAGAGAGAGAGAGAGAGAGAGAGAGAGAGAGAGAGAGAGAGAGAGAGAGAGAGAGAGAGAGAGAGAGAGAGAGAGAGAGAGAGAGAGAGAGAGAGAGAGAGAGAGAGAGAGAGAGAGAGAGAGAGAGAGAGAGAGAGAGAGAGAGAGAGAGAGAGAGAGAGAGAGAGAGAGAGAGAGAGAGCAAACACAACATTTGACTAAGACACACGTTAACCATGGTACCAGAACAAATGATGAAGTTCACTATACAAACGTTGGGACAAATAATCTGCGTATTGGCGAAGGCGATATCCTGCACAAAGACAAGACTCGGGATTCGCTATTATTAACTTTTGTTTCACTTTTTCAGTTATTGAGACACGTCGGGTCCTTGAACTTTAAAAAGAAAAAGATTGCAATCTTTAGTGCAGATAGTTTGAAGCCAATGTAATTCTTCTTCTTTAAATTTTTTATTTTATTTTAGCTCTCGTCCTCCTCCTTCATCCTGTTCTTCTTGTTCTTCTTCCTCCTCCGTGTCCTCCTCTTCTTTACGTCCTTTTCTTCCTCTTTTTCTTCTTTTTCTTCCTCTTTTTCTTCCTCTTCTTCTTCTTCTTCTCCTCCTCCTCCCACCTCCCTCGTTCTCACCACTTCTTCTTCTTCCTCATTATAAAATAAGAGTTTTGGTTCAGTAATGAGATTTTCCACATCACGACTCTGGGCTGTTTTTGTGGCAAGAAACATTTATTTTTGGTTTCCATGTATCATTCCTTGAGTGCAGTTCATTGCCGCGGGCGCGCACGCTTGTGTGTGTGTGGATGTGTGTGTGTGTGGCGCGTGTGTGTCTGAGCGAGTACGAGCCCGCCACTGTATTATTTTGTTTTTAAGTTTCGCTTTTTCTGTACGAACTTTTCAAATAGCCTTTTTTTTTGTTTGTTTTCATGAACGACAATGTGTTTCCTTGTCCATGTTAAACTTATTTTTATTTCAAGTCCAAAAGATGTTCAGACACGATTGTGTGCGATTTTAAGCTTATTTTTTTAAATTTGTAGAAGCAAAGTCAGTGTTACACTGGTCCTGTGGTAAGAGGCGTTACAGTATGCACGCAGACTCGCATCAAGTTACGTCTTGGGCAGTGGTGGTGGGATCTCTTTGCCATGGCCTTACTTTCTGTGTTTTCCTGATCTAGAGGGAAGTTGAAAAGTAACTCCCTAGTGAACATTGGTTTATAAAACGTTCTGCCTTTGCATCAAACTGTAATCTGCTGATCTTTGATTTTAACTGGCAGGGTGGGCAGTCTGTAATGGCAGGTGATTGTGTGTCAGCTGAACCCCGTTTTATTTTTTTTAAAAGTTTGTTTCTTTAGGCCTAATGTACTTTAGTTAAGGTGCTATCCTTTGTAATTAGTGTTCGCCTCTTTGCCCTGTTTTAATTTGTCTTTAGAATAGGTCAGCCCCAGTAGTTTATTCAAAATATTTTTTTTTCTAATTTTTTTTCAATTGAAGTTTATAATTTTATCATTATTATGGTGGATATTTGACTTTGTTTATGATACATGTATTAGTATTAGTTATTTAGAGTGCTGTTTCGCAGGTTTATGATACATGTATTAGTATTAGTTATTTGGAGTGCTGTTTCGCAGGTTTATTAGATTTTCTCGCCTTTGATTTGCTGTGACTTCCCTTTGTTACAACTTATTGTTCTTCATTAATTTAATTTTTTTTTCTTTCTAGTATTTGTCAAGGTCTATTTTTAAATTAATTTTCTTTATTTATCTTTTTCCATATTATTATTAGTAATTTAGACTTTATAAAAAATTTAAAAAGCCTTCTATTCTGCTTTAGTGTTTACTAATTTGTCATTTAGTGTGATTATCTCCCTTTTGTTTACATTTTGCGAAGATTTAGAAATTGCTTTCATTGTTTGTTAGCTTAGTCTGATTTGAGTTATGTGTTTATAAACATTTATTTAAGCATTACACTTTTATTATTGCTAGTCACATTAGATATTTTGATTTATTTTAAGATTTCTTTTGTTTCTTTTTCATACGTTAGGACTTATAGATTAGGTCGTTACTGTTATTTTGTTATTTGAATTGCATAATTTCTTTTATTTATATTTCTATCTTATATCTGATTTTGTTTATTGTTATGTATATATTGTATTAAGGGCTGTTGTAAAAAGATAGTTTAGTGTTTTATTTTTATAAAATTTCTCGGGTCCAGGGACTTAATCGTTTGTGTTGTTACTGTTTCTTTGTTGTGTTAGTGTTTTCCCTACTCTTAGTTAGGTGTGTATTGTTTGTTTTTTTTTTTAAATTTAATTTTATTTGTTCAAAAATTACTTATTACTTTGTTGTTTTACCAGTAATTATTACTTTTTACAACATTATTGAGAATTTTGAATCTGTAAATCCATATGTGTTGGACTTAAACTTTTGCAGTGTATATAAGTAAGAATATAATTGTTCTACTTTTGCTTTAACATTTTTGCCTTTTATTTTCCTATAATAACGCTTACTCAAGTTATACATATAACTTAATTATTGAACATGGCTGAAGAATATGATATGATGTTTAAGACTTTTGTGGCTCAAGCCAGGTCTTTAGGTATTTCTGAGGAAGGATTACAGCAGTATGTTCAGAATTGTTTTGAGCGTTTAGAAAGACAAAAAGATAGGGAATATAAGCAAAGAGAAATAGAACTTGCAGCAAAGCAGAAAGAGATAGAGCTTGCAGCAAAGCAGAAAGAGATAGAGCTTGCAGCAAAGCAGAAAGAGATAGAGCTTGCAGCAAGGCAGAAAGAGAGAGAGCTTGATGTTAAACTAGAGGAAGAAAGAACGAAACAATTATTAGAGGGAGAGAAAACAAAACAGTTATAGTTAGAGGCTCAGATTAAAGGTGAGGATGATAATGCTGACGCCGGGAATCGAACAGCAGATAGAAGTACAGGTGCTAGACCAATCTATCCTAAAATTCCGATGTTCAAAGAGAAACAGGATGACATAGACTCTTATCTGTTCAGATTCGAGACTCATGCAAATGCCCTTGGCTGGGATAGAACCAAATGGGTCACATACTTGTCTGCTCTTCTTGATGGTAATGCACTGAACCTTTACCATAGTTTAGCATCTAAGGGTGGTGTTGATTATGCAACATTGAAATTAAACCTGTTACAAAAGTTTCAATGTACATCAGAAGGTTTCAGAAAGAGATTCCGAGAAGCGAGACCTGACGGTAATGAACCTTTTCAGACTTATGGCATAGAACTAAACCGGTTATTTGACCGATGGGTTGCACTCTCCGGTGTTCCTAAAACCTTGCAGGGTATTATTGACCTAGTGTTGGGTGAACAGTTTCTAGAAAGTGTTTCTAGTGATCTAGCGACTTTCATTAGAGAAAGAAACTTGGTAACACTGGATGATATGGTACAAGCTGCCGAGAGATACAGATTAGCCAGACCGGGTAAAGTACTTGCTAGAAAAGCTTCAACATCAGTATTTGGCGCTGTAGGCGACATTGATGACACAGCTGATGCTAATGCGTTTGCCATGCACAATAGGTCCAATAACTTCCGAGGTCGCTACCATAGAGGTAGGGCTGGTCAACAACAACAGAGAGAAGGACCTAAATCGTACACTAGTGATAGCTCACCTCAATATAACAATCGTGGGCGAGGTCAGGGTTCCTATAATACTTCTGCGGGTGAACAGAAACCATACACTGGCAGTACTTCCCCTAAATTTAACCATCGGGGTCGTGGACGTGGTTCATACAATACTAGTAATGAAAACTGCCTGCTCTGCAAGGGTTGGGGCCACTTTGCAAAGGATTGTCCGCTTAGACGTAGCAGTAATCCTTGTTCTGTTTGTGGTGTTGGTGGACATGTTAGAAAATCTTGTCCTTTTATTTTGGTTGAGACAAAACAATCAGAAAATCAGTCCACTGGTAATGCAGTTTCTCCTGCGGACACAGAGATCGTCTGTTCCATTGTTGAAGACTCTATGGGACATATTGTACTTGAGAAAGGTACTGTTAATGGCATCCCTTGTTCTGTTCTCAGAGATACTGGTGCTTCCATTTGTGGCGTTAGGAAACGGTTGATTTCTGATGACCAGTATATCACAGGTACAATTCGCTGCAAAACATTTGGTGGGGAGATACATGTTTACAAGCGTGCGAAAGTCATGGTGTCTACTCCATATTTTCAAGGTGAGCTAGTTTGCTGTGTGCTTGAAGACCCTGTCGCAGACATTATTATTGGCAACATAAAGGGTTTGACTACTCCAGAAGAAGGCATTAGTTCTGCAGTCACTACACGTGCTCAAGCTAAACGCGAAGCCATTCCTCATATCCCTTTGATTGAAGTTGCAGATGAGTTGCAGGTTACACGTCAGGACTTGATCAAGTTTCAGAGAGAAGATTCTTCACTGGCACCATATTTTCAATTGGCTGATTCTGGTGAGAGAAAATCTGCTGGATCTGGAAATTTTTACTTTTTTTTGAAAAATGACATTTTGTACAGAGAGTACAGTGATAAAAAAGAAACCTTACATCAAATTGTAGTTCCTACAAGATTACGTCCTAGCATACTTACTGCTGCGCATGATCAGTTGTTGTCTGGACACTGTGGTGTTCGCAGAACATTGAATAGAATTCTACAAAAGTTTTTTTGGCGAGGTATTTCCAGTGATGTGAGAAAGTACGTACAAACATGTGATGTTTGCCAAAAGACTACACCTAAAGGTAGGGTCTACCCTGTGCCACTGTCTCAGATGACTCTAAAATCTGAACCATTTGACAAGGTTGCAATAGATATTGTGGGACCTTTGTCTCCTCCTACTGTCCTATTGCAAGATTTTGAAGGAGTTTTACATCCTGTCTGTTTCGCTAGCAGAAAGCTTCTGGATAGAGAGCGCAGGTACAGCACTATCGAAAGAGAGTGTTTGGCAATAGTCTGGTCCATCAGCAAATTCTCAAAGTTCCTTTGGGGTTCTAATTTCATTTTGCAGACAGATCACAAACCACTCACATACTTACAAACAAGTAAGTTTAAGAATTCTAGAATCATGAGGTGGTCTCTGTCTTTGCAAGAGTACCGTTTTGAGATTGAACCACTACCAGGTACCCAAAACGTTTTTGCTGATTTGCTTTCTCGTGCTGATCTTGAACAGTCTTTACCATAAATTGATTTTCAGCCAGTAAATTTTATAAAACAGTTCAGCGTGGTTCTAAATTTGTGATTTCGCCTTCCTAAAAAGAAACCTCGGTCGGTTCCTTTTTCTTTAGGATGGGGGGTAATGTCACGGATCGTTTGTCATACTTTTATTTTAAAAGTAATGTCACGGATCGCTTGCCATACTTTTATTTTAGCCAATGAAATATTAGAACAATCGACAGCTGACCGGTTTTTGCGGGAATCGGCGAGTGTAACGAGATCGTTTGACGGAATAACATGTCAGTGACTCGCTCCCGGAATATCAAATCTATTATTTGATATATTGGATTATGCTGTTTTATACAGGTATTTAAATATTGTTTAAATATTATTAGTCAAATTACTGTGAAATGTCTTATGTGTAATTCTTGGGGTTTTGTTAATACAATGTAACCAAGAAGATGAAATTTTGTTGTAATTTCATATTGTCAGTGAGTGAATTCACTGTAAAGTAATGTAAGGAAATGTAAAGGATAATTGTTTGGGTATTCACCATTACGCATTATAACTGGGGCTGAAGTGATTGTTAGAATAGCCGAGTGATGCGTGAATGTGTGAATGACTGATAAACAATTATATACGTGACTCAGATATTAAGACACATGAATGTGTTGAGAAATAATTTATACGTGACATAACTGGAAAATGCGACCTATTGAGGCCGTGCAGTGAATTGACATTAACGTTGTGGAAACGTAAGGAAGATAACTGACTAAACGCAAAGGAGGACAAAGAAAAGGAGAGTGAGTGAAAAAGAGAATAACTGACTTTGGTAATTAATAAACTTTCTCTTAAACTACAGCTTCCTACCCTAGGACCAATTTCCGGGATGTACCTCCCCACGGTGGGCTAGGAGGACAGCTGCAGCTGAGCTGAACCCCCCCAGGTCTGCACGCGTGGATTGTGACGGTGCCGATGTCAGAACGGGATCTGATGGCCACCGTAGACTCCAGAGCATGGTAACCGAGGAGCAGGTTGAATTCCATCGCTTCTACTTGTGAGTCTTATTAGACTGAGCACTCAAAGAGAGGCCAGTCCTTCAGATTGTTAATCTACAGTTTATGTGAAATACATAAACAAGGAACTTCTATATTAATACGCCTATGCGAAATATATGAACAAGGAACTTTTTATAGGCCTGGATATGTGTGAAACATGAGTCACGGAATATTCTTAGTATGCTCTGAATGAGATACTATAGTCACGGAATTTTTTCAGTATGAATGATATGTGTGTAATTTATATGTGTGATAATTGATTGTGTATAAGTTAATTGAATAGTGAACGGGGCAGAGAGGCCAAAAATGCAAGTAACCTTCTTTGTCCTGAATGAGTGTGAATGAACGACAGATACGAAAGAACACATGCACACAACATAATTATGGAGTCAGATAAATAAGCAAACAAGCATTTAATTAATTTAATTCATGAAAATCCATTCATGACACATGCTTTACATGAACATGAAGAGATC
>CM072511.1:157723152-157735652 GCA_036898135.1 Oncomelania hupensis
TAGATAGATAGATAGATAGATAGATAGATAGATAGATAGATAGATAGATAGATAGATAGATAGATAGATAGATAGACAGATTAGATAGATTAGGTAGATAGCTACATAGATAGTTAAGATTTGATAAGATTAGATTAGATAGATAGATTACATGACATAACATTACATTAGGATTTAGATTTAGGATAGATTAGACAGATAAGATAGATTAGATTTAGATAGATTAGATAGAAAGATTGGATAGATTAGATTAGATAGATAGATTAGATAGATAGATAGATAGATAGATAGATAGATAGATAGATAGATAGATAGATAGATAGATAGATAGATAGATAGATAGATAGATAGATAGATAGATAGATAGATAGATAGATAGATAGATGAATGATATATATTTTGTTTTGTTTTGGAGTGCGTTTTCTTTCTTTCTTTCTTCTTCTTTGTCCGTCTGTCTGCTTCTTTTTCTTTAGTTCTTTTTTTCTTCTTTTTCCTGATCTTTCTTTCTTTCTTTCCTTTTTTTCTTACATCCCAATGCTCATTTTTTCATTAATTCCTGATTTTTATATTCTTTCTTCCTTGTTTTATTTCACTTTTTCTTCCTCTTTTTTTCCAATCGTCATTCTCCTTTTTCTTTCTTTCTTTCTTTCTTTTTTTTTCTTTCTTCCTGGTCTTTCTCCCTTCCTTCTTTTCTTTTTCTTCTTTCTATACAGCAACAACAACGTTTCGCGGTTGCTGGCAGGATGTGCCTGGTGGGCAGTTAGTTGTACTGTATGTTTATGTCTGGAAGATGGAGGTCAAATCAAATGTGGTGGTCTGGAGGCTTTCTGCGAGCGGAAGTTAGTGTTGTAAGAAATCGGCAAAGTTTGTGTTATAAATTACAATGTTATAAGGAGAAGACCAATCAATGGAGATCTATTGATTTGGCCCTGAGGTGCACTCAGCGCTATCAAATATACACACGACCGCCTGTCTCTTAAAAGGGTTCTAATCCGCCAGGAACATCTTTTGTGGGTTCCAGTGTTTACCCAAACCATAATCTAAACCTGTACCTCTTTTCTATTACAACCGCACTCGGACCAGCATATACCGCGAGCGAAGGTCGTATTTCCGGAGACAGCCGAGTGCCATTGAAAACGTAACTCCCGTGGGGGTGCCGGGGGTTTCAGTATAAATAGTATCCCCACTTTCTGGAAATGTAGTGCTTTAAATTACCACTGTCGCTGTCTTTCTCCTTTGTTATTTAGTTATTCATTGCTTACAGGGTCCAGCGGACTGCAATGAGCCGAATCAGATGACCTGCTCACAGTGGTGGAAAAAACGAAAACTCCGATGGTATGGCCACGTCACCAGATCATCAGGTCTTGCAAAGACCATCCTGTAAGGCACAGTGCAAGGAGGTGGAAGAAGAGGGTGACCGAAAAAGAGGTGGGAGGACAACATTCGAGAATGGACTGGCTTGACACTGAGCGAAGCCATCAGGGCTGCTGAGGACAGGGAAAGATGGAGTATGCTGGTTAAGCGATCATCTGTGGTGCCCCTACAACCTCCGAGTTATGGGATAGGATAGGATAGGATAGGACAGGACGCTTTTTTGTCTTCGTAAATTCATGGAAATATTCCCAGGATGCGCCAGAATGCACAGATTTTAATCTAGGTTTCAAATTTGTTTCGGGATGGAGGGTTGGAGGGGGCATGCCCCCGGACCCACCAGCCACCCCCCCCCCCCCCCCGATCCAACTTGTATATGTGTATGCCTAACTTGAGTAAGATAATGTGCTTGTTTTGAAACATGAATGAATTAGTTTATTATTATTTATGTATTTATAACAGGTTTAACACGAATTTGCTATGTATTTGTATGTTCGCGCGCCGGAGTCTATAAGAGCTCCTCCAGACCTTAAACATTTTCTTCTTATTTGGTCTTCCACCACTTTCATTTCTGCTTTATTATAATTGCAAACAATTTAATGTTAATTTATTAATTATTTCCCTTTACAATTGGATTATTTCCCTTTACAACTTAATTATTTCCCTTTACAACTGTTGGGAACAAGTTCTCAAATGTCATGTATAAATTATATTTTTCCTAATCATCGACATAAAGAAACATTTTTATTTATATTTAACTTCTTTTAACAATGCTTGCAAAGAATTTAGTCTTGTCATGCACAAGTTATTTTTCTTCAAACGTTAAAAGTATTTATCCAGTATATATATAAATTATATTTTTCCTAATCATCGACATAAAGAAATTTTTTTATTTATATTTAACTTCTTTTTACAATCAAAGAATTTAGTCTTGTCATGCACAAATTATTTTTCTTCAAACGTTAAAAGTATTTATCCAGTATATATATAAATTATATTTTTCCTAATCATCGACATAAAGAAATTTTTTTATTTATATTTAACTTCTTTTTACAATCAAAGAATTTAGTCTTGTCATGCACAAATTATTTTTCTTCAAACGTTAAAAGTATTTATCCAGTATATATATATATATATATATATATATATATATATATATATATATATATATATATATATATATATATAGATATAGATATATATATATATATATAGATATATATATATATATAGATATATATATATATATATATATATATATATATATATATATATATATATATATAGATAGATAGATACATAGATAGATACATAGATAGATACATAGATAGATACATACATAACATAAAACACTTTTAAAACGACAACATGTTATCCATTCAATTTGAATTGCCAAATTTTCGGATTTAATAACCTTCTTCAGGGCATTACAATGTCAGTGTGATTATATATATAGATTATTCATTTCTCTGCATACAGAAGCATACTTTCTTCACTTTGTTTTCATTCCTAACATAAAATCTATACATGTTTATACAAATACGCTAGCACCCGAGCGTAGTGATCATCTAGGGATGGCTTGCAGGTACTTACGCTACCGGTGGTATCCTCGATGTGGACAAGGCAACACAACACAAAATGAGACAGGTCCGGGTGGTCTCAGTTGTGCATGCAGCTCTCCTCTCTTCTCATACAGGACATCGGCTCAGGGGGCGACCGAAACCGCCTCACAGGAGCGTCACAGAAGGGCGACACACTGCTTGAGATAGGCGGCATGTGAGATAAGGCGGCCAATAGACTGACTCTACGCCCGGAAAATCCCCCCCCTCGAAACTCTGCAGGCACTACAGCAAACTTATTTGTTACCAGTTCCTCTCTGTGACTGACCGGCTCAGTACAGCAGTTTTTTTTTTGCTTGTATTCTCTAATTGAGTGCGCACATCGCTCACTGCAAAACGTGACGGCACGTGATAATATACGCCTGACCTCATACCCATATAGCGGCTTTCTTGACCAGTTTAGGGTGACGAAGCAACATTAACAACACAAGGCAGGTGTTCTAATTACACTCTTTGCAAACGTAGCAGTAAACTGTAATTTATTCTCTCACCAACACATCACATCCTCTATAATGTAACAGGCTTAAAAACCTGCCATCACCAGTTTAGAAAACCGAGTCGTGACAAAGGTGTTGAAGACAGATTATTTTGTGGTCTTAGGAGTTGGCTGTAATCCATAAGCTGCTGGTACCTCGTTTTTCTAGGGTGACAGCTGGGGGTTTGGGTGGATATCCTGTCGGATTTTTTACTGTTTTTCTCATGTTTTGGTGATTATATCGGAATACGGAACAGATCACACGTTAAGGGTGGATGGAAATCAAACGAAATATCTGTTAGAAATGAAACTGTTACGTTGAAACGCGAACGAAAGTATGTCGGAAGCGTGTACGATAGATCTAATCGTTTCGATTTGCAAAGTATTCAATAATAGAGTTTATTTACCTTTGATTTGAGTTTGCATTGTTGTTAGGAAAGGCTTTGTATAACGTTGATAATTTCCGTTAGTCGATATTGTTGTAGAATCTTCTGGATCGGCTTGTTTACTATCGATCGAAGATTCGGAATAATTGTAGAAATTTGAAGGAACGATCCGGAAGGAGAAGAAATGTGTAATGACGTAAGTCAGTGATGACGATCTTTTATTCCATTGGTGGCAGTGCGTCATTTCTACGGTATTCGAAATCTTTCCGGAAAAGAGAGAGGTTATTTAATCGTGTGCCGAATTGCTGTTGGGAGAGTAAAGTTGTTGATAGTGATTTGGAGAGTTGCTGTGAAAGTTGTTGAGTTGAGAATTGTATGCAGTTGTTGATGTATGCTGAATAAAAGTGGAAAACTTCATACGTCGACTTTGTGATTTGTATGCTGTTTGGACGGGCTGTGTGAATAAACGAATCTGAGTTACACAACTATCAGGAATTCAAGCATCGGGGCTGAATCAGATACTGATAGAAAACATCAACATCGAACTGAGTGTAACAGAAACGGAATACCTGTTTTAAGTAAAACGGAATTAACTGTTGGAAACTAAACGGAATACCTATTTGAAATTAAACGAAATACCTGTTTGAAGTAAAACAAAATAGCTGTTTGAAACGGATCACAATGCTTGTTTGAAACGAAATATCTGTTTGAAACTATCTATCTATCTATCTATCTATCTATCTATCTATCTATCTATCTATCTATCTATCTATCTATCTATCTATCTATCTATCTATCTATCTATCTATCTATCTATCTATCTATCTATCTATCTATCTATCTATCTATCTATCTATCTATCTATCTATCTATCTATCTATCTATCTATCTATCTATCTATCTATCTATCTATCTATCTATCTATCTATCTATCTATCTATCTATCTATCTATCTATCTATCTATCTATATATTTATTTATAAATAGAAGAACACTTGGTGTGCGTCTGCAGAAAATCTGCAGGTTATTTCATCTAACTGCGCTAGTAGCTTTGCCTCCTTGTTACATGTAGGCTACGTTATTTGATTGGAATTGGCTGAAACATTACATTCGTTATCCTTGACTGTACATCTTTTATCAAATTAGAGTGAAATCTAAGCCTGTTTTCTTTTTTCACAGCGACATAACGCAATACAGTTTGGACAGGATATGACGTTAAAATGCTTCATGTCATTGATAAACCCTTTATGGACACGCTCGTTTCCAATTAAGGCAGCTGATGATGAATGAATGAAGTGAATGAATAACAGTGGAAGGTTATCGTATGCACCGCTGCACCGGCCATTGGCGATATGGCAGACGGGGATAACCATCCCAGGAAACAGGGATAGGGACCTAAATCAACACTGAACCATCAGAGCAATCACATTGTTAGAATGGATAGTAAAAATGGCCACTTTAATCTTGCTCACCCTGGTATCGGAATCTGGGTTCATCGGTGTGCCAAGCGAACTTTTTTCTATCACTGAGCTACCCCCGTGGGAGTGCCAGGGGGTTTCGGTATAAATAGTATCCCCACTTTCTGGAACTGTAGTGCTTTAAATTCCCACTGTCGCTGTCTTTCTCCTTTGTTCTTTCTCATTCTTACTCTGTTCCATCAATCTACTATACTATCTTCTTCTTCGCTAGACCAGTCAATTACCTTTTTTCTTGAAAAATCTTCCGGGACAAAACTCATTTGTGTGTGAGGTCTGTTGGATCAGCTTGGAAATATTGGACGCTTTCTGCCAAATGGTCACTGGGGCTTCCTATGATGTTATTACTTGGCAATGTAGGCATTTTATATGCATGTGTTTTGTCGATTTTTTATGATGATGTTTATATTCTATTTTGTTTTTGTAAACAGGGGTTCGATAAATTAGTGTATAGCCTCAGCGTCCCCTACGTGGGATGACTTTATTGTACAGTGACTGGCTGGTGGAGTGCCTTCAGTGTTATCACTAGGGTTGTTTCGGCAGATCTTTTATGCGGATCAGGAACGAGTCCTCTTTCAGCGAAGTTGTGGTCTTGATTTTGTGGTCCTGGTTCGGCTCTTTGCAGTCCGCTGGGCCCCGTAAGCAATGAATAACTAACTAAATAATCACTGAGCTACGACGATGGTGTAACTGAGGATATCGTACATGACAATAATTGTCTAAGCGACACCTGCGAACCTGTGGAGCAAAAAACCTGATCTGCTGTACATTAAAGCTGGTTGTCAGAAGTCCTTTCTTGTCCGGCTTACCATGGCAGAAAGACCTAGGTAACACTGTGACAGATTGGAGTTAATCTCATCCCACATGCTCCTAGGTCTCATACGGTGGCTCAGCGGGTAGAAACCTCTGCCTTGGCTGGAAAAGAAACCTGTTGAAACAATTGTGTGTTTTTCCGTGAGTTGCCATTCTGAATGATGATGGGAAAACTGTTTTATTTATTTATTTATTTATTTATTTAATAGTTCTTATATAGCGCTTTTTCCAGCTCAAGAGCTGCTCAAGGCGCTGGCCGATACAGGATCTAACTCTAGCCGTCCGAGACGTCCATCTTTGGGCGCATGGTCTGACGCCCGGACAACTTAGCACAATCCTGGGCAGCCAGGGATGGGGGAAGGACCTAGGTGCATGCTGGGTGTGTTCTTGTCACCGGCACTCACCCGTCTAGGACATGAGCGTCAGGATCTTTAAAGTCCGTTATGATGGAATGTATGCGACACAGACTAGACTTCGGTTTATACTCTCATCCGAAGGAGTAGGAAAACAGGAGTAAAGTGTCTTTCCCAGGGACACAACACAATGGCCCGGCCAGGGCTCGAACCCGGGACCTTCAGATCCGCAAGCCGAAGCACTACCATTAGACCAAAGTGCCTCCTGTTTTCCCATGAGTTGTAATGATTCTTTATACGATGTTATCAAAGGATGTGACGACTCGGTGCTCTATTGAACATTATCTTTATCCTATTGTTTCACACATTCTCTCACTCTCTCTCTCTCTCTCTCTCTCTCTCTCTCTCTCTCTCTCTCTCTCTCTCTCTCTCTATCTCTCTCTCTCTCTCTCTTCATCTCTCTCTCTGTCTCTCTCTCTGTCTCTGTCTCTCTCTGTCTCTCTCTCTCTCTCTCTTCTCTCTCTCTCTCTCTCTCTCTCTCTCTCTCTCTCTCTCTCTCTCTCTCTCTCTCTCTCTCTCTCTCTCTCTCTCTCTCTCGTCTCACCGCCGAAGCTCAGTGGTAGAGCGTTGGCCTGGCACACGAATGATCCAGGCTCCAATCCCGTAGTGGGCAACATCATAACAGTGGCCATTTTCACTGTCCCTCTTAGCAGTATGAGAGCTCTGGTGGTTCGCCGTTGATTTAGGTCCCTACCCTCTCTTTACTGGGATGGTTATCTCCGCCTGACGTGTGGCCAATGGCGGGTGTGGACGATAAACTTCAATGTTCATTCATTCTCTGTCTCTCTGTCTCTCTGTCTGTCTGTCTCTCTCTCTGTCTGTCTCTCTCTCTGTCTGTCTCTCTCTCTCTCTCTCTCTCTCTCTCTCTCTCTCTCTCTCTCTCTCTCTCTCTCTCTCTCTCTCTCTCTCTCTCTCTCCCCCTCGTGGGGATGCCGGGGGTTCCAGTATAAATAGTATCCCCACTTTCTGGAAATTTTAGTGCTTTAAATTCCCACCACTGTTACTGTCTTTCTCCTTTGTTCGTTCTCATTCCTGCTCTGTTCTATCAATCTGCTATATTGTCTTCTTCTTCGCTAGACCAGTCACCTACCTTTTTTCTTGAAAACTCTTCCGGGACAAAACTCCTCATTTGTGTGTGAGGTCTGTTAGATCAGCTTGGAAATATTGGACGCTTTCTGCCAAATGGTCACTAGGGCTTCCTATTATATTATTATTTAGCAATGTACGAATTTTATATGTATGTGTTTTGTTGATATTTTATAATGATTTTTATATTCTCTTTTGTTTTTGTAAACGGGGGTTCGATAATTTAGGGTATAGCCTCAGCGTCCCCTGCATGGGATGTTTTTATTGTAAAGTGACGGGCTGGTACGGTGGACTGCCTTCAACTAAGGTTGTTTCAACTAAGGGTGTTTCACTGGATCTTTTATGCGGATCAGGGGTGGGTCCTCTTTCAGACAAGTAGTGATCTTGATGTTGTGGTCTTAATTCGGCTCTTTGCAGTCCGCTGGACCCTGTAAGCAATGAATAACTAACTAACTAATCTTTCTCTCTCTATCTCTTCTCTTTCGCTCACACGCACAAACACAGTGGCACTCCCTACATTAGCGCGAAATTTTTCACTTTTCACAGATTATCTCTCGTCCACATGAAGAAGAACAACAAGAAAAATTAGAAGAACAAGAAGAAAGAGAAGAAGAAGAGGATGATGATGATACGAATACGAATACGAATACGATCACTTTATTATCTCAATCAAAGAGAAATTCACACGTGGTGCCAGATATAAATGTTACAAGACGATAAAGGACATTATAACAACAATAAACAGTGAACAGTAAAACAGGATAAAAGTATATCAAGAAGACATTACTGAATTAACCATTTAAAACTGTAATCATAAGAATCATAAGAAGTTACATGGGGAATAACAGATACCTATCACATGATTTACGTTCAGTGTCATAATCATGATATAAGGTATTGCAACATAACAATCACTGTTGGCAAGCTTGATGATGATGATGATGATGATGATGATGATGATGATGATGATGATGATGATGACGATGACGATGACGATGATGGCGATGACGACGACGATGATGAAAGAGAAGACGATGAAGTCGTCAAGGAAAATCGCTTTAACCGAGTGAACAATATGCAACTGGTATAAGAAGCAATAGTAATGCTATAATGACTGGGCCATGGGGTCTTATCGCTAAATAGCCTCACTACTGTACGATGGCCATCCTCCAAGGTTATTTAAGCCGCCGTTGTAAATGAGCGTCGTCACTGTAAGGTCTTTAGCCCGAATTAAGATGCTTGTGGGAATGCCTGGTTTCCCGGGAACCAAGGGGACGGACAAGTGAGATTTTAAATCCCTGAGGTCGCGGGGATCACGTGCTCCGGGAGAAGCTGAAGTGTTGTGGTCGGGGATGCTTTGGTTAGGTTGTCTATGGTGTGGCAATGCGCACGAACTTTCTGTGATTGCGCGTCTTCGCGGCGAGGTCGATTCAAACTCGTAACTAGTTACGCAGGTACGACGAAAGGCAGGGTTGTGTTTTATTTTCCGGAAGACTGAGGTGATTTCGGACTGGCAACAACAACAACAACAACAACAACAACAGCAGCAGCAGCAACAACAGCACAAGGACCAGCGCCTTCATCACCACCAACAATAATAGAAAAAGTAACAGCGACAATAAGAATTCATGCACATGTTCTAATGCAAGGTAAAGGATGTTCCATTAACCTTTCTTTCCTTTGGGAGAGAGGGGTTGGGAACCCCTCTTGTATACTGTCCAGTTTAATTAGGGCGGTGCTCATAATAATAATAATAATAATAATAATAATAATAATAATAATAATAATAATAATAATAATATTAATAAGCGCGGCGATCTGTAACCAACATACATGCTCATATGTTAGAGACACTCTTACAAACACTCAGACATTTGGTGTAAAAGGCAGGTCGCTATTAGGAGACGGAAATGAGATCAAATTTTTAGTTTTGAAAATTTTAACAGGCTGCGTCCAATACTATTATTGAAGGGAGGGAAGAAACCGGAGTACCCAGAGAAAACCCTCGGTGAACTAAAAGTCTCGTAACTAAGTCACATAAGTTCGAACCCGCGACCTTCGACATAGGATAGCAGCTCACTGTCCACTGAGCTACTAAGCCTCCCCACGTTAACCTCCTGCAGACCCACACTCCAGACTATTGTCAAACCTTGGCTGAACATGATGGGTATTGTCAAACCTTGGCTGAACATGATGGGTATTGTCAAACCTTGGCTGAACATGATGGGTAGTGTCAAATCTTGGCTGAAGTTGATGGGTAGGATTTGAATTGTATCTCCTTCTTGATAAATATAATCACATGATTTTGCTTCTTATTTGTTTCTTCCAATGATATTTCCTGGGCTTGTGTAGACTGTCGAAGAGTAGAAGTTCAACTATTTAGACGATTTAGCAAAACACCAGCCATCAGAACCTTAACTTTCACCGCTTTCCTGCCAGCGTGCAGCATGGTTTAAAAAACATGTCTCCATTGTATTTGTTAGCTATCGTGACCGGACACCTGAAATTTCTGCTCACTATGGGAGAGAGATTCTTACTGTGTTTTAAAGAGATATATATCTTGGGCTTGTGTCAACTATCGTAGAGCATGACTAGGAGCTGTATTGAAATGTGTTGATCTTAGACAGTAGAGTAGGGGCTTTCCTTGTTCTAGTACTCTACCCTTGTGTTTGCATGGTTGGTTGGTAACTTGGTACAGGAGGAATGCTTTTTAGCCTAGAACCTGAGAGTACAGTCAGTCGTATCCGTCAGCACAAAAGGTCTTTTCAGATGATGATGGTGAGATAATGGACAAGCGATATGTGCGTTGCGTGTTGTGGAAAGCGTAACTGTTGGGTCAGTGTCAGTAGACATTACTGAGCCAGCAGCACTGAAGCACTCTTTACAATACCACGTGGAAGGAGGGTTGTTGTTTCCAACAATGATAAGGTGGGGGGGGGGGGGGGCGCGTAAGGAAGGGGAGAGAGCGAGAGATAGAGAGATGGGCAACTGATATGCATCTATCTGTCATTCTGTCTTCTATTCCGCTGGTGAGTGTTACACACGCACACATAGAGACAGAGGAGTGGAGCGAGTTAGGCCAGAAAGTTGGCGTTGTGGGGGTGGTGGGTAGAAACGACGTTACTCTGACATACTCTGACATACTCTTGAAACTCTACGTACTTTCTTTTGACGGCCCCGTTATTTTGACGTCAAAATAGTGTTCCGTTAGGGTTAGGGCTGTGTTATGGTTAGGGTTACGTTAAGGGTTTGGGTTTGGGTTAGGGTTAGGGATAGCTTCAAAAAATGGAAAATGTCATAATAATGTCAAAGAAATGGAAAGTGTGTCAAAATAATCTCTGTTTTTTCACAACAGTCATCAGAACGTCGTTTCTACACACATGTGTTCTTCTTCTTCTAGATTAACATATTGATCATCCTCTTGATAGAGAAGATTTTCTGAACAAAATGGTTAATTTAAAGTATTAACAGTATTGCGGATTGTCTGAAGAGAGAATTGGATTGTCTGAAGAGAGAATTGGATTGCCTGAAGAGAGAATTGGATTGCCTGAAGAGAGAATTGGATTGTCTGAAGAGAGAATTGGATTGTTTGAAGAGAGAATTGGATTGTCTGAAGAGAGAATTGGATTGTCTGAAGAGAGAATTAGATTGTCTGAAGAGAGAATTGGATTGTTTGAAGAGAGAATTGGATTGTTTGAACAGAGAATTGGATTGTTTGAACAGAGAATTGGATTGCCTGAAGAGAGAATTGGATTGTCTGAAGAGAGAATTGGATTGTCTGAAGAGAGAATGTGGATTGTTTGAAGAGAGAATTGGATTGTTTGAAGAGAGAATTGGATTGTTTGAAGAGAGAATTGGATTGTTTGAAGAGAGACAGTATGGATTGTCTGAAGAGAGAATTGGATTGCCTGAACAGAGAATTGGATCGTCCAAATAAATATGAAGTGCGTTTGTGTATTATATTCTTTGCAGCCACAACTGATATTAGGTAGGTTGGGTTTGGGCGCGCCACAGGTTGCGACTTCACCTTCCCCAGGGGAGGCGGCTCAGAATGTCCCCATTAAATTGGACAATAAAGTGTCAAAAATCAAAAATACAATTAAAAAAATCATTTTAATCTGCGACCCATTTTCAAAGTTATTTCTGTTTTATAATTGTTATCTTTGTTGTTGTTGTTGTTGTTGTTGCTGCTGATCATTATAATCGTTGTCATCATCCTCGTTATCATCCTCCTCTCTCTCTCTTTCTCTCGCTCTCCTATTATTATCATCATTATCATCATCAACATCACCATCACCATCATCATTATCATGCACCGTCAATCATCGTATGTTCTTCACAAACTTCATTGTCATACGAACCAACATTAATTTAGGTTATGTCTTCGTACTTATATAGCGCTGTTCCAGATCAAGAGCTGCTCAAAGTTGCCATTGCTTTTAATTTCATCACCATCATCATCACCATCATCATCGTCATCACCATCATCATCACCATCATCATCAACAACAACAACAACAACAACAACACTTAATTCACTGTCTTCATATGAAACAATAGTCTTTCTGTGCTCTTAATTTTCATCCTTGTAAGTTTTCTCCCGTCTTTGATTTTTTGTTGTTGTGGAGATGAGGGGTGGAAAGATTCTTGTTATACTTTTTTTTAATTCTTTTTTTTTTTAAACAAACTTTTTTCATTACATTTGTATTTAATTGAAATTGTCAGTTTTTTTCGTCGTGCCGCTTCGTTCTAATGTGAATAACGTGTACTCCGAAAGTCTTAAATGAAATGACATGAGTTCGTGAAGAGTTCTCGGGTGAAAAAAAAGACAATAAACGTTGTCGGTGAACGCAATAACATTA
>CM072511.1:157740652-157915652 GCA_036898135.1 Oncomelania hupensis
TTTGTGATGCCTTTAGCCTGTGACGCCCATTTCATTAAGTCATTAAGCTTCCATTATACTGTCGATTGTGTGAACACTAACACTGCTTTTCACTTTGCACTTCTTCTCTTCCACTTTCTCCTTCACTCTTATCTCCTCTCTCTCTCTGTCTCTCTCTCTGTCTCTCTCTCTCTCTCTCTCTCTCTCTCTCTCTCTCTCTCTCTCTCTCTCTCTCTCTCTCTCTCTCTCTCGCTTTCCTCCTATTTCTCCTTTTTTTTCTTAGTTTTTTTTTCGTTCTTTATTGTTTTCTTCTTCTTCTTCTGCTTTCTTTCTTTCCATTTTTCTTCCTTCCTTACTTTTCTATTTTTTCATTTTCCTTTCTTTGTTTCTATCTTTTTCTTCTTCTTCTTCTTCTTCTTCTTCTTCTTCTTCTTCTTCTTCTTCTTCTTCTTCTTCTTCTTCTTTAAATTGTTTTTGTTCCTGTTCGCGATGGACGCTCACATCCGCAAAGTCTTAACTTACCGTCCCCCGTCCCCCCCCCCCTCACCCCCCACTCTCCTACTCCCTCCTCTTATTTTCTTCATAATTATGCTCCTCTTTTCCTTGACTCATTGTACTCTATTTTGACCCACGAACGATGACGTCTTGCGGGAAATGAGTACACTAGTTGAAGTTGCCCAGGGTGTGTGTGTGGGAGCGAGGCGTGTGTGTATAGAAGGGGAGGGAGTAAGACGCATGCTGCAATGAAATTAAAACCTAGGCAGTTAATGCTTTAATAGGTTCCACTAATTGTCCTCTTCGGTTTAAATTCTTCCTTCATTCCTTTGTAGTTCTCTCTTGGCTTCTCCCTCTTCCCTCCTCCCCACCCCTCGCTCCCTACCTCTTCACCGTCAGTTCCATGCACCTTTTATTATTTTTTTAATTATTGTTATTGAGGATTTGTATAGCGCACATATTTCGCCGTACTTGGCGACTCAAGGCGCTGGCCGATACAGGATCTAACTCAAGCTGCCCGAGGCGCCAACTTGCAGCCTTTGGGCGCATCATAATAACGCTCCAGACAACTGAACACAATCCTGGGCAGACAGGGATGGGGGAGAAGGACCTAGGTGCATGCTGGGTGTGTTCTTGTTACCGGCTCTCAACCGTCTAGGACGTGAGCGTCAGGATCTTTAAAGTCCTTTATGATGGAATGTATGCGACACAGACTAGACCTCGGTTTATACTCTCATCCGAAAAAGTAGGAAACGAGAGTAACCTTACGTCATCATGGACCTCATCGCCCACCACACGCAAATTAGTTCAGTATTATTATCCAAACTGCTACAACCTGTCTCAAATTAGTTCAGTATTATTATCCAAACTGCTACAACATGTCTCAAATTAGTTCAGTATTATTATCCAAACTGCTACAACATGTCTCAAATTAGTTCAGTATTATTATCCAAACTGCTACAACATGTCTCAAATTAGTTCAGTATTATTATCCAAACTGCTACAACCTGTCTCAAATTAGTTCAGTATTATTATCCAAACTGCTACAACATGTCTCAAATTAGTTCAGTATTATTATCCAAACTGCTACAACATGTCTCAAATTAGTTCAGTATTATTATCCAAACTGCTACAACCTGTCTCAAATTAGTTCAGTATTATTATCCAAACTGCTACAACCTGTCTCAAATTAGTTCAGTATTATTATCCAAACTGCTACAACCTGTCTCAAATTAGTTCAGTATTATTATCCAAACTGCTACAACCTGTCTCAAATTAGTTCAGTATTATTATCCAAACTGCTACAACCTGTCTCAAATTAGTTCAGTATTATTATCCAAACTGCTACAACCTGTCTCAAATTAGTTCAGTATTATTATCCAAACTGCTACAACATGTCTCAAATCCGCAGGATTTTTACATTGAACAAACATTGCCAGTATTTTCTTAACTGTCGGCACTTTGGGTGATTTTGCGGGCACACTGCACTGGGCCAGAATTTAATGCATCATTGAAGAAGAAGAACAAGAAGAACAATAAGAACAAGAAGAAGAAGAACAAGAAGAACAAGAACAAGAAGAACAAGAACAGGAACAAAAGAAGAAGACCTCTAGCTACCAACCCCAAAAAGAGCGCCGTAGACAGCTCCGACTAACCACACTGTTCAAAATAGCTGATGGCTCAGTTCAGTTCAGTGGGTAGATTACCGTCCCCGGACACAATAGCGTATAGGGGACTTAGCTGATGGCTCCATCCCGCCCTCCCTTTAAAGACGTCCTCACTCCAACGGATCACAACAGGCGCAGAGTAAAACCTACCGCTTTCTCTGGCTATCAAACACAGAACATTCTCGAAAGATCAGCAATAGTCGCGGCTTCAAGATCCCTGCTGCCATGCCAGAACAAAAAAGTTTTGTTGCTTTTTAAAATTATTTCTTTGTCCGAACAACGTTAGAGTAGAATCAACTCCCAAATGATGTTGTCACTTTCTTGTCTGAAGGCCCCTATTACCATTAGCAGACTGGGAGCTTTTACACTATAGTCAAAGGGTTTATATAACGGTATTGATAGTCTTTGCTATGGTAGTAGAATCAGGTTGTTGTTGTTGTTGTTGTTGTTGTTGTTGTTGTTGTTGTTGTTTTAAATCAGCTTTTAAGAATTTGCAGCCATACAGTTTGTAAGCTATGGTTCATACATGCCTAGGCTGATTTAAATGTATTATGTACAGTACTAGAAAAAAAACAACCCTAAACAATTATCTTGCTATAATTTATACACACATTCCGTAGCGCACTTCCAAGTCGTATTTATAGTCAGAATTGGCTTCTACGGCAGTCAAGTCCCCTATACGCTGAAGTGTCCGGGGACGGTAATCTATCCATCCTACGGCAGACCCGTCAACTTCCATCTTAGAGGTGAATCCAGATCCAGATCCAGAACAACCACAGCAACAACAGACAAGCAACAGCAACAACTACTGCAACTATTACTACTACTACTACTACTACTACTACTTCTACTATTACTACAATAGTAATAGTTATGTAGCGCTGAAGACTAGATAAAGTTCTTGTAGAAGGAAACCGGTGCACCCTGAGAAGATACTTAGTACCTTAGTAAGTGAAATAAGTTCGCCCGCTGCGGTGTTCGAACCCGCGGCATCCCGCATAGGAAATGGGTAATAGGTAATTGCACTACCTGGGACCGTATTCACCCCCGTTGGTTTTTTTTTTTTTTTCTTTCTTTTTTTTTTTTTTTTTTTTTTTTTTTTTTTTTTTTTTTTGACTTTTTGTTTTTTGTTTTTTTTTTTTATTTTTTTTCATTTTTTTTTTTTCTTTTTTTTTTTTTTTTTTCTCTTTTTTACGGCCACAAGGCTATGGGATTACCTTTACTTTTTTTTTTATTTTTTTTTTTTTTTTTTTTTTTTTTTTTTTTTTTTTTTGTTCTATCAATCTGCTATACTATCTTCTTCTTCGCTAGACCAGTCACCTATCTTTTTTGTTCAAAACTCTTCCGGGACAAGACTCCTTATTTGTGTGTGAGGTCTGTTGGATCAGCTTGGGAATATTGGATGCTTTCTGCCAGGTGGTCACTAGGGCTTCCTATGATGTTATTATTTAGCAATGTAGGCATTTTATATGTATGTGTTTTGTTGATAATTTATAATGTTTGTATTCTATTTTGTTTTTGTAAACGGGGGTTCGATAAATTAGAGTACAGCCTCAGCGTCCCCTGCGTGGGATGTCTTTATTGTAAAGTGACTGGCTGGTGGAGAGTATTCAGTTTAACCACTAGGGTTGTTTCAGCAGATCTTTTATGCGGATCAGGGGTTGTCCGGTCCTGATTTGGCTCGGAAGAGTCCGCTGGACCTAAAGCAATAATCATGTAATGTAATGGGGCCGTATTCAGAAAGGGCAATACCTGCCTGTACTTTACCGTTTTTTTTTTTTTTTTTTTTTTTTTTTTTTTTTTTTTTTTTTTTTTTTAAAAATGGCGAATGCAATGATTTTGCATCGAAGACAACGCCAACGGAACAGCGTCTTTCGGGACAGATGAAATCCTCTAAATATACCTGATGGTGTAGAACATTACAGAAAAATTTCCTTTTCAAAGAATCGACATCGTGCGAATTGTGGATGAAGTAGGAGAGGAGTTGCAACATGCGAACCGCCATCGTCACTTCTTCCTTCACTGCAACTGTGTTTAAGTTTCCAGTTCTATTTATCCTTGTGCCAGTAAAACTTTTTCGTAAAATACTTTCTTAATGACCAAAGCGAAGTACGAGAGTAAGATGTTTTGGGTTTCCTCTTTCAATTCTAATTAAACGGAAATATTTTTGATGGGAAAAGTTGCTTTTTTCCTTCGTGTGACCCGTCGTCTGCTAAGAAAGCTGTTGTGGCGTTGTCATCGAAGAGCGCATGCGTAATAGAAGAGGATTCAAATTTAGCTCGAGCTATGGACCATGCGTCAGGTAGGCCTTTTTGAATACCGAGATAAATTTACCGGCAGTTTTCTCGAACCCCGAGGTAAGATAAAACTACTGCAAGGTCTATACCTTGAGACAAATAACCTATCAAAGGGTTGCAAGCGGGTCTTTCTGAATACCGACCCTGGTCACCTCATTTCATAATAGTGGCATGTGTCCAAACTTCTATGATCAACCGTTGAGGAATTTTATGTTTTATTTCACGGAAGCGAGAGTAGATTTTACACAGAACCAGCCGTATGTAATCGTAGCATCAGTGTTTTATTATTCTGGCGCATTTCCAGAGTTCTACGATCAGACTTCGCTTCTAATCTAAGTATTATCAAAAACTATATATATACCAAGGGTATCATCTAGTTTTTAGTTTTATAAACCTTTGAAGAATTTGTTTTTATAAGTGGCCAGAAACGGAGGGTGATTTTTTCTTCAGAAACCAGTAGGCTATGTCATCGGTGCCTTAAAAGCATGAACTTTTTGTTTTTAAATCATACTTGTGTCCTTTTTTCAACATTATCATGTACTGATATAGTATACAGTATAACGTACTGATAGGGACCCAGCTTCACGCATTTCAGCGTCACAGATTCTTTTTGAAATTCACTAAAGTGTCCCCACCCCCCACCCCCACCCTTACCTCCCACCCCTCACCCCCCACCCCAAGAAATTTTTTTTAAATAAAGCCTCGCCTCTCCCTTCCCAAAAAAATAAATTTTTAAATGTGCTAAAATGAGGGTTTTGATATTAAAAAGAATCCATACACAGGGTTCAGCCTGACACAAAAAAGCTATGGGCCATTGGGCCCCTCAGATCAAATTTCAATGGGCCATGATTTCAGCAGTAATTTACGTACATGTAAAAGATAACCTGGAGATATTATTACCGAAATTAAAACAAAATAGATTATTGTGAGTGTGCATGTGTTGTGAAGCATGTTTACCAACAAAACACTAACCAGACCAGGGATCAGTATTTTGACTTGACTCGGGGCTCACACAATCATCTTGGGTAGGATTAGCGGCGGTAGACTGTAGTTTAACAGTAGCAAACGACAGTCTAGACTGTCCTAACTCAAGTTTAGTTGTTTTTTTTTGGGAGGGGGGGGGGGGGGGGGGGCATTTTTAAAGCGGCACAAAGAAAAACACAAAATCCTCCTTGCACGGACACAACATACGCGCAGACGATAGCAAATTTTGATTTGGAAAAATCGTACAACACTTCTTATTGGCTGAAAGATCAACATCCGGGCCCTCATAGCCAATCGCTGAACTTGCCTTAGCAAAAGCACGTTTGTCGCCTCCAATACAGTGCACTGTTATTGTGGTGGCGCACTGGTACCAAAAATCGAAGCGCCATTCGGCCCCTGGCAAGAATTGTAGATGGGTCATTTTTAATTTTTATGCGTCAATGGCGCAGGGCGCGCTAGTAAACTGATCCCTGCATACAATGATGTGTTGAAGTGTCTGTTAACAGCACCCAGGCTAATTCTAACAAAAAAATATAGCCCCATTGCCAAAGTGTGTATCTATCATAAGGCACTGTTGTTTATTTACAAAACCAAAAAGACACGCCTATAATGTAAAGCTTGGTGGTGGAGCGGTCTGTCGATCGGTTCAGCAGCGATTGCCCGTTGTATCATATTTGACAATGACGTATTACAAGGCAATTTCCCAAATTTCACAATTTTACACACACACACACACACACACACACACACCCACCCACCTACACACACACACACACATGCACACACCTAAACAAACATCCCGGATGTCCTGGCTCTTTTAAAGACAACCAGATTTTTTTTTTGGGGGGGGGGGATGGGCGGGTGGAAAGGGGAGGAGGTAGAAAGTGGGCGTTGTTGGTCTTGTGGAAAACACAGCGTTATGGCGTAGTGGCATTTATCCAAAACTCTGTGTACTCATCTCTCTAAAGGCTTTGTTCCCAAGTGATTTTTTTTAAAGGGAAAAGAGAGCGAACGCAACAGTGGAAGGTGGTGGTGGGCCCTGGGTTACGACCAACAAATGCCAGGAATAAAGTAGAGAAGAAAGGGCTATGAGAAGATGAAAGAAAAAAAAGAAAGAAAGAAAGAAAAAAAGAAAGAAAAGAAAGAAAGAAAGAGAGTTAGGTTAGGGTAGGGTTATGTTAGGGTAGAGGGTTGCTGATGACGAGAGGGAGATGGAGTACGTTGGTTAATTGATCATCTGTGGTGCCCCAACGACTTTTGAGTTACGGGGTAGGATAGGATTGTTTATGTTTTTATTTATTTATTTATTTATTTGTGATTAATTGATTTCTTTGGGTTAGATTAGATAGATAGATAGATGAGATTAGATAGATTAGATAGATTAGATAGATAGATCGATCGATCGATAGATAGATAGATAGATATTATTATTTATTATTTAATCGTTCTTATGTAGCGCTTTTCCAGCTCAAGAGCTGCTCAAGGCGCTTGCCGATACAGGATCTAACTCAAGCCGCCCGAGACGCCCACCCGCAGCCTTTGGGTGCATGGTCTGACGCCCGGACAACTGAGCACAATCCTGGGCAGCCAGGGATGGGGGAGAAGGTGCATGCTGGGTGTCACCGGCACTCACCCGTGTAGGACATGAGCGTCAGGATCTTTAAAGTCCGTTATGATGGAATGTATGCGACACAGACTAGACCTCGGTTTATACTCTCATCCGAAGGAGTAGAAAAACAGGAGTAAAGTGTCTTTCCCAGGGACACAACACAATGGCCCGGCCAGGGCTCGAACCCGGGACCTTCAGATCCGCAAGCCAAAGCACTACCATTAGACCACAGTGCCTCCCAGATAGAGAGATAGATTAGATTAGATTAGATTAGATTAGATTAGATTGATTTAATTACATTGGATTGGGTGGGATTGGATAAGATTAGAATATATAAGATCGAAAATCTCTCTTCTTTCTTTCTTTCTTTCTTTCTTTCTTTCTTTCTTTCTTTCTTTCTTTCTTATCATGACAGTCATGACGTCAATGTCGACGACGACGATGAGGAGGAGGAGAAGGAGGAGGAAGAGAAGGAGGAGAACACTGATATTTGAAGTGATGGGTGGGGTGGTAGGGAGCAGTGTGAAATGTTCTCTTATTTTAAAAAATATATATATTAAAAAAAAGTGGCACGTGCAGATGGTAAACTATAAAATCCCCTTACACCCCCTCTCCCTCGTTCGCTACCTCTCGCTACCGCAAACGTCCTCTTACCCCCAGACCTCCATTCTTCTACCCTGTGTCGCCACCGCCCTCTCGTTGGGTTTAACGAGCTAAAGTGGCGCACTCAGTAGGTGGAGACTGTCCGAGCCTCTCCACCAGTAGCACTGAGGCCAACGCGAACCTCGGCCAGTCTCAGTTACGCAGTATGCCAAAGTGGACTACTCCTATCTTTGGCAGGCGTTGTTGGCGTGTCACCGACAATGTTTGTGTAGTCCAGTCTAGTAGTCGAGCTGGCGCGATGGTCCGAGGCGCGACGCCACGATCTATCGTTGGGGCACCACGGATGACCGTTCAAGCAGCGTACTCCATCTTTCTCTGTCCTCAGCATCCCTCACGGCTTCACTCGGGGCCAGGCCAATCCATTCTCGAATGTTGTCCTCCCACTTCTTTTTTCTGTCTCCCTCTTCTTCTGTCTCCTTGCACTGTGTGCCTTGCAGGATAGTATTTGCTAAGCCTGATGCTCTGGTGACGTGACCACGAAGAAAGGCTTGAAGCAGGGGTGTGCACCTACCCCTCTGCCTAATTTCGTGGTTGTTTTAGTTATTGAGAAGGTAGTTGAGTGGTTGTTTCGCTGTGTGGTCACCGTAGTTTATGTCTAGGCACCCGATACACATTGGTCGAACGCTACCAGAAGCATGCGTTATTAGTCGCCTCAACGGTCGATAAAGCATGCTCCCATGCTTCAGAGCACTGCTTTCTATACGCTTCAAGCTCTATAGTCACGGAAAAAGCGCAATTTCACTGCAGTGAACTCATGAAAATAGACAAATGTAAGTTTCGTCTCCTCTAGGGGACGAATTAGGTCAAACTGTATTAGTTTCTAGGTCAACTGTCTTTTACGAACCGTTTGACAATGTTTTTGAACCGTTTGTTGACGCCGGATAGTGTCCTCACTTGGTTTCATGCAATTTAAGAATCCAACAAGGCAATTGGGTTTTTGAGACGGAAAGAGCGGAATGTTGTAGAGCAACATTCTGTATATATTTACAGTGAAATTGCGCTTTTTCCGTCACTATAGCGCTTGAAGCGTGTAGGAAGCAGTGCTTTGAAGCATGAGAGCATGCTTTATAGCCTGTTGAGGCGACTAGTTCTTCTTCTTCTTCTTCTTCTTCTTCTTCTTCTTCTTCTTCTTCTTCAGCTCCTCCTTCTTCTCATCTTCATCCTCTTCTTCTTCTTTCGTCATCATCATCGTCATCGACATCATTATCATAATCATGATCATCATGATCATCATCATCATGATCATCATCATTGTCATAAACATATACGTACACAGGCACACGGACGTAGATCTAGAGGTGAAGATGAAGGTCGAAACTGAATCTACGGACGAAGAACTCAGAAGACGATGAATCTCGGAATAAAAACTCAACCTTTATTAAAACTACACTGATAAATTACTAGCCGAACTAAAGGCACACGTGCTGATCAAAAAGAACTAAAACTAACACGTAGATTAGAATGAAGACTTTAAAAAATATGAAGAACTGAAAGGATGGCGATGGCGACTTGACAAAGTACAAACCAACGACTGGACTTGACGTAATCCAGAAAGGAAACTCTTACGTGGAGACGCGCATGATGGTGCGTGTGAAATGCGCACGATATTATGTGTGACGCGCGCGATAGATCTGTTCGTTTTATTTTGCAGCGCATGCAGTAATAGAGTGTATTTATCTTTGATTTGATTTTGCGTTGTTATTAGTAGAGGCTTTGTGTAACGTTGGTGTTTTTAGTTGGTCGATATTATTTGAGAATTTTCGAGATTTGGTTGTTTACTATCGATCGAAGCGTATGGATTGTTCTGTTGGTAACCATGGAAGCTTCCATTCCAAATAGGGTTGTGTGACGTGAGACAGTGATGATGAAATTAATTTTGATTGGTTGTGGTGTTCATGTAGGATATTCTCGTTTGTTCCCGAGTATGTAGAGACTATATATAAGTGCCGCACTGTTTCAAAATAGGTGTGTGTTGTGTTGTTGATAGTGAGTTGGAAAGTAAAAGTTGAGAGTGGAAAAGCGATTGAGCGATTGTATGCAGTTGTTGATGTGTGCTGAATAAAAGTGGAAAACTACACACGACGACTCCTGCCTTGTTTGATGATTGAACGGGTTGCGTGGATAAACGAATCTGGATTACACTTTATCAGTACTTCAAGCATCGGGGCTGAATCAACTGATAAAAAAACAACATCGAGTGTAACAGAAACACGCACACGGTGACGTCAATAACATGCAATGACGCATGAATGAAACAAATGACGAAAGATCCCAGACGGAAAACAAGGTGGAATGCCTAATCGAAAAATACAAAAATCAAACCAAAGGAAGAATAAAGGTCTACACAGCAGCTGGATCTGCTGACAATCATCATCATCATCATCATCATCATCATCATCATCATCATCATCATCATCATCATCATCATCATCATCATCATCATCATCATCATCATCATCATCATCTTCTTCTTCTTCTTCTTCTTCTTCTTCTTCTTCTTCTTCTTCTTCTTCTCCTCCTCCTCCTCCTCCTCCTCCTCCTCCTCCTCCTCCTCCTCCTCCTCCTCCACTTCCTCCTTCTCCTTCTTCTCTTTCTCATTCTCCTTCTTCTTCGTTCAACTTTACGTGTTCTCGCCATGCACTTAAACATGCATTAGCAATTCTTCCCCCTCTACCCCCCCCCCCCCCCAAAAAAAAAAAATAAATAAATAAAAAAATCCCATCCACTTTTTTTATATTTTAACCGGAATCTTTTTACATTCCATTTGATTATATTATGCTTCCGCCAAACTCCCTTAATATCTTATTCCTCGGTCCAAAGTTTGCCAAATTCAATCCCCTGCCTGCCCCACCCCCTTCACCTTCTTCTGTCTTAATCTCCTTCTGTTCCTCCTCCTATTTGTCCGCCACATTCACCATTGTCTTTTTTATTTTTTTTATTTTTATTGAGATGCGGTGTTTATTTAACCCCAGCCAAGATGTCATGAACGTGGGGTCGGTAAAGATGCTTACTAGTAACCGAAAGGTCGTTGGTTCGAATCCCGGATTGGCCAACGTGTGACCGTAATATATTTTCCCCGTTACCATCAACTGGCTCGCTGGTGTCAGAATAATGTGGCCCGTAGTCGCCTATAGGCTCCAGTGTGGAGTGAGTATCATCTACAATCAGCCTTTTGGCCTTGTCTTTACAGGGGACCTCTGTGACCACGCCACCCTCGACACGTCCATTTAACATTCATGGTGAATGTTGCCCAACTGGAAAAAATGACCTTACAACAATAACTCTTTCCAAAGTATAGTCGTTGGTTTTGTTTTTTTGTTTGTTTGGGGGATAGGGGGGGAGGTGTTTGTTTTATTTTGTAATCAATACATTACATTTTATGTTGTGTCTATTAATAGCGCTAGCCAGCGTTCTTGCGCTAAAAATAGCCTCAACCAAAGCCCGTGAGAGGCAGAAGTCATACTAAAGTTGCTCGGTAGGGTTGTTGGTTTCAGGCTGATACAATTGACTCTACAGTACTGCACACATCAAAGACGCATTGTTGAAGCCGCGTTGTTCATTCAGAACTAGGGTCACAGGTCACACTGCTGTGTTACCGGTGTACCGTTAAACAGGGTGTTACACTCGATGTTGGTTTTGTTTTTATCAGTTGTTGATTCAGCCCCAATGCTGAAATCCTGAAGTTTAACTCGTATTCGTTTATCCACGCAACCTGTTCACTCAGTAACAAGGCAGAAGTCGTCGTATGAAGTTTTCCAAATTTATTCAGCGTACATCAGCAACTGCATACAATCGCTCAATCGCTTTTCACTTTCTCTCTTTCTCTACACAGTGCATCAATGATATAGTTTTTCTCTCTACTCGAGATTACGTCAGAACGTTCCAGCGTGACACATTACATCAACCAATCAAAATAAACTTCGTAGAGAGAGAGAGAGAGAGAGAGAGAGAGAGAGAGGGAGGGAGAGGGAGAGCGCGCGAAAATACGACTACGAATGTTTTATTCAGTATAAGGCCTATGCCCCCTAAAGAGAGAGAGAGACATACAGACAGAGAGAGAGAGACAGAGACACACACAGGCACAGACAGACACAGACAGACACGTACACAGACACACACATACACACACACCCACAGAGACACACACACATACACACACACTTACACAGACACAAACACACACGCACACACAGACACACACTCACACAGACATACACACACACAGACACACAGAGAGACAGAGAGACAAAGATTCACACAGACTCGGACTTTTTTTTAATTGACAACAAGGATACAGATTTTAGGCGGGAACCTAATCTTACAATCGTTCCTCGTATCATTCACACTCACATTGTGCGATTTTCAGTACAAATAACAATAATAACACGACAAAACAAATAACTATAATAACTATTATACAGAAAAACAGAATTGATAGTCAATAGTGGTATTGCAATTACACAGTACATAACAAACAATTATTTATTTTATTTAACGTCTATTCACAACTGTGATATTAGACAACATAATAAATTAGAAACAGAATAACTTAACAAAAATTAAGATAACGACATAATTATATAAAAGAAATCTATTGTTATTGCATGTTTATGATATATGAATGGATTAGAAAGCAAGATGGACAACATAATTATATGCTTATTTCAATCATCGCGGAGAATGCATTTTAAAATATATTAATTGCGAAGTACTTACAGATTAATCTATGAATAAAAAATATGTAATTATAAATATAACTGCTTAACCTAATTCTTCAAGCATAAGCTGTTCTGATGAAACCTCACTTAAAACTTAAATCTTAAATTTGAACTCTACGGATCGTTTAATATAATCAGTATATTTTATAAATTTAATTACAATGATAAATGGTAAACGTTTGAATGATTACCATCTTGAAAATGACATCTTCATTATAACTTATGCCTTTTTTTTAATTGACGTATTAAAAGTTGTCCTTTTTAATCAAATCTATATTTGACGTCAAACAACAATAAATACCAAACAAGCCAATGTATATGATGCATCAACTGCAGGCACAAGTATATCAACTAATTAGTTGATATACTTGTGCTGCAGGTCAAATAATCAAGTAGTACATTACGATGCAGTTTATTTTTTTTTAAATCAATGGTTATGTCATTTTAAGGGAATGTTGCCTTCATGTACGTAATAAGCGACTTTTGGACGGTGAGGGAGACTGTACAGGTGGGAGACTGAACAGGTGGGAGAATGTACAAGTGGGAGACTGTACAAGTGGGAGACTGTAGAATTGAGACTGTACAAGTGGAAGACTGTACAAGTGGGAGACTGTACAAGTGGGAGACTGTACAATTGGGAGTGTTCTTTTCCTTTGCTTTTGCTTGTTTAGTTTTTTTCCTTTGGTCTTTCCCCCCACCCGGTCATTGTGATCGCCTGTTGTGGCTTGTTAAATAGATCAGTTTATGCCCTTCTTGATTCCATGTACATTTAGGTTATACACCCTTCTCCCCCCCCCCTCCCGAATTCCGCCTTTTGGTCTAAAAAGCCTCCCACCCCACACCTCCCATCCCACCCCCCTCCCAATTCCCATTCTCATCCCCCCTATTCCCACCCCCGGCTTGTAGCCTTTGACTTAAATGTATGACTTGTTATTATGTGTTCGCAAATAAAATGACAAAGTTGTAAGGATAGATAACCCTAAGTTTCACCCTTCTGTAGCCAGCCCCACCGTGAGCGATGATCGCAGCCTAGTCGACCATTGAAACATGGAAATTAAATTGCTAAAACTCGTGCCCGCCCCATAGACATCCTCCCCTGACTTCCTCCCTTCACACCCCTATACTACTTTCTCCATTCTACCCCCACCCCACCCCACCCCTCCCTCGCCAAAACTCTCTCTCTCTCTCTCTCTCCTGCCCCTCTTCTACCCAAGACAAGAGATTGTGATCATTATCTCTTACATCCCAGACTCGCTGGTTGCAAAGTCTGCACAAACATTTTTTTTTGGAATTGCTTGTATACTTGGATTATTAGTAGTAGTAGTGTCAGCACCAGCATATCAGGGAACGTTAGAAGCAGTCCTTTGCAGAGAAAACGAGTTTTAAAATTGAAACCAGAATTATTGGTATTTTTAGCACCTTTACCCATTCTCCGGGTACTCTGGTTTCCTCCCCCCGTTCAATGAGTGGTATGGATGCAGTCATTCTAAACATTTCAAACATAAAAACTTAATTTCCTTTCCGTCTTCAAATAGCGACTTGTTTGAGTGATGAATGTGTGTTTGTGGGAGTGTCTGTCACTTGTGAGCGTTTATGTTGGTTACAGATCGCCGTGCTTTGAATTTTACTTAGGTATAGGACGCCTATAGCATTCATTCATTCATTAATTCATTCATTAATTCATTCATTAATTCATTCATTCTTCTTCTTCTTCTTCTTCTTCTTCTTCTTCTTCTTCTTCTTCTTCTTCTTCTTCTTCTTCTTCTTCTTCTTCTTCTTCTTCTTCTGAGGGTGGCCTCGTGGCGCAGTGGATAAGTCGCCGGTTTCCTATGCCGAAGGTCGCGGGTTCGATTCCCGCAAGGGGCGAACGTATGTGACTTAGGTACCAGACTATTGAGGTCACCGAGGGTTTTCTCCGGGCACTCCGGTTTCCTCCCTCCCTTCAATAATGGTACAGGTTGCAGTCAATATAAAAATTTCAAAAATAAAAAATTCGATTTTTTTCCGTCTTCTAATAGCGATCTCCATGCCTTTACACCACCTGTTTGAATGATGTATGTGTGTGAGGGTAAATGAGACAGGTGAGCGTGTATGTTGGTATAGATCGCCGCACTTTGAGCCTTGGGGAAAGGCGCGTACATAGCATCCTGTATTATTATTATTATTATTTTTATTATTATTATTATTATTATTATTATTATTATTATTATTATTATTAGTATTAGTATTAGTATTAGTAGAGCTGTGAAGGATCTGCCTCCTTGCCAACAACAATATGCGTCCTAATGGTCTGTCCTTAATTGGAGCGTTCGTAGAAGGTTCGTGGAGGCTCACAAACCTTTTTTTCTAGGTTCTCAGATCTTGACCTTAGGTTCCTGAACCTTTTTTGTGTGTTTGTGTTTGTGTGTGTTGTCCAAAAGGTTCAGGAACCTAGGTTCGGGATCCTAGAACCTCGAAAAAAAGGTTCGTGAACCAATCTCCACGAAGGCCCCACAAGGTGCAGTCCGACCTTACAGATATTGCAAAATTATAATCCACCGATATAATACTAATATTCGTACCCACATTTCTATCTCTATATGGACCCACGGAGATACTCGTCAGGCGCAGATAATCGGCGTAGCGTGAGAGGCAACAAGTGGGAGCGGAAGTGAGCCTCGTGTCAGTGGTAAACACCCACTTCCGGTTTGCCTCGTCCTGGCCTCGTGACGTCAGAGGAGCGCGTGCGAGGCTGGGTGGAAATCTGGCAGCGCCATTAATGCCAAGACTGGCTCACATAAACGTCATCCCGAGTATCAAGGGCTCAAGCAGGCCATTTGTATGTGAGCTGTCGCGGAGTGAGGGCTTGCACCCGTGTGTCTGTTGATAATCTGGGTCAATTCTTGTCTTGGCTTAGGCTTGTTGTAATGTCTGGATCCATGGCAATAATGACTTTGATTTGAATTATTTATGGTTTGTTTGAATTAATTGTGAAATATAAAGAGCTAGATCGGAACCCCTTGAGAAGAGCAAAGGTGTATGAATTGCGTCATTTGGAATTATTATTGTTATTCAGTTTATCGTGGACATGTTGTGTTGGGTTTTTTAAAACCATTTCTTGGATACGTTGAGGTGATAGACCAGAAAAACAATTAGTACAAAGACAACCCGGAGAGAGAGAAAGAGTGAGAGAAAGAGAGAGAGAGAGAGAGAGAGAGAGAGAGAGAGAGAGAGAAAGAGAGAGAGAGAGAGAGAGAGAGAGAGAGAGAGAGAGAGAGAGAGAGAGAGAGGAAGGAAGGGAGGGAAGGAGTGGGAGGGGGTTGGGAGTCAATGAATTGGCCGCACCAGTTCCAATAATCCAGGTGATGTTGAACAAAGTTTACAGAAAATGGAGTTTTGTTATTGAGCGCTTTCCACAGTAAATTCATTGAAGTCCTACCTTTGAACCCACGGTGGCTCAGGACGCCCACTTCCTGCAAGTTGGTGCACCTGCTTCACATTGGGACAGTTGAGAGGGAAGTGTGTATTATAGGAGTATGGCAGTTGTTGGAGTCCCGGATGAACTGTAGTGTGATGAGTGCACAATCCTGTCAACAAGGGTGCGTTGGGTGCATCCCAATTTACAACACTTTTATGACGTACTTGGAAAAATGAGAGCGAGAGAGAGAGAGAGAGGGAGAGGCAGAGGCAGAGACACAGAGAGAGAGACACACAACAGACACAGAAAGAGGAAGAGTCAGAAAGACAGACAGAAAGACAGAGACAGAAAGACAGAGACGGAAAGACAGAGACAGAGAGAGAAACACACACTGACTGAGATACAACAGTGACACAGAATGAGAGAGGGTGGTGTGGGGAGACAGAGAAAGAGAGACAGACAGGGAGAGAGAGACAGACAGGGAGAGAGAGACAGACAGGGAGAGAGAGACAGGGAGAGAGAGACAGACAGGGAGAGACAGGCAGGGAGAGACAGGGAGAGACAGACAGAGACAGACATACAGGGAGAGAGACATACAGACATGGAGAGAGACAGACAGACAGGGAGAGAGAGAGACAGACAGTCAGGGAGAGACAGACAGAGAAAAAAAGGTATTTATATAGGTATAGGTAGGGTTTCCAATGCCATTTGGACGGGGGAGGTTTATCTTGTGGAAGGTTTGACTCTAACGTAGCGAGTGCCACAGTAGGGATGCCCTAGATGAAGCATTGAGTACAGTAGTGGGTAGACACTTACACAAGAAGGTGTTGCTGTGTAGATCATTATATCATTAAGAGCTAAGCACACCCTACTTTTCTTACTCCACACCTCTCTGTCTGTCTCTGTCTCTCTGTCTCTGTCTCTCTCTCTGTCTCTCTCTTTTTGTGACTATTGAAATTTTTGGTGATTTTTGTATTTTCTTTCCTTTTTTCCATGTCTGTTGTGTTACCCCCATGCGTCTAGGCTGGTGGCCTCGCATTAACGTTTCCTGAGTTCCTGAGTTCTCTGTCTCTCTCTGTCTCTCTCTCTCTCTGTCTCTCTCTCTGTCTGTCTGTCTGTCTGTCTGTCTCTCTCTATCTCTCTCTCCTTCATTCTTTCCATCATCTCATTCTGTCTTTCAGGCACCTGTTTGTGGTCTAAACGATTTAGCATGGTTGCATGACAACGGTCAATCCAGTAATAATTGACCCAGGCGGCTCTTTTGGGTGCTTATTATTCGTTATAAACTTGATGACGATGATGATGGTGATGGTGTCGGTGGTGGCGGTGATGATGATCATCAACATGTTGATGATGGTGATGAATAGTTCAGTGGTGAAAGGAGTTGCTGAGGGAGCATGTTTGTAGTTTGTAAGGGTGGCCTCCTGGCGTTGTGCGTTAGTCGCCGGATTCCTATACCGAAGGTCGCAGGTTCGATTCCCGCAAGGGGCGAACTTATGTGACTTAGGTACCAGACTATTGAGGTTACCGAGGGTTTTCCCCGGGTACTCCGGTTTCCTCCCTCCCTTCAATAATGGTATTGGAAACAGTCAATCTAAAATTTCAAAATAAAAATTCGAGTTCTTTTTCGTCTTGCAATAGCGATCTCTCTGCCTTTACACCACATGTTTGAGTGGTGGATGTGTATTCTGTTTGTGAGAGTGGGTGAAATGCGTGAGCGTGCATGTTGCTACAGATAGCCGCGCTTTGAGGCTGATTGCTGCTGATGTTGGGGAAAAGCGGGTACATAGCATCCACCAGAAATAGTCCACCAGGCAAGCCAGGATGTACAGCACTGCAAACACACAAACAAACAGTAGTAGTAGTAGTAGTAGTAGTAGTAGTAGTAGTAGTAGTAGTAGTAGTAGTAGTAGTAGTAGTAGTAGTAGTAGTAGTAGTAGTAGTAGTAGTAGTAGTAGTAGTAGTAGTAGTAGTAGTAGTAGTAGTAGTAGTAGTAGTAGTAGTAGTAGTAGTAGTAGTAGTAGTAGTAGTAGTAGTAGTAGTAGTAGTAAGTAGTAGTAGTAGTAGTAGTAGTAGTAGTAGTAGTAGTAGTAGTAGTAGTAGTAGTAGTAGTAGTAGTAGTAGTAGTAGTAGTAGTAGTAGTAGTAGTAGTAGTAGTAGTAGTAGTAGTAGTAGTAGTAGTAGTAGTAGTAGTAGTAGTAGTAGTAGTAGTAGTAGTAGTAGTAGTAGTAGTAGTAGTAGTAGTAGTAGTAGTAGTAGTAGTAGTAGTAGTAGTAGTAGTAGTAGTAGTAGTAGTAGTAGTAGTAGTAGTAGTAGTAGTAGTAGTAGTAGTAGTAGTAGTAGTAGTAGTAGTAGTAGTAGTAGTAGTAGTAGTAGTAGTAGTAGTAGTAGTAGTAGTAGTAGTAGTAGTAGTAGTAGTAGTAGTAGTAGTAGTAGTAGTAGTAGTAGTAGTAGTAGTAGTAGTAGTAGTAGTAGTAGTAGTAGTAGTAGTAGTAGTAGTAGTACAATACAATACGATACGATTTAATTTGTGTCACACGGAGCAATTACTTAGGTACCTAATTTGTGCATGATTGATCTCGGTCATCTGTACCTTGGGCAGGTTTCTGATTAAATAAACATAGTGCAGTCCATTGGTAATAATAATAATAATAATAATAATAATAATAATAATAATAATAATAATAATAATAATAATAACAATAATAATAATAATAATAACAATAACAATAATAAAAATAACAATAACAACAACAACAATGACAACAATAACAACAATAATAACAACAACAATAACAACAGCAATAACAATAATAATAACAACAATAATAACAACAATAACAACAACAACAATAACAACAATAATAACAACAACAATAACAACAATAATAACAACAACAATAACAACAATAATAACAACAATAACAACAATAATAACAATAACAACAATAACAACAACAACAATAACAATAATAACAACAACAATAACAACAATAATAACAACAATAACAACAACAATAACAACAACAACAACAACAATAAGAACAACAATAAGAACAACAATACTACTACTACTACTAGTAATAATAATAATAATAATAATAATAATGAGGGTTTGCTGTCAGTCCCCCCCCCCCCCCCCCCCCATTCATTTCCTCCCCGGTCATTTCCTCCCGTCAATTTCCCTCCTGGTCAATTCCACCCCCAAGGAAACTTACTCCCTGGTTATTTTCCCCCCGTTCTCAACTTCATCCCCATAGTCACTTCCCCCCCCCCCCATTTTTTTTACTCCCCGGTTATTTCTCCCCCCCCCCCCCCCCCCCGTTCTCAACTTCATCCCCATAGTCACCCCCCCCCCCATTTTTTTTACCCCCCCAGTTATTTCCCCCCATTCTCAACTTCATCCCCATAGTCACTTCCCCCCATTTTTTTTACTCCCCGGTTATTCCCCTTCCCCCCCCCCGTTCTCAACTTCATCCCCATAGTCACTTCCCCCCATTTTTTTTACTACCCGGTTATTTTCCCCTGTTATCAATTTCATCCTCAAAGTCACTGTCCCCCATTCTTTACTCCCCAGTTATTCCTCACTCTCATTCCCATCTCAATAAAAATATTGTTTGTTGTGTTGACGATATTTTTGTGCTTCACCTCTACTGCAACGAATGACTTCAACAATAGCCCCATGGCAACGTCTAAAGAATTCTTATAAAAACTATGACATCAAATATCAAGTCTCCTATATGCATCTGTGTCCGGGGACGTTAAATTGAGCAAAAGTAAAGTAAAAGGGTAGTCAGTGGGGACGGTGAGGGTGAGGGTGAAAATAACGAAAATCTGCTGGTGAAAATAGGTCTTGTCTAGACATAAAGTTACAGTGAAACCTAACACTAGCCTTAACCCTAACTAACTGTAACCCTTACGCTAAATAGCAACATTTGCCGTTAAAATTTTATTCCGTATCTTTGCGTAATAATACGATTATGAATGAGCAAAGCGATGCGTGAATCGATGTACTTGCTCCTAATAATTGTGACCGCCAGAATTAAATTCTGGGCTTTTTTCTGTTGGGGGATACGAACCTAAGCAATACTAAGCTAGGCCACCGTCAATTTCTGCTTTAAGAATTATTTCCCCTCGCATGGCGCCGAGTTCAGCCAAGACATGGTATAATCATTTTTAATACAGTAATTTTTAGACTTGGTATAAGATGTTTGTGTTGGCTCTCATTTTACAGTGCACATAATCGTGTGTCTGTGAGCAAAGGTGTGTGTGTCATGTTTTATGTTTGATTCAGAATAAACATGAGATAACTATGTATGTCTTTTACTATGTGTTTGTGTATCTGGGAAATTTCTCGTGGGTCCCTGGGGTAAATAATCTCGAGGATGAAATTACGACAGGGGGGAATTTTGTGGGGAGGAAAAGTCCTGGGGGCACATAATCCCGGGGATGAAATTGCGACAGGGGGGAATTTGCTCGGGAGGATCTATTCCAGGGAGGAAATGATCTGGGGGGAAATGACCGGGGGGAAATGACTGGGGAGGAAATCACTGGGGAGGAAATGACCGGATACCAATAATGAGAAGGAAAAAGAAGAGTGGATGGATGGTTGGATAGATTTGTAAATATCCTGGGCTGTTGCGTTTTATTGTCTGCTGCTGCAGTTTCTGTTATTGTTTGTTGTTGTTGTTTTGTGGGAGGGGAGGGGGTGTGTGCCAGTGTAATGTTGCCTGTATGACTGTCAAATATGATGTGGTGTGCCTCACGGCCACATGTATTTCTTGTGCATGGTATCTCACTGGGCAATACACTGTCTAAATATGAGGACTACTACTACTACTACTACTACTACTACTACTACTACTACTACTACTCATCATCATCATCATCATCATCATCATCATTACCATCATCATCCTCATCCTACTACTACGACTTCTACTACTACTGCTATTACTACTACTGCTACTACTGTTACTACTACAGTACTCCTCTCTTAAGGTGACCCCCCACGGGACCAAATTTTTGTTTGATTTTATCCGAGGGGCACCCTAAACAGTCCTCTGATAAGATCAACTACCAGTAAAAAAACTTGATCTTATACGAGGTGCTAATTTTTTGTGTCGTGTGACAGTGTGTGTGTGTGGGTGTGTGTGTACATGTGTGCACGTTGGTGCGCGCGTATGCATGTATGCATTACTGTATATGTATTTTTTGTGCGTGTGTATGATGCATAAGCACACACTCAAACACTCAAACGAACGGATGCAAGCATGCATACACATACACACACTCTCTCTCACACACACACAAACACATTGGATCAGCTTGGGAATATTGGACGCTTTCTGCCAGGTGGTCACTAGGGCCTCCTATGATGTTATTATTTAGCAATGTAGGCATTTTATATGTATATGTTTTGTTGATAATTTATAATGATGTTTGTATTCTATTTTGTTTTTGTAAACGGTGGTTCGATAAATTAGAGTGCAGCCTCAGCGTCCACTGCGTGGGGTGTCTTTGTTGTAAAGTGACTGGCTGGTGGAGGGCATTCAGTTTTTCCACTAGGGTTGTTTCGGCAGATCTTTTATGCGGATTGGGGGTTGTCCGGTCCTGATTTGGCTCGGAAGAGTCCGCTGGACCTAAAGCAACAATTATGTAATGTAATGTAATATGTAACACAAGTTTAACGAATTGTTCACTTTGCACAGCCTCCCAGGCTATGTGAACAGGAAATGACATCATAAGGAATATATGACATCATCTCAAAATAGGAAGTGACCTCATAAATGATGTCATCTGTGACATCAATTTCTCTTAAGCAGTAGGCTCCTCCATTTGGGAACCAAAACGGGGTTGACGTTATCCGAGGTTTTCCCTTATGCGAGGTGACGCTAAGCGAGGAATTCTAAATGGTACAAAGAAGATGTTTGGCCGGGACCAACAACCTGATTGATCTTATCCGCGTTGTGACCTTAAACGGTAGTGACGTTAAAAGAGGAGTACTGTACTGCTGCTGCTACTGCTACTACTACTACAACTATTACTTTAACAACTAATACTACAACTATTGTTTGTTTGTGTGTTTGCAGTGCTGTACATCCTGGCTTGCCTGGTGGACTATTTCTGCCACCACGCCGACTACACAAAGTCAGTATTATTTATTTTATTATTGCTGCAGTCGTCGTCGTCGACGATAGTATCATCCATTGTCATTGCTATTAGAGAGGTGTGTTTCACTCACTGAGCTGCAGGTGAATGTAACCCAGGTCATCGCCTAGCGCAATTATCTCCCTTGTGGTGACGCAAGGAATTCCTATTTTACAATGTAATCTTAAAGCTAGGTAAGTCTACTCCTTCTCAAATGGGGGTGGCCTCGTGGCGCAGTGGATAAGTCGCCGGTTTCCTATGCCGAAGGTCGCGGTTCGATTCCCGCAAGGGGCGAACGTATGTGACTTAGGTACGAGACTATTGAGGTCACCGAGGGTTTTCTCCGGGCACTCCGGTTTCCTCCCTCCCTTCAATAATGATACTGGACGCAGTCAATATAAAAATTTCAAAAATAAAAATGTGATTTTCTTTCCGTCTTCTAATAGCGATCTCCCTGCCTTTACACCACCTGTTTGAATGATGGATGTGTATTTGTTTTGTGTGAGTGTGTGTGTGAGGGTGGATGAGACAGGTGAGCGTGTATGTTGGTACAGATCGCCGCGCTTTGAGCCTAATTGATTTGGGAAAAGGCGCGTATATAGTATCCAGTATTATTATTATTATTATTATTATTATTATTATTATTATTATTATTATTATTATTATTAAATGATTTTTGGTGAATTAGGTCAAGTTCCTCTGGAGTTACAGGCAAAGCAAAGAATTTTACATTTTTAGTAGAAGCTTGTTCATCCTGATAACAGTAACAATTTATCCAACGTTATGTGTGCTGTTTTGTTTCATGTTAATTTGAATAAGGTTTATACATCTTCAGTCCTTGAATCTGTGCGGAAAGAGTTAAATAAACTAGGACTCGGTCATTTTTGGTTAAATCAGGGGTTATCTAATATTTGGCCTTCTGCTTAAGTTTTTAAGTGTAGGATACAATTAAACAAAGCATTCCTAGACACGAGCGTGTATGTCAGAAATTTAATAGTGACGATCTCGGTGATGAGTTTCATTGTTTGTTTGTGTGTTTACGTTTTTGTACTTCAGGAAGAGAATTATTAAAATCATATTAATATAAACATCCCAACGCCATTACATTTCAAGAATTGTTGTCATCTAACAGAAAGTCAGTATTATTAGAGCTTGTAAACCTTATAAAGTTAATAATAATGAAACAATTTTAACCTTTTGTTTTTCTTTTTTAAAAAATTCCTTTGGTTTTAATATTTGCAGGTTGTAGCAAAATTTTCAGTAGTTTACCGTTAATGTGTAAGGAGTGAAATTATTGTTAGTTATGATGTTGCTACACCCAATCAATTTTTTTTAAAATTCCCACCTCCACCTCTCATCTTCCTGTGTACGTAAATATTTTTTTTAATTTAAAATGTTGTATATTTAATTATTTTACATGTTTGTTTATGTCATTTTATCCATGTCCATGTGCCTTTAATGGGTCTTTTCTGAAATACATTTGTCTTGCTTACCTTGCCTTGCCTTGCTATGCCGAAGGTTGTGGGTTCTATTCCCGCTAGGGCCGAACTAATGTGACTTAGGTACGAGACAATTCATATCAGCTAGTGTTGTTTTTTTTGGGTACTCTGGTTTCCTCCCTCCCTACATTCATGGTATTGGATGCAGCCATTCTAAATTTTCGAACATAACAAATTCGATTTCCATTCCGTCTTCTGGTCGCAGAACGTGTCTATGCCTTAACACCACATGTTTGAGTGATAGATTTGTGTTCGTTGTGCGTGTTAGAGTGAGTGAAACGTATGAGCGTGCATGTTGGTACAGATCGCAGCGATTTGAGCCTGATTCGTGATTTTGGGGAAAGGCGAGTATATAGCAGTTAGTAGTAGTAGTAGTTAGGTGTACTATATAAAAGCTGTAGCGGTGAAAAGAAAGACTTGGCAGATTGCGAGACAGGTGGGTCCGCCATCGCCTTGAGCCCTTATTTGATGTGGCATCTGCGCTATAGCTGTACAGGCAAAAACTCCGAGCCTGGGGCTTTGGCAAAGTGAAGGACAGGTGTATATAGCCAGGGCGGGTGCCCGGGATTAGGTAAACAACAGGTATACAACAGGTAGCAGACAACACACACCTGGACACTCCACTACCACCTGTAAATAGTCTGATGCCAGGAGCTATTCGCCCCTGGGGTGAGGAGTAAGGGGGGGTAGGGAGAGTGGAATGGGGAAGAAGAAGAGAGCATGTACACCGGTTCTTAGCTCCTGCCAGGAATTCCACGCTCTTTGGGGGGTGGGGAGGGGGGAGGAAAAGAGAATGGAGTGTGGGATGGAGGGGAGAGGAGGGGAGGCAAGTGCCACCTGTAAATATTCCCTTACCTGTACAATCTGCCGCCACGTTCATGTCCGTTTGTGTGTGTGTGTGTGTGTGAGAGAGAGAGAGAGAGAGAGAGAGAGAGAGAGAGAGAGAGAGAGAGAAGAAAGAAGGGAGTGAGGGAGAGAGAGATATGTAGCTGTAAGCATGTGATTAACCGTATTTCCTTGGAGGACGACGCCCTTTGGGGTAAAGGCACGGCCACATTGACCTGTAGAATACGGCCACACTTGTGTTACGCTTATAAATTCCTTATGTATTTCTTTGCGTACTGGCTAACGCAAAAATGTCACAAGGTTAGCGCATGTTTGATTTCTTCTTCAAAAATATATAAGCAGGGCTTATGAGGACCAATCAGAAGCGAGAGTGTGAAGTTACGAGTTTAGAGGTCAACCTAAACGCATTATTACACGCAACACAGGTTGTCTTCTACACGCGACTTGGCGAGCTACATGTAAAGGCAGTTGAATTCACTTGTTGCTTGTCGATTTTAGTAAAGCGGGTACACCGATTAAGCGTTACGGCCATTTTCTTTGACGTTTTTCATTTTGTTTATCCTTTCCCCCGCCCCTTCCCTCTCATTATCCTTCGGATACCAATATAAACCCAGATCTAGTTGGTGCACACACGAATTCCATCGCGCGGACTTTTAAAGATCCTGACGCTCATGTTCTAGAAGGGGTGAATGCCATTTACCCTGCAACCGCTAGGTCACTTCCCCAAGATTGCAAAGCGCGCAGCCTTTCTACCTATGATTGTCTATCTACCCTACGGTAGGCCGTGTGCCATCTACAGGCACCCAATTTGAGTAATGCCCCTGTGATTAAACTGAGTTAAGTTTGCAAGGAGTTTGGCTTTGATCATCGCAGACTAAATAAACTGCGTGACTTGTATATAAATGGAACCTGCTGTGTACACGTTATGCTTAATCTGTGAAACCGCTTATTGCACCAAATGAATAGAATTTTGCCTAATTCATGAAACATAAGTAGCAAAGCATGGACCATCACAGCAGATCTCCAACGAAGAATACAAAGCATGGAGATGAGGTGCTACAGAAGACTTCTGGGCATTTCCTATACCCAACACATCACCAACGACGAAGTCCGACAGACCATCACACAAGCCATTGGACAACACGATGACCTGCTCACAGTTGTGAAGAAACGGAAACTCCGATGGTATGGCCACGTCACCAGATCTTCAGGCCTTGCAAAGACTATTCTGCAAGGCACAGTGCAAGGAGGTAGAAGAAGAGGGAGACCGAAAAAGAGGTGGGAGGACAACATTCGAGAATGGACTGGTTTGACACTGAGCGAAGCCATCAGGGCTGCTGAGGACAGAGAAAGATGGAGTATGCTGGTTAAACGATCATCTGTGGTGCCCCTACGACCTTCGGGTTACGGGACAGGATAGGATAGGAAGTAGCAAACTTACTGAATTCATGAATAGACCATGCTCGAACATATGAGAGGTAACAACTTTGGCCGGTTTTCTCGCATGTTGTGCCCAGACAGTTGTCCTACGTGGGGCGGATATTCTTTGCAAACGAACACATGTTCTGGCCTATTATTTTTGCTCTGTCCACCACCAAACCTTCCGGATCAACCGAAAGGTTGATTTTAGTTGCAATCCTGACTAGCTCCGCTAGTTTGGACCTTGCACTGCCAGGCAACCACCACCACCCTTTCCCGAAGAAAAGCTTGCGGCTCGGGGTAGCTTTCTTAGTGTTCTGAGACGACGAGCTCATGAGAATGTCCGCCCGGAGAACTCTAGGTGACTAAAAACAAAACAAAGATAAGTTACCTCCCATTTCCGAATAAGGGCTATAAAGCGCTCTGGCACACATCTGTCTAGGACATGGGCGTCAGGATCTTTAACGTCCGTGCGGTAAAATGCGTGCCTACACAGACTAGATTGAGATTGAGATTGGTTATTGGCAAATGATAATACAATGCACGGGGAATACCTTTAGCCTCCAGGACCATACCAAACATTTCATAACACAGTCATTAAGGCAACATTATTTTATTTTTGTACTCCAACACCAGAGAGAAAGGAAGAAGAGAGAGATCACTTCGCGATATCGCCTCTATGAGAAGTGATGTACGGTGGAGGAGTTACGTCCCTTCAACCTCACATGGGCTTGCTTTCGGTTCTTAGTCTCTTGTCTATATATAAGGGTTTTTAATTATATTTAAAAAAAATGTTTTAGACCGCGATTTTCACCTTTTGCTGTTGAAAATGTTTGAAATAAGGCTTTTCAAATTAGAGAATTTTTTTTATGCACATCTGTTTATTTTTTCATGACTTGCTGCCTCTTGACCGTAAGGGTGTTATCAGCGCTTCCTAAACTGTAACCCGTGATATAGGTGGCTTTTGCATTGTTTTGTTGCTTGAAATAAACAGTATGTGTAAGATAAATTGAGTTAAAATAAAAATAATAATAATATTAAAAAAAAAAACCACTAGTCTAGAATATGTGTCATACATGCGTAATTTATTTTTTGTTCCGTATGGGGTTATACAGCATACGGATTGATTGGCAGTTTTAGTGTGTATAATTTGTGCGTGTGTGTGTGTGTGTGTGTGTGTGTGATATAGAAAGAGATGGAGATCGAAATATAAATAAAGATATTGACTAATTCGAAACGTAAATCTAGTTGTGCACACGGAAATTCATTTATTTACAAAAATATGCTTCGATTGATTTCAACATAATAATTAGGGTACGTAATTATTACTCTCTCTCTCTCTCTCTCTCTCTCTCTCTCTCTCTCTCTCTCTCTCTCTCTCTCTCTCTCTCTCTCTCTCTCTCTTTCTCTCTCTCTCTCTCGTATTTAAAAAAAGGTGAACAAGGCAACTTTTTGTGATCACAAATGAAACCATCCTGCAATCAACCCTATATATTTCATTCAAATTGACAATACATTCAGTGAGTCCTGTGACAAAATAAAGGGTTGGCATCTGTGTTTTATATTAGAATATTCTGCCACAACCTAATTTCATTATAACAGGATACGAAGTTGAGGAATTACAGACACAGTTTGGTGGACAGCAAATAACAAGCCGCTGAAATTTTACTTTTCTCATACTGTCTTACAATCTTTTTTTTTTTTTTTTTTTTTAGGGCTAATCCAAACCGTTTCTTACACGAAACATCACCTTAGTTCCAATCCGTCTTGTATCATTGACAACCATTCATTGACCGGTCTTGGTCATCATAATTCTTTTATATCACGATTCTTGTCTGTCAGAATAGATCTACAATTTCTTCAAGAACTTACCGTTCTTCTTCCTTTGCGAAACCAAAAAAACTCTTCCCCTTGCATGCTGCCTTTAATCTTGCGTTTGTGCAGTTCAAAGCTGCACAGTGGTCACCGTAACTGCTCCTGCGATTTATTTTCCCCCTCTCCATCAGATCTTCGCTCTGTGACGCAGCCATTTTCACACATGTTACAATCAAGCCGCATAACTCGTGACGCGTCATCACACCAAAGGCGTCACTGCGCGGTCTAAGTATTCCTGGTCTATGTCCAACACGTATAATTCAATAGTATTAATGCTCAATTTTAGTCAATTTACGTGTCAAAGAATTGTGGATGATAATATAATCCAGCAAACATATAGGTAAGTCAGTCCAAGTATTCTATAAAGTTGTTAATCATCCCCCCACCCACCCACCCCCACACACACACGCACACACACAAACACAATCACACACACGCATAAACACACATACACACACACAAACACAAACGAGCACACATACAGAGTAAAGGTAAGAAAACGAAAGATTTGATTGTTGGGGCGTCCCGGCAGTTTCGTGTATGAAGCGTTCTGCGGCATCTGCAACAGTGCACATGATTTGACTTTGACGTGTACATTAATTACACCACTTGATACTTTTAAATACTAAAAATACAGACATATTTCATATATTTAGCAATACCAACGAAAACGGAAATTATATTGCTAAAAATGAGATTTATTAATGAATTAATTAATATTATGAAACGTGTTGAGTACATAATTAAATTGTACTGTCAAGGATGCTAAACATGATCAGGAGTAGCTGAATTGTACTTGCATTTGTGTTGGTTTCAAAACAGTCCAGGCACCTCCATCCTTCAAAACAAAATTAATAATGAGAACAACATTGGCTATCAAAACGGCAAATGCACTACACCTTGATATTGTTTGTTTGTTTGTTTGTCTTTTTGTTTTGTTTTGTTTTGCGGGTAGCCATGCTTAATTACTGAATGAAGCAAAACTGCAGCATGCCAGTTAAACTGTCATTTTCCATTGTGCCCATTTCATGTGAGCTTACTTGGCAGGATGTATTTGAATATATATTCCATGATCTAGGCCATAGATCTGGTATTAAAAGGCAGGATGTATTTGAATATATTCCATGATCTAGGCCATAGATCTGGTATTAAAAGGCCCCAAAGTTTGGTTTACTGTTGGCGAAAAGTGTTTTACCCTAAAATTGGCATCGCTATCACATGACATTACATGACATTACATGATTATTGCTTTAGGTCCAAGCTATTACATTAAACCAACCGCTAACATTGGAATCTTCCATTTTGCTTCTGGGAGGAGTGATTTCCCTTGTTTTCGCGAGATAGCCGTGTGACCTTTGACCCTATTTCTGAGTGACCCGCGCGGCTGGAAGTGCGCGTCTTTGGTGTGTGGGGTAGGATGAGGTAGGATAGGATGGGGTAGGATAGGATGAGGTAGGATAGGATGGGGTAGGATAGGATGAGGTAGGATAGGATGGGGTAGGATAGGATGAGGTAGGATAGGATGGGGTAGGATAGGATGAGGTAGGGTAGGATAGGATGAGGTAGGATAGGATGGGGTAGGATAGGATGGGGGTAGGATAGGATGGGGTAGGATAGGATGGGGTAGGATAGGATGGGGTAGGAGAGGGTCTATTTTTTCAACCTACAACGAAAATAAACTTACCAGCCATTGGTTCTGTCTGTTAACAGCTTTGGTAGATGGTATTTTTAGCTGCAGAATGTTGGCTATCCATTGCTAATAATAATAATAATAATAATAATAATAATAATAATAATAATAATAATAATAATAATAATAATACAGGATGCTATGTACGCGCCTTTCCCCGAGGCTCAAAGCGCGGCGATCTATACCAACATACACGCTCACCTGTCTCATTTACCCTCACACACACCAAATACACATACATCACTCAAACAGGTGGTGTAAAGGCAGGGAGATCGCTATTAGAAGACGGAAGAAAATCGAATTTTTATTTTTGAAATTGTTATATTGACTGCATCCTGTACCATTATTGAAGGGAGGGAGGAAACCGGAGTGCCCGGAGAAAACCCTCGGTGACCTCAATAGTCTCGTACCTAAGTCTATCCATGCCTGATTTTTAACTTATTATTGTTTTGTATACATGTATTGTCATTGTCAATGATTTTAGTGTATGCCGCAGATGTGTCCTGATTGTTTTTATTGTGCTATGCATGGCTTTGTCACTGCTCCTGTATTATTGTTATGACTTCATTTTTAAGTGTGAAGTTTTTACGTATAATGTGAAACATATTTCTTAAATTAAGTCAATGATTTTAGTGTATGCCGCAGATATGTTTTGATTGCTTTTATTGTGCTATGCATGGCTCTGTCACTTGTATTATTGTTATGACTTCATTTTTAAGTGTTAAGTTTTACGTATAATGTGTTATATATTTCTTAAATTAAGTTTTAATTGTGAAGCACAGTGAGCCTGGGCATTGTTCAGGAAACTGCGCTATATAAATTTACGTTATTATTATTATTATTAAGTCACATACGTTCGCCCCTTGCGGGAATCGAACCCGCGACCTTCGGCATAGGAAACCGGCGACTTATCCACTGCGCCACGAGGCCACCCCAGACACAAAACCTATGGGATTTATTCAAACTAACGATACTTTCCTAAGAGTTATTTGTTGTTATTTTAGTTTTTGGTAAGCTTATTGTTTGAGTGGGTGCAACACTCACTGTGAATGTTAACGGATCTGTGGAGGGGGCCTGATCAATGTGGGTATTTTAAAGTAGTTTTGCTGCCAATTTCACAAATGAGTGAAACTTTTGCTTGCATCTTGGAATGGGCCAGTTAACAGATTTAAGCGTAGCATGTACAGCAGATCAGCAGACCTTGGTGACCTCTTTGTTGTGCGTCACTGTCCCAGTTTTTGTTTGTTGGTTTGTTTTTTTCTGTGAGGTGAATGCCCTGAAACGTTTGTTTCATCCCTTAGGGGGTTAAAGACCGCACTGAGAATGTTACACTGGATGCTAGTTCTATACTAGCTGCCATCATCATCATCATCATCATCATCATCATCATCATCATCATCATCATCATCATCATCATCATCATCACGATGTGGCACCAGCGTCATCATCAACTTCACCAGCACCGTCATCATCACCATTCATCATCATCGTCGTCCTCATCATTGTCGTCTTCGTCGTGTCGTTATTCTAAACATATCGTCTCAATCATCTTCTTCTTTCAATTGTTGTTCGAGTCTTTCCATCAGCAGCACCTTGTTACGTTTGAGACGTGCACGATAGATCCGATCATTTGTTTTGCAACACGTGCCATAACAGACTGTATTTATCTTTGATTTGATTTTGCCTTGTTGCTAGAAGAAGCTTTATATTATGTTTATAATTTTCGTCGGTCGATATTGTTGAGAATTTTATAGAATTGTTTTTTTTGTTTACAGAAGCTTCGCAATAAATCTAGTAAATAGCTAAGAGATTCTTCTATCCTAAATAAGGTTATATGGCGTTAGACAGTGCTTAGTTCAGGTGACGAGTTTTACTTTTGATTGGGTGTTATTGCGTCATGCTGGAATGTTCGAACTTTTTCTCCATTGCAGATAGGCTATATATGTGATGCACTGTGTCTGCTTGAGTAGTGAAAGAGTGATTGATTTATGGAGATTTTTTATGTTAATTTTCGGAAAGCGATCTTGTATGCAGTTGTTGACGTTTGCTGAATAAAGTTGGAAAACTTTATACGACGACTCCTGCCTTGTTGCTGAGTGAACAGGCTGCGTGGATAAACGAATCTGAGTTACACTTATCAAGATTCAAGCATCGGGGCTGAATCAACCAATGATAAACTAACAACCGTGTAACACCTCCTCCTTCTCCTCCTCTTCCTCATCCACCTCCTCCTCACATTGAATTTTCTTCCTTCTGTTTCTTCTTCCTTTTATTCCTCTCTTTTCATCATAATCATTTTTCTTGCTTTTCTTCGTTGTTGTTACTGCTGCTGCTATATTCTCTTCCCCTATCCTCAACTCCCCCCCTCCCCTCCCCTCTTCTCACTTGAAGAACCAGTAGATGTTTTGTTGGATATATTTTAAAGCAGCGCGTTCATCTTAATGCGTTTAATGAGCAGCTGCGTGGTAGTGCAGAAAGGAAAGGTTATTTTTAAGACGGCTTTCGCTGGAATAGGACCAACTTCTCAACAACCGGCATCCGGTTTCCGAGCCCAGCTCTCTTGGCAAGTTATTATGACCGTTCTGGAGCCGCCAGTCTAGCTAACTAGGCTACAGATCGCTCAGGCCCACCAGCGAGACGTTCGAAACAAAGGGCGTAACTTGAGTTGTTTACTCGCTTCTTAACGCTGTTGTGCCGATATGATTACCTGCCGTACGATATATAAAATAGCTGGTTCCCTGTCATTGTGACTTTCCTCCTATAGTTTATTTTATGGTTGTCAAATAGCGCTTCTCCCTGCTCAAGGCGCGGGCCCATACTGGATCCTTAACTCAAGCTGCGCGAGGCGCCCACTTGCTGGCTTAAGGCTCCTCCCTAGACAACTGAGCACCATCCTGGGCAATCGGGGATGGATAGAGGGTGGGGTGAGAGATCCTGAAAAAAGAGATCCTGACGCTCATGTCCTCTAGTGCTTGCTGGGTGTATGCATTTAGCTGGCAGTGGGCCGTCTAGGACATGAGCGTCAGGATCTTTTTTTTAAGTCCGTAAGCCTACGATGGAATGCGTGCGTGCACAGAATAGACCTCGGTTTATACTCTCATCCCAAGGAGTAGACTCTTGCTATCGTACAGACCACTTACAGTTGGACCAGTCGACCTCACACACCCCTTCCCTACTCTCCGAAATCTTAATTTGTTCACTTACTTTTGTGCGCTCTTAGCCAGACGGGATTGTGGTTTTTTTAAATGATTTATTATGACTGTTTTTCGTTTTGTCGTTAAGAGACCGACCAAATGTACACAGATGTACGCAAATGTAGGTTTCCTCTTGGACCTGTCCTAAAGAGTAGACCTTCACTAGCTGTTTAACGCTTTAACGCAGCTACATACTAGTTGTTGGAGAGTCGTACGTCTTCAATATATTATGACAGGTATCCAGCGTGTCTTTCAGACCCAACACGAAGACGTTTGTAACAAAGTTCATACCTCAAGTTGTGTGCTGGCTGGCATTTAAGCCAGTTTGTGCAAAAAGATATATTGCCGTCATTTTGTGCGACTATTTATAAATATTTAAAATGCGCCACGCTTGGCAGCTATCTCATTTTCTTACCTCACCACCACCACCACCACCATCATCATCATCATCATCATCATCATCATCATCATCATCATCATCATCATCATCATGGTCATGGGCATCGTCATCTGTGTGAATGTATACATACATGTGGGAAATAAGGCACTGACACTTGTGTGTTTATTAGGGCTAGCGGTCATCAATAACAACAACAATCTTAGTAATAGTATAGATACTAGTATGTACACGCTTTTGCAATCAGGCCCAAAGCGCGGCGATCTGAACCAACATACACGCTTTCATGTTACAAACCCTCTTACTAAGTACATAACCTAATGATTTATCATTCACACCTAATTATGCAGAGATCGCTACTAGAAGACCAAATGGAAATCTAAATTTAATTTTGACATTTTTGATTGACTGCATCCAGTCCTATTATTGAAGGGACGGAGGAACCCTTTATTGAATGATTGATTGATTGTTTTGTATGTGGTGTGTATTGACAGAACCAAGCTAGGCGTGAAGGCAGGAGACTTGACCATGACGTTTCAGTCAATCTACCAGGACGTGCTGGTTGCCACAGAGGCCGTGCATCACAGCAAAGTAGGAGGCGTTTGTTTGTTGTTGTTTTATACTGATTTATTGTGATAATAATTCTGCCAGAACTTATAAATGATGGCCCATAGGTGCTCGCTACTTTAGGGCTTGACAGGATTATCTCCCTTTCTAATGTTGCTCGTTCATTAGATAAGTTTGGTGTGTTCTGCATATTGGCCACAGAGAGATATAAGTTGACCTACTTAAGTTTGTTTTAGTAGTAGTAGTAGTAGTAGTAGCAGCAGCAGTAATAGTAATAGTAGTAGTAGTAGTAGTAGCAGCAGCAGTAGTAGTAGTAGTAGTAGCAGCAGCAGCAGTAGTAGTAGTAGTAGTAGTAGTAGCAGCAGCAGTAGTAGTAGTAGTAGTAGTAGTAGTAGTAGCAGCAGCAGCAGCAGTAGTAGTAGTAGTAAGTAGGGGATGAAACCCCGGGCGTGCTGGGAACAGTGCCGCTGCCGCGCATGCTCATCAGTATTAAATTGTATTTATAATTTTCAGTCATAATTGTAATTATCGCTTGATAATTGTAATTATCTCTTCATAATTGTAATTATCTCATGATATTTGTAATTATCAGGTTTGGGCGCTAGGAAAGCGTGGCAAATACCGATAATTATTAATTAACACTGCGGGTTACCGATATCTCTGTAAATTACACAGAACACGTGATCATTTCAATTATCTCGTGATAATGGTATATAGATTTATAATATATGTATATATGTATGTTGTTTTAAAAAAAATACTTTTGTTTAATTGGACATGTGTACATATACGATTTCATCTTATTGTTTTGGCTGCTTATATTGATTCTGTGTGTGTTTGTAGGCATGTGGTGTTAGATGTATGTAGTTTAACCTTTTTTCTTTTCTTTTTTTTATATATATGTACTTCATGCTTTAGTGTGTTGCACAGTCTCTTATTGTGCGAGTGCTTGTGTGAGAGTATGCGTGTGAGCGCTTTGAGCAGACTTATTAGTTTGGAATTGCGCTTTATAAAATAAATTATTATTGTTATTATTATTATTATTATTATTATTATTATTATTATTAGTAGTAGTAGTAGTAGTAGTAGTAGTAGTAGTAGTAGTAGTAGTAGTAGTAGTAGTAGTAGTATTAATGCCAATGGTAACTCAGGGGTTTTGCGCTAGTAGGCCGTCATAGATAGGGTGGTGTTAAGAATAACTCAGACAGACCAGTCCAGATCATACAATTTTATATGCTTGAATAAGATCACTTCTGCGTCCACTTGCAAAGAACAAACTGTTCATATTGGGCATATTTTATACCATCATGACGGATTTCCGGCAGATATACGAAGTGGGGTGAGGGGGTGGGTGGATGTGAAAGCAGCTAAAGGGGAATAAATCGTGATTGTATTAGGTGTTTGGTCTCTAGTTCCAAATAGTCTCCCTTGGTAATACGCGTTCTTCTCAGTGATGATTATTGTTGTTTTTGTTGTTGTTGTTGTTGTTCTTCTTCTTCTTCTTGTTCTTGTTATTATTATTATTATTATTATTATTATTATTATTATTATTATTATTATTATTATTATTATTCTAACAATTTTCAAGGGGAAGTTTAAGACACATTTGTTCCAACAGTAAGCTTACTTGTAACGGTCTAAGGCTGGGCATCTGTCAGTATAAACCCATGGAGTGGGAAAGAGGTTGTTGCTGGTGCATGTCCTCTTCAATTCTCCTCCCCCTGTCCCCTTCCTCAGCCCTTTTCTAATTTAAATGGCAGTTTGTGTGTATGTGAGTGTGCGTGCACATAAAAAAAGGCACAAATGGGTTTCAGACCTTGTCTTTTCTAGTAACAAATGGGTTTATTTGCTTGGAACCCACTTTTTTTTTTCCAGGACCCCACTTTTTTCTAAGTGGTCGGGAGTGCTCTTTTAGTGCATGGGAGTGCAGTTGTAGTGCATGAGAGTGTTTTAAGTACACAGGAGTGCTCTATCCGGGACGGAGAAAATACAGTCAATTTTTGGAGAAATTTTGAAGAAAATTCGACCTATTTCATCGCCTATAGGAGACAAGCTAGGTAAACGTTTTAGACAAGGGTTCGGGTAAGGGTTAGTTGTAGATCTAACCCTAGCCCTTGCCCTAACCCTTTTCCGTCACAAAATCACTTTCCGATTCCTACATTCTTAAATAAACCCAGTTGTGATGTATTGCAAATATGTGTGTGTGTATGTGTGAGTGTGTGTGCGTGCGTGAGTGAGTGTGTGCGTGCGTGCCTGCGTGTGTTGCTGCTTTTCGAATCGACTTGAGTGTTTTAACTGTTGGGTTGAGCGAATGCACGTCAAAAGTGTTTTGTCAAACATTTTGTCTGATTTTGCACTGTATACAATAATACTAAATATATTTTTATTGTTATTATTATCATGATCAACATTATTATTATTATTATTATTATTATTATTATTATCATTATTATTATTATTATTATTATTATTATTATTATTATTATTATTATTATTAGCATTATGATTAATTCAAGAATTTATACAGTGCACATACCTCACAGTACATTAATGCGACTGGGTTCATTTGTTCACTGTGCTGTGGTTTGGTTTCAGGGCCCACTGAAGGCGGAGACCGTCAAGAACGTGGAGAAGTACGTCCACAGAGACGAGAGACTGCCAGTGCTCCTGGACAGGTAAGACTATTAGACCTAGGCTACAGAAACTAAGGCAGACTATTAGACATAGGCTACAGGAACTAAGGCAGACTATTAGACATAGGCTACAGAAACTAAGGCAGACTATTAGACATAGGCTACAGAAACTAAGGCACTCGCACTGACAAAGACTGCCAGTGCTCCTGGACAGGTAAGACTATTAGACCTAGGCTACAGAAACTAAGGCACTCGCACTGATAAAGACTACAAAGAAAGGAAGATAATACAACCAGGAAATAAGTTGAAGGTAAAACTTATGAACTGCACATTTGGACGGGAAATTATCCTGAAATATATAGCTGTGAGATTTGTCTGAACGTGTGTACGTATATATGAGTATGTTATTCATTTAAATATTTTAATTAGAGATTTGTCCATTGAGTGACAATGAATCAATGTTGGACTTTGAGCACACTTCATGTTTGATATTGCGCGTTATCAAATAATTTCTTCTTCTTCTTGTTCTTCTTCTTGTTCTTCTTCTTATTATTATTATCATTTATTTTTATTATGTAGGAAGAAGGGACTTAACTATAGCTAAATCAACCAATAATCAGACACATTTGGATGGGAACTGACCCTGTCAGGTTGGACCTATTAAAGAGATCAACTTATTCGACCATTGTTAAAGATTTTACTCTTTTTTCTGTTTTGATCAAGATTTCAGTATTTTGGAAGTCCGTTTTTAAGTTATTCGTTTTTAATTATTACTCATTTTGATTTTCTGTTGTTTCTTTTCTTTTCTTTTTTAAAAATAAATAATTAATTAATTATGAATTTATTTACAGTGATGTTTCAAATTGTATGTTGGCATCAGTGTTAAAATATATAACAACAAAATAAATACCTGTATAAAAACAAGAAAAGTGGGATGTCTGTTTCAGACTGCGCTCCCGAGGGGCCAAGGTGTTTCTGGCGACCAACAGTGACTACCACTACACTAATGTAAGTCTCTGCACACTGACTGTAACAGACACAGAGATAAGGACGAAGATACAGACAGACAGACAGACAAACAGAGACAGACATAGGCAGACAGAGGAAGGGCTTTTGTGGAAAGGCAGATGAAGTGGTCCAATGGAAGTGAAGTCAGAAGGGGAGAACAACATGCATAGACAAAAGATCTGTAGTATGTATATATGTATCCAAATGTATGACTAACATTTATTGTTGGTGTGGCTCTTGCATAGTGCATTTCCAGCTCAAGAGCTGCTCAAGGCGCTGGCCAATAGAGGTTTATCTCAAGATGCTTGAGGCACCCACTTGCAGCCTTTAGGCGCATTGTCTGACGCCCAAACAACTGAGCACAATCACGGATCAAGTTTTAAGGTAGTTAAAGGTATTCATAAGCAACATTTGACTCTTTTGTTCAAGCATTACACATTTTTTCGGTTCATCATTTATTTATTTGTGTTTCAGGCTGTAATGAAGTACATGTTCGACATTCAGCCAGGGGTGAGTGGTTTGATTTGAATTTGTTGTCACATCAGTTTGTCAGCTGTGTTGTTATTGAGTGAATATCTCAAAGTTCATAATGAATGATATTATGTTCTGTATTGATGTTGATTGTGAGTGAATATCTCATAGTTCATAATGAGTGATAGTATGTGCTGTATTGATGTTGATTGTGAGTGAATATCTCATAGTTCATAATGAGTGATATTATGTGCTGTATTGATGTTGATTGTGAGTGAATATCTCATAGTTCATAATGAGTGATATTATGTGCTGTATTGATGTTGATTGTGAGTGAATATCTCATAGTTCATAATGAGTGATATTATGTGCTGTATTGATGTTGATTGTGAGTGAATATCTCATAGTTCATAATGAATGATATTATGTGCTGTATTGATGTTGATTGTGAGTGAATATATCATAGTTCATAATGAATGATATTATGTGCTGTATTGATGTTGATTGCAAATGAATATCTCATAGTTCATAATGAATGATATTATGTGCTGTATTGATGTTGATTGCGAGTGAATATCTTATAGTTCACAATCAATGATATTTTGTGCTGTATTGCTGTTGCCTTGGAGTGATGTCTTGTACTGTATTAATGTTACCAAATGAGTGACTATCTCATTAATTGTTCATATTGAATGATGTCTTGTGCTGTATTGATGTTGCCGGTGAGTGAATATCTCATTATTGTTCATAATGAATATCTTGTGCTGTATTGATGTTGCCTGGGAGTGATGTATTGATGTTGCCGTTGAGTGAATACCTCATTGTTCATAATGAATGATATCTTGTGCTGTATTGATGTTGATTGCGAGTGAATATCTCATTGTTCATAATGAATGATGTCTTTTGCTAAGTTGATGTTGCCAGTGAGTGAAAATTTCATTGTTCATAATGAACGATGTCTTGTGCTGTATTGATGTTGCTTGGGAATGATGCCGTGCGCTGTATTGACGTTGCCGGTGAGTGAATATATCATTGTTGACAATGAATGATGTTTTACACTGTACTGATGATGCCTGTGAGTGAGTGTTTGTGTGTGTGCAGCACCCAGAAGGGAAGAAGAGGGATTGGGTCAACTACTTTGACTACGTGGTGGTGGACGCCAAAAAACCCTTGTTCTTTACTCAGGGCACCATCCTTAGACAAGTCAACAAGGTCAGTGGGCTTCAGTCACTGCCCTGTACCCACGGTTGGGTGGTGGGGAAGGATGCAGTTGTACCAGTGGTCACAAGGGACAGCAAAGCAATAGAAGGATTGAATGTTAAATGATAACATTGCAGACAGTGATAACATTGCAGACAATGATAACATTGCAGACGGTGATAACATTGCAGACGGCGATAACATTGCAGACAGTGATAACATTGCAAACTATGATAACATTGTAGACGGTGATAACATTGCAGACAGTGGTTTGAAAGGTTTGGACGGCCTGGAGTGCGGCAACTATAACATCACGTTGATCCCCAGGCAAACTCCTCCCTCCCCCCAACTCCCTCGGATTGGAGTAGTCTGTGCATTGCATGGACACATTCCATTGCACGGATGATAAAGATCCTGACGCTCATACGTCTTAGATGGGCGAGTGGCAGCTACATACATAGCCATCACTACTTCCTATTCTTCCTACCCCCCCCCCCCCCCCCCTTTCACATATGCATAGCACCACTATTTTCTATCCCTCTTCATCTTGGGTGGCAATGCTGTGTGGTTGCCGTGCTTCTGCTGAGAATGTTACCTCAAATTCACCCACACAGGTGCTGAATGTATTTCACGATCCATGGTCTACACCCCATGTGAGCTTTAGAAGGGTAACACGGTGCATACTTGGATCATCATGTGTGTAGATTTGATAGACAGGGTCTATTTGTAATGTGGCAGATGTAATGCCTGCCTCATCTTGTTGACAGTGTCTTATCTCTACACTATAAGTTCCTCATCGTGTTGACAGTGTCTTATTTCTACACTATAAGTTCCTCATCGTGTTGACAGTGTCTTATTTCTACACTTTAAGTTCCTCATCGTGTTGACAATGTCTTATTTCTACACTATAAATGCATCATCATGCTGACAGTTTTATTTCTACACTATAAGTTCCTCATCGTGTTGACAGTGTCCTATTTCTACACTATAAGTTCCTCATCGTGTTGACAGTATCTTATTTCTACACTATAAGTTCATCATCATGTTGACAGTGTCTTATTTCTGCACTATAAGTTCCTCATCATGTTGACAGTGTCTTATTTCTACACTATAAGTTCATCATCGTGTTGACAGTGTCTTATTTCTACACTATAAGTTCATCATCAGTAGGATTGCCTGTGTCCTTTCAGCCACAGAAAAAGAAAACAAACTCCTAGCTTACTATCCATGGTCTGTTGCAGGAAACAGGAGAGCTGAAGATCGGCACACACACAGGGCCTATTTCGTCGGAGCATGTCTACTCTGGCGGGTCTGTGGACGTGTTTTCTGACATCATGGGGACCTACGGCCACGAGGTCCTGTACGTGGGGGACCACATCTTCGGCGACATCCTCAAATCCAAGAAAGCACGAGGTTGGCGTACATTCCTGGTCATCCCTGAACTGACCCAGGAGCTGTCCGTTTGGACTGAGAAGAATGACCTGTTTGCTAAACTGGAAGACCTGGACATCTACATTGGAGAACTCTACAAGTCCGTACATTTTCTTTCTTTATTTTATTTATTATTTTTATTTTTTAAAATTTTTTAAAATTATTTTTTCCTTTATTTTATTTTATTTTATTTATTTATTGTGTAACGTCTATTCACAATGAGACTGACCGCCGTTAATAGCTCAGTGGTAGTGACTTGATTTAACACACCGATGACCCAGGTTGGAATCCCATGGTGGATAAGATGAAAGTGGCCATTTTTCACAGGCCATCTTAGCAATAGGATTGCTGTGGTGGTTCAGTGGTGATGGAGGTCCCTACTACCCCCTCCTCCCTGAGCTGGTTATTCCCTGTCTGCCATATTACCAGTGGTGATGGAGGTCACTACTACCCCCTCCTCCCTGAGCTGGTTATTCCCTGTCTGCCATATTACCAGTGGTGATGGAGGTCACTACTACCCCCTCATCCCTGAGCTGGTTATTCCCTGTCTGCCATATTACCAGTGGTGATGGAGGTCACTACTATACCCTCATCCCTGAGCTGGTTATTCCCTGTCTGCCATATTACCAGTGGTGATGGAGGTCACTACTACCCCCTCCTCCCTCAGCTGGTTAGTCCCTGTCTGCCATATTACCAGTAGTGATGGAGGTCACTACTATACCCTCATCCCTGAGCTGGTTATTCCCTGTCTGCCATATTACCAGTGGTGATGGAGGTCACTACTACCCCCTCCTCCCTCAGCTGGTTAGTCCCTGTCTGCCATATTACCAGTAGTGATGGAGGTCACTACTACCCCCTCCTCCCTCAGCTGATTATTCCCTGTCTGCCATATTACCAGTGGTGGGTGGGGATGCCAACCTTCAGTGTTCATTGATCTATACAGTCATGACATTCTCTATGGTGGGTCAACAGGAACCAAGACAGCAGCTCCAAGGAGAAGCCAGACCTCTCCAAGATCCAGAAAGCCATCAGAGTAAGAAACGTTTCCTACAAAGTTCAATAGACGGATTTTCTTTGAATTGAAGGGAGGGATGATGAAGGTGGGTGGGTGGGGAATGGGTTCCTGCAGTAAGTGCACCTCCCTTCAAGGAGTTGCTGTAAATAATAAACCTGAAAGGTTTTGAAGTGTACAACTATTCCACCCAAATTTTGTTTTTACAAATTTGAAATATAATTATATGACTATTAGTTTGGTAACATATAAATGACTATAAAAAAAACAACTGTTCACAATTTGGTGAAGTATTATTTTATGACTCTGCTTTTATTAAGTTTTGTAAAGAATATATATGGCTACTCCACAAAATCTATAAGTTTTGTAAAAAATATATATGGCTACCCCACAAAATCTATAACAGTTTTGTAAAGAATATATATGGCTACTCCACAAAATCTATAACAGTTTGGTAAAGAATATATATGGCTACTCCACAAAAGCTATAACAGTTTGGTAAAGAATATATATGGCTACTCCACAGAATCTATAACAGTTTGGTAAAGAATATATATGGCTACTCCACAAAAGCTATAACAGTTTGGTAAAGAATATATATGGCTACTCCACAGAATCTATAACAGTTTGGTAAAGAATATATATGGCTACTCCACAAAAGCTATAACAGTTTGGTAAAGAATATATATGGCTACTCCACAGAATCTATAACAGTTTGGTAAAGAATATATATGGCTACTCCACAAAAGCTATAACAGTTTCGTAAAGATTATATATGCAGAGGTGCCAACCAGTACGGATTGACCGTATTTAATTCCGACGAAGTGAATTAAATACGGAAATACGGTAGCTTTTATAAAAAATAAGGAGGAAAAGTTGCCGATCGTTTATCTTTGCCAGCGGTGCTTCTGTACCGGTTTCTGGTCTCATAATAGTACTCCTGCACTCACTGAACGTTGCTGTGTTCAACAAGCTGATTTTCATGGTGATTTTAGAGTAAAACAAGTGTGGTGTTCAACAAGCTGATTTTTATCGTGATTTTAGAGGATTGAAAATAGCCTTCTGTTTCAGAGGGAAGCCTGTCGTTACTTTATAGTGTCATAGGCTAGGCTTTGTGAGAAAAAAAAATACTGACAAGTGTTAAAAAATACTGACAAACGGGTCCGGAAATACTGACAAGAAGATTAGGGGGTTGGCACCTCTGTATATGGTTACTCCACAAAATCTATAACAGTTTGGTAAAGAATATATATGGCTACTCCACAAAATCTATAACAGTTTTGTAAAGAATATATATGGCTACTCCACAAAATCTATAACAGTTTTGTAAAGAATATATATGGCTACTCCACAAAAGCTATAACAGTTTGGTAAAGAATATATATGGCTACTCCACAAAAGCTATAACAATTTGGTAAAGAATATATATGGCTACTCCACAAAAGCTATAACAGTTTGGTAAAGAATATATATGGCTACTCCACAAAAGCTATAACAGTTTGGTAAAGAATAATTATATATGGCTACTCCACAAAATCTATAACAATTTGGTAAAGAATATATATGGCTACTCCACAAAAGCTATAACAGTTTTGTAAAGAATATATATGGCTACTCCACAAAAGCTATAACAGTTTTGTAAAGAATATATATGGCTACTCCACAAAATCTGTAACAGTTTTGTAAAGAATGTATATGGCTACTCCACAAATCTGTAACAGTTTTGCAAAGAATATATATGGCTACTCCACAAAATCTATAACAGTTTGGTAAAGAATATATGTGGCTACTCCACAAAATCTATAACAGTTTTGTAAAGAATATATATGGCTACTCCACAAAATCTATAACAGTTTTGTAAGGAATATATATGGCTACTCCACAGAATCTATAACAGTTTGGTAAAGAATATATATGGCTACTCCACAAAAGCTATAACAGTTTGGTAAAGTATAATTATATGACTAGTGTTGTAAAGTATGATTATTTTATTTTTTTTATAAATAGAAGATTGGATAAAATAGGACTATTTGTGAGAGCCAGTTTTGTGTCCTAGCTGTTGTTAGTTCATAATTGTTTCGTTATTTAACAGTTTTGTAAAGTATGGCTATTTAATAAAATACAAGGTTCGATAACATAGCATAGCATAACTTGGTTGATCATACCTTAGCTTAGCTTAGCTTAGCCTAGCCTCGCCTAGTCTAGCATAGCTTAGCATGGCATATCAATATTGAGCATAGAAGCCTTTATCCCTCTGAATGAGGGTCAGTGGTCACTCTATGCCTTGACCATAGGTCAATATATAGAGAGAGGTTTGTTTGGTAGTGGTGTTGTAGTTGACCATTTGTGTACTGTTGTTGGTGTGTGCAGGAAACCACCCACGAGATGGATATGGCCTATGGCATGCTAGGCAGCCTGTTTAGAAGTGGTCAGTGACCTTTTATTTCTTCCCTGTACTTTATGTGGGTCTTTTAATTTAGTTCATTTTGGTTGGAAGATGAGTGGCCTATTTTGTCTATTACTACTACTGCTGAGCTGCTGCTACTATTACTATTTCTGCTGCTAGTACTATTACTACTACTATTACTACTACTACCACTACAACTACTATCACTACCACCACTACTACTACTTTACTACAACTACTACTACTCTATTATTACTACTCTACTACTACCACTATTTCTACTATTATTACTGCTGTTACTACCACTACTACTACTATTACTTCACCACTACTACTACTACTCTACTACTACTACTACTCTAATACCACTTCTTCTACTACTATTACTATTATTACTACTACTACTACCACTACTATGACTACCACCACTACTACTACTACTCTATTCCTCCTCCTGCTCCTACTACCACTACTACTACTATGACTACCACTACTACTACTATGACTACCACTACTACTACTATGACTACCACTACTACTACTATGACTACCACTACTACTTCTATGACTACCACTACTACTACTATGACTACCTCTACTACTACTACTCTACTACCATTGCTACTACTCTACTCTACTAGCTAGTCTTTATTACATGTTAATGATATTTGTAGTGCCATTGTAGGTACTATATATAGACATTTTTGTTACTCTGATAACTGAAGTTTAGTTTCTTCATCTCCAGGTTCTCGCCAGACGTTCTTTGCAGCCCAAGTGATGCGTTATGCAGACCTGTACGCTGCATCCTTCATCAACCTCATCAACTACCCTCTGTCCTACGTCTTCCGCTCCCCGGCCATGCTGGTCAGCCTCTTCCGTGTTGTTTTGTTTTGTCAGTGGTATTGTCATTGTTATTGTCCACTGAAACTTGACCTTAGCGCACTTGACCTGTTTTAACTGCTGTAGTTGTGCCCACTTTATTTATTGATATATTTTATTTCATCCTTCTTACATAGCGCTTTTCAAGCTCAAGAGCTGCTCAAGGTCCTGGCTGACACAGGATCTAACTCCAGTCAATTGAGGCGCTCACTTTGCTTGCTTTAGGAGTGGAACAAATACATATCTATCATTCAAACAGGTGGTGTGAAGGCAGGGCTATCGCTATCAGAAGACGTAAAGGACATGGAATGTTGTGGGGTATTACAGCTAGTAGTTGATGACGCATGGAAAGAGGGCTTTAATTTGTCTTTGTACAGTGCCAGTGCCTGTTGTTACTATGTCATTGTACAGTGCCAGTGCCTGTTGTTACTATGTCAAATATAGTCACTACAGTTGTCATTGTGCATTATCACTCAAACAGGTGGTGTGAAGGCAGGGCTATAGCTATTAAAAGACGTAAAGGACATGGAATGTTTTGGCGTATTACAGCTAGTGGTTGATGACGCATGGAAAGAGGGCTTTAATTTGTCTTTGTACAGTGCCAGTGCCTGTTGTTATTATGTCATTGTACAGTGCCAGTGCCTGTTGTTACTATGTCAAATATAGTCACTAAAGTTATACGATCATCTTTCCAGATGCCGCACGAATCCACAGTGAACCATGACGGCAAGCAGATTGGGCAAGATTCTCGCCGTCTGTCCATGGCTAACCGCAGCCGCACCATCTCCGAGACACCGGATGACGAGGCCAGCGCCAGCTTCCGGCCCCCGCTGATGAGAGAGGAGAGCATGAGCAACGTGCCACACCCTTACGCCGAGACGCCGCAGAAAGTCACACAAGTGGCCGACGATTTTCTCGACGATGACGATGACGATGACTAAAAGCATGGTGACAACAAAATGGCAAAGAAGAATATTTACTAACACACACACACACGCACACACACACACGCACACACACACACGCATACACACAAAGTAGGGACGATCAAACCATAAAAAAACATATGCAGATTTTTACTGATGGATCAGTTTTAGACTCTTCGGATAGTGGATCAACATATATTATTCCTTAAATAAATATCAGAAGGTCATATTATTTAAGAAATGGATTTTCTATATTAACAGCTGAGCTTTATGCTATTTTAATAACTTTAAATTTCATCATGACGTCACCTTTAGAATTATTTGGTAGTATGTGTTGATTCAAAAGCGGTTGTGTATGCATTAAAACAGTGGAACTATAAAGGTAGAAGGGAGTTTTTCTATGAAATTAAACATATGATACATTGTCTAGAGGAATAAATATTTCTTTCTGTTGAGTTCTATCACATTGCGGAATTCATTGGAATGAGATATGTGATAGATTAGCTAAGGAAGGAGCACCAAGATCATCAGATTCTATAATTATAACAAATTTGAATATGTGTAATCATGAAATGTTTTCCTTATACAAAAGGCAGTGTATGATGAAAATAGCATTACAAATAGATCTATACTGAATTGTTCAACACCACTTTCAAAATTAATATATAAATTAATAATGAACGCATGGAGCACTAAATATTCAACAGATGTTAAATGTATATGTAATATAAGTGTATCAGTACATCACCTCCTGTTTGAATGCTTACTTTTAAAAGACATATTTAAAGAAACTGGACATAGCATAACTGAATATGGACATTCTGTAGACATGGTTCTATATCGTCCAAATTTTACAACGTTGTGAAAGTTATTGCTAAATCTCCTGTTGGTAGACGTTTATAGACTGTTTTGAAATTATGTTTGGAAACAGTTAAAATGTTTTAAAATTTACATTTTCAATGTCTAATATCATCTGAATGTGTGAACAGACATTAAATTAAAGATTGATTTGGGACTATCAAATTGCAAAGGAGAAATTTTGTCAGCTGTTGAATAAAAAACTAAATGGGTCACAAAGTAATGAAAATGAAATCTCGAGAAAAATGTTTTTTCCAACTGTGATGCAATGCAGACAGATCACACAGACTCTTTAAGATGATGGATTATAAAGACACAGATGAAAGTAACAAGAATGAATGAACATGAAATGACAAGATGCATGTTTGTGAGCAATTGAGTATAAACCAAACCAATCCCAAGGAACAAATCTGTAGTGTCTACTGGAGAACTAAAAAGATGGTCATTGATATTTGGCTAAATATTTCAACAGTAATCATGTATTTTTCTCAATCCATGCTAAGTCTATCAACAATAAAAAGAAATGAAGGGACAACTTTGCTTGCAAACTACATATACAGCATGTCCCTAAAGCTTAAGAGAACATGAAAAAACACTATCTGCTTCAACTTGGTCAACATATTAAGGCCGTAGTAAAGAGAACTCCTCCTATTAGACAGGGCGATAATGATAGAAAACATGGTGCCACGCATGTTGGGTAAGATTACTGAAGATGACCATGCGCCCACATCATGTTACTGACTGGGAATTTCTACTTGCGTAACTCTGTATTGGAAATGGTATAACAGCGTCAGAGTAGAAGATTGTACTTGACATTAGTAGCTAGATGGCATTGGGAAAAGGTCTTATCAGTTGGTTTTTGGGTAGAAATATTTGTAAATTAAGTAAAGATTGCTGAATGTTTTTATTTTTTGTTGCTGTTGTTGTTGTTTTTCTTCTTCCTTCCTACCTTTCTTCTTTCTTTATTTAATTCCCCATAATTATATTAATGGCTAATAGTAAAAAACATAAATGGGAGCAAATACCTTTCAATTCTGCCTTTGGCTGTGGCGTTGCAATCTTCAAGTGAACTTCTTCTTTTGGTCACGTTTTGCTCTCTGTCCATTTATTTATTTTTAGTGTACCTGGTGCTTTTAACAATATCATGTCTGCAATCTCAGTAGGTATATTTGTAATTGTTTTGGTTGTACTAATTTTTTGTAATTAACCGGTAGCAAACACGTACCTAAGTCATCCATTAGCAATGCAGTTTGTGAGCAATCTCAGTATGTATTGTTTCAGTTTTGTTGTATTGTTTATTGCAGAAATTAATATGTTGGTGATGTTAAACCTCATAGGGTACACTTGTATGGCGACCTGGTATGGCTTCATTGTACTTAGCTTCAATATAGTTAGAACAGTCCATTTGGCTTCGTGTACTTAGCTTCAATATAGTTTATCAATTAAATGTGGGGCACAGCTAGTAGATACAATAAAGCAATTGTTATGTTCAAATCATATTTGTAGGCAAAATTGGCATGCTGTATTATTATTAGTATTATTGATATTACTATTATTGTTATTATTAAGAATATTTGTTTGGGTGATATACACATGGTTTCTAGGTTCAATGTTGCATGAATACAGAACATGTTATCTATAATTATAAACCCAACAAGAATAACTCTTTGGGCAAATACTTAAAATCCTAATGTAAAGTGTATATCGGCAGTTTTGTAAGACAGCGGTTCATTCATCTATATATATAAATTGCTTAGCCGGAAGTCCTTCTTCGCCACTACTATAAAGTTTGTCCGGTATGGACGCTGATCTGGGCAGGTGTTGGCCGCTGGGAATCGGCCTGTTGTGTGCTCAAAACCAGCGAAATCGTTATAGCCGACATTTCCTTACCGAACGTTTAACCGTTTCTGAGATAAATAAATAAACAAAATGTCCACAAACTGCAATAGCCTCATTCCGCGCGCTTCCATTAAAAATCCAATTGAGGTTTCAGCATGTTTTCCCATATAGACCAAAAATTTTATTGTTTTTGTACGAAGCATTGATAGCACAGTTGGTAACACCTTCGGCTAACGTTTAGGGCGACCCAAGTTCGAATCCGTCTCGGGCCATATTTTTTTAATGTTTTTTTTTTCCCACTACAATATGGATATTTTTCTTTTTAATTTAGGCTTTTTACCTTTATTATTATTATTATTATTATTATTATTATTATTATTATTATTATTACTATTATTATTATTATTATTATTATTTATAATATTATATCTTATATCAAATTTTCTTTTAAAACCTTGGTGTTTATGATTTCTATTTGTATTATTCTATATCCAATATTATTATTATTATTATTATTATTATTATTATTATTATTACCAAGGATCGGGATGGGGTGGTACGTTATTATTATTATTATTATTATTATTATTATTATTATTATTATTATTATTTTTATTATTATTATTATTTATAAACTAATAATAATAATTATTATTATTATAATTATAATATCTTATATCAAATTTTATTTTAAAACCTTGGCGTTTTTTATGATTTCTATTTGTATTATTCAATATTATTATTATTATTATTATTATTATTATTATTACTATTATTATTATTATTATTATTATTATTATTATTATTATCAAGGATCAGGATGAGGTGGTACGTGTAGGTAAAAGGGGGCTACGGGTAGGTTTAAAGGGGCATGGGTAGGCATAACGGGGATACGGGTATATATAAGGGGGTATGGTGATGGTCGATTCCTTACAACAGTTGTCTCTCTGTCTACATTTTAAACAGCAACCTGTGTACCCTGGCTTGCCAGGGTACAAAAACCACTAGTTGATTCATACTTGTACTGGTATAAAGTATATATATGTTTGAGTATTTGTTCGGAATGAGTATTATACTTATGATGTACGTGGTTATGGTTATAAAAATACTATTACTGAAATGTAGTAATAAAGACACTACACTACACTACACTACACTACACTACACTACACTACACTACACTACACTACACTACACAACACTACAACACAGCGCGGCACCACACAGCATGGCACAGCACTGCAAGACACAACACAATTATATTGACTGGTTGAAAAAAAGTCTGACATTTTCCTTCAAAATGAACAAGAACATAAACTGTTGCTATCATAAAACGAAATGAAATGTTCACATAACTTACATTTTTGTAGGTAGTGTTGGCACATCTATAGAACCTTTGACTGTACTGCACAAGACACGTTTTGTATGAAGACAAGACAGAGAGCTAATAGCCACAGGAGATCAAACACCCAGTTTCCTATTCTTGGATTTCACTATAAACCTTCTTCAGGATTTACGACCCAACTGATGCCAATTTGGATTGATGTAATTAATTATAATTATTGAAATACCGTTGCTTGGGATGTAGTGAGAATTGTATAGTTGTAATATTAACATTGCTGTCCAGGGCAATGTATCACTATAGTCTTTGTTACCAAACCTGTTTACTTTACATATACCCCCGTTGGGGTGCCGGGGGTTTCAGTATAAATAGTATCCCCACTTTCTGGAAATTTAGTGCTTTAAATTCCCACTGTCGCTGTCTTTCTCATTTGCTCTTTCTCATTCCTGCACTGTTCTAACAATCTGCTATACTATCGTCTTCTTCGCTATACCAGTCTCCTACCCTTTTTCTTGAAAACTCTTCCGGGACAAGACTCCTTGTTTTTGTATGAGGTCTGTTGGATCAGCTTGGGAATATTGGACGCTTTCTGCCAGGTGGTCACTAGGGCTTCCTTTGATGTTGTTATTTAGCAGTGTAGGCATTTTATATGTATGTGTTTTGTTGATAGTTTATAATGATGTTTGTATTCTATTTTGTTTTTGTAAACGGGTTCGATAAGTCGGGGTGAAGCCTCAGCCATCCCCTGCGTGGGATGTCTTTATTGTAAAGCGACTGGCTGGTGGAGAGCTTTCGGTTTTACCACTAGGGTTGTTTCAGCAGATCTTTTATGCGGATCGGGGGTTGTCCGGTCCTGATTTGGCTCGGAAGAGTCCGCTGGACCTAAAGCAATAATAATGTAATGTAATGTAACTTTACATATACTCAATCCAAAGGCACAAATTTATTGATTTAGCTGTTGTTTACATGTGTTTTTACCATCTGAAATATATAGATTATTGCGCACGACGACAAAAACACAAATCATTTTGATGGCATATTATATTATCGCGTCATATCAAAAACGTTCTTGCCAAATTTTACTAGTTGTTGAAATTGTGTGGCATTATTCCTTGATGACAAAAATGTGGTGAAACCTTTTGTCTTTCTAACGAAACAAAACAAAAAAAGACAATGCAAAAACTGGCTGTGACCTGTGAATATTATATACATAGTAAGTTTTGATGCATTTTGGATTTTGTGTGCATTTAGTCCACACAGTTTCTAGATCTGAGTGGATTGATGTTGATTTGAGCACAAATTTTAATACTAGCATTTTTCCCTGTTACCAATGTGTTAACTGTGCACTTCTGACCTAAGCATTTTTTTTTAAAATAAATAATTACTAAACAAAATGGTGGACCAGCTCTTGGCACTAATACTGTTCTTATTTAGGATTTTTCCAGCTGAAGAGTCGCTAAAAGCACTTGCTGATACATTAAATTAAGATGGAATTCAAACCATTTAGTAGTGTTTGGGATGTTGTCTGCTGTATCAAACAAAACGTTGGGGCAGTTTTTCAAAGCTGAACCAGTTTTGCACAATTTTGGTTTAATACGTCAAATTTATGGTTGCAAATTGTAAGCTATCGATCGTATGTCGACAGTTTTTCATGCAGATTGTATCACGTTATGATGAAACCCGTGTGAACTGTTTTGCCAAGCTTGGAACCTGTGAGAGATCACGATTTTTTTAAATGGATATATTGTTATTTATTGCTGTTTATTGTCAATAACATTGTGTCATTGATTGGAACGGCGCAGTGTTGTAGTGCTTTGGGTACACACTAGCAGTGTTTGATGGTAAGCCACGTGGGGGGAAGGGTTAGTACTTGGATAGGTGACCATGCTTGGAGGGCAACCACCAAACAACGCAAGAGGATTGAAATGAGCGCTCCACACACCCCGTCCACCCAGCTGTGAATGGGTTTCTGGCTCTGTTTAGAACCGGGGAAGATAAAGCAGCGAGGGAGAGGACATGGACACCGCCCTCATTGAGCTGGCTTAGAGAAAAGGAAAGTCCCAAGCGCTTCTCTCCCCTATGACCAAAATATTAACCTTGACCTTTACTATTCAGTGTGAAACTAATGAGAGTATGCATTTGGCTTTTTTTGAGTGATCCAGAAGTGTTTTGTCATTTTCTACATAGCTGTCCAGTTGTCAGAGATTTGGTATTTTTGGTTGGTAAACTAGTTGTTCCCTCCACATCTTTGGATTTATGATTTGGACCAGCTATCAAATCATTTGCCTAAACAAGTTTGTTGCATAATAGTTGTTGTAGTTTTTGGGTTTTGAGTCATTCATTAATATATACAATGTGAATAATACGGGGGTCGGTAAAACAAGCAACTCCCTTTCAACTGAACGTTGATGATAACTTGGTGTAAATAGTGCTGTAGTGAGTGATGTACTACATTTGGGTGAAACAAAACGTACTGTGATCCTTACAGTGGTAGACATGGATTGCTGACCTCTGATGTCGTCTGACAGTGATGACACCAGCCCATCGTGGCCCTGCACAAGACCAAACCACGACCAAGTGTCAGGTGAGGGGTTGAAACTAGAGGTCAGTAATTGAACTGTACTGCTCTAACGAGAGGTCAGTAATTGAACTGTACTGCTCTAACTAGAGGTCAGTAATTGAACTGTACTGCTCTAACTAGAGGTCAGTAATTGAACTGTACTGCTCTAACTAGAGGTCAGCAATTGAACTGTACTGCTCTAACTAGAGGTCAGCAATTGAACTGTACGGCTCTAACTAGAGGTCAGTAATTGAACTGTACTGCTCTAACTAGAGGTCAGTAATTGAACTGTACTGCTCTAACTAGAGGTCAGTAATTGAACTGTACTGCTCTAAGGATCACACTACCTTTTGTTTCAAGCCAATGCAGCACTGTTTTCAAAAGTGACAACATCATGTTTAATAGGGAGTTACTTTTCCACCAGCCAGTACTACACACGGCTTATTTCCATCCCTTGGCTTTATACTGGCCATATTTGTAAACCTCATTGTGTGTAGTTCCACTTTTTTGCAATGACTGTTAATAAATCATGCATCTTTTCTTTTTCATTATCGATGTCTGTTGTCGGTGTGTAGGTGTACGTTATTATAGTTGACTATGGGAACATTGTTATAGAAGACCAGTCTTTTGTGACAGCTGCCTTTGGCTTTGGCTGTGCGTAATCTCAATTTGGTGGGTTTGTTTTTTTATTTTTAAAATTTTGTTCATAAATCTGATTTGTGATGGAGATTGGTGATTTTTAAGTGCTGGATGTTTTATTTTATTTTATTTATTAATTTTTTTAAAGTTCTGGTTTGTTTTTGAATGTAGTGCCGGTGGTGTCTGTTAGAAGCGTATACCATGGTGATGGTGGGTATGTCTAGTGCTTTGTTTGTTATTGTGAAGTGGCAATACTGAGATTCATGGCTAGTTGTTTATGAAAAATTGTTTAACTTTAAGCTTTGTTTTTTCTTCTTTCTTTTTTAAATGTTAAACGGCAAGAATGCTCAAAGTTGTAAAAAGTTTTTATTCGTCTATTGTGATACTGCTCGACTGTTACAAATAAAATTGTCCAGTATAAAACTGGATTTTGTACAATGTTATAAACCCACTGTCCAAATTTCTCCCCCTAAATCTTACACATCTACCTAGGAAATATTACCATAATGATTCTAAACAAAACAAAAATTCAAAAAGAAATCCAAACTCAGCATCTTTAGGGAATATTGTCACTATTCACTGTTAACATATAGAAGGTATTTTGCGTGGGCGTTTGTTGATTCTGTGTGGTGTACAAGGCATGGCATATTTCAACAAAACAGAGTCCAAGGCCATAAAAAGCTACTCCAAAGGGGGGGCCACTCCACATTCTAGGGACATGCACACTTAACCATATCAAAGATAATTGGCCGTACATGTGCGCAGCATTACATCCTGCACTCAGTTTGTTTTATAAAATACAAATTTTTTTTAGTGTGCTTTGATCAATTATTATTCAAACATTTTGCCTTGTAATTGGTGGAGTTTCTGTTGACCATGTTCATTATTGTAGATGTTTGCCCTGTGAAGTGACTCAACTGTGGTCTTGTGTTTTTAGCTTTGAGATTTAAAAAATAATAATACAAACATTTTATTGCTTGGTTTGTTTTATGATTCTGTCTGTATAAGCTCTAATACTGAATCTCACGAATTTTGTTGTCACATCTTGTTCAATGGTTGAAATTGTTAATACTCATAGTTCCTGTTGTTCATTGTACCATCACGTTCAAAGATTGATATAATACAAAACATAGTTTCTTGTTTATTGTAAAGTGACCGGCTGGTGGAGTGCCTTCAGTGTTACCATTAGGGTTGTTTTAGCAGATCTTTTATATGGATCAGGGGCGAGTCCTCTTTCAACCAAGTTGTCCTGATTCAGCTCTTTGCAGTTCACTGGGAATAAACAATGACTAAGCAAGTAAATAACTAACCATGGTTATGTCAAGACAGGTACATTTCGTTGAAAGATGCTTATACGTTGTATTTAATTAAGTCTTGTATATTTGAAGGCTTCAGTAATACTATTATTTTACCATTACCCATAGTGACCTCAATGGCGTGATATCCTATAATTTAACGGTTGTTCGCCCTAGTTTTTAAAAATATAGTTTTTAGTCAACATTCCTCTGGTAAAGTGATAAATTTTACTAGTGTTTAAATGTCCCCCAAATGCAAATGGTATTATGATTGCAAGATGTAGACATGTTGGTGAGATATTATTTTGGAATTTCCTCTATTTTTTTTATGGATAGAAACAGAAATTTAGGTTTAAAAACAATAGAACTGTAAGATTTTTTTTTATATGTGCAAAAAATATGCAGTGTTTGTGCCTGGAGAATTTAAAATATAGGTCAATAGATGTTTCACTCGATAACAAAACATAAGTTTCCAAGCACTTTTTGGATTGTTGTCGTTAACCTCTGAAATTGCTTACAATTGGACTCGATTTTGAAAATTCATGTAGAAATGTGTAAAAATTAACATACTGTATGTAATGGAAAACGCTAAGGTCATTGTGTACTGGTCGCCTGTTCTCATTCATCACTTTTCTGTTTCCTACCATTTATTCATTATATAAAGCTAGTAACGTTTCAGAAATGTATTAGTGTATTGTGTAAAATCTGCTTTAAAAAAAAAATTGTGTATTTTTGTATTCTTAAAAAACTGACCATACTTTTTTTTATGCTGGCTAATAAATGTTCATCTTGGTAAAAAACAATTGTGTGTGTGTGCATGTGTATATAAATAAGTAAGGCATTTTGAAATGTAGGTTTTATTCTTCCACTTCCCCCCTCTCTCTCTCCCCATTTCTTTGTTAGCCTCTTTCATTCCAAAACAAAAAAAACCACTAGACATGTTTTTGCAACAATTTTAAACAAATGCTATGTAATCATCAATGGAAATAATAAATACATACACAACTGACCAATATACATTAGTATTATCATTTGCATAGTATAACAATGAACTTGCATACGTTCAGCCTATATAAATATTCATTGAAAAACATTTTTTTAATTTAAGACCATCGAGGAAGAGGCAACAGACCAACAGCGACCAGTTTCAGCCTCCTAATTAACGTCAGATCAAATGTCTTGGTGCCACTAACACAACCATTATTATATTTCCCAAACACAACAAATAACGGTGGTAAATAAAATCAATATTGAATTTCCCTAAGCAAGAAGCGGAAGACGCATCACAAAATTGTATTACACAGTAACATATATATATCTATATATCTAACCACATCGGTGTTGGGGGCTTTTGCACACAAGACATGGGTCATAACAACAATATCACAGTGAAAAATTGTATAATTATTTTGTGGTTGAAATATGGATTGTGATTTACTAAATCTTACTCTGTGCCCCGTGTATTCATATTTTTTGTTTACATTGTGACCAAACATTTAAAAACAAACTTTTTTTCTTGTTCTCAATTCGTTGTTTTCACAAAGAAGAATACACATGCATATTGTTGTTTTTTAAATTTTATTTTAAATATTACAGTATTATATTAAAGAAAACAATACAACAATTCAAATGTGTCCAAAAACACACCAAATGTTGTTTTTTTAAAAACAAACACAACAAATATGTTCAAAAACACACCAAAGAGGTAAAGAAAACAACACACACCTAATGCGAGTGTTAACTGTTAACAACTCAACAGCAACACAAGTTAACAAACAGGTAGACTAGCCAAGATCTACAACAAAGTGGCAAACCTGTACAGCATTGCTTAATCAAAATCTGGCTTTTTGTTATTTGTTTTTTAAAATAATAAATCACAAACAAAACAAAATGAAAATATATACACACAGCAATTGGAATGAATAATTTGAATAAATTAGAAACAAAAATATAAACACAAACATTATTGAATGATAACTCAATCCTTGCCATGTTTGTCATTATTGCATAGATCTGTGCAGAGAGATTGTTTCCTGGTCTCCAAAAACTTGCTAAAATGTTTTTAGCAACGACAAATATATATACAAAAGTAAACAAAAACCAAGAGTTTAAAACTGATCCTCTAATTCTAAAATACTAAATGGGTATTGTTAAAGTACAAAACATGCTCCAAATACTAATTCAATGTGTTAATCCTGAATAAATAAGATTTATTTTCTCTCTCCTTTGTACATTGTAAACTATACAACCAAAATAAGAATGTCTTCTTTTGTTGTTATTGCATGTGGCAACCAAGCGAAGTAAATTGTAGTAAAATATGTTCGACAGATCCAACATTATAATCAACAACTGCCAGATAGACAGTTATCACACACATGTCCCTCACAAAACTATTTTATAAATCCTTGGTTCATGCGGTCTCCGTAACCTTGTGCATCAGTTCATACAAACGTCAAAATGCTTGTCACATTAAAGTATTGCAATCACAGTAACGATGTGATGGCCAGTCACTGATATTTCAACTCACAGATCACAGCAGTCTCTTCACTGCAGAGAGAAATGTAGACATATTTTGTCAGTGAAGTTCATTTCTTGAGATTTTGTATGACATTTTCAAAACAGTTTCTCTCGATGCAGAAGAATTTGTATTTTGAAGCGTACTACGTTGTTTGTTTTTAATATTTAAAAGCGCAGGAGCACAGTATTGGTGCATTCACAAAACTTGCTTCTCTTACAACAGGATAAAAACTATCTTTGTTGATGGGAAGTCCACAGGCTTGGCGTGTTGAATTGTTTTTCTTCGTAACATTTAGACACCGATGCGTGCAATCAACACACTTCAACCCGCTAGTGGAATTTAACTGCCCACAACTGATTCAGCCTTTAGGGCTGGTTGCCGACACCGTCTGTTGCTACATTTGATGCCACTCTGTGAAGTGATCGCTGAAAGTGCCTTTCATCAACTGCCATTGGGGGAGTGTTTCTGAAACAAAATACAAATACGTTCACAACCATATTGCACACAGTAGTCACAGAGTAGCACTGTCAAAGGTAGGGTCATGAATGTTGGTGTGCAGCTGCACAATGACTTCATCTGTATACAGTTGGTCTGCACAACGACTTCATCTGTTTACAGTTGGTCTGCACAACGACTTGATCTGTACACTACAGTTGGTCTGCAAAAGGAATTCATCTGTACACTACAGTTGGTCTGCACAATGAATTCATCTGTATACTACAGTTGGTCTGCACAATGAATTCATCTGTAGGCCTACACTGCAGTTGGTCTGCCCTAAACTGTATTAAAGGTTGAGGATCTATCGGGCGATATTTCAACACCACTTGTTCTATTTTTTTACACCTTTTACAATTTTTGTTTGGGTAACAGATTTAAAAATATTTTTTTAAAATAAAAAATTACAGAAAATGATAACATTCATTAAAGACATCAGAGGATGTGCGGGCTTTAGTTTTGATGTGTGGGCTTTAGTTTTGATGTATGGGCTTTAGTTTTATAACCCTTTTGATCATAAAATATTGAAGATGGTTTCTCGGTTTAACGTCAAACAAAACCATGCGCCCCCACTATGCCGTCACATCTGCATTCGACATCAGCGTTGAATTCCTAACAAACGTCCCTCCTCGCCCCCAAATGGAGCAACAGCTTTCATTCACAGTGTACAAATCCAAAGCCGTTTTTTTTTGGGGGGGTCATTATAATATAACGTTAACGTTTTTCTTCTTCTTATTTTTTCAGTCTACATCAAATTATTGTTTTTTAGTGGCCCTAAAAAGGGACAAGTAAGTGTTTGTTACCTGTGAAGACTTTGATTCCACCAGCTCAACAAAACACGCTGGAACCAAGCCCCGCTGTCCGTTCCTCTGCAAAAAAAACCAAAAAAACACAAACACAATGTACAGGGCGGTTCAGAAGTACCTATTTTAAAAAAGTCTGGTAACTCTAGCAAATAGCGCTGCACTTGTATGAAACAATGTGTGTTACGATCCTCACAGAGGTACAAGAATGTCACTGTTAAAGATCTGTGATTTGATCTCACAACCCAGAATGGCCCTTGCCCGACACTTGGTCTCGTGTCTCTATGTCTTATGTCCTTCACGCGTCTCAGACCCTGCAGTTTAGAATGGAGTTAAAAATATACTGCCTTACCCTACCATGCCCTACCTTACCCTACCATGCCCTACCTTACCCTACCATGCCCTACCTTACCTTACCATGCCCTACCTTACCCTACCATGCCCTACCTTACCCTACCATGCCCTACCTTACCCTACCATGCCCTGCCTTACCCTACCATGCCCTCACCAACCTCTCCCATGCCTCTCACTTCCCCTTTCTTTTTCAGGGCCATGGCATTCCTAGCTGGCACTTCCCCTTTCTTTCTCAGGGCCATGGCATTCCTAGCTGGCACTTCCCCTTTCTTTCTCAGGGCCATGGCATTCCTAGCTGGCACTTCCCCTTTCTTTCTCAGGGCCATGGCATTCCTAGCTGGCACTTCCCCTTTCTTTCTCAGGGCCATGGCATTCCTAGCTAACACTTCCCCTTTCTTTCTCAGGGCCATGGCATTCCTAGCTAACACTTCCCCTTTCTTTCTCAGGGCCATGGCATTCCTAGCTGGCAGCGTAGGCTCTCTCTTTCAAAGCTAACTATCCCAGCACAGAGCGTGCTAGCGCTAGCATGCAGGACACATCCAGAGCAGACCTAGGCATGTGTTCCACATCTTGTGAGCTCAATCGCAGACCAGCCTAGCAGAACGTTTAGCGTTAGAAAGTGGAGTAAAGGGAAAAAAAAAGTTTTATAAGAATCAGTCCCACAATACTTACCTAAACAACACGTTTACACTTCAAAGCTTTGATACTAATATGAATTAAGCCTCGCAGAATTCTAGAACCTTCTAAACTGGTTTTTAAAAAAAAGGGAAGGGAACCGACACAGAAAAATACTAATAAAACAAAGAAGAGAATCTCAAACAAACACTGTCTCGTTCAACATAATAAATAACATTAAAAAACCTATTCATTCAGAATCACCACAAAATCACAACACTGAGATTGATCATCTAGCTAACTAAACACACAAACTGAATCAAGCAAAGTTTAGAAATGCAAGCAAAAATGATGAGAGAAATGTACTTCGTCTTCTCCGCTATCATCATGCATGATAGTTGGCATGCTTGCCCTCTGAGGTCAAGGCAGGCTATTTTTAGGAATCAGGTTTCCTGCTTAACGGCCTCACATTTAGTGCACCCTGTATGGTGCGCAGCTCGTGATTACACCATTATGGTCACATCACAAAAAGCGGCCCCACACAATAATATTGCCGGGTTGAATCATTATTATTATTTTATTATCAGGATTGTGTTTTAGTAGTGCACTTTCCTATACAATTAGCTGAAAGCACAAGCGTAAAACAACACGCTGCAAAGCCTAGAAAAGAAACGTCCCATTGTCTGCTGCAGCGGAGGAAGAAGAACCACCACCGTTGCCCCATACTCACCTCACCGTGGTAGAAGCCGTCTTCTCTCTCCTCACCGTACACCAACATCACGTCACCGGCTCTGAAGGAAAGCTCACAGGCCATGAAGTCACCCGGTGACTGCTTCTCTGGGTCATAGTCATAGAGACCCATCACCTGTGAGAAAAAATAGGCTCGTCATTTACTGATGTTAGTATACAGTACATTATTTTATAAAAAGAAACAGGCTGGATGTGTTACTAGAACAGTTCTATTTCTATTCCTGTCTATTTCAATACCAGACAATTCAGGTTTCCAGCCCAAAGTCATAAGACTTTTTTTTTTCTTTCTGAAGACAGCCAACTTTCAATTTGCAAAGAACCTATACATGAACTTTGCCTGCATCAGTTGATACACACTGTAGCAGCGCATGGATAAGACTTTTCCAGGTCACCGAGTGTTTTCTCCGGCTTCCTCCCTCTGTTCAATAAGGGTTTTGTAGGCAGTCAATTTAAAAACTCCGAACAAAACTACAGATTCTATTTCCTTTCCTTCTTCTGACAGCATCTGGCCATTGCACAGGATGAATGTGTGTTTGGTGTGTGCGCAAATGTGGGTGTGACATGCGAGAGTGTATGGAGGTTTACAGATCACTGATTTAGGAATAAGGCACGTACAGCATGCAATAATTGTTGGTTTATGGTCATTATTAGTATTGATTACTGACTGTGCGTTGTCTGCCAGTCTTGTAGTGGATGCTGTTGAGGATGGAAGAAAGGTCTGTGCCCTCCCACTCTCCATCACCACTTCTGTTGTTTGGCTGGCAAGACGCAGCACCCTGGTACAGCAGTTCCACCCGCTGTGACACCTGCACAAACATCAGTTTTCTCAGCCATTTTCTTCATTATTAAAGCCAAAGAAATGGGAAAACAAGCAAAGTCATCATCATCGGCATCATCTGTATAATCATTGTCACTATCAATGAAGGTGGTACAACTTGAGTCCCAGTATTATGCCCACAAAATGTGGTTTACTGTGTATATATAGTCACATACTTGCATTTGTGACAAACGAAGAAAAATCTACAGACTGGCAAAACAAGCTGGTATGTTTATCCCGTACGAAACTACAAAAGATAACAACAGACCTGAATGGCATCAGAGATAAATCTGAAGATTGGCGATGCGGGCTGATATCAGAGTTGCGAGAAGACTATCTATCCTATTCTATCCAATCCAATACTATCCTATCCCGTAACTCAAATGTTGTTGGGGCACCAAAAATGATTGTTTAACAGATTAAACGAGAAGATACAATGGATGGCGAACATACCAGAGTCATGGAGAGGGATTTAGCCACGACCTGAGTGTGACCACGAAGGCCAAAAGGGGACATCAGCGAGAGATCTACTATCTAGCACCGTGTACAACCATCTTAAATGGACTATGTCTACTGGACAATGGTCACGAAATGACTGGTGATAAAGCAGCAAAACGGACAATGGTTTAACTGCAAGACTTGGTTATATGAGCGTGCAATATTCAAAGTCAATTATGACATTAATGTTGCATAAAACAGTGCCAAAAGAAAATAGGTTTCAGAGATTAATATGACATTATTATGTTGCATGATGTCGTAAAAACTGCGTCATATAGTTTAGAAAAAGATTTTTTGTATCTTGGAAATGTTAGAAATAGTTGATATTATTCTGCATGTTTAGTTATTGAGGCTGCTTTAGGATTTTTGTAGGATGATATAATATTTTTTAAAATTTAGCTTAATATGGAAGTTTCCAGATCTAAATGGATTGAACTCCTCTCATCGGGACCGCAGCACAAGACTACAATGATGAAATCTTTACGTGACTTAACAACAGGATTGGAAAACTTGCAGTTTCTACGCAGGAGAAACAGAAGACTACACACCATTGGCGGAAACCAGAAAGATGCCTTGGGAATGGACGTCGTTTGGATAATGGACAAAAACAGCACTATGGAAACATAGCCTAGAAACTACGGCCATACAAATAGTGAAAAATCATTGGCGCAAGGGGAGAGGACAAAAACTGAGGATAGTGGACTGCCCACTAGGAGAAAGGTGGACACATCCATTTGAGCCGGACTTAGGAGATTTGATCAAAATTATGATGCAAACATCAGATTGCATCAGGAACATAAAGATTGATGAATAACTCAGAAAAAAGATTAGAATAGAATCGAAATTAGTACAAAACAATTAGCAGTGTCACCGCCACGACTCTATCCGGGCAGACGCCACAAACAAACACCTTACACACGCAGACAACCCAGACAGAATGACAGTTTCCCGCAGACGTGAAGGGATGAAAACACAACAATTATATATACAACTTTCAAGCTATTTATTCATTCATACCACACACTCATACACATACAACATTTACACATGAAACGAGAAAAATGGTGATGGAACAATCAATGGATCAATGAGCAATGAAATGGAAATGTCAGATGAACGGGGGTTGCTGATCAACCACGTCTAACTAGCGACTGTGCACTGCAAACGTCCGAGCACAGAGGGGGCAAGTGTTGAGAGGGGGACAAATAAAGAATGAGCCGACCTGATGGTAGGGTGTCCCCGTTGATGGCTCCGAAAGGTAGCTGCCTCCTCGTTGTGGTTGACGCTGGACTGTCGCTGTGGTGTCGCCACTCCCTCCGCCGCTGACGATGACGATGATGATGATGATGATGTAGTTGCGGCGGCCCTGCCGCCGTCGACGCCTCTCAGCCTGACTCCTCCTGTCGGCTAACTGGAACGTCGAGGCTAGGTCCCGCAACCGACGTCACGATCACGCGGGGAAGATGGGTGGTGGACCAATGAGGACGTCACAAACATGGACGTGGACGAATGGGTGGTGATGATGTTGCTGATCCAACCGACCAGATGTCGTCGTTGTTGTCGCGTGACGCTGGTGCATACGACGAGCTTCCCAAACGACTTTCGGTGACGAACCTTCGATGACAAACCTCGATGACGACCTTCGAAGACTTTCGATCCGAACCTCGAACCTGCAACATGCTTGCCGTATTGTTAATGTCAAGTCCACCCGATTCTGTCCCCCTCCCTCCTCACACTCTCCCCCCTTACTAACTAACTAATTCCTGTATCTTGAGGAAGCGCCACTGCTGTCCATTTCACTTCCCTTGACTACTTTTACTGTCTCTTGTAATCAACACATAATTCAAAACTAAATGACATTATGAAAGCATGAAATGAACAATGCTGCAAATGAATACATGAAATCATCAACACATTATCCATCTTGAGCAACCGCAACCTCAACAACAGCAACCACTTCCATCCTACCTTCATCACACTTCACCCCCATTCTCCTCCCTCATTCTCCCTTCTTCAGTCGCACCCTTCCTCTCCTCAGTGCAACCATACTTCACCCAGCCTCACGCACAGCTATCGTTCAACACCCCAAACAGCCGGCCCTTGGTCACAAGCACAGTAAAGGAAGAACACCATCTCACTCACCCAACGGCTCGACTGTAACGGTACCTGTAGCTAGCCCCTTTCCACTGCTGCCTACACAGTACTCCAAGTAAGGTATCCGAAGCGTAGTAGTTCCCGTTAGTGAATTACACCTGACACTAACCTACCACAAATTCACAACTTAGATATTTGCTCAACTTTTCCTCGAGCTTGCTACCACAATGTAACACCTCCACCTAAGTTTCCTATTTGGAACCAGATATTATTTCCGTTAATACCTGTCCCCACCTTACTTCTAGAACATTACCACCTCAGAGAAAACAAGACCGCACACCTTGTTTGTCGCTCTGCCAAACGTGTTCTGACTACAGTGAGTAACCTTCTCTACTGGCTGACCGCCCTTATGCTGTTTAGTCACGGTTTTCACGCATACCCATGCATACGATAGCGCGCAGTAACTACCCCAACTCATTAACTCCCCATCCACACTTTCTCCCCGGTTTCATCACAGTCTGCCCTGTGACAAGCAGCATTTTGATCCTTTGTAATGTTTTCAGTAATAGATATAGTTCCTAAAAACAAACTCACTTGGATGAAAAACATAAAACTAGAATAAATTTGCAAAACTTCACTTCTGGACATTTTGACAATTCTTTATTAATAGTTAGATCACTGATTGTTTTAGTTTTTCTCTGACTTTGCTTTAACAAAAATCTCTCTGTCGCCATCATGAGGTTACATACACATTTACAATCCCAGCTCAGAAAAACAAAACAATGTGATGCAGTTTCTCATGCACACCGATTTCATCTAGCTACCCTTTTGGAGAAAATAAAAGCTTGGGAGCAATATGTGCATACAATTGCAGCAGATAACACAAATATTTGGTTCAATCCTCAGCTCCTGTGAACTATCAGCGCATGCTGGAGTTTGTGATTGGCAAACCTCTTGAGCAGCTCTTGGTTAGAAAACTGCACTGCGCCACAATAATCTCTCTCACCTGTCCGTTAGAAGCCAGAGTCTGAATGGCGAGCTGTTGTGGTCGGTCATGACGCACACCCTCCACCCTGGTCTGGCTTAGTCGAGGACCGTGAGGTTGCTGGCATACCCGCCCCTTCAGGTAGATCTGTCACAACAATCAATCAATCAAATCAATCAGCTAATCAACAACAAGTTTTAAAAACAAACAATGCAAAATAGAAGAAAAAAAACGTTTCGCAGAGCAGGTGAAGTAAAGTAAGAAAAACAAGATTTTTTTTAAAATTAAAAAAACTTGCGGGTACCAAACGGCAGGTGTAACACATACGCTCTCTTCATTATGAAACACATGGACGCACAAGTCACATCATCCTCCCCCACACAGGTACACACAAATCCACCCTGCACACTCACTGACCCGGTATCCCACCACTTTGGCACCGTTGCTGCAGCCCTGCTGGTCAAGGACGGGGGGTTGCCATGCCAACACCACACTGTTGCCCTCCACTTTCTCAATGCGCAGGTTGGTGGGGGCCTCCGGCACCGACGCTGTGATGAAGAAAAAGACTTAAAATCATCAACAGACCTGTTTGCCTGTGATCAGGCAGCTGCTAAAGCTTGTTGAAGCAGTCAATGCACAGAGACTGTTGAGAGGCTTAACCGACTACACCAAGCCAGACCTGCCTACCTCCTTTTTGCCTTGACGGAAGAACACTCCGGAAAAAGCGGAAGAATCCAGCACAAAAGCAGAAGAAAAATTAGTCGCTGAATATCCCTCTCGCACTTGTACAAAGATCCTTGAACATAACGTTACAACTTTTTTAAATATTTTTTTATCCATATTCCTTCTTCTTTTTTACGGTCTCACTCTCATCTTTGTCAACGAGAATGGTTTCTTCGTCGTCCGTTTCATGAACGGGAACCACGCGCTTCGTCGCCATGTTTGAGAAAGAAAGACTTCTTTTGTGTTCTTCAGTACAGAAGAGTGCAGCACAGTGGTTATCTACCTTCTGTACAAAAAATACGATCTCTCTTACAGATTCAAGACTAGATTGGAATGCAGAAGATTTTCGATTTCTTCAGCGGAAAAAAGTTGTCAGAGGCGGAAGGGCGGAAAAAAGCATTAAAATTTGGAAGAATCTTCTGCCAAAAACGGAAGGTAGTCAGGTCTGCCAAGCCTATGCTAAATAAGATATCCGCCACTCGGGGTGGCCTGTGTAGTGCAAGATGGTCTACCTAAAGTCAAACTCTACGTTATCACAGAGGCCGCTGTGATGCTGAACAACAACAAAATGAACGACCTGAATGTTTTACAGACAAGAGATTGAAGAATTTTATCTGGAAATTGTACGGCGCTTTATTTTCTACAAGGACTGACTACTTTTAGCCACAAGGTATGTTTTGACAAGGGAGACAACAAGTGTGTGTATTACACAGGAGATGAAGGTGTCTCGTCTACAGAAATGGGACTGGAGTGTTGGGATAGCATCCTGGATATAAATCTTATTAGACGCCATCTTCCAGGCAATGAGGGAATGATAGGAGAGATTTCTCTCCCCTTCTCTGCTGCCAATGGTTAGCAATGGTGGATTTGGGCCACAGACGGCCATTTTCGCCAGCTTCTCACCACATCAGTGTATCAGCTGGGCTTGCTGAAAATGAAGTGAGGGATTTTCCAAAGCAGAAGACGACGCCTGAATGAAGTGCTGAAGTAAAACATCTTCATGCCAAACAGTCATCCGCATTTTGGTTGCTGAGCAAAGGGAAATGAACCTCACTTTTTGACAACAATTCTAAATAAAACCTACGCGTCTGTTTATCTCACCTGGGTTAACCTTTTTCCAAGTCACCCGATGCTATTTTTTATTCAAGTCGCCCGATGTCCGCTGGCTAAAATACCCCAATCACATTCTCCGTTTGGCTGCTTCTACTGCTGTATCTCCAAATAGCATTGTCTCGTGAAGCATTGTTTCGTGTACGAGATTTCCTGTTCTATCCGGTGAAAAACGTGCACTGTGAATTTTTAAACGTCGATAATCTTTGGGACAATGTTTCGATGAACAAGAGAGGAGATTATACTAGGAGCCATTACAGACAGTGATGATTCAGACAATGTTTTTGAGGGATTCGATGAAGGCAATCTTGTGCAAATTAATCCAAGCAAGGAAAGCGACTTGAATATTGATTTCGAAGCATTGGGGAGTGATTTGAGTGTTAAAGGGACACATTAATTTCTAGTCCATAACACTGTATCACTCTGTTTTTCTAATGTTTGGATTTTTTGAAACTGGATTTATTTACAAGACACTCACAATAAATCCCTTGAAAGAAAAATTCATCTTAAATTTAATAAAATTGGTTTCAGTTCAATGTTTGTTGCTTTAGATTTTTAAAAAAAATTGTGTATATGGGGTGATGTATTACACGCAGTTGCCTCTCTTGAGCTGCATATTTCTCATTAGGCAATGCGAGTACAGTCTGCCTAAAAAAAAGGTTAAGAAATCTTCAAAGATGGGTTGGAGAACAAAACAACAAACTATGACTGACGTTTGTTGCTGGCAGTTTTTGGCTGTGCGTGGCGGGCGTGGGTCTGTGTGGCCTGTGTGAGAGAGGGAGGGTGGTGGTGCTGGGAACCGCTGGTCAGAAGTTTGGGATCCTGCAGCTCATCAAACATCTGCACGATCTGTCCTGCACAGTCTTCTTCCTGCTTCTGCACATACACACACACACACACACACTCAGACGGCATGTAGGAAATAATCTGTGGGATGCAAATACACTCACTCAATGAAACATACTGAATCTCTCTCTATTGGATGCAGTCAAGTCAAACATTTCAAAACAAAATGCGATTGCCATTCGGCCTCCTAACAGTGATCTTCCTGCCTGTACACCGCATGTTTGAGTGACGGATGTATGTTTATTGTGTATGACAGAATGTGTAACATGTAAAGGTATATGCTGGTACAGAATTTGTAACATGTAAAGGTATATGCTGGTACAGAATGTGTAACATGTAAAGGTATATGCTGGTACAGAATTTGTAACATGTAAAGGTATATGCTGGTACAGAATTTGTAACATGTAAAGGTATATGCTGGTACAGAATTTGTAACATGTAAAGGTATATGCTGGTACAGAATTTGTAACATGTAAAGGTATATGCTGGTACAGAATTTGTAACATGTAAAGGTATATGCTGGTACAGAATTTGTAACATGTAAAGGTATATGCTGGTACAGAATTTGTAACATGTAAAGGTATATGCTGGTACAGAATTTGTAACATGTAAAGGTATATGCTGGTACAGAATTTGTAACATGTAAACATATATGCTGGTACAGAATTTGTAACATGTAAAGGTATATGCTGGTACAGAATGTGTAACATGTAAACGTATATATGCTGGTACAGAATGTGTAACATGTAAAGGTATATGCTGGTACAGAATGTGTAACATGTAAAGGTATATGCTGGTACAGAATGTGTAATATGTAAAGGTATATGCTGGTACAGAATGTGTAACATGTAAACCTATATGCTGGTACAGAATGTGTAACATGTAAACCTATATGCTGGTACAGAATGTGTAACATGTAAACCTATATGCTGGTACAGAATGTGTAACATGTAAACCTATATGCTGGTACAGAATGTGTAACATGTAAACCTATATGCTGGTACAGAATGCAGCGTGCTGAGCTTGACTGGCAATATCAACAACAAAAACCAGGAGTATTATAGAATCATTATGAAGATACATACCTGCAGACAAAAATATATAAATAAATAAATGTGCATACCTTGTATCGGCCCGAGAATTTGGAGGCAGTGTTTCTGTACGTTGCTGAGGTGTCAGTGACAGGGTAGAGATGGCTGACTGGCACTAGGCCGGTACGACCACCAACATCTGCCTCACAGTAACCCTGTCTGTCCACTGGCCCTGTTGAATAGCACAACTGAACTCAAGTCCTACCCTTGACGGAGAGGCAACAATATTGTTGTGGTTTACACTATACTGTGGTTATCTTGTTTCCAGCTTGTTGGTGAGTTAATTGTTCTGGACAAAATATGACAAAACTGTTTCCTGTAACCCAAGCCACTTAATAATGATGCAGTTTTATGGTTCTGCAGGGTCGCTCTAAAAACAGGAACATCATCAACCAATTTATTGTGATCCTGTTTTGAGAGAAAATAACACCAGTCTTGGACAAGTAGAAAATGGACCATTTTCTAAACGCATCTGAGCTAAATTATTTATCCTAGCAAGCGTATGCATGTGTGTGTGTGTGAGAGCAAGCTTTATGTTTGGTTTTGTATTATAAAAATTAAATTATTATAACTACTATTAAATGGTGTTGATGACGAAACAATGGATACACCATGATGACAAAAAGCAAAAATCTGTCAAAGCTGGGTTAGCAAGTCATGTACAGGCAATGACATTTGGCTACACTACATTTGTTAGTATTTCCAAAACAAGTTACAACTGCACACTCAACAACAAAACCTGTTCCTTACCTCGGACTCTGACTTGGTCACCCTCTTTCAGCGGCAGCTCCAGCTGCCTGTGAGCGCTGCGAGAGCTTGCTGCGTCAGGCTGGTAGTCCAAAATGGCCACATACAGCGAAGCTACATCTTCACCGTTGGGCGCAAACTTTCCCCTCCCGCCCCTCAGCGGCTGGCCCAACCCTTCGGCAGAATGTCTTACGTTTCCTCCCACAGAAAGACTGGCGATGAGCGGGGGATGGTAGCTGCTGCGCTGTTGCTGCTGGGACTTCCGGGCAGGCTCCGCCGATTTGGGTCGCCGTAGCGCTTCGTGGCTGAGGCCACTGGCAAGGTCATGGGGGTCAGACAGTGAGGAAGATGAAGGCCAGCGGGGGATACGCTCTAACAGCAGCCGCTCTGTCTCTGACATGGTGGGCTGTCAAACAAATACACATACAGTCATCAATGTCATTACATCAATAATAGCAATTTATCAGGACTGTTGATTTCCTTTTGGGCTGATCTGAGGTTTCTACATATTGTGACCATCAACCAATGATTGAGAAGCATTTAGACAAAGAAATAATCCTGAAAAAAAGTTTCACACTAATGTAGCCAGCGCCACAGTCCAGGATAGCTGCAGCTAAAGTTGACCACTGAAGTTGAAATTCTCTGGCCTATAGGATAAAACTGATAAATTAAGGTGTCGCTGTGCCTTTCAAGTTTATCTAAAAGTATAGCTCCTCTTAAAATCAAAGCAAGAAAATGCACAAACTAAAGAGGGATTACTTTGACTGACCCCTGTAGCTAAATCGACGGGTGAGAGAGGTCGGTTGTATTCCTCTCCTCCTGCCATAGCCTCCAGTCGAGTCAGCTCTGCAATCAGCGACGGCGAGTGTCTGCCCTTCCGCAGTTCTTCCCCTAGTCTGGCCAACAACTCATCCTGAAGGAAAAACAAGGGAACATTTCACAAAACTGTTCACTGCGTTTGATATGTGTGCTTACACTGCTTCTCACCCACATTTTCCCTGCCTTACTCTATAATCCTTACTCTACATGTATCATCTGCCCACTACATATTCATACCTCAAAGATCAACTGGTATGAACAATGAAGAAAATATACTAAAATTATATTTTATGATTTATTTCATGTTATCACTTTTGTATAGCGCTTTATACATTGGATTAAATTAAATGTACACATACTAAATAGCCCACAAAAGGGTTAATTGAGTGCCCCCACAAACAAAATATGATATCAGCATTCTTCAGTGCAGTTTTGACTTATCAGGCATGTTCAAAGGTACTATTTATACCAAACTTCCACTACTGACAGACTGCCTAGGGCAGTAAGATGGCCGCAAGAATAACAGATTGACCTGAATGACCATGAGCACAGACTTTCTTATCAAGGCTGGTCAGGGGTAGGTGGTCGATGATGTGCCCCGGAATAAATCTTAAGGCTAAAATATTTGACCATGTTTTAGATGTAAAACAGAGTTTTAAAAAAGTCACTATTACCTTCTCCTGGCACTTTTTGGCCAGCCTGGCCACTTTGGTACGAAGCATGTGTACTGCAGACACGGCCTTGGTCTTCTGTAGTTCCACTTCATCATACTGTAACAACAAAATCACCCTATTAAACATTAAAAACAACCATTAAAAACACTTCAAAACCTCTTTTACATATCCCTTTTATATATGCTGGGGGCACCTCCATCTCTCCTGCTGTACACGAGAACACAAAATATGACAATATTTTACCATCAAAACTTTCCATTGCATGTTGTCACAGTAACAATCTCTGCCAACATTGTCAAAAAAACCAAAAACGCATGGGATAGTATGGAAAACAAATCCTGCACACCTAAATGAAAATACGTTAGTTAATATCCAGTGCTGAAACAGCTGGTATATACACAACATGGAACAAACAATTCAAACACAAGAAATGATTAGCGGTCCCAATAAATCTTGAAAAAGGGACAGTTGACACTTCCACGATATATAATGCTGGTTTGTGTTGTTCATGTGGCATTGGTTGAAAATATTAATCAACAACTGTATACAAATTAAATGGAATTATTATTATACACAATTATATGGAAATCTCTAGAATAATGGTATTGGATGCACTCTAACATCTCAAAAATAACATTTGAGTTTGATTTCTGTTTTTAATAGCAACTTGCCTTTGCCCCATATGTGCTAGTGTTCCAATATGTGTTTATGGTGCAAGTAGGAGTGTTTATGACATGTGGATGTGTATGCTGTTTACAGATCGCCATGCTTCGAGTCTGCTTTAGGAATAAGATGCGCACACAGCGTCCAATATTATTAGAAATACATCTCATTTTAGAAGGCTACAATTTCATTGCCTACAGCAATTTAAAAAAAATAATCAGAGATAATGTGCGACACACAGACGGTAGAGAATCAGGCAGAAGTTTTAAACTATTGTAGCAAGCGCCACTGTGTGATGGGGAGCGATGAGGCAAAGGGACATAATACAGCTAAGTCCACCCAACATTTAGTGGGGAGATCAATGTGTCAAAGTTTGACTCTAATGTAGCAAGTGCCATGGTGAGGAATAACTGCAGATCAGTTCAGCTAAGTCGATCATTAATACAAACATGAACCAACATGTACATATTTATTATCAATCACAGGTTACCAACAAAAGCACACTTCATATGTACAAAGAAAACAATCACTTATACAATTCCTATCTCTACAGTAAATACCTTCCAAATGACGGTATGAAAATTATATGATGAATGTGTTAGTATAGTTACCTTTTTAATGCTATTATCAAGGTGAACTGCATTTTGTAGTAATCAATACATTTGGTGATTGCACATATTCAAATTAGATATACCTAGAGAACCTGAGGTTATTGTGCTCCCACCGTGGCTAATCTGTTACATATCTCAATCTAATTAATTGAACAGAAGATAAAATGTATAAACACAAAGATAAATATTGAAGATAATGTATGTAGATAGAATGTAAACGAGGCACACAAAAATGAATATTGATGAAACAATGAAGAAAACATTGACTTGCCCTTGCACACATATTGTCAAGGTCACGCCTAGCCTCCCGGAGACTATCCAAACGGTGCTGGAGCTCGGCAAGTCTCTCGTGAAGGCTCAAGTTCTCATCATACATTTCTCGCATTTTCTCCATCTAGCAATGACAGTGAATGATGATGGCACATGCAAATCAAATGTTAGCATCCATGAAATTAAATGAGCGTTATTGTTTGTTTTTACTAAAGACCAGCGCATGTATAAAAAGCGGTTACAGTACTACTTCACCCATTACAACACAATATTTTTTCCTCCCCTTCGATCCATTCTTCTTTTAATACTGTTGTGCCTATGGTGGGGTTTAAATTGGTCCCGCAATGCGCCTTAGAATATTCTTGTATGGATGAAATGGGATTTTCTGTTTAATTCGGGGGTGAGGTTTATAATATGTATCAGCCTTTGCAATCAGTAAAATATCATGTTTACAATTGCACAGCGCAGTTCGAGAACTGAACGCAAAATGTTACAACTTGAGATATGAACAAACACTGAGATAAATTCTATGGGATACATTTTTATACTGTACTAAGTGCTTAATTTTTTAAATAAAAACATAAAACGATTGAATTAGGAATGTTTATTATTCAGTGAAGAACAAAACTGTCGGTAATGTCTATATATTCCATACACTGACCTTATATCAAATTATAAAGACATGTTCAAGATTAATTTCCGTTTATACTGATCCAATATTCCAAACAAACAGATGCAAAACCTAATCAGAAATGGCAAGGAACACATTTTAAAAATAACGCCCCACACCAACCATCGATCTGCACTTGCACTAACCCCTTACTAACTCAAAACATTTGTTCTTAAGAAGAAAAAGAAAGCAGGATAAAATAAGAAATGCAAGCAATACCAGTTAACAAAAATTATTGTAATGACTTTCAAAAAACTATTTAAAAAAAAAAAGAGCTGTCTACTAATGAATAAATTAATTCCTGTAAAAAACTGTAAAAGACAAGGTTTTAATTATTTTGTAAATGCATTATCAGCTACTCAGTGGTAAAAATAGATTTGCTATGGATTAAACTAAAAAAAATGTATAACTGAAAGAAATAAAAAAAATAAATAAACCCTGTAAATTAAAATTAAAAAAATATATAAAGAAAAATAAAGTTACAAAATTTAATGTAAATGAAAGAGTACATTTTTAAAAAAAAAATAAAAAAAATAAATGTTCCCTTTACAAATATTAAACTTATATAAGCAGAGCCATGAACCAAATAGCTCCTGACTGCACGCAAATATTATGCAGGAGCGAGTGTTACAAGTGAAGTGCTTTCACCAGTTACAGTCAACACATTCTTAGCATGTTTCATTCACATCATTTTGGTGGAGGGGTTGGGGGTAGAAGGTGGACAATTGTCAGCGCGAAAAATAGTCTGTGGTCTATTTCATCACAGGTTGTACCACTCTGAATTCAGCATGCACTAACAATTAATAAAAATAAAAAGAACTAAAATACAATCTTCATTTGGTAGATTGCAGTGGTAGTTGATGACCACAAAACAAAACTTTTCCTTTCTAAAAGCCAACATTTTTCTTACACATCCAGGATCGTAAGAAGAAAAATATACACATAAGACTACGAGTGATGGGAATGGACAAAGTAAATGAAAATGAAATAATAAAAATAGTTATCTCATTAAATACAAATTGAAGATTTCAGTGGTTGAGAGAGAGAAAAAAAAAAGAGATGTTAAATGAAAACAAAATGAATAACAACAACAAAAATTTCTGTGATTACACCAAAGTACAGGATTTGTATCAACAGCAACTTGAAAATATAGAAATTGGTGACCATGAACCTGCAGTTCTTCTAAAGGTGACAAAATAATCATCATCATTCAAATACAACTGTGTGAACCTCTGACACAAACATTTTGGTGAAAACCCAGAAGGAAAAATAGTAAGAAAGATTTCCCCCAGGCTAGAATGAGGCATGCAATGCACCAAGGAAAACAAAAAAAATCCCAAGGTGAAGGTCACAAGTTGGTGAAAGGGGAAGGTGAAGGTCATAGATGAGAAATACCCTCTCTTTCAAGCTCTTGTTCAGCGAGGAAACCTGGCCTTCCAGACTCTTGTTCTCAGCTTCCACGTTGGTCAAATCTCGCACTCTTGTTTTCAACTCCAGCAGTTTGGGTTCAAGGTCGTCCCTCTGACCAGTGACCTCTGCCAGGTCGGCCTTCAGGTGATCGCGCTCTAGGATGGTGCGCTTCAAGGTGAACTCCAGGTTGTCCTTGTCACTGAGACTTTCATTCAAACTCTGATAGCGATTCCAGAGGCCCTCATACTTTTTTGATGATGGGGGGCAGAGGGATGGACACAAAGCAAGGTTGCAGTCATGAGCCAAGTGGTCATCAGAAAAGTTTTCAAGTACTTACTTAACAGCGAGCATAATTTCCAATCCAAAAACCCACTTTGCAAGAAAAGACTCAACATTTTAACTCGGAAATAATTAACCTGAATGGCAACAAGCGTCAAAAACCATTTCTAGATCAGTTCCGTGACAACTGACAGGGAAAGCTGGTGTGGGTTGGAAGAGAGGGGCGAGGTTGGACTTTGGGAAAGGTGTTGGGGGTAGATTAAAAACAAGGGGGGGGGGGGACCAAGTTGCAAAACATACTCCATCTTTCTTGTTATAGTTAAATTCTGCTGCTTCCAGTCCGATTAGTAATTTTTGTCTCACTCTCACATGACGACCCCCACTCAAGGCGTACAAGAATCCATCTTTCATACCCTGTTAGTTTCTATAGCACCTTCTTGTAGCGTTGTTACTTCCGACTCAAGAACAGTTATACCGCATCCAAAGCAACCAACCAACCCATCAAAGATTCAACCAAAACACTGACCTGGCCTCGCAAGGTGTTGTACTCGTCTTTCATTTTCTTCAGCTCCATGTCGGCATCTTGTAGCTGAGTGACTTCCGTCTCCAGCAGTCGCAGAGAATCCAAGGCGTTGCTGCGCATCACCTCCACACTGCTGCATTCGCCCTGCCAGTGCTCTACTTCTGCCTGCAGGCTCTCCAGCTCATAGTTCTGCACAAGTAAACATCCAAGCTTATCTATTATTTAGTGATTGATTGATTGATCGCTGTTATCTAGCGCTTTTCCAGCTCAAGAACTGCTCAAGGTGCTGGCTGTTACAGGATCTAACTCATCCCACACAAGGCGCACACTTGCAGCATTAGGTGCATAGCCCGACGCCTCAGACAACGGAGCACTATCCTGCTTAGCAATGAAACAGCTCAGATGTTAACCAAGGGTTGTATATGTCTAAAAACAAAGTACAAGGGGTGTTCACACCTCTAAAGAAAACTTTTACCCTTTTCGTTTTTTATACCCCCCACCCATCACTTTTAAGGGTATGAATACCTCTGAAATGTTGACTATAGGGACCCAATACTTTTTGTGCCATGATATTCACATCCAGCTCATGTTTTACACCCCTCCCCCCTCCCACTTACCCCCTAAACATCCACAGTGATGGCCCCAACACTGCTGACCTGCACAGACTACTGGCAATCAGGGATGTCTTTAGTTTTGGAAATGCATTTCAATGGCTTGCCATCTTTATTAGTTTTGTTTTTAAAGGGGGGGGGGGGGGGGATAAAGGAATTAAAAGTCACCTTAGCTTCGAGTTCTCTTTCCTTGGCGTCCAGTTCTGTTTTGAGGGCTGCAATGTCCGTGTGAATGTCGTCTTTACGTAGTCCCGCATTGGCCAAATCTTGCTTCAAGTGTTTGACCTCTGTCTGAACCTGCTGCACAAGGTCACGGTCGTTCTTCTTGTTCTGCCCACGATGACAAGAGATGGCGTGTCAAGAGGAGCATGCTCAAGAATATATATTGTGGCACAAGGGCTTAAAATCCATACAACTACAGTCAACAAGACAAGAAACAAGGACCAATGATAAGTATTGCTTTCAATGTAATTAGCACAATGAGAGAGGAAACAATTAAGTGGAAGATCTACAAGCTCTTGACACTAAACTGTTTGCCTTCTCTGATAACCATTTGACCGAAAAATCTGCAACCGATGTAGGATATATTATTAACCTACTGATGCAATCTCGTTTCAAAAGGGGGGAATGGATCAAAGAATATAAAACAAAATCTCTCACCTTGTTCTTCAGTACCTCCTCTGTATCAAGGATCCATTTCTCAAAAATATCAATGTAACGTCGCCTCCCCTCAAGGTCTTTTTCTAAAGTGTTTATCTGCAAAAACACCCACACCAATCACACATGTAAGTAGTAGATGAAAATGATTACAATTATTGGATGTGATCACTTTCGATATTGCTGAACCATCACACACACACATATTCATGCACGCACAAGCACAAAGTACATGACCAATAAAACAAAACGACCAATAATATCAAAGGCTCACAATAAAACGCTGCATTTCCAATGTGTTTTAGACTTTTGAAACATCAGTATTGCAAAAAACACAACACGTCTTCAAGTTTCAGTCTAAAAAAATATACATATTAATTTTGTGAGATGCAAAAGAGCAGGTTATAGTTTGAAATCCACTTCCTACCATATTGAAATGCTTAAACATGAAACAGGAGTAGATGATCAACTACACAGAAAGTGGCTAACTATAATTACTATATTTAATACCACATTTGAATAAAATGTCTTTCGCTGCAGTCAAATATCCGACTGAGCTAATATGAATGATTTTCATTAACGATGGCAATAAATTGAGAATGCTGTCACAATACCCATACATATTTATTTTCATTTTTCCTCTAATTACAAATTTTTTTATTTTTTTAAAAAAAATTTTCTCTCTATATCACCGTTTTTATGTTTTTTTTATCTAGTTCAAAGATTCTTTGTTTTTTATGTTTTTTTAAATTTTCAATGACATTGTATTTCTTTTCTATAATAAGGGTTGCCCTATGTCTTGGACTTGCCAAATCCCTCATACATTTCACATGCAAAAAACACACAACAAACCCCTTCCCCCCCCCTCTCTCTCTCTTTCTCACTCACTCTCTAAACAACACTATTACAATTTCATCATGCAAATGGGCATCTTCGATAATTCTATGAAACAGTGAAAAATATTTATCATAATATGTGGAAAAATTAAGCCAATTTTAATATCAAATATGATGTATTCCAATGAGTTGGTGTTTTTCATCCTACGTTCATGTGACAAGGGCTGCACACAAGTTCCCTTGCCATGCTTGAGGACACAGAAACATTTATATCTGTATACAACATTTAGGCTTCATCTGTAAGGCTGTATACGATTGATTAGGCCTGTAAAAAAAACTAGATAAACGCTTCATATGTATGTCATGCGCTACTACTGCCCAACTACTCAATACCAATAAAATTATAATTAATATTACTATTAACACCTTCATAGTTTATATGTTCCCGAATGTGATAAAATGAAGCAAAATGTAATATCACATGTAAAGCTACATTTATGCTTCATGTGTAAGATTACATACTGATGAATCTAGCGTGTGAAAAACTAGATAAATGCTTCATGGGTATAACATTACTATCACTATAGGAAACTACATATATATGCTTAATTTCTATAAAATTACTATCACTTTTGAAAACTATAGATATAGGCTTATATGTAACATTACTATCACTATTGAAAACTAAGATATATGCTTCAAGTGTACACAGTTACAATGGCTGTTTTGTGCACACATCTATCATGAATTAGTAGTATACAGTGCAATGCTGTTCAAGCTGCTGTTTGTAACTTAAGTCTTATAAGGGTGATCATATTTTTATTTCAAAATAAAGCGCTTGCTTTGTTAGCGGCGTAGCTTCAAGCTGCTGTTCTGAACGAAGCTTGTGCGAGAAATATTATAGAGTTTCATTGTTAACGGCACAAAAAGTTATTTTATTTTTAAGATCTGAAAGAGCTAGCACTTAATTTCAAGCTGGGCTAAGAATTTGTGCTTTAAATACATTCGCTTTGGCTCACAAAAACATCATAACCTCTCCATTATTTATTTATCGTAATTATGTAACACCTTTCCAGCTGAAGAGCCGCTCAAGGCACTGGTCGATACCTTGTCTGACATCCCAGAAAAAAATAACCACAACCTTTCCTAAAATGTAAATTATCAAACATATATTATAACTATGTCATCGTATGTGTATCATTGCAGGCAAACTTATTTTGTGTTTTCTTTAAACGTAATAAAAGCATAGTCCCATTTCATACTTACACCAGCATATCAAATTCACGCCTCAATCCTTATCATCCTATTCAGCCCCACACATTTTGGTTTGGCCACAATAATTCAAAAATCCAATGTCCATCTCATATAGTGCACAACTGCATGCTGGGAAGACATGCTAATAATACAGTGAATCATGCATGCAGTCCCTGATTCAATAATTTTGTTGACCGTCATGCACAACATCAACACCGCATGCTCTTTATTTTGCCAATCCCACATTTTGATAACTCCCTATTCACATCAACCAAAACATCCCCCATTTCCTTCCCCTTCCCCGCCCCCCCCCCCCCCCCCCCTCCCCCCCTCCAAATATATATATCAAGAGACAAAAATAAAATATGTGCTGAACGCACATGTAACAAACAACTGTGTGAAAACTAAAAACTTCAATGTAATAATTTATTAAAAATATTTAATATAAAATCAAGCCTAACTGAACTTCTGTTGCAACTAAATCAAAACTGTGTTTAGCAAAAGGGTAAGCGGTGTTCGAAAAAACCTTACAAAATCCATTTAAAATAATCCAATTCTCATCTAAGATAATTCACACCAATCAACAAAAGAAAAATGAAAATAAGAAATAAATGCCAATAAAATATGTGTGTGTAAATGTAATAACTGAAATAAATAAGAATTTCCTGATAAAAAGGGACAATAAAGTGTTAAAAAAATAAACAACAAAAAAACAGGCTCTCAGACTCAACTAAACTTGGTAACACACTGTGAATCATGCTCTGCCAAAACAATTTGACTTAAAACAATTCTCAGTGAAATTTCAATGCAGACTGGTCATGTAACAACAACCCATGCTTTGGTTGTCTATCCTACCCTGCCTTACCTTTTCCTTATATCTTGGCGACAGCTACAAATAAAACAAAGTACAAAAACACTCCCACAATGTTCTTTTAATGTCAGGATTCACAATTGTCTATACAACAAATTAATTTCTACGGACCAAAATGACCATGCAAAAGTCAAGGGCAGGTCACTTTGGTTCAACAGTAAAGTGCTTCCTAATGCTTACTGCTGCTGTTCTGCAACAATAAAATGGAATACATTTCGGGTGGCTGAAAAGTAACTCCCTCAGGCATGACAACCCTTAATTTGAAGTTTCAGAATTATTTTTTTTCAAATTTCAGTATTACTATTACGATTTCCGTATTTACTTTTACTACCTATTGTTTTTGCACTCATTTTTTTTTATATTATGCGAAGAATCATAGATTGATTTGCTGTCACAATCTTCTTTTTGTTCTTCAAAGCCTCGTAATTCTTGATATGCTGTAGGCCTCCTACGTGCCGCTTGTTGTGGTTCATACCACCGGCGGAGATGTTAAACTGTTGGCATAAATCGTACTTTTGAGTCAGTGCTGCCGCGAATAACGAAAGGACACTTTTCCGAATACGAGGCAAAATATGTCTGCCCCTTGTGCCGTTTCTTTGAAGATTCAGATTCAAAAGGACTTTGCTTAGCCATTCGTTTGGACGCCATGTTTTGAATTCTGTCTCATGAGCACCGATCTTCACTGCGAATGCGCAAAAACTGGTTCGGCAAACTGCGGTGCCTCTACCGGAAACTTTGATGCCACGTGTCTCTACTTCGACTGCGCATTGCGGCATTAAACCGGGTTCGGCTGTCTTCGGAAAAACGTTACGTGGTGCGTTACCACAGGCCAACGAGTTCGATTTTTTTCACCCCAATGTTGTTTTTATTTATTTCCGGACCGTGAAACAAGCATCCGTATTTTTCGTAGCATTTGCCGAGTTTTTGAAATTTCCTGAAAAAATACGGAAATTCCGTACGGGTAGGCATGCCTGCTCCCTAATGAAAACTACTTATAACGTTTGTCAACAGTACTGCATATGCATCAAACAAAATGTAGTGGGATCCTTACAATGGGACAATTTCATTGCGGATCTCCGATTTCATCTCCCAGTGACAAGAGCAGACCATAATGGCCTGTCACCCGACACTTCATCTTTCTTCTATAACTAATAGTAGTCAATCAGACCCACATGTCAGCTGACTCACACGGTGTCAGGCAGCGAGCCATTTTTGGGCTGCTCTGGTCACTCAGAGATGAAAACCAAGATCAGCAATGAAGTTTGACCACAGTTTCATGCACACGCAGTCCCATTTACAATAAGGAGTTACTTTTCAACCAGCCAGTGGTAAAGCCAAATGTCATGCGTAAGAGATGTTACGTGAGCCATACACCACTGTTGGTTTAGTAGTGCACCATTATTAGTACCCTACTACTACATTAGTACATTAGACCGTTACAAACAGTACAACCATTTTCCCCGCAACGAAAAAAAAAAACCATCCTGGTACATCCCCACAAGTTCTACCTAATGCAAGTCAACGTCATAGTGTTCTGTTTACACCACGTGAACTCCACACAACACAAATGATGAATCACATCAACAAAAAGAAAATTTGTATTTCATGACAATGCAGTTCAACACTTTTCATCACATAAAACGATGGAAATTAAAAGATCAAAAAATGAAATGTTTTGAAATAAAACATCAAATATGGAAAGAAGTTTGTACATTTTTTTAATCCCTATTTTGTGATTCTGTGTAACTCCATGAGATGTGGGAGTTATAAATCAATTATTATTCTTATGCTTATTCTTATTATTATTCAGTATATTTTGTAAGTTACAAAAGTAAATTTCCTACTATAGCCCTTCAGATAAATTTAGTTCATTTACTAGAACAGAACGTCACAAAATACAAAATGTCCTTTTTTTTATCTTTTTTCAAAAGTTGTGTCGTGTTGGGTATTGAACAAAATAGAGCCCAAATAGGAAGCACCAGGTATATGCAAACTACAGCCACATATTGTGTGGTTAAAAAAAAAAAATCGAAAAATCAAGGGACCATGGACCAAGGCCATACAAGTGGGGACACATTCCAGAAATCAGAGCCAAAAGTGGATCAACGGCGCATTTGGAGATGAGACTTAGCTGACTGTAAACTTCGGAACATGGAGAGGAAGAATAAAGGAGGACAAGATCAGAAAAAATAAAATAAATACAAAAATAAATACAAAAATAAAAATGGGGAACATGGATCTTGTTGAGAGGATGAGCAAGAATTGGAAAAGATCATAAAAAAAAAAAAGGTAAAGGAAAAGATCATACTGAAACTAAAATGGCAAATCCCATATGACTCGAAGGCTCCTTATGGAACTTGCAATATTTAACATAAAAATGAGTGCTCAGAAGAAAAAAAAAACACTAAATGAAACGGTGGAATTCAAATGCAAAGTAATACCACTGTACTAGGACACGTTTTAAAATGTTTTTGTAAGCCTAAAATGACCTTGACCTTCATGACAATGCAAAAACGGAACATATATATGAAAGATCAATCTACTATCTCTAAAAAAAAACAAGTTTGGACTTCATATATGTCACAGTTTAGGGTCAAGGTCACTTCAAAGTACCTATACTAACCGACTTTGGACAGCTCCAGTGACCTTGTATGTCTCATTGATATCTATCACGTATCAAAGAATCATAGGTTCACTATCAAACACTTTTTAAAAAATGAAATTTTGTGAAAATTTGTTTTTATACTAACATTTTTTGGCCCTGTGACCTTGACCTTGAAGTGAGGTCATTCATTCACTAATAATTTTGAGGGCTCACGGGTATATACCATCCTACCAAGTTTGGTTGCAATAGATGAAATAGGTTCTAATAAATTATACCACTTGCAAATTTTGCACCACAGACGGCGGACAGGGGAAACTTTTTTTTTTTTTTAATTATAAAAACTATTTAGGACTCATCTTGCACAAATCTGGATTTTTTTGTTTGTTTGTGGAGGTGAGTACATAGATTAATATTGCTATGCCTGTAAGTCAAAAAGAAAAGGGTCATACTTGCAGAAATGGGATTTGATAAATAAATGGTGAATATAGAATCGCAGGCTCCAGCAACAGGGTGGGGGTTAGGTATATTTAAGGGATTAAGGGGAGAGGGAGCCAGAGTTCAATGATTTTGGAAACTTTGGGAAGAGTGGGAGGATTAGGGATGGGCAAATGCATGGATTATGAAGAGTGGGAGGAGTAGGGATGGGCAAATGCTTGGATTATGAAGAGTGGGAGGATTAGGGATGGGCAAATGCATGGATCAGGAAGAGGAGGGGATGGGAGTGAGATGGAAAGGGAGGGAGGGTGGGGGTGGGGTTAGGACTACTTACTGCACTAATCCTATATGGCCGACCTTGACCTCTGAAAGGTCAAGGTTAAAACTGCAATGGAGAGCTCGATTTTAAAGCATACGAACATGCATAACAAAAGTAGGTAATGTCAAATCTGAACACATTCAGCGTCAAATATTCAACATCAAATTAAACACGACATCACACACAGAAATCAAACATTAAAACGATATCCGTGTTATTTCTTTGAACATGCAAAACAAAATTGATAGAAAATAAAACTACAGGAAAACAATGTTGATTAATTCCAGATCAGAGATTAAATATATTAAAACATACGAGGTTAACTGAAACCATGAACATGGCATACCAATGCTGTAGACTAATGTTACAAAATAAAAGAAACACTGCAGAGGATTGTACAAAACTTCAAATGCGCACAGCCAACCAAAAACCATTTTAGCACAGCACATTCTCCCATCTTACTATGAGACCTGGTTATAAGACACAAAATTCTGTCCAAAAATTCCAAGTCAAACTGCCAAACCCTAAGCAATTTAGTCACGATTTATGTGACCTCAACGCTATGTTAGATGCGTCCAACTCCAAATAATCAAATGCTGGCAACTTGTTAAAAATCCAAAATCCGTTTATTTCTTCGTGATTTCCACTTTCCGCTACAGTCATCAAGCTTTCTGATCATGCATTTGGTTAACACTGATCCACCAAAGGGTAAATGGAAACCTCCATGAAATGAAGATGGAACATCTCTTTCTACACAGCACTGTACCCACTTTACCAAGTCTGTATACAAAGTTGTGGATCAATTGCAAACTTATTTAGTTCAAAACTAAAATGTGAAGTTCAGACAAAATTAAGCATACGTATGCATAAAAGGGAAATATTACTCAAGTGTACCCAAAGAAGATTTGAGTTTGTAGGTTCTTTTTTCTCTACATCATCATTCTGTGTTCAGTAAGGACTTTGTCCTACAAACCTAAAAGAATGAATCTAACGTTGACATTGTAAATCAGTTTTCTTCAAACTTTACAGTGAAGCTGACTTTACATAAATCATAAAGCAATTTTCTGGAAACTCTACACTGAAGCTGACTTTACAATCAGGTTACTTATTCTCTTGGCACTCTTGGCACTGTTAAAAAAAATACTGTTTTATACAAACTTACTTGTTTTTCCAAACTGTTTTTTTTGTAAATGTCTTTTGAATATTTTTTATTGACCTATGGAAGTTAAAAAAAATTTTTTTAGCTATCCAGAGACACAACTTGTTTAGAAACAGTAGACATAGAAAAAAAAAAAGGTTTTATATAACATATCAGATGGATAAAGGAATTTGCTATGGAAAATAAAGTTACAGTGCTGCATACAAAAAGAGAAAGAGGGGCGAAAACCACAGAAGGCAGGTAGGTCAGGAAACTGTACGCCTAGTGTTAACAAAAAAAATAACAAAGAGTGGAAGCTGTCAGTAGGAAAGAAACAACATAGAAAAAGCAACAACAACAAAAAATCAGGAAAACTCACTTCTTCTTTCAATTTTTTGCCCTCCCGTTCTGCTACGCCGAGTAGTCGGGCATTCTCCGAGGCCTGAAATATTAGCAACCAAAACTTAAGATGGAACATGGTTAACACAGTTTGACACACCAAACTAGGCTACCAGGAGTGCCACACAGGGTGGTTGGAAAGTACCTCCTTATTGAACATTGCTTATAACTTTTGTCAGTAGCACTGCTAACAGTATTGTAATCCTACAGTGGTAGAATCTCATTGGTGATCTCCCATTTCATTTCACAGAGATGACAGCAGCCCAAGATGGCCTGACACTGGACCTTATGTCTTCTTATGCAGTGATGTCGTTTTCGTCGGCAAATCGGCCATTCACTGATAAAATTTCAAAATGTCCAAAAGAGTCATGTTCTGATCGGCCCGCTGTCCTAAGATTTTACGCCTCAATCGGCCACCCTTTTCCGTTTTTTTGTTTGCTTGTCTCACGTCTGTTCCGTTGTTATTGCTTCTAGCCATATTAATTTTCTATCGGATAAATATAGGTGTTATGAATTATTGTCGAACATCGCGTATCGGAAGCGCCAAAGAGACAACACATGCATCAGCAGAGATTAACTCCCCTTGTTGCGAACAACGTGCTTCCGGCAATAACACTTTTCGTTTTCGAAATGCCGCCGAAAAAGAAGCCGAAACTTATCTGACAACATCTGAAAACCAGGACATGCTCTTGAGAATCATAGCTGCATCAGGGAAGCACTGACCCCTACAAAGCACTGTCTGTGTGGGAGAAGGCTAAACTCAGAAATGTTGAAAGTGTAAACCTATAAGCCTGTCTTCAGAGATTGAGGGACATGACTAGTCATGTCAGGTGTCATGCCAGTACATTTTATTTGGTTGTTTTTTTTTGTTTTATGTGTTTGCATCAGGGATTCATCTAAGTTCACAGTTCAGTTGAAGAGTTTATTAGTCATCCATTCCAGTCATTTTTACATCAAATTGTATATCGTTTTGTTGTTAATAAATGTAAATAAAACTTTTTTCGTCAGTGTTCTGTGTGTGTTATTAGTTGCAACATTTTTAAAAGTCAAAATGATGGCCGAAAGATTTTCAAAATGCCCTAAAGGTTTGCAACAGAATCGGCCAATTGGCCTATGCTGAAAATTTCTAGCAACATCACTGCTTATGTAAGCTGAGCCCACTGATGTAATGTCAAGAACCTATTGTGGTCCTTAAAAATCATAATCCGTACCCTCGGTTGTGAACATGGCTACCGTAATAGTTGTTAAAAATCCAGTGTTTTGTTGTTAAAGGTGTAAATACTGTTTCAACTGTGTGCTGGCATCTATGTTGTTTTATGCAAACAGCAGCAGCAGCAATAGCTAGGTTTGGCTCACCTTGTTCCTCCATGTAGAGAGATCTTCCTCCTCTGTCCTGCTACCTGCCCTGGAGCTGATGGGACTGTCCTGTACATTAACATTAAATCTGAGTGTTAACATACACAACAGCTCACATCATTGTCTTCCATTGCATGCATGTATGTGTATGTGAAATCTACAGTTTGAGTTACCACGTGTAGGATGGGGAATTCAGTTATCCACAAAAGGTGCTGATTACATACCTGTCAAGTCTTACGTTTTTTCCATAATTCTTACGTATTTTCTTTTTTTTTTTCACCTTGCGGCGTAAGATGAAAATATTACGTATTTTTTCTTTTCCCCGACCTTTTTTTTTTTTAATCCGAAATACAGCTTAGAGAACAATTCTGAGTCACGCTCGCTCGCGATCGTGATCTCGGAGGAAGTACGGGCCTTGCGCATGCCCATAGCATTTCTATACACTGTTTCCGTCTTGGAGGAAAGGTTTCCGTTCATTCAGCTCCAGTGTCAGAATGCTGGAGAAGGGGAAGTAATGCACTGATGACTATAACAAAGATCACCAGTGACATAATTGTGTGCTTGATTGATTGATTGATTTATTGTTGCTTTAGGTCCAGCGGACTCTTCCGAGCCAAATCAGGACCGGACAACCCCCGATCCGCATAAAAGATCTGTTGAAACAACCCCAGTGGGAAAATTGAATGCCCTCCACCGGCCAGTCACTTTACAATAAAGACATCCCACGCGAGGGACGGCTGAGGGTTGACCTCAACTACGCGAACTCCCCGATTACAAAAACAAAATAGAATACAAACATCATTATAAATCATCAACAAAAAACATACATATAAAATGCCTATAGTGCGAAATAGTACATTCATAGGAAGCCCTAGTGACCACCCGGCAGAAAGCGTCCAACACTCCCAAGCTGATCCAACAGACCTCATACACAAACAAGGAGTCTTGTCCAGGAAGAGTTTTCAAGAAAAAAGGTAGGTCATTGATCTAGCGAAGAAGAAGATAGTATAGCAGAGTGTTAGGACAGATCGGGAATGGGAAAGAGCAAATGAGGAAGACAGCGACAGTGGGAATTTAAAGCACTAAATTTCCAGAAAGTGGGGATACTATTTATACTGAAACCCCCGGCACTCCAACGGGGGGAACTGTTGCCGCAGTTAATTTGTCATGCCTACAAAGGCAAGACAGGTTTCAACTGGGGCTTTCACTGTACCCTTTATAGGTTAGAACAATCTACAGTGGCAAGATTGCTCATGACCCCAAGGGGTCATAATTGTGTGCAACGCAGTGTATTTCTTTTTTCTATTAAGTAATTTGGATTGGTGTTTTTTTTGTTTGTTTGGTGTTTTTTTGAGGGGGGGGAGGGAGAGAGGGGTGTTTTTTATTTTCTGCAATAGATAAAGCACAGTAAGTAAACAATAAAGCACAGTATGAAAGTTTTTTTTTTTTTTTTTTTTTTAATAATCTTATTAAGTTGCTTGTTTGTATGGTACAGTGTTTGTTATTTTAAAAAATGCAGGTGAATTTGCATGTGTTTGCTAAAATTATTATTATTGTTTTTTTTTAAAAATTATTTGTATGTGCGTGTTTACCGTTTTATGCATTTTTTATGGTTTTCGATAGAAAATTATGGTCTCTGGGAGCAAAAATTATGGTCAGAAGCTCCAAGAGCTTGACATGTATGTGATTATTAAAGTAAATGACACGTAAAAGGAACACCGCAACAACAGGCATTACCTTCAAGTGATGCTCGATCTGTGCGATCCTCTGTCGGATGGTGAGACCTAGCACAGAGGACTGCTGCTTTGCTCCCTTCTGCGCTTGTGCCGGTGTTTTCCCACTACTGGTGCTGTTAGGCAGTATGGCAGCGGACGACACAAATGTCTTGCCAGAGGAGCTCTCTGCTGGATGGTGGAGGGTGGAAGGGGGAGCAGCAGCCGCAAGTCCTGGAGGTGCGGAAGACGGGAGAGGCGGAGGTCCCTCCGAGTCCCCATCCAAACTGTCCGTCTCCGAGGCTACGGAGCTGGGCAGGTAGAAGGAATCGTCTCTGGCGAAAGGGCCTTTAGGTCTTGGTTGCTGCAGGGCATTGGGCGATGTTGCAGGCGACTGCGGCGGCCATGCTGACGCTACCGCAGCCACCGCTGAGCTGGTGGAGGTGGTGGTGTGCATGGGCATGAGTGGAGATGTGGCCCCTGCTCTCTCCCTGCCCCCTGCCCGCGGGGACGGCACCGCCCCGTGGACAGCAAGGGCAGAGTCAGGGGCGAAATCACCGCTGTCCCCTCCTCGCGGTGACGTGGATCCTACCCTGCGCAGGAAAGCAGGGTGGGGATGGAGATGTGCGCCTGAAATCTCAAAGTCCGTGTCATTCTGCGATTTCACGCTGCCCCTCTCGCTCTCTGAGGCCAGGCTGAGCCCAATCATGAGCTCCTCCTGCCTGGGCGGGGCAGCCGAAGAGACTGACAGGTGACCAGGGGCGAGCGTTCCCCTAGACTCCGCTTCCTGGGCCTGTCGTCTCTGCTCCACTTTGCGCCAGTGATTCTCTTCCGGCTCACTGGTGGGTGAAGCGTTACCAGGGGCTCCTCTAACAGCACTACTGTGTGTCTGAAAATGCAACACACCGCATTTCTGTCAATGAAAGTAGTTTGCTTCATCAATAATACTTGGTTTTGTGGAATGTAACCTTAATGTATAAAATAATGTTGATACAAGTCTAACACAGCATAATAGTTCTCGTTTGTTTGATGAGGTATTTTGATATCTATAGATCTCCCTTATCAATCAATTATATAGACTTCTATTAGCACAAGATATTTCATCCCCACTTTTTCCTGCTTCTAGTCATTCCAAAACAAGCCACTATGTGACGGTGCCCAACACAATTCTACCCCAATACCTCTAGAGAGGTTGTAGCATGAAACAGGAATTGTATCTAATTTCCCTTTCCTGACAACAGGTGGAAAATGAAAACCAATGTTTAATTGTTCTACGTTTAGATACTGGATTACTTTTTCAAAACAACCAATCCTACCTGTTCAGAGTGTGGCCCCTGTGTTAGTGTCAGGCTGCGCACTGTGTGAAGCACCCTCTCTGACTCCAGCACTTGTAGACTGCGTGCTGGGAGATCCTCGCTCTCCGGGCCCTGACCTGTTCACACACAAACATGTCACACGTCCATCAAGGCAATCGATATTAATCAGTGGAATGTTAAAATGGAGAGGGATAGAGGGGGGGGGGGGTGATGTTGTGATAATAGTCCTGACATTGCCCCAAGGCTATACACTAGCAAGCTTGATGCACTCTGGTTAGAGACAAAATAAAAGACAGCAATTATTTTGTTGTCACACAATCACAAGTATAGTTGATGCTAATTAATCTGTCAAACAACTGGATCTGCATTCTCTGGGCTCTCCAACTTTGTTATCATCATCATCATCATCATCATCATCATCATCATCATCATCATCATCATCATCGTCGTCACTAAGTGCAAGTGTTTGACATTTTACTCCAGTGTTTCACACAGATCAACACCAAACAGTAAACCATAGTGAAATACAGCTGCTGCACTGACTGTCACTAAAAAAAATCCATAGATGTATGTCATTTCTGCATTGATCTCTTACTAGTAAACTCGCCATGCATGTGACTCACTTTACAACTCTGTACAGAAAGAACTCATACAACAATACCCTCCACACTACCATTAGTGTAGATTTGTCACAGGTAACTTGCAACATATCTTCCACTGTAACAACTACATGTAGACTTCTGTTTTTACAAACTAGTGCTTATCACACAAACTAGTACTAATCACACATATTAGTACTAACCACACATACTAGTACTAATCACACATTTTTATCACTTGATAGCTAGTATAAATTTGTAAAAATTCACGGGAAATTTATCTCCAAAGACTGTTCTTGATTGATGTTGTCTCTCATCATCATCACCGTTTTCAGCGCGAGAAAATAAAGTTATCTTGCAAATATACATGTTCATATACACCTCGATAGTTTCATACCCCACTCCGTATTTGTAGAAATCTACCACATTCCATATATCTACAGGCCCACAATATTTACGAAAGTCAAACACAGCCCACTACGCATGTTTCATCGAAAAGTTCACACATTTTATTCTGCTTTGAAATATCTCTTCTCTATAACCTACAGGTACAGACCATCACTACAGAATGCAAATGCCTTGATGACTACAGATACCTCCAAGGGCTGAACGCATTTATTCACAGCATCAAACAACTTTAGCTGGATGACAAAAAGGCTTAAAAGCTTAGCGTGTATTCAAATAGCCCACTGTGACCAGCTGTCACACAATCTCGTCATCAACTATAATCACATTCCTGTAGGCAGAGATGTAATCGTAACACCCACTACTCACATCATTATCAAGTAAAGATTTTCCAATCACCCTATATTAAGATCCTCCCTTTTCTCAGGGTTAACTTTGAGAGATTAATTTTTATGCCCGAGACATAATCTGAATATCTGCCGCTCATATAACTAGTATCAGGTCAAGATTTATCTTGAAGCCATTTTAGCGAAGTGTTAAGAACCTCCCTGTTTTCAGGACCAGCTTTTTGTGTTTTGTTTTTGTCAACATGCCCATTTCTATGCACCAAAACGTTTCCATTTTTTTAATATATATATTTTTAAAATTCATACCATTCTTCTTCTTCTGCTGGTAGTTATAACTTCGTTACAGATTAAGGAGAGCTACTAGCGTGTGTACATTCATGTATGTGTGCAACCCATTTCTATCTTATCCCATCTTATATTTATTATTGAAATAAAATGTCATGCGTGTATATACATATATGTTGGCATTTCTTTCCTTTCTTTTAAAAAAAAAAAAATTCCTGAAGAACTGAGCGCATGCCGCGTGTGTAAATTTAAACAGAAGCTTAGGTCAATGAACCACGTGCATCGTTTCGATATAGACGCATTTTTGTCTTTCATGAACCGAGCGCGTGTGGGATTTGTTTTGTTATTATAATTATATTCTATCTATGATCGCATAATGATAGCATAATGATCACATTATAATAACATAATGCTTTATGCTTGCTTTATGATGAATCATAACTATTATGTACATGTAACTGTCATTGTAATGAAAGGACTCGGTGACCCATGAAAGGACTTGATGACCCACGTTCTGAGCTTTATACCCAACCTTTGGTGTGAAAGGGTCATAACTGGCTCCGGCATATGAGAATAAAGTCTATAAGTCTATACAAGTCTGAAAATACTCACAATTTAACATTAAAAAATCACAAACGTTTGTAAGTAAGTGTCTGGATATACAATTTATACTGCTCGTCATCTTGTTTCCTTTCCTAAAATCCCCAGACTCAATGTCATCCTACCATCTGTTACTCAGCCAAATCACCCTTAAAGGAGTAAACAGGTGGGGATTTGTGCCAATTAATTGCAACACGCTGCGCTGCACAGGAGGGAAGATGAAACAGATGGGCCTTGGGTAGGTTGGGTGGAGGATGGTGGTGGAGGTAAGGAACAAAAAGGTCCATTAGAACACATTATGTACACAAGGGAAGGATGAGGAAGGTGTGACAGATGCCAGAAACGGCAAGTGGGAACGGACAGAGGGAACAGATAAAATGCTGCTGAAGTATGGCGCTTTACAAGTAGAGTAAAAACTGACTGCAGGATCTTACATTTCACAAGTTAACCAAAAAAATTTGTAAAGGTCTTTTGTGGTGGTACAAGATCCTTGGTTGAAAACAATGCTCTCTGACGTTTCAGACGTAGCCTTTCATCAGGGGGTGAAGGACGGATTGCCACCAGGGAGGTAGAATAATACAGGAGCTGAGTGGACACCACAAACTTTGTAGAACAGAGAGTGGGGAGGGCGAAGTGGGGGGGGGGGTAGTAAGGATCTCTCTTTTCTCAGGACCATCTTGGAGAAGGGTTAAACAAAATCTGGACTTACCACTGTCAGCAGCCCCCAAAGAGGGCACCTGCCCCTCTGACAGGTGATGCTTCAGTGTGTGCATGGAGGCCTGGTAGGAGTGCAGTCTGCTCTTCAGGACCTCCATCTCCACCTCATGCCCACAGGTACCCTGGGCACAACACACCATCTTGTTATTGCCAGCTTTCTAACCAAGCCCTGCTGCATCGCACTCTCCCTTGTCGTAAGACCTTTGCTTAAGAGCCAATTTCCAGCTAAGTACAAATTCAAGATTAAGATTGTTCAACTCAATACATGCCTACCTTAAAGCTTCAGTTTCAGGGACAAATCAATCAAAAATCATGGACGCACTATTTTTTTCCAGGTACACATTATGATTATGAACAGCACCAAAAATGCACATAACCAGAGTCTGGAAATATGACTTTCAATGCTTTCCTGAGTCCACTGCTAGGATAGGCAAGTTTAATTCAGTCATCAAGACTTTGGCATTGATCACTCGCGTATTGGAATCAGCAAATGACACCATTTGTTATTCACAAAGGGACATCTTTTTAGTACCATCCACACATTTATTCAGCTTTTCATTTCGCTTGCATTTTCTGTCTCGGTGTGGCGTGCGATGTCATTCTTTCCCCCAGACGAAATGGCAACGTCTGTGGCACACACCGAACAAAATGCAAATGCTGCTCCCATTTTTCCTTCGGAGATGAATGGCCATTCGTCGTTGTACTCATTTCTAAATTCTTGAATTCTTTTTGGCCATTTTTTTTTCTTCACCACAATTTCTTCCAAGTCACTTGCATCGCATATGCTTTCAAGATGCCAAGATGATGACCGTTTGCATTTCCAATGCTCCTGCGCATGGGCATTAAGCCAAAGTGTTCTCTGTAATTTTCAGCAGCCAATGAGAAACTAGAACAAGTTTGGAAGACCTGCCAAGTAAAGATGTGGAGATTGAGGTGTGACTGCAATGTTTTCCCACATAATGGGCCTAATTTCAACAATCTGTTTTAGTTTTCCGGGATGCGATGGATATATTATGTAGCTAGCACTTGCCTTTCTATAGGGCATGAGTACCAGGATCTTTAAAGTCCTAGCGATGCAATGTGTGCATGCACAGACAAGACCTCAGTTTATACTCTCATCCAAAGGAGTAGGCACTGGCCGGTGCACTAGCTGTTTGTTTGTCTCTTTTTTTCCAGTATTCCAGGCCGTCAGCTTTGAAATGTGAAACCACAGCCTGCAATGCTATCTCTTAACCTTCAATGCTTCAACTGTTTAGCTGTCGCTTTGACCACTGTGCCACTATTATATAATTACGAGTTACCGCACCGCGGTAGTCATTTCAGTGATCCTGCTGACATCGACACCTTGACTCAATCATTTCAAGACTGCACGACTGAAATCAAACAGTTGATGACAGACAATAGACTTAAGTTAAATGACGACAAGACCGAAGCTCTTCTGTTCTCTGGCTCATGTTCCTCCTCTGATCTGCCATCAGCTGTAACTGTTTGCTCCAGTAGCATACCATTTTCTGAGAATGCCAGAAATCTTGGAGTCATTTTTGATTCTTCTCTTGACATAAAAGAACACATTCGTCACTATCTAACTGTTGAAGCAACTAAAACCTTAGTTACATCATGCATCCTATCCAGATTGGATTACTGCAATTTACACTTGGCTGGCTAACCCCAATCTGCACTTGATCCCCTACAGAAAGTTCAAAACTTTGCTGCACGCATCATTTTCCGTTCAAACCGCCGTGAACACATTACTCCTTTGCTTCACGGACTCCATTGGCTACCAGTTGCTGAACGCATAAAATACAAGATAGCTTGCCTATGTTTCTCTGTTTTTACAGGCACAGCTCCTGCTTATATTTCTCATATTTTATAAATCTACACCCCTTCTCGAGCTCTGCGATCATCTGCTGACACACGTCTTCTTATACAGAACCGCTTCAACAGACAATCACATCGTTACCGCTCTCTACCTGTCTTTGGTCCTCAACTCTGGAATTCCTTTCCATACAACATTAGACATTCTTCCTCCATTTCCTCTTTTAAATCACAGTTGAAAACATACCTCTTTATGGAACAAGAGAGTGTAGGCAGGTGTGTGTGCTTGTGTTTTTCATAGTTGTTCAACTGTATTTTGTACATATGTATATTATGTATCTTTTGTCCAGTTTTGTCTGTCTTGTCTTCCCATTCCCCCATCCCCTTGCGCGCCTTGATCCTTAGGCTAAGGCGCCTTACAAATGACGAACATTATTATTATTATTATTATATAAGACTGTATCTTCTTCTATCCTGTAACCTGCATAAAATTAAAAGGAAAGCGCACTATCATCCTGACCTTGCCCTGTCTCAGCTGGGCGATAGTTCGCTGCAGCGTAGCATTTTCTCTCTCCAGTTCACTCAGCTCTTGTTCCGTCTCCTTCAGCAAAGCTGCCTTGACCTGCAGGCTCTGCTGTGTGGCTGCAGACACCTTCGGGTTTGACTCCATCCCTTCCTGGGCCAGCCGGGCGCGGCTGAGTTCTCCTCGGGCAGCTTCTAGCTGTGTGTGCAGCACCACAATGCGTTTCTGGCAGTCCTCCAGCTTTTGCGGCAGATGCTGCTTTTGGGCTGGGGTTAGAGTCTCCAGCATCTAAAACACAATCACCCATGCATGTTCACTTCATTTGAACTGTACTCCAAAATCATAATAATGTTTATCCCCATATGAACAATAAATTCATTTGTATTCATAACATTGATGTGACAACACATCTCCAAACAATGTTGTGTTGGTGGTAACCAAGGAATCCTGCTCTACAAACCTATTAACAAGGTCAATAGTAAGGAATGCAAAGGATGACTGGAATGGAATACTACAAGATGGAAAACCAGAGAGATATTTTTAAAAAAAACTTTTTAAAATAATAAAAATTAAATATTGGTGCTCAAAGGTTTTAGCTGTTATCAAGAAGGATTTTCCTTGTCAAAATTCAAACAAAACCAAAGAATGAAAACAGCAGCAGGACGGACGTACCAACATCCTCATCACAACAACAACAACAACAATAAAACAACTTCAGCACTGACCTGACTGCCGACAGTCTCAAACTCAACAAGGCGAGCTTTCAGTCGATTCTCGCTGCGCTGTAGCTGGTTGACTTTGTCCTTCAGAATCTCCTCAGTCTGCTCCAACTCCCGGATGTGTGCCTGGGCGTCGATCTCTTTCAGCTCATACTCTCTCACCTAGCGCACAGAAAGACAGGACATTGTCATTTCCATGAAGAAGACGTTAATTAAACAACCAACCCACCAACACAGGACAATGTCATAATAATGCCTTAGACCTGAGTGTATTTTCTCACTCAGCAATATAACGTTCATTTTTCATTGCTTGGAGCCAATAAACTCAATGTGATCAGACTATCTTTCAAACTTTGGGGGCTTGGGGTGAGGGAGGGGGTAGATAGGATGGTGGCGGAGGGGGTGGAGGTGGGGGTGGATGGTGGGCCTATCCTATCCTATCCTGTCCCGTAACCCGAAGGTCGTAGGGGCACCACAGATGATCGTTTAACCAGCATACTCCATCTTTCTCTGTCCTCAGCAGCCCTGATGGCTTCACTCAGTGTCAAACCAGTCCATTCTCGAATGTTGTCCTCCCACCTCTTTTTCGGTCTCCCTCTTCTTCTACCTCCTTGCACTGTGCCTTGCAGAATAGTCTTTGCAAGGCCTGATGATCTGGTGACGTGGCCATACCATCGGAGTTTCCGTTTCTTCACCACTGTTAGCAGGTCATCGTGTTGTCCAATGGCTTGTGTGATGGTCTGTCGGACTTCGTCGTTGGTGATGTGTTGGGTATGGGAAATGCCCAGAAGTCTTCTGTAGCACCTCATCTCCATGCTTTGTATTCTTCGTTGGAGATCTGCTGTGAGGGTCCATGCTTCGCAAGCATATAGGAAGATGGAGATGACAAGGGAGCGCAGCAGTCTTACTTTGGAATGTACGTAGACTGATGGTCCTGTCTTTCCAAATGGGCTTCAACCTTGTCAGGGATGGTGGGCATGCAGCTTATAAAGCCACTGGGTTTACTGCACAGAAAACATAATGCTACCTGCAGTTAAATTCTGCACCAGTACTTTTAAGGAGTTGTCTCCCTTCTGTGGCTTGTGTGAGGTTTCCACTCACTAAAGCGGCAAAATTTTAATTACATATAATTTGGGGTTTCCACACACCAAAATGGCAAAATGTTTATGAAGTATAATAATGTAAGTAAATAATGTAAGCTGTATGTGTCTGTATGTGGCAAGACTACACCTCAGTTTATACTCTCATTACAAAAAGTACATTTATTGCAGCAAAAACAAAGCAAAAAAACAATTTTTTTCTTCTAAACGCGACGTTTCGACTCTCTTTGTGTATCCAATATAGGCCACATTGATACCTTTTTCTGCAGGGCTGTCTCATGTTTCTGCAGGCTGTCGATATGCTGGCTCATGCTGACCTCACAGTCCAGCGCGACAGTCAGTTTGCGGTCCAGCTGATGGATCTGACCTTGCTGCTGCGCCACGTGCTGCGACAGTACAGCATTCTCCTCCACTGCTCGCTGCAGCCGAGCTGACAGGTCCATGTTGATCACATCCAGCTCTGATGCCTGAAAGAAAAAGAGAAAATAAAACACCTCAGGCCAATGTTAACACTAGACTGGGATGGGTCAAAAAGGGATTCCTCCCTCCCGTCAATAAGGGTACTGTACTGGATGCAGTCAGTCTAACAAACAAATTCCAATATTAAAATGCTACGTCCTTACCGTCTTCTAATAGCAACCTGACTTTACATCAGGTGTTTGAGTGATGAATGTGGGTTCGTATGCAAGAATGACTGCTACATGTCAGCGTGTATGTTGGTAACAGATCGCTGCACATCCAGTCTGATTTAGAAATAAGGAGCGTAAAGCTTCCAGGATGATGATGATGATGATGATGATGATGACGATAATAATAATAATGATGATTATTATTATTATTATATTATTGTTGTTGTTGTTATCGTCTAAATATTATTATTATTATTATTATTATTATTATTATTATTATTATTATTATTATTATTATTGTAGTTGTTATTGTCTATATTATTATTATTATTATTATTATTATTATTATTATTATATTATTATTATTATTACTATTATTATTATTGTTATTGTATATTATTATTATTATTATTATTATTATTATTATTATTATTATTATTATTATTATTATTATTATATTGTTGTTGTTATTGTCCATATTATTATTATTATTTGTTGTTGTCTATGCTATAACATTAACGTTGTTGTGCAATGTTTTACAAACACTTACTTTGCTATATGCAGCAGCCTCTGATTTTTCAAGCTGGCTGAGTCGGCCGTTTAAGCTGGCTTCCATGTTTTCATAGTTCTTCAGCCTTTGGACCAGAGAAGCTTCCAGACTTTCCAGCTCACAAACTCGGCTTTGCAGATGCTCCGCTCGGTCGCTCAGACCTCCTCTTTCCAGCTGCAGATCCTGCATATAATGAAAACAGAAACTGTAAATCGGAGACACCAAGCAAAAAGGTCCAGGAAAACACAAAATTCCATCTTGTTTCTTGTAAGAACCTCGCCAGGAAAGAGCGACATTTGAACCAACATAAGCCTGTCAAAGTTCAACACTCATGTAACAAGCAAGCAGCTAAATGAACCCACTGCTAACACCACAAAAATGTCGTCATTTCAGGGAATGGGAAGCCACAGAAAGAATAGAATGAGAATTATTATTACGATAGTGTCAACATTTCACAAAGGGACTAGTTTTACTACCTGCACAGTCTTCTTGAGCGTGACTTCATTGGTGGATAACTGCTGCATGGAGTGAGTCATGTCCCCTGAACGAGACATCCACACCTCTTCATCCAGTTTCAGCTTGCGCACCAGCTCTCTCAGGCGACGCTCATGCACCTGCAACAAATGAACTTGTTTGTTGTAAACCACAATGCTTGCGCCTCCAACAACGTTTAGGAAAGATCTTCACAATGGGTAATACCGTAGCCCGCGCACAAATTTGATTTTTAACTGGAAAACCAATGTTTATTTTTGTGAACATTTAGAAGGTAATGTAAGAGTTCCATGATGGCATCTTGTGAATAATCCTAACCAAATGCTGTCGTCCAGGGACTAAGTGAAGGTAATCTAAGAGTTCCATGATGGCATCTTGTGAATAATCCTTACCAAATGCTGTCATCCAGGGAATAAGTGAAGGACAACAAAGAGCTATCTCCCTTTTTCTATTGGATTTTTAAAAAAATAATTGTTTTGTATCCCACTGACCTCCAGTTCATGAACCCTGTCTTCCAGCCTGGTGGCATTATCCTCCAACTCGCTGCATCGGTTGTAGAGTGACCGCTCGCTGTCCTCCAGCGCCGTCACCTGACCTCGTAGGTTGCGTTCCAGCAGCAGGAGCTCTCGCAGTCGTACGTTCTGGTCGTGGATCATGGCTTTGTCCTTGCGAGCAATCTCATGAAGCTGTTCTCGATCCGTCTCCAGCTCACTGATCTGTACAACAAAATTGACAGTCTCATCATGTAAAGAACATTATTCTGTCCTTCCTAAATGATCCGCTTCAAGAGATGCAAGCCGAGGCTCTCCCACCTACCCCACTCCTTTTCTTTACCCTACAGTGTTTGAGGTTTCATCAGTGTTGCCAAAGCAGCACATCAAAGAACCCAGCCACAAAATATTTAAAAGAAAATAACCTGCTGGCGGAGATAGTCCTCCAGATTTTCCAGCTCCTTGATGCGTTTGTGGAGAACATCCTCTGGTTTCTCCAACATTGCGTCTGGGTTTTCACACTCTGACGCAGATGAACTTCGACCTACTGGTTCTTGTCGGACCCCTCTGACGAAGGTCTGATTCGACAGAATGTCTTTGCTGGGGCCTGACCCTAGCTCCTGTTCACATAATACAGAAATGCCGGTGTTAAATCCAATGCAGACCAATGTCAATTCAATTCAATAATTTATGCTAACGTCTGTTCACTTTCAATTACATGTGGATTTAGTCCCATGTTTCGTTCCACTTGATGTCACTCACTCCCTACTGGGCAATTTTGGGCCAAGCTTTTCTCTGTTAACTGGCCATTGGCACTATTTAGTAACAAATTCATTTTCAAAAATGTACTCCACAAAAGAACATGACAGATATTGTTGTCATACTGGTACACTACAGCACAGAGCAAAATTTGAAATGTTTCAAGTGAGAAATGCCTGATTTAAATGGGGAAGGGGGGAGGGGAGGGAGAAAGGAGGGGGAATATAAATGACCCTATTTTTTGTCGACGTAGATGACGCCATATTTGTTGGCAAAAATCATGCAAAGCCAGTGAGTACAAAATTAAACTCTGTTGCATCACTCTACAGCTGAAGAACTGAAAATAGCACTAGGAAACTAATCTGAAAGCTAGCACTTAAGTTTCGTATAAAAATTGACGTCATCGAAGAGAAAAAAAAAACATCTAGAGTTGAAAACTGCGATCACAGTGGTTGGTGGTGAAGCGTTGGTCATGGGACTACGATCTCAGTGAATAGTAAGGAGAGGGTTAACAGTTTTGGTTATTCGTTTTATGTTGCTATCTTGTTAACTAGTATAGTAATAGTATTTGTTTTCAATTTAATTCAACCAGTGTCACATTTATTGTTTAAGTTTATTTCAATTTCAACTTAAAAATGATCTTGGAAAAAGACAAGTACTGCTACTGCACTCCCATCTATACACTGGCAAAAGCAAATCATTGTAACTAATTACACTACCAGTGAACGCAGCTCACCTGTAACTTGCTTCTTAAGTGGTTGTTGTCTTGCGTCAGCTCTAGCTTCTCCTTCAGATAGTGACTGTTGAGGGCTTGCAGGTCCTCCACCTTCTTTCTCCACTCCCCCTCCTCTTCCTGCAGCTGATCAATGCGGAACAGCAGCTCCTCGCGATTGGCGGAAGTGGGGCGGGGTCGGAAGGCAAGCCGTCGCTCCGCCTCATGGAGACGCCTCTCTAAGTTGGACTTCACCAACTGTTGGCAGCAGACACAGACATTTTACTTTAAGTTTGATTCAATGAATTTATTACGTTATTATCGATTAATGATTTTATGATTGTTGCGTAGCACTTTCCAGCTCAAGAGCTGCTCAAGGCGCTGGCTGATACAGGATCTAACTCCAGCCACCACAGACGCCAACAATTGCTGCCTCATCGGGACCCGTATTCAGAAAGACCCGCTTGCAAACCCTTTGATAGGTTGTTTATCTCAAGGTATAGATTCAACATTTATTTATTGGCCAAGTGACATACATAGAGTTGTAGTATACAGGACACAAAGAATGCTTTAGATCAGCGGTACGCATAACAAGATACATTAAAAACAAATAAAGCAGAGGTATAGACCTTGTGATCATTTTATCTTACCTCAGAGTTAGAAAAAATTTGCCGATAACCTTAGCTCTGTATTCAAAAAGGCATGCATCTTCCCTACTCTGACTAAATTTGAATCCCCCTCTATTACGCATGCGTTCTTCGATGACGACACAACAGCTTCCACTGTAGACGACGGATCACACAAAAGAAAAAGCCACTTTTCCATGAAATTTTTAAATTTTAATTACAATTGAAAGATGAAACCGAAAACATTTTACTTCCATACTTCGCCTTCGTCATTAATCTACCACCAAGAAGAAGGTATTTTACAGTAATTTTACTGAAACAAGCATAAATAGAACTGGAAACCTAGATTAAAACATACAGTTTCAGTAAAGGAAGAAGTGACGATTCTGGTTCGCATGCTGCAACTACTCTCCTACTTCATCCACAATTCGCATGAAGTCGATTCTTCGAAATTTGAATTTCTTGTAATGTTCTACATCATCCAGTATATTTAGACGATTTCATCTGTCCCCAAAGATGCTGTTTCTTCGTCTCCAAAGCAAAATCATTGCGAAAACAATCAGATTCGCCATTTCTACTTTGGCTTGGGTATGAGTTTCCAGAAGGTGGGGTCAGGGCATTGTGTTGTGTCCTTGGGAAAGATAATTTACTCCCGTTTCCTACTCCTTCGGATGAGAGTATAAACCGAGGTCTAATCTGTGTCGCATACATTCCATCATAACGGACTTTAAAGATCCTGACGCTCATGTCCTAGACGGGTGAGTGCCGGTGACAAGAACACACCCAGCATGCACCTAGGTCCTTCTCCCCCATCCCTGGCTGCCCAGGATTGTGCTCATTTGTCCGGGCGTCAGACCATGCGCCCAAAGGCTGCGGGTGAGCCTCTCTCTGATCTCATCTATTCTCACTCTGTCAATAGTCAGTCATTTGCAGACGACACACAACTCCACACCTCTTTCAGCTCTTCACAGGCACACGCCTCCGTCCAGTCCATGCAGGCATGCATCACTGACGTCAAACAATGGATGTCCGAAAACCGTCTAAAGCTCAATGATGACAAAACTGAAGCGCTCTTGATCAAAAAGAAATCAGACAAATCTGATTTACCAAATAGCATCACAGTAGGAACCTCATCCATTTCATTTTCTGACCATGCCCGCAACTTAGGTTTCATTCTGTCTTCGGACATGTCACTTGACCAACACATTTCCAACATATGCCGCTCTGCCTATTTCGAAATTCACCGCATTAGCTCCATCCGACAATATCTTACAACCGAAACAACCAACACTCTTGTCTGTGCATTTGTTCTATCCAAACTTGACTACTGCAACTCTCTCCTCTCTGGCTCCCCTCTCTACCTTCTTGAAAAACTTCAGAAAGTCCAAAACTCTGCCGCCCGCCTTGTTCTTAAAGCCAAAAAACGAGACCATGCCACCCCTCTAATCCGATCTCTTCATTGGCTCCCTGTTCGAGCTCGCATCTTGTACAAGCTCTCAACTATTGTTTTCAAATTCTTCACTGGTTCTGCCCCTTCATACTTTACTGACCTTCTCTCTGTCTACTCTCCTGGAAGACAACTCCGCTCTTCTTCTGATACAAGACTGCTTTCTATCCCCCGTGTTCACTCAAAGACCTATGGTGAACGATCTTTCTCTTTCTCTGCTGCAACTGCCTGGAAGTCACTACCGATGCAACTCCGACATGCTCCATCACTTTCTTCCTTCAAGCGCCAATTAAAGACCCACCTTTTTAACACGCAAACTCAGTAATTTTCACTCCCCCTCCCTTCCATCCCCATATGTAATCTTTTACCAAGTCACGTCATCTGTTCATGGATGGTGGCGGCACCGGCTCGGTTCTTGGTATTCATATTATCTTTTGCTTTGCATGGCTATGTTTCTACTGTAATTATTTAACCATTCGATAAGTGTATACCTGTTATGTGTGTGTGTGTGTGTCTGTGTGTGTAGGTGTGTGTGTGTAGGTGTGTGTGTGTGTGTGTGTGTGTGTGTGTGTGTGTGTGTGTGTGTGTGTGTGTGTGTGATTGCACGTGTGTTGTCAAGCGCGGCGAGCTCGCATTCCTTACCGTTTGCGAGGTACCGCGCGATACAAATGTACTGTATTATTATTATTATCAGGCGGTTCGAGTTAGATCCTGTATCGGCCAGCACCTTGAGCAGCTCTTGAGCTGGAAAAGCGCTATAATATAAGAATGATTAAATAAAATAAAAGGTGGGTAGTGTCAGTAAAATTATCGGCCATTTGACTGAGTGGCAGGGCAATTTCAACTTCTCTGAATACCAGACAAGTCCAAAGCAGCGGAAGGTAGAGATTTTACCTGTCCTCATGGTAAATGACCAGTGGGTATTGCCTTTTGTGAGTACGGACCTTGATGGCCCACAAAACTGAACAACCCTGGGTGACCGGGATGGAGGAGAACAGACCTACAACTTGCTGGGAGTATTCCTGTATCCGGCACGCACCCGTCTAAGACCTGAACGTCAAGATCTTAACGTCGGTGCGATGGAATGCGCGCGTGTGTGCACAGACTAGACTGTCACCCGAAGGAGTATGTACCTGTATCTACTTGTGCTATAATTATTACATTGCCTGCAATAAATAAATAAATAAATACACAAAAAAAAGAAAATCTTAAACTTTGTCATTTCCTGATAGGAAATTCTCACAACTCTTAAAGCTTACGAGAAGTTTAAACAATGAAAACGATTGCACCTCAAAATCTCGCACCTTAGCAGAGTAGATGCATTTATGACTTTAAATATATTTTAAATTTTTTTTTTTTAAAGACATGTATGGAGAATAACGGGCGTCTGTAATATGGTTTTTGGTCAGAGCCACAATACTGACAGTGTACAGCTGAAGTTTTTCTACAGCAGCACTCCAGCATTCAAAGCCATAGCCTGCAACTCTCCTATTAGTGTGTAATATGGCTCAACAAGGGAAATGTGTGGCAACATTTATATAGGTATACCTGCAAGTCCGTGACTTGATGTTCCAGCCATTCCTGACGCTCTCTGCTCTGATCGCTGCTGAAAGAAGTTGATGGTTTCTCTGAATCACTTGATGATGTTGTCTGGTACACTCCTGGTCCACCTCCAAACCGAGATAGTCTGTAACAATGATTGACAAAAAGATATTACGTAAGGTTAACAAGACTCTACATAACAACAATGGTGAAAACTGCAACGGGTATCAGCGGTAACAACAACAAAACAACAGTAACGTTTCAAACCAACAACCTTTTATTTATTTATTTTTTTAAAGAAAATTATAAATACCCCGAAAAGGACAAAACATCAACAGCAACAAACTAACACAAAATAAGTTTTGACACCATGACGTAAATAAAACCAAATAATCACAGTGAAGAAATTTCTATACTCTTGTTTCAGTCTGTGCAGCAGAAGCCTAACATAAAAAGGGCTGAAGCACAACTCTGTTGTAAAACCTTATTTTACTGCCAACCAAGACTGAGAAGTGTTTCTTCCACAAAGCAAAATAGTGAAAGGCATTTCGTCTTTCTTCTGATGACAGCTAACATTATTATGGATGGTGTTTTGCAGCCCTAGTCCAGAAGATAACTCATCTTTAAAAGTTGCTGTTGTTATCATTTACTGTTCAATATAATTACAAGTTATTCCTTATAAAAGCTGCTGTTATTATTACCATTTACTGTTCAATATAATTACAAGTTATTCCTTATAAAAGCTGTTATTGTTGTTACCATTTACTGTTCAATATAATTACAGCTTATTCCCTATAAAAGTTGTAATTGTTGTTACCATTTACTGTTCAATATAATTACAACTTATTCCCTATAAAAGTTGTTATTGTTGTTACCATTTACTGTTCAATATAATTACATCTTATTCCCTATAAAAGCTGTTATTGTTGTTACCATTTACTGTTCAATATAATTACATCTTATTCCCTATAAAAGCTGTTATTGTTGTTACCATTTACTGTTCAATATAATTACAGCTTATTCCCTATAAAAGTTGTAATTGTTGTTACCATTTACTGTTCAATATAATTACAACTTATTCCCTATAAAAGTTGTTATTGTTGTTACCATTTACTGTTCAATATAATTACATCTTATTCCCTATAAAAGCTGTTATTGTTGTTACCATTTACTGTTCAATATAATTACAGCTTATTCCCTATAAAAGTTGTAATTGTTGTTACCATTTACTGTTCAATATAATTACAACTTATTCCCTATAAAAGTTGTTATTGTTGTTACCATTTACTGTTCAATATAATTACAGCTTATTCCCTATAAAAGTTGTTATTGTTGTTACCATTTACTGTTCAATATAATTACAACTTATTCCCTATAGACATTGCTATTGTTGACCATATCGAGCACTTCATTATATTTATTTGTTGTCAAGAACTGTTCAATATTTATGACTTATTCCCTATAAAGTTGCAGTTGATGGCAGCAAGAACTTTTGAACCCTTTGTGACAGCAGTCAGGCTGATGATCTCTCTCATTCAGTTAGAAACACATTAATTGTGTTACAGTCCATTAACATCCAAACAAGAGAGAGAGAGAGAGAGAGATAAATAGAGAGAGAGAAATAGAGAGAGATAAATAGAGAGAGAGAAATAGAGAGAGAGAAATAGAGAGAGAGAAATAGAGAGAGAGAGACATTTGACAATTTTATTGCATTTTTGGCCATTGGCCCATATGCTCACACGCACGCGCACATGCGCGAACGCTCTCCATTCACACGCATTTGATTCGAGCGTTGGTTTCTAACATACAAAAAACATTGACTGAACGGAAAAAACAATAAAATCTAATAGACATTTTTTGCGCCAGAAGAAGTGTGTGTCTGTGTGTGTGTGTGCGAGGGGGTGGGGGTGGGGGGGTCAGGGAAGCAGGACAATGCATTACCTTATTCCAGAGATTCTGCAAGCTTTTTGTGTCTTGCGAATGCGTGATATACAAACTTACTTAGGTTTCGTAAATGCGTAATCCCTTTCAAGCTCATCATGTCTTTAAGTAAAGCATGTCGATCTGACAAAAAGCGATTTCTAAAATCATCATACAAAGGACATATACAAAAAGTGATATTCATTTTCAACAATATTCTTACATACTATGCAATTTCTTAGTGCAACATTATCATCGAATCTATAGGTGTTGTAATTAATTGGAAGAACTCCAAATCTGATTAATGAAAGTGCCACGCGAAAACAATATACATCAATATCTACAATATACGATTCCTGCCCAAACTCGGTCTTGAATGAACTAAATGTTTTATAGCGGTCTCTATCCCGTACTGCTGCAGACCATTCTTGCCTAAAAATGTCTTGGAGCCTAGTCTTAAACTCTGCCAGAAAAGCATTTGTGTTACCCACTCCCTGTTGAACCCAAACAATGTAGAACCCGCACTCAGATAATATCTTACGTACCCCTGATACCCAATTTTTCTTACCAGAAATATCTAAATTCAGCAACATGTGATACGCTTGGTTTGGTAATCTATCAGCACTAAGCTGCAATACTCTGAACCAGTACCTCAGTGTGCGAATCGCTGAATTTATATATAGAGGAAAACGACCTAATTCACCATATACCATTTTATTGGGTGTTCGAATAGGAATGCCTAGAAAATGTTTGCATGCTAATAAGTGAACTTTCTCAATAGAATCAAGACGACTTAAACCCCAGACTTCTGATGAATATAATAAAATAGATTGCACTTTTGAATCAAACAGTTTAAAGAATACATCTTTTGACATGGATTTTAGTTGTTTCAGTAAACGGCATAAACTAAAGACTGCTTTCCTCCCCTTCCCTACTAAGTGGTTAGTTCCAATTTTATGACTAAGCATAGTTGTTAACATAAAACCCAAATAACAATATTCATTAACTACCTCTAAATTAACTCCATCAAATTTCCAATGTTCAAATCTTGAGAGAGAGAGAGAGAGAGAGAGAGAGAGAGAGAGAGAGAGAGAGAGAGAGAGAGAGAGAGAGAGAGAGAGAGAGAGAGAGAGAGAGAGAGAGAGGTAGGTGAGTCAGTCAAAACACCAACAATCTCTTTCCCCATGCATTGTATACAACCTCTTTATGACAGTTTTAATTAACCCACACACAAAAGGTGGACTAACACTATAGCAGGCCTTGGGGTAAATGTAGGGTGAAAAAAACACCAAGAAGAATAGTTCCAAGTACAACGAGTATGGCCAAATACACGCCGGAGAAACAAAATATAGACACACACACACCCACACACACACACACAAATGCAGGCGAATACAATCAAAACATGGACCATAAAGAAGACTGACTGAACAAATTGGCCTTCATAGTCTATCTTCAACTGGACAAATTGACCTTCATAGTCTTATCTTCAACTGGACAAACTGACCTTCATAGTCTATCTTCAACTGGACAAATTGACCTTCATAGTTTATCTTCAACTGGACAAAATGGCCTTCATAGTCTATCTTCAACTGGACAAATTGACCTTCATAGTCTATATTCAACTGGACAAATTGACCTTCATAGTCTATATTCAACTGGACAAATTGACCTTCATAGTCTATCTTCAACTGGACAAATTGACCTTCATAGTCTATATTCAACTGGACAAATTGACCTTCATAGTCTATCTTCATCTGGACAAATTGGCCTTCATAGTCTATCTTCAACTGGACAAATTGAGCTTCATAGTCTATCTTCAACTGGACAAAATGGCCTTCATAGTCTATCTTCAACTGGACAAATTGAGCTTCATAGTCTATCTTCAACTGGACAAATTGAGCTTCATAGTCTATCTTCAACTGGACAAATTGAGCTTCATAGTCTATCTTCAACTGGACAAATTGAGCTTCATAGTCTATCTTCAACTGGACAAATTGGCCTTCATAGTCTATCTTCAACTGGACAAATTGACCTTCATAGTCTATCTTCAACTGGACAAAAGGCGAGGGTGAAGGGGGTGATAAAAATGAGGAAGGGTGGAATTAGTGAGCCAGTGAGTCAGTCCACAGCAGGCTGTGTGGTAGGGCAGACTTCTACACAATGAGGAGGATACATAATAACATATTGCCAGGTGGAGTGTCTCACTTTCTATTTGGAATACATCTGAGGTGGGAGTATGGGTGGGGTTGCGAGAGAGAGATAAGATAAGATAAGATAAGATAAGATAAGATAAGATAAGATAAGATAAGATAAGATAAGATAAGATAAGATAAGATAATTTTATTTAACAAGAGTAAGCACTGGGTGTGCATTTTTTTACATCCTGCCCTTGGGGCTTGTAACAATAACAATTAGTATATCATTACATGATTATTGATTTAGGTCCAGCGAACTCTTCCGAGCCAAATCAGTATATTAAAATAACTTCATAATAACATCATAACGTAAAAAAATAATCAAGATATGCGCACACCCGCACCCCCGCCTGCCCCTCACACAACTTATGAACTTAGAACTCTTGCTGAGTAGCTAATTAATTTTAATGTGCTGTAAAAGATGGTTTCTAAAGGATGTCTATTTAGTGACTGCACTGTGGAGAACTTCTGGAAAGTTATTCCTTAAAGTGGAACCTGAATATGACAGACTGGTTTTAAACAGATCAATTCTTGGAAATGGAATATTTAGTTTAGTAGAAAATCTGGCAGTTTTCCTAGAAAAAAGAGAAGAAAGATAGGAGGGTGTATTACCAGAAAGGATCTTGTGCATGAACATTCCTTTATTAAATTTTAATCTGTTGGCAAGAGGTAGTATGTTGATCTGTTTGTAATCATTCAGAGAGATTTTGTTTTTAAGAATAACCATTTTAATTGCACCTTTGTGAATCCTAAATAAAGGCTTCATGGCATTGCTACTAGCAGAATCCCAAATAGTTGAAGAATAATCAATAAAGGGTTGAATATGTCCAAAATAGAATAGTTTAGGAAACTGCAGATTTAAATAATGTTTCATCCTTGATAATTGATACGTCCTTCTGGAAATAAGAGATGGATGGAAGTTTGGGCGAATGATCGAATGATCTGGAGAAAGGATTGGCAGTAGAAAGTCATGTTGGGGAAAGACGGGTGGTGTGGATGTTTGAGATGTTTATTTTTGTGTGATCTTGCCTACCCCCCCCCCCTCCCCCCATCTTCCCCAGGCTTTATTGTGTTAGGTTGAGTCATACTGTGTAGATCGGACCCATTGTTGTTTTGTTTGTCTTGTGACATGGCTAATTAATGTTTATTATCAAGATAAGTATCAGGCAAGACCGAAGTACCTTCTAAGGCTTAGCCTATCTGCAGCGAAACTGTTTCTGTTTACAAATAAACTTATACAGCAGAAAATAGATTGCCCAAAGCTTGCTCACAACAGCAGAAGTTAAAATATCGAACTGAACAACAATTTACCCACTAAATGGTTTCGGAATGAAGAGCTGGATTATCGTATTGCATCTGACATTTTCTACACAAACCAGTGTGTACACTCCATTGTGTAAATTTATTATCAGTTCTCAGAGAACTTACTATTAGGGAGTAGTACTTGAACTATCTTGTAGATCAAATAGAGTACCTGAACTATCTTATAGATCAAATTTCCTCCTTGAAGCAACAATGCTTACTAACAAATGATAAGTGCTTAGGTTACTTTAAAAGTAACATCAAAAAATAATAACACATTATTTTTGTTCGTCAAGATGGACTTCAGAAGCCAATTTTCTTGTTTGCTGGCATATATATGGATCGATTTCCTGTCTTTGTAGCAAGCACACGATAATGATTCGTTTGTTGCTACAAAGCAGAAGGCACCATTTCTGTCAGCATAAGACTATTTACAAACTTGCAAGACAATGGACTAAAAAGTGTGAAAAGGAGAACAATTTGTGTTGAAATGTCACGTGATAGATCCCAACCTTGAATAAGGTTTAGGACAGAGCAACTGTAGTGTCAAGATGAAGTAATGCTGCAGCAGCAAACCAACGTTCAAAAACCATAACTTTCACTGTGACACTCTCTTACTACTGTGCATATGGTTTTTGAAAATCTGTCTCAATTGTATTTGTTAGCCATGTTGACCAGACAGCTGTTTCTACTCTGGGAGCGCCTTCAGTGGTCGCGGGGCTAGTGAGACACAGAAAACTTGGCTCATGTGCCACCCACCACTATCTTGACCGCCTCTGAAACGGTGGAGACAGTTTGCCTGCCAAAGTTTGCCCTAGTGTGCTTCTACAAGGCAGAGAATGAACAGTAACCACGCAGGAACCGAAGGAAGAGTGGTAATGACAGATTGTCTAGTTGAGGCTTGAAAGCCAGTGTATCAAAGAACGTACAGCTTCACAAAGAAGGATCATAACGCCACACCGCTATATAAAAAGTGATGACAGATGCGTTTGGCGCGCACCAAGCGGATGGTCTGAACGCTCGTTGCAAGGGACGTAATCCTCTGCTTAGCAATACGTAAACAAACCTTGCCGCAGGACTTTTTTTTTTTTTTTAACCCTAAACATTATCCTTTTGTAGTAAAACGAACTCAAAAATGTTTTATTTATACAAGTAAATACTTTTTTTTAATTCACATTAATTACCAAAACTGTTCGATTCATGATTTTATGCACACCTATCACACAGTAACTGACCAGCAAAAACGTGTGACATGATTAAAAACAAACACGGTGCTTGCCTTTATTATAGATTCATTAGTGCGCAACCACTTGGCAACAAACCTGTTAATTAATGCAATTATTCAGTATTACTGAATTGCTCTTGTTGTGCAGTTATTGCCTTGTTTTCTCCTTTATATGAAAGTGTGAATCTGCCTATTAATTGAGTGCATGACTGCGTGTGTATTAATTTGTGCTGTAGGCCTACACACGCAACAGGGTTTTTTTCTTCTGAGAAAGCTCGAGTGCATTTATAACTTTTATCTGAACTTGTTATGAAATAACTTCATAATGCATTCCTGTGTAGCCTACTCAGGCCTGTATGTGTGCAACTGTATAATAGGCATATTTGCCGAGAAAAAGAAATCGGTGACGGTGACCATTCATATAATAAGACAGGGAAAAGAAATCAGTGACCAGACAGTTAAGAAGACGGACAAGCAAGTGAAAATGAACAAAAACAGTGCATTACTGAACTTGCATGTCATTTAATTGTATTACAATACAACATGCAACAAATTGAAACATAGCCATGTAAAGTGCCAAAGCACAAAAACATGCCCAAAGTTAATTGATAAGAATTTAGAGAAGCAATATGAATTATTAGGAAATCTACACACACTTGATTCTGAAGAAACATTTTGATTTTAATAATTCACTTCACTTTTAAGATTCCTACAAACTTGATATTAGTTTGTAAACTGTTTTTATTGTTTCAATTTCACATATACACGCATTCATCAAAAGGCCTTTCTTATAGAATTACTCAAGTTAAGACAGGGAGATAAACTAGAAACACTGAAGACGCAAAAAATACACAACAGTTGGAACGCAACACCAATTTACGTTTTGCTAATTTTATGGTTCTCTTCTTCCTCACATAAGATAATAGAATAATAATTAAAACGGAATTCAAAAAAACTATATTCAAGAAAACTATAAGTCTTATAGTAATAAAATAATAAGTATTAAGTAGCTGAACTTTAATATTAATTTATCTCTCTCTGAAACAACCCCGTTCCGGTCTGACAGACAATTACGTTTATGAAAATATGAAAACATTGTTACAAACTTAGTTTCAATATTATATTTTGAACAAGTAAATCATAAAAATATAAATATTCAAATTACCGTGTCTGTCATGAACAGAATCCAGAATCACCACAGTGAAAAATAGAAATAGCATACACCACAATATTTTCGAGTCGCAAAGAATAGCATTCACTCTTTTTTTTTCACAGTCTATCTTTCATTCCAATTTTTCTATCCTAGTCCTACTTCATCCGCATGCTTGCAACCTCCCGCAGCTTCACACATGCTGTCCGCCAGCTAGCAAAGCTTCAGACCCCCCGCTTGGGGGCGCTGTACTCTCGATTTTGCACGCTTTTGAGTTATGCACCTTCTTTGTGAAGCTGTACGTTCTTTGAGTGTATACAGGCGTTCGCGCGTACAGCGTCATCTTACATGGATCCTGCAAGTGCGTCCCTGTTGAGATTAAAGGTTCTAATATGTTCCCTCAATCTTAAATCAACAGCCATTTTTGCTGCAAATCTGACCTTGTCACGAACTCTCAAGCCAGTCATACCTGTCCAACTTGCTGACAATGGCAGTGATTGAAAAAGACAGGGAGAGAGGTCAAATGCAACATCGTGGTAGCTGGAAGATAGCAGAGAGGAGACAAAGAAATAAAGAGAGAGAGTGGGGGGGGGGGGGGAGTGGAGGGAGGGAAGAAGAAAGGGAAGGTGGGAGGGTGGGAATGAGGGAGGAAGAGAGTGAGAGAGAGGGGGAGCTAAGGAGAGAAAGAGAGAGAGGGATGTTGGTTTTTTTTAACTGTATAAAGTATGCTTCAGTTGGGTGCATCTTTTATTTTAGGTTCAATCGGTCTGTGGCAGAACTTCATGAATGTGGATCGCTTCATGTCCTTCATAGCAGCTTCATTAGGAAAAAGCCTCACTTTCTCTCTGGTAATGTTATGTTCAAGGGTCATAAGATTGCACTTAGCATGCTATTACCATTAGAGTGGATACTAATGGTATTTTGCAAGTCCTCAATCATATAAAACTCAGTCTAGTGGTATATTGCAAGTACCAAATGATATAGAACTTAGTCTAATGGAATATTGCAAGTTTTCAATCATATAGAACTCAGTCTAATGGTATATTGCAAGTTCTCAATCATAGAACTCGCACACTGCAGTATTCTGCTGCCTGTGATGAAACCGTGCCTACGTGCAGAGCTATTGGGTATAGCCTAGAGCAGAGTCGCAGCGTAAATTTGGGAGGACATAATGGTTTGAACAACACGATTCCAATGCAAGCCTACCTGGCACTTTTGATTGATCCGTCTTTTCCCACTAGATCAGAGACAGAGAAAGGATAAGGGTTTTGATGTGTTGTGACGTACGTTTGTGTGTGTGTTTGTGTGTGTGTGTGTGTGTGTGTGTGTGTGTGTGTGTGTGTGTGTGTACACGTGTAGGAGAGAGAGAGGGGGGGATCTAGTATCGATTACCAGTGAGCATCGTCTATCCATTTAATCGTGAGAATTATGCCCCTTTAATCGCGATTGTATCGTTGTAATTGCTTCCCTCACCCCACCCACCCCCTTCCTTCGTCCATGCTGCCCCATTCATCACCAGCCTTGCACACGATTTTCCTCTGTAGGGTGGGGTGTTTCGTCCCAAATTCCAGACCTTTTATGTGACAACCACATTAGTAAAAGAAGTCATGCTTGACGCTTGATTCCTTCCCACGTTTACTCAGCTTTTTAACTGGCAAAACTCGGCGGCTGTGGGTGTACATAAAGTACGAAAAGAGCGAAAAGGGCGAAATTTGCCCTTTTCGTCTCCTTATCGCTCTTTTCGCTGTCCTTTTCGCTCTTCTCGTACTTTCTGTACACAGGCGGCGGTAACTATTAACGGCTAGTCCACACTACTTAGTCGTGTGACTATAATCTACAGTTATGCCTCAGTCAGTCTAAGCTACACAGTGTGATAGAAGATCTAGCTGGGTTTTCACAGTTTAGGCGGGATCTTGTAGGGATGGAAAAAGAGAGTAAAAGAAAGAGGCAAGCATTTAAAAAATAAAATAAACACTGTTTTTAATCACTGTGGTAGGCCCATACGACAGGTTTAAGACAAAGGATTTGCTCATGGCTTGTGTGGAAATTATAGATGTAAAAGAATTATAATTAATGCGAGAAACAACCTGCAACTTTACAAAAGAAATACGAGTACAGTTGAAGGAGATAAATCAGCAGATTAACAGATTATCTATAGGCCTACATGTATTTTGCTAAAACCATACGTCACTGGTCAGGAGTTACAAACCAACTCCATGACTGTCAAGATATGTAGGCCTATACAGGCCTATGTACTCTATTTATATACTGTATACTATACAGTATAGATCACGTTAAACTCTTAATTGTCTATTACAGTCATTCCTGGCTCTAGGTTCATCTTCTAGTTTAGTTCTTCTATGTATAGTACGCTCGGAACACATTACACATTACTCTAACTTATTGTTTTGGCTGCTTATATTGATTTTGTGTGTGTTTGTGTGTGGGCTTGTGTTAGATGTATGTAATTTAATCCTTTATTTGTATTTTTTATTTTAAAAAAAAAAAAAAATTTATTATTCTATTTTATTTTTATTTATTTATTTATTTTTTTTAAACTTTTTATTTATTTTTTTTCTCCATATTCCATGTTTTAGTGTGTTGTACAATTTCTTATTCTGCGAGTGCTTGTTTGAGAGTATGCGTGTGAACGCTTTGAGCACTTTTTAGTTTGGAATTGCGCGTTATAAAATAAGTTATTATGATTATTATTATCATTATTATTATTATTATTATTATTATTATTATTATTATTATTATTAAGGAGTAGAAGAATGCAAGCAACATTTTCACAGTCACAGTCAACAGACACAGTCTTATGATACTGTAATCATTCATTACAATCCAATCTTACCAGCTACTGTTATCTTCACCGGTCCTTTCGCAACACAGCACAATAATATTCCGATAGCGAAGCTGTCAAGTGTCACCTTAGTATGAACCAGTAATACACTATGGTTACATCCAAACACGAAAGTTATACACAAGTCCGGCACTGATTTTACACTGGTCCTATAGGAAGTCAAAACCACACAATAACAAAGCACTGTCAAGGCTGGAAGAAAGCTAAAAAAGATTGATTAAAAAAACAAAACCAAACCTACTGTAATTCAAATTACTGTATCATTAACTACATCAAATTCACAAGCAAATGTCTGTATGAATCCAGTTTTACTTTGGGTGAAAAAATTAATACCTCTAAAAATTCGCAACACAGATGTTTGTGTGCTTTTAAAACAAATCTTTTTTCGTAATGAAATTATTTGTAATTAGATTACTTTCTTCTACCAAAGGGTTTTAAAAATGTTAACCTTCAAAAAATATCACAAGAACTTGCATTCGATGTGTCAAATAAATGCCGAGAGAAAAAAAAATCGCAGAACCAAATCACATTTCCAATGCACAGATACAGAAGGTCCTACCCATGGGCTCACCACTACTAGTATTCTGTGACTGGGCTGAACATTGAAAAGCGTTGTTTTATTTTATATATACAAACACATTATACACACTATGGACTAACTATTATGGACAGGTGCTGAGTCTCCAAGCATACTCATTGCACACTGAATCCCGTTTCTGATCTGATCCTGCACTTTTGCTGGGTCATTGATTTCCTCTGGAATTTACAACTCGGCAGCAAACGTCTCATGATATATTAGGCCTACGCTTTCCTCTCTCCCTCTCTCCCTTTCTTTCTTTCTCTCTCTCTCTCTCTCTCTCTCTCTCTCTCTCTCTCTCTCTCTCTCTCTCTCTCTCATCCATCCACCCCTTTCTCTCTCACTTCCTTGTCAGGTTCACGCGTCTTAACATTACAGAAAGTGCATGACTGCTACTGTTATACAATTATGTCAAAGCAATGGAGCAATATCAGTGAAACAGACTTTTACATTCATTCTTTTCAGCAGTAAAGTAGGCTCATACAAGACTTCACTGTGAAATGAAACATTCCGAGTACCATACAAAGGCGGCTAACTAGGCGAGGCCTTCACACTTGAAAGAGAAGAAAAAGACCTCTAGTCTCAGCTATGCAGTACGGACACAGTGCGACTGTAGAACAGCCGTTACGCGACCTATAGGCATAGACTAATTCAACACTCAAAAGAACTAAGTGGTGAGTGTGCAACATTATTATTGTACCACGAACGGACCAAACGCTTTTCAGCAATTTCACACTGGTCTATAATTGTACAGTCGGAATAAAACTGCATATCGATGATTTGTGTGGCGTGTCACAAACGCCTCAACTGATTCTCTGAATTTTAGTATAACAATAAAATTACTTCGGTGAACAGACGTTGAATGAAATAAACAACCCGATTCTCTGAATCACAATCACATAAAAACATAATAAGCTACCACATCCACTAACTTCGACAGATTCCACAGACAAGATAGCAATACCGTGGAATTCCACACAAAAAGGGGATAGCTTGACAAAAACGGAGTGTTCTTCTCTAAGGAATTGGGTTGGAGTTTTTTGTTTGTTTTAAAAAAATATATTTTAATATAGCGCTCTAACCAATTCAAAGAGCGGTGCAAAAGACTCAGCACGCAAAAAGTGTGTAGTCTGCTAAACAAAACTGGACTGACCGCACAGGAAAAACCAAATATCACACAGGCACAGAAAATGGCCACTACCGCGACTTTACTATTGTAGACTACATGATGTGCAGGTTAGCACAGGTAGGCTTATTGTGTGGGAATTCCGTGCACAGGCACCAGTACCCCAAGAACAGCAGAAAATCGATTATGTCTCAATAATTCAAGAGCCTCTCGATCTCTCCATCTTACACTTCAAAGCGTAGTAATAGCGTATGCTGGAAGCACCTGACTGAACTATGACGATTAGATCACTAGCTGCTCTGCCCAAACCCTTTTCGTGTTTCCAGGCCTATCTGGAAATAGTTTGAAACCGTCATTAAAGACTGGGACCAAGCGGGTGACATTTAAACGCCAGTTGCTCTTCTTTCTCACTGTTTAATTTTTTTTCTTACAACAAATTATTTATTTATTTTAAGCAATGAGGACATTCAATTATTAGAATATGCCTGTCAAATCGCTAATAAATGCCTTTCAAGACAACCCTTCTGTACAGCAAACAAACGTTCAGTATGGGTTCCGTGAACCCACAACGCAAGAGTGAAAATAGGACCAGGTCTTTTATTTGCCGGTTCCCATGTTAAGTGTGTACCGTGTGAAAAGCTCCACACTGAATATAGATATCAACGTACAGTAACCTGCAACAACTTTCATATAACCTTTCATTTTGAATTCTACCCCCCCTCTCTCGCCGTTCCCCCAGCCGCTAACCCCTTTATTATTATTTTTTCTTAACTCAAAACCAATAACACAGCTTCCAGTAGCCTACGCCTAGTCCCCGTGACAGCACAAAAGCGAAATGTAACTAAGTTTCTCAATTCGATCTCACGCTCTCGATTTCTCTTTCTACTTCAATTCAATCTGTCCTTCCAATAATTCGAACTACGCAATATCGAGAACTCTCTTAACAGCAAGCAACTTCACACTGTCTGAACAATACGTCTTTCACTTTTCAGTACTGCTGAAGTTCCTTGGCAGTGTAAAAGCGAAATGGTGACCCAAGTTTCTCAGTTCGAGCTGTCCCTCCAATAGTTCAACTGTAAAACGATAACTATAATCTATCATCAACTAGAAATTCACACATATTAAAATAAACGCAACAATATAACACAATTATAATAAAGGTCTTTAAAGTGTAACCATCTCACTCAACAACCCCCTTCCTCCCTCCCAAGCACCGTTGAGAAAACATACCTTGTAGTACCCCCAGTGCAAAAAGCGAAATGTGACCAAGTTTAGCGGTTCGATCGGTAACCTCCAATAGTAGTACTACAATGAACAGCAAGAACTATGGAATGCGGGTTCCGACTTGCAGATCGATAGCTGATCAAACAATACTAGTGTCGGCTCAAACAACGGGGGGAGGGAAAGGGTTTGACGGTGCCGACAGTTTTGACGTGAAACGGTGAAAAGGGGGAGACGCCAGGAAGAGGGGAGAAGAGAAAGGAGGAGGATGAGAGAGAGGAGTGAGAGGAGGGGAGGAGAGGGAGGGTCCGTGTGGAGTGAGATGGTGACTGCGGTTTATGGGGAGGGCGGTGGAGGGGGGAGGGGGGAAAGTCTTGAGCGTGTAGAAATAACAGGCCAGCAGAGAATCACTGGACAATCATAATATTGGAAGGGCGGGTCGGGGAGGGGTTGCGGGCTGGGATTGTGGGAGTGGGGCTGGGAGGGGCTGAAGTCGCCTACAGCTAGAACTAGCAGTGTCCGCAGTCAAGGCACTACAGGTTTTCTACACTACAAATCACAGGAGGTCAGAGAGACGGCGAAGAGCACTAACCTGAAATAAGACGTCCACCTGCCGAAAGCTTGTGTACGGTGGTAATCGTTTTTACACCACTAAGGCCACTAATACCCACACCCACCAAAACCGATAGCCCCTCATTCCAGAAAAAGCCCTCATTCCAGCACAGCCACGTGTGTCAAAAAGATAGATTACTGAACCGTCCCAGACTTGTATCTTCCATTCTTTATTCAACCTTTTCACTACCGCTGTCCCATCCAAAGAACGTGGTATACTCACTGGCCGTAACGTTCTGGAACGACTCTATACCCTAGCTGAGATTCCATACCAATGACAATGATTTCTATGCCCGACTATAAACAGTATTTGAAGGCAGATTTTTAAAATGTTCTTATCCAATCCTAAAAATCAGAGAGAATTAGAAGTGTTTTGAAATTAATAACCAAACTAAGGAAACAGACCCAGTATACGAAAGTGTTTATTCATCAAACAATGTAGATAGGTCTTGATAGAACAATGTCCATTTGAATTGTGTTTTCAATTTAAAAAAAATTCTAGTCACTACATAGGTGCAAGAAAAAATGGCAGCCGCAATGTTGCGTCACCCAGTACGAGGAGCAGCACAGAATGGCCAGTCCAATGTCACTTATCAAACTTACGTAGGCTAACTATAATTGCATCACCTATCATGGAACCAATTAGTACCATAAAGTCACACAATGTTAAATACAGTTTTATACACCTTTAAAGCTTACAGTTCGCAGTTGCAAAGATTCAAGCAGGCACCTCCCTCCCCCCTCCCCTCCCCCCCAAAAAGCAAACTTCTAACCGCCATTCTACCTAGACATCATGGATGCATGAAGGCATGAAGGTGGAAGAAGGGTGTATCAAACCAGGCCATTCTACCAACTACAATCTAACGGGACTTCCATTCGCTTCACGACATGAGGAATGCTACACCCGACACTAACTGACAGATCCCATTTCAATTGCTGGGTCTTTTTACTTCACACAGGATACTGTGCCGACGCAGCTTTAGCCTTTATACAATATTTTCGCCCAGAAAAGAAACACGGGACGGAAAAGAGGCAATCGCTATTTGATTACCTGTTGAATATCAATGACAAATCCCTCAGTCTGATAGCTGTAGACTGGCAAGTTGTAATAATTCAAGATGGTACAGCTGAAAAGGGGCCGGCTACATAGCAGCAATTCATACACAGGCGCTACGAGAGTATTGGTACAGAGTAACTACGACTAAACGAGGTCCCCACCCCACCTCATCTTCCCTCTAATGAGAAGTCCCCTTCTAGTCTCAGCCACGCTGCACGTGAAGTATTCAATCTAAGAAGTACTGATACTGCAAATCGAGTTAAATATGAACAATAATTTCCATTATTTATTTATTTTATTTACTCTAAGAAGAAGAAAAAGAAGAAGAAGAAGGAGGAGGAGGAAAAAGCAGAAAACAATAACGCAATTGGTTGACTGCAGAAAAAGGCTTCATGCACACTCATTGGTATTTCACATATAATGTTAACAGATCAATATAAAACTAGTCCGCATTCCATTGCAAAGCACTGCATTAGCGCATCTTCACTCCCTTTCACTGTTCACCTGTTCCCAATGTCACCCTTCAAGAGTCGGGCGCAGCAAGGCGTGCGGTGCAGAATGCCCGTAAACTGAGAACTACACCTTGACTGACACGCAGATCAATAGGCTCATTATTATAAAGAAGGTCGGGGGTCATACCACAGGCGCAGTAACAGGCAAGTATCTGTTGACAACAGGCACATGTCTGAGAATGAACTACCAAAAATACCTGATGGAAGTAAGTTTGCTGTTTATAATGGAGGGTGGCGGTGGAGGTTTGAAAGGGTTCTACAACAGTTGCTGTATACAGTATGTAAAAAGAAAGTATAACAGCAAGTGTAATCAGTAATGCAGTGGATTTTCTTAATAATTTCTAAGTACCTGGCTGTGATCGAGTGACTAAGTATTGATGATGATGATGTCCACTTGAATGGCGCACATATCCATGCAGGCAACATCTCAGGGTGCAGGGTTTAGGGGGAAAAGAGTGAAGAAAAAAAAAAGAATCTAACTACTTTAACTGCTCTATGTACACACTCAAAAGCGTCAAAACAGATACGTCTTCAGACACCTCTTGAAAGAGTCAAGTGTGTTCAAAGGTGGAAGTACAATGGGAACTAAAAAAACGTCAGTTTGCATTGCAACTTCAACACTGATGGTCGAGTCTTTATTTTCTAGCCCTGATAACATAGACACCTAATCAATGCCAACAAGAATTTGCCGTAGCTGTTGCAAGCCCTATTGTTGATGGAAATAATGGAAAGGGTACATCTGAGGTCAGGCGGGCTTAATTAAGAACAAGCATGGGATTCTGTTTATGGACAATAGGCGAAACGAACGTAGGAAAAGGTAAAAAAAGGTTCCCGTAACCTTTTGGAGGTTGTGAAGAGAGGTGTTTGGGACATCCCTTTTCTCTGGTCCAGATTAATGAGGACGATACCCTTCTACCATCCCTCACAAGAGGAAAAGAGAAGAGAACAAACACCAAAATGATGCACAAATAACAAGTGTGACACAAACACACAAAGCTACGCCACATATCGTACAGAGAGAGAGAGAGAGAGAGAGAGAGAGAGAGAGAGAGAGAGAGAGAGAGAGAGAGAGAGAGAGAGAGAGAGAGAGAGAGAGAGAGAGAGCTCAGAGAGAGAGAGAGAGAGCTCAGAGAGAGAGAGAGCTCAGAGAGAGAGCTCAGAGAGAGAGAGAGCTCAGAGAGAGAGAGAGAGAGATACAGAAAGAGAGAGAGAGAGAGAAAAAGAAAGAGAAAGAAAGAGAGATAAAGAAAGAGAGAAAGAAAGAGAGAGAAAGAGATATAAAGAAAGAAAAAGAGAGAGAGAAAGAAATAGAGAGAGAGAAAGAAAGAGAGAGAGAAAGAAAGAGAGAGAAAGAGAAATAAAGAAAGAAAGAGAGAGAGAAAGAGAGAGAGAGAGAGAGAGAGAGAGAGAGAGAGAGAGAGAGAGAGAGAGAGAGAGAGAGAGAGAGAGAGAGAGAGAGAGAGAGAGAGAGAGAGAGAGGTCTGTGCAAAGTTTCACATCATTTACTGTATACCCACAAAAAACTGTACTGTACCATAAATAAAACATAATACAGCACAAGACAAAACACTGCCTTGACAAAAAAAAAGACAATGCAATGATTGACTGAACAAACCAAACCTGGAGTTCAATTTATAACTCCTGAGCCATGAGCAGCTCTTTTTGCTCTGATGTTCTTTTTACTACCGACGGAAGTGGTAGTTGGAGTAAGACAACCATATTACAGAGTCAACTTCCCTCAAGTAATCATTATAAACGTGACATTTTTAAAAACAATTTTACAGAAATTGAACGGGTGTGAAAACAGACGCCGCATATTTACTATTTTGGATGTTGGAGACTGAGTCTTCTTTCGAGAGAAATCTTCTACATAGTTCATAATTGATCTGAAAAATGTGATGACTCGCGATTTTGGCTGAGAAGAGTTTGAGATCACAGGAAAGATAAGATAAGATAAGATAAGATAAGATAAGATAAGATAAGATAAGATAAGATAAGATAAGATAAGATAAGATAAGATAAAATAAGGTAAGGTAAGATAAGACAAGACAATTTTATTATCTCTTTCAAGAAATTGCATTGTGGTGTACCAACAGTCAACACAAGGACACATTACTATAACAACAATACTAGTAATTGACATTGACAATAAAATCCGTTTGTTGTTACAAATTCAACTAGCTATACAAGAGGATACTGGATTGGATACAAATACAAATATGACAACTTTACTATCTCTATGAGAAATGACAACGTGGTGTACATAATACAATCAAAAACTGCAGGATTATACTTTTACATAGTCCAACAGTGCCTACACTCAGAGAGGTGTTTTTGTAGACGCCTGCATAGCCACGTACAGCTTTACACCACAGTGAAAAAGAACAAACAACTCACCTAGAATGAACACTGATACGACGCTCAGTTTCCAAACGGCGAGCGCTAAGGCTGGAGCCACTCTTCACACGGGCCAGCTCATCTTCCGTCTGCTTCAACGCTGACCTGTCGCCAAAGGAACAAACAATAATAAGAAGAAGAGAAGAATAACTGATAGTAGGTTTGGCACATTCTTTTTAACGTGAAGCATGGCCAGTAAACGCTGCATTGTGCGTACTTGAAATGAGTGTGGGCGGGCGCTTTAACGGTCTTATCATATGTGTCGTGTTCGATTTCCATTTGTATTTTTGCTATGCTTTGTTAACATTGGACAAACTACCTTTCCCCTTGTTCTGAGGAATAAAAATTGGCTGTCTTGACTAAATGAGTGAAAGATAACTGCAGATTCTTGAAGAAAACTGATCTAGACAGAAACAAAAAAATTAAAAACCAAAACGTGTTTAGGTGATTTTTGTTTAGGTTCTAACAGTCTTCAACATGTTTCAATGTCTTTTGTTTTACACTTTAGTGTCAGCTAATTATTGAACTCTGTAACATGAACTAGACTATCAAATCAGGACATACCCATATCAAATGTACCCATATTAAATGTTTCCACAGCCACACTCTCAGTCAGCCCCATCACTTTCTTTTCTTTTTTTATCCCAATCTCTCGTGCACTTCCGTAACTTCCCCACACACCTCGACCCCCCCCCCCACACCCACCCACCCATAACAGACTTCTTTGCTTCAAAATGTGCCTTCAGTATTTTTTTTTTAAAAGCCTCAATGATGTACAATTTTCATTTTGCATTTCTTTCCAATCAAAGACTGTAAAAGAGATAATTGTGAAATGTCCTAAATCAGCATTGATGAACCTGCCTGATCCAAGCGATAACTTTTTGAATACAATAAATTCCATGTTCTTTAAGTTTTTTTGGAACGATAAACCTGATAAAATAAAGCGTACGCAGATATGCCAAGAGTATGCTGCTGGTGGGTTGAAAATGGTCGATATCAAATCCTTTTTGTCAGCATTGAAGCTAAGTTGTCTTAAGCGCACTTTACAGGATAACGGCAGAATCTATAGGATTGTTTCAGCAACTTGTGCTTTGATTACTGATGTTAAAAAGTATGGAAGTGAAATTGCACCCGTTATTATGAGGCAATGTAAAAATTTGTTTTGGGCCGATGTGTTTAAACATTACAAAAAATGTGGTGATAAATTAACCCCAAAGACATTCTGTGATTTTGTTTCAGAGAATTTGCACTACAATGTACACATTTGCAGAGACACTAAAGTGGTCTACTTGAAAGACTGGTTACAGAATGGTGTAATAAAAATCGGTGATTTGATGAATTTTGATGGGTACCTTTCGTTTAACGCGTTTAAAATGAAGTTTCCTGGTATTGTAACCAATTTTTTGTTATACCAAGGTGTCATACGTGCAGTTAAGAGGTATCAAACGCTGTTGAAAGTTTATTTTGAAAATGATTTTGTGACTGATGATACACTTCTGTGGAAATGTCTTTCAAAGGGTGATGCTAAGCATATTTACTCTGTACTGATTCAGAGTCCCGAGGAACATCAATCCATAAAGAAATGGAGTGAGAATTTAAATGTAAATATTGATCCTAAGAACATTTTTATGAAAATAATTAACACTACAAATGATGCTAGACTTAGATGGTTCCAATACAAAATAATATACAGAATCCTTCCAACTAATCGATTTTTGTATATCAGACGAATAGTTAACTCACCTTTATGTTCCTTTTGTAACATGTATGATGAAACGCTAATACATTTTCTATGGGACTGTAATAAATGTCAGAAATACTGGTGTGATATTCAAGCATGGATTAGAACAAATTTTGATCACTGTAACTCATTGTCTTTGTCAAGGGAGCTTATCGTGTTTGGCCTACAGCAAGGTGTGAGAACAGACAGAGTTATTGACCTATTCATTTTAATTGCTAAATATGAAATCTTTTGTGCAAAATTACAAAACATTACACCTAGTATAAACTTATTTATCAGAAGGGCACGGCAATTTTTCGATGCTGAAAGGTATAATTCTAGGTTATATCTGCATTTTGCGTCTGATTGGATTTTGTACAAACACGTATTTGATTAATTGGCACCACTCCCCATAGCTCCACCTCTTTCCTTTCTCTATACCTCCATGATGATCAGGTGTCTTCAACATGGTCACTTTTTGTGTTGTGTTGTGTTGTTATCATTGCTGTTGTCGGTATGAATGGATATATGTACATTTACTGTTTATACTTGGACTATCTATTTGTAACCATGTTCTTATCTAATATTTTGTGTTGAAAATAAATATAACCCAGCTCCTGGAAGGAAAAAAAAAAAAAAAGGAGGAAATGCTACCTGAGGTTGTGTTCCGTTTCCATCAGATAGGACACCTGTTTCTGGAGGTCTGCCTGAGTTGTAAGTAACTCCAACAACTCTTGATGCAGCGACCACCTTGGACTCTGATAACACATAACATATATAATATATACACAGTCACGTCAGTACCCCACAAAAACGCACACATTTCATGTGGACATGGATCTTGATGCAGAAAATTCAAAGTCAAGTCCAGCCCAAGTCTCATGTCCAATCTCAAGTCACATCTCAAATCCAGTCTCAAGTCAAGTCATCAAGTCTAGCGAGAGTTGTGGCCTCGTGGTCTAAGGTGGGACTAGCTTGCCTTGCCCACAGGCTAGAAACCAATGGCGCCTAACAGGTGTGGGATCGATCCCGCCTCTTGGCATTATGTTTCTCCGAATATTATTTACTTTCGACTCGGCCAATGTCTCGGGGGTTTTCTCTGGGTACTCCTGTTTGCTCCCCAAGCAAAATTTCAAAAACACAACTAGTATTAGGTAGTTTGGGTTTGTGCGCGCCACAGGCTGTGACAATGCCTTCCCCAGGGGAGGGGGCCCAAAATTTCCTGATAAAAAGGGACAATAAAGTATACAAATTCACCCACCCCCCAATTTTTTTTAAATCTGTATTTACAAAAATACAGTGAACAGTTGTGCTGCAAGAGTTTGATCCTGACAGCAGCTCTGTGAGATGGTTAAGTGTTCCATTATCAAATCCAGATGAGTTGGTAAAGTACTCCATTATCAAATCCAGATGAGCTGGTAAAGTACTCCATTATCAAATCCAGATGAGCTGGTAAAGTAACCATTATCAAATCCAGATGAGCTGGTAAAGTACTCCATTATCAAATCCAGATGAGCTGGTAAAGTACTCCATTATTAAATCCAGATGAGCTGGTAAAGTACTCCATTATCAAATCCAGATGAGCTGGTAAAGTACTCCATTATTAAATCCAGATGAGCTGGTAAAGTACTCCATTATTAAATCCAGATGAGCTGGTAAAGTACTCCATTATTAAATCCAGATGAGCTGGTAAAGTACTCCATTATTAAATCCAGATGAGCTGGTAAAGTACTCCATTATCAAATCCAGATGAGCTGGTAAGGTACTCCATTATCAAATCCAGATGAGCTGGTAAAGTACTCCATTATCAAATCCAGATGAGCTGGTAAGGTACTCCATTATCAAATCCAGATGAGCTGGTAAAGTACTCCATTATCAAATCCAGATGAGCTGGTAAAGTACTCCATTATTAAATCCAGATGAGCTGGTAAAGTACTCCATTATTAAACCCAGATGAGCTGGTAAAGTACTCCATTATTAAACCCAGATGAGCTGGTAAAGTACTCCATTATTAAACCCAGATGAGCTGGTAAAGTACTCCATTATTAAATCCAGATGAGCTGGTAAAGTACTCCATTATTAAACCCAGATGAGCTGGTAAAGTACTCCATTATTAAACCCAGATGAGCTGGTAAAGTACTCCATTATTAAACCCAGATGAGCTGGTAAAGTACTCCATTATTAAACCCAGATGAGCTGGTAAAGTACTCCATTACCAAATCCAGATACTTAAGTCTACCATTAATAAATAAAATGTATATCCTCGGCCACATTCAAAGAACCAACTGATTAATTAAACAATCACTTTAACCAAGCAAACTTTGGTTTACCAGTGCACAGTGCATGAGGAAAGCAAATGAAGAATTCCTTTCCCTACAATAAACTAATTAATATTAATTCCATAACGTAACGACAATGAAAACAAAAAATTACCTGCGTATGAATGGTGCGCTGGATGGTCTCGATCTTCTGCTCCAGAGTGTGAACGCTGCGCGTGCGCACCACAGTCACCACTTCCGTCACCGCGCCTTCTGCGTCTTGGAGAGCTCTCTCCAGTTCTTCCATACGGCGCTGAAGTCGCTCAATCTCTTTTCTCAGCGCAGAAGACTCATTGGTCTCATTTCCGCTGAGCTGAACACTTGCAAGTTGAGATGAGGATGAGTGCAGTGGGGACTGCTGAGCAGGTCTCAGAACCGAAAACCGAGAGGCTTGTAGTTCCTGTAGCTGAGCTTTGAGGGATGCATTCTGCTCCAAAGCATCTCTCAGAGTGAGAACCTTCACTCCTTGACTGGAGGAGGATAAGGATGGAGCTGCAGAATGTGCTGTGTGAGGAGTTTGCTTAGCCGCCAGCAGTTCTCTCTCTAATTCACTAATTCTAGCAAGCAGGGAATCTCTACTACTACCGCTAATGTCAGATGAATACCACATGGTCTGTGTTTTGTCTGTAGGAGATTGCACGATTTGAACAGAAAGATTTGAACACACTCGTGGTGGTGGTTGAGGTGAGGATGATTGGTGTGGTATAGAAATGCTAGCCCCTGATTGCAGAGACACCAGCTGAGGCTTAGCTTGAGATGCCTGGATGGTGGGTTCCGAGGACTGGGGAAGCTGCAAGCTGCGAGCTGCAGCTTCTTTCAGTTTGTCCACAGTGTCTGCATGCTGCTGCTTCAGGGTGGAATTTTCCAGCTCCAGTTTTTTGTACCTCTCACACAAATCCTCCATGTCTTCTTTCAGCACTTTCAGCTGTTCCTGCAGGTCTTTCTCACCTCCCAGCTGGCTCTCCATCCGCTTCTCACTCTCCTCTGAGGCTGAGAGTTTCTCTTCATACTCTGATCTGACGGCTTGCAGCTTGGTTTGCACCAGCTTCAACTCTTTCTGAGTGTCATGGAGCTGCTTCTCCTGCACCGATAATTGCTCCTCAAGCTTTTCATTCTTTTTCTTCACTTCTTCCAGGTCATTTTCCAGAGGTCCCATCTTCTCATTGAGGTCAGAGATCTGGTCTCTCAGTTCGTCTTCTTGATGCAAGAGGACGGACACCTCCTCCTCCAGCTCCTCGACTTTGGTGGCCTTGTGGTGAGCGCGGTCCAGCTTAGTCTGGAGCACCACCTCTCTCTCCTCAAGCTCCATGATACGCTCCATCAGCTTGTCCTCACTCTGCTCCAGCAGGCGCAGCTTTTCTGTCAGCTGCTTGCGGTCAAATTCCAATGATGTGGCTTGCTCCAGGCTGACAGACAACTGCTGGTTGGTGGCTTCAAGTTCCTGGACACGAGCAAACAACTCCGGTACCTTGGCCATGCTCACATCCTGCCCGGATTCCATCGAGGCATTACTTATAGACTTGGTCACTGCCTGCTTCTGAGGTGCTTCGGCACCATTCGCACCTTGTGACTGCTGAATTTGCTTCCTTGCTGACTGTAGGTCTTCTTCAAGCTGTTGTTCTCGTTCTTCCAGCTCCATGATTCGGAACATAAACTTACTTTCCGCATCCTGTAACACCATCAGCTTGTTCTTCATGGCTTCAACCTGAGCTTCGCTCACACTGTTGCCAAAATCTTCGTCTGTCTGAGCATCCCTGCTGCAAGTTTCTTTGTCAAACTCCAGCTGAATCTTGTCCATCATGACGCGGTTGTTTTCTAGCTGGTCTTCCAGATCTTTCTTTGTGGTTTCCGAATCAATGAGTTTGGTTTTCAGAGCTTCAGTTTCGGTGTCCTTAGAGTCAAGTTCTTTGGTAACAAAGTCCAGCTTGATTTGGACCTCAGAATGAGCTAGTTGCAAGTCAGTGACGGACTTCCTCAGGCTGTCCAGCTCTTCACCATCCTCTCTGCACTGCTCCTCCACCTTGTCCATCTGCAGGTTCAAGTCTTCGATCTGCTGCTTCAGGGTCCGGATCTCCTCTTTCAGGTCAGAGTTTTCTGTCTCCAGAGGCACGATGACAGTCTGTTCAACATCGGTGATCTGCTCGAGGAGTTCCTTCTCTCTGTTTTCTAACTCCTGCAGCCTGAGGCACATCACGCTGTGCTCTTCCTGATGTCTGCTCAGATTACTCTCCAAAGTGGCTACTCTCTCCTGCAAAGCTCTCTTCTCTTGTTCATGCAGGTCTCGCTCCTTTCTCTCAGCTCCTGTGGCAGCCTGGTTGATGGACCGGAAGTCTGCTGTCAGCTGATCTATGGTGGCGTCTTTCTCTGACAGTTCTTTCTCCAGCTCAGACGCTTTCATTTTGTGGCTGTTAAGCTCCCGTGCTGCTTCACCTAATTTGCTGCTCAGCTCTTGCTCAGTGCTTTCTGCTTCAGCGACCTCAGACTTTAACCGTTCAATTTGTTGGTTCAATTCTGTTACCTGATTTTCAAGGCCATCTGTGGCATCGTTAATAACAGCTAGTTCATGTCTAAGTTGTTCAGCTTGTGACAAAGCTGACCGTTTCTCGTCTTTCAGGACACCGATCTGGGTTTCCAGGTCTTTCATCTGGTTCTTTTTTTCTTCCAGCACACTCTGCAGTCTATTTTCTGCTGTCTGGTGTTGATCTAGTTCTGCTCGAAGCTCAGATACCTTGTTTTGCAAGGATGCAGTCTTTGCTTCGAGTTCAGCCACAGTCTGTTGCAGGTTGGTGTTTTCTTTCAAGCTGGTAGACAGTTCCTCCTCCAGCTTCTTCAGCTGAGCCTCAAAATCTTGTTTCTGCTGCAGCATCTTGGAGCTGGTAGTGGTCTGCTCTTCCTCCAGAGTCTTGGCCCTGGACTGCAGCTCAGCTTCTACCTGCGAGACTCGTGTTTTGAGCATAACCTCTTGCTGTGTCAAGGCCTGTGCCTTTTCCACTTCTTGCTTCTCTGTCTGCTCCAGCTTGTGCTGAAGATGTTTAACTTCACTCTCCAGTGTGGAAATGTTGGTCAGCTGATGCTGGATCATGTTGCTGTTTGCTCGCAGTTCTTCTTCCAGTTTCTTGATTCTTTGTTCAGCTTCTTTCTTCTCACTCAGAAGTTCTTTTTCCAGGTCAGCCCTATCCTGTTTCATCCGGTCCCTTTCCCTTTCAGCCTTCTCCTTCTCACTCTCCACTTCCTTCATCTCACTCTGCAAGTTGCTGAAGTCTGCCTCCAGAACTACAAGCTTGCTAGACACACTCTTCATCTGGTCCTTCAAGTTCTCGATTCTGGACAGCAGTTCGTTCTTGTTAGACTCCAGCCTTTCAATGGCGGCGTCCTTGTCGCAGAGGTCTTTTCTCAGCGAGTCACACTCTCTATCCAGGGACGCACACGCCTGTTGGAATTCGCTCTCTCTCACAGCAAGGCGGTTCTGGAACTCAAAGTCAAGCTCTTTCAAACGGTCCTGGAAATGAGAATCTGTCAAATGTACCTGCGTCATCAATTTTTCTTTCTCTTCGGTCACACAACTCATGTCACATTTCAAAGATTTTACAGTGTCCCTCTCCTCTTTCAATTTAGCTTGCAGTGCTGTGATTTCGGTGGAAGAATGTGATAATTTGGCTTGCTGCTCAGAAAGTTGTGTGGTCGTTACGTCTAGTTCCTCTTGGAGGAAGGCTAACTTGTCTCTAAAACTGCCAGTGGACAGAGCAAAGTCCTTGCTGAACTTCTCGGAGTAACTGTGCATGAATTTATCAAACTCTCTCAGCTGTTGTTCCAGAGTGTTGACCTTGCTATCTTTCTCCGTCACTTCAGAACGAAGCGTGGAAATGATGGAAGACATCTCTATCACCTGTTCCTCCATCTGGGCCATGTGAGTCTCCTTGCTCTTCAGATCATCTTTCATCCTCTTCATCTTTTTCGCCATTTCATTGTCAGTTTCTTCCATCTTGCCTTCCAAGTCGCTGATCTGGTTCTCCCTGTCTATCAACTCGCCCTCAAGCTGCTCGATGCGAGCTTCTCTTGCACTAACCTCTTTCTCCAATCGACTGATCGCTGCTTGCTTATCGTTTAGCACCTTTTCTAAGCTGCCGAAGCTGTCAGACTTGCTATGAATGTCTCTTTCCAGCTGGGACAGCTTGGAGTGCCTGTCACTCAGGTCTGTCATAAGTTCACTTATTCTAGACTCCTTTTTAGCCATGTCTTTCTCCAGCTGCTCAACCCGTGATGATTTCTTGCTCACTTCACTTTCTAACTGACCAACACGAGCTACCTTTTCCTTCAAGTCTTTGTCAAGTTCTGAGTTTTGCGACTCTTTTGACTTCAGCTCTTTCTCTAAGCTAACACACTGTTTTTCCTTTGATTGAAGTTCGCTTTCTAACTTGCTGATGTGTGATTGGCTGGCACGAATTTCTTTAGCAAGATCATCAGTTCTGGCGTCAACTTCGTTTTCCAGTTCTTTTACCTGATTTGATTTTTTGAGCAATTCACTTTCAAGACTAGAAATTTTTGATGATTTCTGCTGAAGATCTTTTTCTAACATCCTAATATTTGTGTCCTTTTCAGAGACTTTTGCAGTCAGACGTACAACATCATTCACACTTTCCTTCAAACCATTGGTTTCAGCATGGGATTCACTCAGCTGCTTCTCGACCTCATTCAGACGACTGCCCCTGTCCTGCAGATCACTTTTCAGTGCAGAGATGTGAGTATCCTTTCCCTTCAGATCTTGTTCCAGCTGACCTACCCTGGACATTTTCTCTTCCAGCTGTTTTGACAGTTCTGAAATTCTCTCCTCTTTGTCGCTCAATTTCTTCTCAAGGTCACAAACTTCCGACTCCCTGCTGCTCAAAGTTGATTCAAGGTCAGAAATCTTGAATTTCTTCTCTTGCTCGCCACCCTCCATTGCACTAAATTCAGAATCCATTTCTCGTACTTTGTTTTCCAGCACCTGCAGCTGGTCCTGCAACTGCGAGACTTCAGAATCTCTTTCCAGCACACTCTTCTGAAGTTCTCTTACTTTGGCGTCCTGGTTCCTCAGCTCCTCTTCCAGTCCACTGATCTTCGAGTTCTTCTCCTCCATACTCTCCTCCAACTGTTGAATTGTGGAGTCTCTTTCCTTCACATTGTCTTCAAGCTCACAGATTCTGCTGTCTAACTCAACTTTCCACTTGCTATCTTCGTCGCCCTGCTCCTTGTCCCGGTGAGCAATCGCATCCTCTTTCTCAGCGATCGCCCGATCTTTCTCAGCCACTGCACGCTCCAAGAAAGCAATGTGCTCGCTGAGGGACCTTTCCCTCTGCGTGAAGGACTTTTCTAAAATGGCCACTCTCTGGTTGTGCTCCTTCTTCGCAGAGTCCAAGGCGGCGGTCTGCTGCTCCAGGGAGGCTCGGGTCTCTTCGTGCTGGTTCTGCTCGTCCACCAGCATGCCCTCCACTTCAGCCAGGCTGGACTCCAGCCCCTTCACCTTCTCCCTGTAGGCTGACTCAATCTCCAGGAACTTGGTCTCCAGGTTGGCCACCTTGCGGCACCGCTCATCCTTCTCAACAATCTGAAACCGGACATCATCATCATGATTGCACTTTTACATGTTTTGATAGACAAATGAGAAGCATGAGGAACATTTTCAAACTTTTTTTTAAAGTAGAGATAAAGGTTTTAGACTAATTATAAAGTCTAATCTTTTAATCTGTCCCTTAACTCAATCTACACTGGCACGGGTTGCTTCCCCTTTTATCATTCGATACTGTCAGATTTGTAGGGTTACTTAAAAAATATGTAAAAAACAAGAACTGTAGTAGAGCTTTGAAAGTTTAAGTCCATAAAGAAAATATAATGGACTAACCAATAGTCCTCACCGATTTATTTTATTTAAAAAACACCCCCCCATTTGCACATCCGATTTCCACAGAAAAAGCTAAAAGTAGTGTAAGGGAGGCAACAATTCAAAATTAGACCTTTCCCTGATTGTTGTGGAAAACAGCGTTACCTCCCTCTAATTGTAGCTCATATCTACAGCGCTGGAATTACTCATCATCTTCATCACTTTCTTCTTCACCACTTTGTCTGCTAGTAACACTTTTAGCATCCCCTTCCATGTTGGAAGCCCACTCTCTTTGAAACAACAGTAGTCAATGCCAGACGAACGTTGCAAGCGCACATTACATTACATGATTATTGCTTTAGGTCCAGCGGACTATTCCGAGCCAAATCAGGACCGGGTTGCAAGCGTACCCTAACATGAAACTATAAGAGGTTTTTCCACCTTAGTTTCGTATACTATGTTGAATCTACACACTGCGACTTTCGAAAGTAGAGGTACACTTTTAAGTGCGCTATATAAGAGAAATCTCTTATGCTCACAAAAGTCTATGCTCACCCAGGCCTATGTTCCCTCAAGTCTATGTTCCCTCAAGTCTATGTTCCCCAGGTCTATGCTTCCCCAGGTCTATGTTTTCATAGTACTATGTTCCCCCAGGTCTATGGTCACCAAGTCCTATGCTCACCCATGCCTATGTTTCTTCAGGTCTGTTTCCCAAGTCTATGCTCACCAAGGTCTATATTCCTCCAGGTTTATGCTCCCTAATGTCTATCAGGGTGGAGAACAACTGAATCAAGAAATCTCTGAAATCCGGCCGGGGCCCAGGGGCCAAGCCCCGGTATTCGCCCCCTGGAAGAAAATGAATTTATGCTATTTTGAAAGTAATTTAGGGCCTCTCCTGAAAGCAAAAAGCACAAAGTAAACATGAATAGAAACAACAACAACCAAAAAACAAGAATGTTTTATGCACATGTCTTTCAAAAAAGTTAAGAATCTTGATTTGTAGGCCTAACAAAGTTTGAGGTCCACCACTGTTACACACAAACTCCACATTTCAAATTTTACTGGGCACACGTTTGTCTATTTTTTAGCTGTAAACAGGCAAGAATTTTTATAAATTTAGAGATATTTAGGGGTACGTTAGTAAAAACACTACATCTTAGGTATTAGTGACTAGTGTATAGATTTAAATGAAATAAAATGCAAAATGAACAGAAATAAATTTCTTTTGATTATCTACCTTTTTATACTTCTCTTGTCATGTCTTGTTTTTGATTACTCCATGTGTATACAATAAAAAAAGTTTTAAAAAGTCCAAACAAGCCCCCTCCTCTTCTTCACTTTCATGCCAGTCTGAAAGATCGTATGCATGCACACTACTGACACTAATTGTCTAATGTCAGTACCGATCTCTTCCTCCGACTCCAAGTCCATTTCTCTCACTTTGATGTCTGATAAATGGAAGCCTGTAAACTCTTCTTCATCAGTCGAAGAATCCAAACCATCCATTTTAGACACACACACAAGAAAATTTGAAAAAAAAAAATCGAAAAAACGAACGCATCACAGAGAAAACTTGTGGAAATGCAGTCGAATGTTTTCACAACAGAATTTAACCGGAAGTCAATTGCCGGAAGTCTCGCAATCTTTCAAACAACGCGAGAATATAACCACATGGTTGATACGGACGCTTTTGGACGTTTTGCCTGTTTAGACCTTCGGCCGCTTTTGGCCGCTATGCCCAGTAAAGGGTAGCCCTTAGCTTCTCACACTCGGAACTCAATATTTTTTTTTCGGAAATGCAAATGCCTTCCGCGGAAATCCGCGGATTCGCGGAGAATTCTCCACCCTGGTCTATGTTCCACCAGGTCTATGCTCACCAAGGTCTATGTTCCCTCAGGTCTATGTTCCCTCCCATATGCTTCAAGACATCCAGTAAGTGGTGTGTAATAAAGTAATATATATCGCAAATATTTACACACACACACACACACAAACACACCCACACACACGCATGCGCACAGGCATAGAAAATAAACAATAAACAATGTCATGTCAAGATCCTGGGAGAAACATAGACCAGGGTGAGGGAGGAGAACCTAGACCTGTTTTTGTTTTTTTTAACCGGCCTGGGTTAACATAAGACATGCTCTCAGAGAATGCAAATACAATGCACACATTTGCCAAAGGTGTGAACCTTGCTCCACCGTATTTAATGACGACTGAAATGAACAATTGTACATATAAAGCGCTATAATCAAACAGTTCTGCCTGCTCAAACTAAAAGAATGCACAGGGAAAACCTATCCCCAAACACACAGAGACACAATCACACAAACATACACATGCACAGTCACACACACACACACACACCCACACACACACACACACACACACAAGTACACATTTAACAACACACAAAAGAAAAAGAGTAGCATTACAACGGCAATAACAGCCAACAAGAGCAGAACCACTGAACTCCCACAATACCTTCTTCTCCAGCTTTTCAATCTTGACCTTGTGCTCCTTCAGCTGGTCCATCAGGCCGGAGATGCGGATGTAAAGTCCGTTCTCCTTCTCCGCCTGCCTCTTGGTCTGCTCCGTGAGCTCCATTTCACGTTTCTCCAGCTCTCGCGCTCTAGCGTTGGCCTTGTTCTCTTTCTGCTTCAGACCCTTCATCTCCACCTGTGCCCAACAGAGACAGCCAATCAAAATCTTCCTTCTCTAGATTTCGTGTACTACAGAATTGGGGTTTTTTCCCTGCTGGGCTCCTGCATGTGCACAGAATTTTTTATGCCTCGTTTCTTTTCTTTTTAAAAAAATTTATTTTATGAACATAATTTTTTATTTGTAATTAAAAATTACCTTCCTATCCTATCCTATCCTGTCCCATAACCCGAAGGTCGTAGGGGCACCACAGATGATCGCTTAACCAGCATACTCCATCTTTCTCTGTCCTCAGCAGCCCTCATGGCTTCGCTCAGTGTCAAACCAGTCCATTCTCGAATGTTGTCCTCCCACCTCTTTTTCGGTCTCCCCCTTCTTCTACCTCCTTGCACTGTGCCTTGCAGAATGGTCTTTGCAAGGCCTGATGATCTGGTGACGTGGCCATACCATCGGAGTTTCCGTTTCTTCACCACTGTGAGCAGGTCATCGTGTTGTCCAATGGCTTGTGTGATGGTCTGTCGGACTTCAACGTTGGTGATGTGTTGGGTATAGGAAATGCACAGAAGTCTTCTGTAGCACCTCATCTCCATGCTTTGTATTCTTCGTTGGAGATCTGCTGTGAGGGTCCATGCTTCGCAAGCATATAGGAAGATGGAGATGACCAGAGATCGCAGCAGTCTTACTTTGGAATGTAGACTGATGGTTCTGTCTTTCCAAATGGGCTTCAACCTTGTCAGGGCAGCAGTTGTTTGTGCGATCCTGGAGAGGACTTCCTGTCGAGACCCATTGTCTGACACAATGGCTCCTAAATATTTGAAGCTGTGCACTGTGTTGAGGGATTGGCCTTGTACTTTGATGTCCGTGTTGATGCCATTGGTGTTGTTGGTCATCATTTTGGTCTTCTCTGCACTTATTTCCATTCCATAAGCTCTGGAGGTGGTGTCAAGCCTCTGTACAAGCTGTTCAAGTTCTTGTTCCTCTCCAGCCAATCCATCAATATCATCCGCAAAACGAAGATTGGAGATTGCTCTGCCCCCTATGCTGACTGTGCCTTCGTGATCTGCAAGAGCATCTGACATGATGCGCTCTAGGAAGATGTTGAAGAGTGTTGGAGAGAGTAGGCATCCTTGACGCACACCGATTGTTGTTCTGAACCAGTTCCCGATGACGCTGTTATGGAGGACTGCACTGGTAGCCTTGTCATACAGGCTTTTGATGACTTCTATGATTTTAGGGCTGATGTTGTACACTTTCATGGTTGCCCATAGAGCTGCATGCCAGACTCGGTCAAATGCCTTCTTGAAGTCTATGAACACATGATATAGATGTTGTTGGTGCTGTAGGTATTTCTCACAGATTATTCTGAGGTTGAAAATCTGTTCAGTGGTACTTCGCCCTGCCATGAATCCTGCTTGTTCTTCAGCTATGATTTGTTCAGCTTGTGGTTTCAACCTGTTGAGTATTATTTTCAGGAGGACCTTGCTGGGATGGCTGATGAGGCTGATGGTGCGGTAATTTTCACACTCCTGAAGGTTACCTTTTTTAGGAAGAGTGATGACAAGCGACTGGGTCCATGGTGTAGGCCATTCCCCATTCTGCCAGATCTTGTTACAGATAGTGGTGAGAGCATCAGTCATCGCTTCTCCTCCTGCTTGTAGCAGTTCCGCTGGTATGTTGTCCACTCCCGCTGACTTCCCTTTCTTCAGCGATTGCACTGCTGCCTCAACTTCTTCCCGGAGAATTGGGAGGATTTCTTCTTCTTCTCTGCTCTCGGGACATGCTAGAACTGATGGGTCTCCATTTGGTGTATGGTTGTAAAGGTCAGAGCAGTACTCTGTCCATCTGTCCAAGACTTCTTGTTCTTCTGTAAGGCAAATGCCAGACTTGCTTTGGATAGTGGAGACTTTGGGCTGTTTAACACTTGTCAGCCGCTTCACAGTCTGGTAGGCCTTCTTGCTGTTGTTCTTGTTCAGATTGTTCTCTATTTCCTGGCATTGATCTTCTATCCAGTTCTCCTTTGCTGTGCGCATGCCTTTTCGGATGTCATTGTTGATTTTTCGGTAGACATCAGCTCCCTGTGAGGTGTTCTTTTTCTTTTTTAACTCTCTTCGTTTATCACACAGATCCAAAAGTTCAGGTGTGATCCACGGCTTCTTCTTTGGTCGGTGCTTGCCAAGGATCTCAGTGGCGGCATCTGTTACAGCTGAGTTGAAGGTATTGGTCATGGTGTTGACATCTACTTCGCCTGCCCCCAAAATAAGCAGTGGTGCAAATTTCCCTCCAATTGTGGCCTGAAATATTTTTGCCACCTCCGGGTCTTGCAGTTTGTCCAGGTCGAACTTCAGCCTAGTGCACTTTGCTGTATTTACTCTCTTCAAATGGAGCCGGAAAGACATCATCACGAGATCGTGGTCACTTCCAATGTCTGCTCCTGGAAAAGTGCGTGTCCTGCCAATGTTGATGCTTGATCTGAAGCGTTTCTTGACCATGATGTAGTCGATCTGGTTGTGATGTTCCCCGCCGGGACTGTGCCATGTCCATCGTCTGGATTTTTTGTGGAGACCAAGCGTGTTTGCCAGTACCAGATTGTTGTATCTGGCAAACTCCAATAGCCTCAGACCCCTGTCATTTGTCTCGTTGTTGCAGTGGGGTCCGCATGTGTCTCCCCAGTTGCGGTGCGCATCTTGGCCAACCTTGGCATTCCAGTCGCCTTGCACTATGACTATGTCCTTCTTCGGCACTTGGTCAAGGACCGCCTGTATATTTTCATAAAAATCCTCCACTTTGCTGTCTTCATAGTCTGATGTTGGGGCATAGGCCTGGATGATGGTAATGTTGAAAGGGGTTGCTCTCAGACGGATGGTAATGAGTCTACTGGAGACTGGGCGGCAACCCATGACAGTGGCTAGAATGTTCTTGTGGACCAAGAATCCAACGCCGTGTTCGTGCCTGTCATCTCTACCGCTGAAATAGAGCTTGTGGCCTTTGTCAGTCGTTGTTTCACCTAGGCCTTTCCAGCGCAGTTCGCTGATACCTAGAACGTTCCATCGATAGTGGTCCAGCTCGTGGGCCAGTTCTTCTAATTTTCCTTCCGCAGTTAGGGTCCTGACGTTCCAGGTTCCTATGACGATGTTGTTTCTCGTGCGGATCTTGCTATATTGTCCATCAGTAGCATACTTAACACCTCCGTCCTGGTGGCCAACGGAAGGCGCGGTCCTTGTGCCGGGTGACGGCCCGGGCGACGACCGATCCGGTATGGAATTAGTGGATTGTGTCATCATGTAGTGTGTCTTGGGCAAAAAAGACCTGGCAGGGCCCAATCCTCTCCAGGCTGTAAAAAATTACCTTATATACAATAAAGAAATAAAAAATGTAAACTTTAAAATACAAAAATATGTAAGCCTTTATCTGCAGCTAAATTTTAAATAAAAACTTCAAAATCTACAGAAAATATTTGGCGCTGGAAACCACGATATTACAGAATACTTGCCAGTAAAAGAATTACAGTAATTATTAACACTACCTCCGATCTACAGAAGGTGGTATCGAAATATAATCATAAATGAGTAAAATAGTGTGTCTTTCTACTGTTCTTTTCTCTGTAATATCATATATACAAAATAAATCATCAGTATTGGTCCCTCACCTCCAATGTGACAATCTTGCCCTTCAGCTGTCGTTCAGTCTCTTCGAGTCGTTCTTGCAGGGTGAGTTCCTGGGTCTCCATGGTCTCCAACTGGTCCAGCAGAGACTCCTGGGAGGTCCTCAGCTCATTGATCTTGTCCTGATATTTCAGCATCTTTTCCACAGTGACCTGCACAAATACACATTTAAAATTATGTTTACGTTTACCCATATTTTAACTTCTATTTTAACTTTATACTTTCATTAATGGAGAAAAATAATGATATTTTAAAAGTCTGAATTCTTCAGATGTTCCCGCCATTCTTAAAAAATATTTATATTAAACAAAATCTGAATTTTTCAGTTGCTCTTGGCATTCTTAAAAAATATTTATATTAAACAAAATCTGAATTCTTCAGTTGCTCCTGGCAATCTTAAAAACAATATTAACAGTTTTCTTTGTACCAAAATTAATGTGTGTCAACTTTACTTTGGAGCAATGCACTTTTTACATGCAGAACCTTCTGCCCACCACTCACCCAACTCTCCAAGCCATTCATGAAAATGGTAAAGATTCAATAATGATATGAGATATTGACTATCTAAATTTCAAAAATACAAAATGATTTCTTTAACATCTATAATAGAGCTTCAAGTTCGATTGAAGAAAAAGCATGTAATAGCATTACTACAACTATTATTATTATTAATTTTATTATTATTATTATTGCTGATGGGAAAATTAAGGCAGTTTTGTAAACAGTACAAATATATTGTCAGTTTAACAACTAAATAGGATTCATTACCTCAGAGCTTTCATACAGCGCAAGCTTGGCTCTGAGCTCTCGTTCCGTCATCTCCATTTCAGCCAGAGTCTCGCTGAGCTTGATCTCATTCTCTCTCATCTGGGCCAGCTTCTCCTGCAGGCCGGCGATCTTGCTGTTCTTCTCTTCCTCCATGAAACTCAGCTGTCTCTTCAGCTTTTGCACCTGTAGAGTGAAGTCACCATACAGTTATTTAATTCATCTGAAGTGTGTGACAGATTATGAGGTTCATTTGAGGAATGGGATTATGTGCACCTACCAGAAAGAATGCACAATAATGGCAAACTTATGATCTATGGGCAGATCTCAGAGCAGCACGAGTCTATGAAGTTACCGACAGTAATACCATACTGGAAGTTACAGCTTCCACCAAAGGGGAATAATCAAATGGCACAGCTTCTGTCACAGGGAAAATGATCTAAAGTCACAGCTTCTGTCAACGGGGAATAATTAAATGTTACAGCTTTTGTCAAGGGGGCATAATAAAACATTACAGCTTCTGTTATAGGGGAATAATCAAATGTCACAGCTTCTTTCAAAGGGGAATAATCAAATGCTACGGGGTTTTTTTGTCAAGAGGGAATAATTAAATGTCACATCTTTCGTCAAAGGGGAATAATCAAATGTTAAAGCTTTTGTCAAGGAGGAATAATCAAATCTCACAACTTCTGTCAAAAGGGAATAAGCAAATGTCACAGCTTCTGTCAAACGGGAATAATCAAAGAAAACAGCTTCTGTCAAGAGGAATAATCAAATGTCACAGCACATGTCACGGCTTCCGTCAAGGGGAATAATTAAATGTCACACTGTTCCTGTTGTGAAGTTGTACCATATTTAACTTGCCCACCAGTGATGAACAAAAATTAATTAATTAAGCTCACTCTCTTCCGAGGACTTTCGTCACCGGAGTCACAGCCCTCATCAGATGTTGCAGACAGCGATTTCTGTGCTGCAGGCTTGGCCTTGTGTGCAGCAGAGGCTGACAGTTCATCAGCCAGGGATCCTGTGGCCGGTCCTGAGTTGATGACCACGAAGTCCTGAGCCTCAGCCACCTTGTTCTTCAACTCACTGTTGATGGACTCCAGCACTTTTACCTGCACCACACACACAACATATATTTGCAAATGATGACAACGTCCTCAAACCATCCACCATGGTTCCAAGCCCAATAGGAATAACCATCGTTTCATTTATATATTCAATCAGTTATTTCCTGTTATTTTATCTCGATTTCCATCACACCATCTTCTTTTTCTTTTAATCTTCTTTCATCTTCCTGTGTGTCTTTGCCTACCTCATTTCTTCTGCATCCACGTCTTTGATATTTATTATCATTAGGGTACTTTAAGTGATCATCTACTAACTTCTCAACAATGCAGCCTTGTATATCATGGTTCCTTATTCTCCTGGCTTATTTTTTACCCCTCATCTCTCCAGCACCATATTATCCGTCTTCTCATTGAAATAAAATTAAAGTACTAAAATATATATATATATAATCTCTGACCTTCTCTTCCAAGCACTCCATGCGACTGGCATCTTCATCAGCAACCCGTCTCCAGTTCTCCCGCAAGATTTCATCAGCTTCTTCCAGCTCTGCGTTGCGAGTCTTGAATTCTAGCAGCTCCTTCTCCATGGCTGAAATCTTTTCTCTCAGGGCCAGCACGCTGGAGCCTCCAAAACTCTCCAAGTCACGAGCTTCAGTGATCTGCTCACGGAGCACCTTCTCCGCCGCCTCCAAGTCCATAATGCGCTGAGTGGATTGTTGTTCCACCTTCTCTAGAAACTCCACCTGACAAAGCAAGGGGTATACAGTGATTAATTATAAAAATCCAATAGCGATAAACGATATATGGGATAAACTAGAAATTGAGACCGAGAATGCTCAAGATATTAACCTGACAGTAGGGACAAACAGAGGTATGACCTGATAACATTTTATTTGAGATAAATTATTTAAAAGAACATCTCTCATCTCTCCAACTTAAAGATACGCATTTCTTTCCCTGACAAGTCAAGATTTATAACATTTATTTTTATTTATTATTTAAAACGAGTTATGTAAGTTGTTACAGTTAAGCGAGCGAGGATTTGTTTTGCTTTGTTTTCTTTTGGAAGGGGAGGTAAGAGGAGGGGAGGTATAGGGTGGGTTGGGGGTGGAGGGGACTAAATTCACATTGTTGTGAAAAGACTATAATTTTTTTTTTTTTTAAAGTGTGTTAATTAGTCATTGTTTATAGGGTCCAGAGGACCACAAAAAGCTGAATCAGGACCACAACTTGGTTGAAAGAGGGCTCAACCCTGATCCATATAAATTATCTGCTAAAACAACCATTACTGAACATTGAAGGTACTCCACCAGTTGGTCTCTTTACAATAAAGGCATCCCATGCAGGGGACGCTGAGGCTGTACTCTATCAAACCTCCATTTACAAAAACAAAATAGAATATAATCATAATTATAAAATATTAACAAAAACCATATATATATAACATTCCTACATTGCTAAATAATAAAACCATAGAAAGCCCTAGTGACCATTTGGCAGAAAGCGTCCAATATCTCCAAGCTGACGCAACAGACCCCATACACTTTTGGGGAGTTTTTGGGAGTTTTCAAGAAAAAAACGGTAGGTGACTGATCTTGGCAAAGGAGATAGTAGATTGGTAGAACAAATTAGAAACGAGAAAGAACAAATGAGAATGACAGAAACAGTGGTAATTTAAAGCACTACATTTCCACAAAGTGGGGATACCATTTGTACAGAAAATGTTGACTTAAACTGAATATATCCCATGACTTGACATTATAGAACTTTTAAAATTTGAACACACTTATGACCAAACTTGAGCACACTTATATCCTCTCCGGCCCCTTCAACTTTTACTTCGTTCATGGTCAAGAAAAGTGTACATTTCTACTGTTTCTCAGCATCAATGTCAGACAGGGTAAAAAACTGAAGAAAAAAAAAGGAAATGTGCACAATTAAATAAAAGTTGTAATTTAACAAAAGTAGATGAATCATTCCAAATCCATGCACATGCCTTATTTGTAAATATTTGCGTTTTCTAGCTGTAATAAAGAAATTTTAAATGAAGTATCAAGTTACATGCATGTGACAGTTTGCTCTAGAAATAAATCAATAAATCAAAAACTATATAAACATGTGAAATAAATAAATAAATAAATAAATAAATAAATAAATAAATAAATCGAAGACTGTATTAAAATTTTTTTTTTACATTTTCTTATAGGAGCAGCATTAATGATTCTTCTTCACAAAACAAATTTAATACAGCTAACTTGAAAACACTCATTTAGACATGCAAGTTGCAACCGTAAACTTAATTTATATTCAACAACACGTACATTCAAACAAAGAATGAAACTAAGAAGTTCATATAACGCCCTGCATTCAATAATAAAAGATGTCATACCCCTAACTAACAACACTGCGTATAAGAACGCACAAAACAAGAAAAACAATGCAGAAACATGTAGAACAACCTCTGGCGTAAAAATTACACAACAAAAAATGTATTCAAATTTTGTGTTTCTAAAACTTTGCTACCAAAACATACATGCACAAGTGAAAAATATGCAGTTAAAACTGGACTATTCTATTTATTAAAATAAAGACGCACATGCCATTTAGAAACACAACACACACAATAATAATATGCCTTTTTCATGACAACAATAATAAGTAACTAGTAGCTGTTGTAATGGATACAGTACAGGTTATTCATTGTCCTATATGTGATTCGCTTATGTCTTTAAGTGTTAAAAGTGCACAAAAAGTTCAATACGCTAAAACACAACAAGTACATTCTATTATTTTTTATTCAGAAACAGCAAAATGTTAGACAAATATTTCATCATCAGCCATAACACACACAAACATTATTTTCACTCTTTGTTTATGGGAAGCAAAGATGTGTTAATATATATATACCTGTCGCAATTGCAACATCTTTTTTGTGTAAACTGCAATCAATTTTATTTTAACACTAATAACATTACCAGTTACTGCAAGTGAAATCGTAAAATTATGGCAAATTTTCATTTCAACACAGCATACGTTAACAATCCTACTACCGTCATGTGGTAACAAGAGGTGGCAAAATATATTTTATTCCGACTGTGTAAAGTGACCAAAAATAACCAGGCCGGCAAGCAGTCACATGCTATAACAAACGTTCGTGCAAAACTCAAACTGGTAACACTGTAGTGACGGACAAAACTCACACTAGCCAAACGGCTCAGTGACTAGCTAATGCTTGTTATCCAATCGGCACACTAGCAAAATGAAAATCATCCAATAGGATACCTTCTCCCTCAGTGACTGTTCCACGATGTCTTTATCCTGGATAATCTCCCTCAGCTCACGGCCTGTGGCCTGCAGTTCCTGAAGCTGCCTCTTGGTCTCTCTTTCGAGGCGGTGAAGGTCGTCAAAGCGGTCCCGGTACTGCGCCTCACTGGCTTCCAGATCGTTGATGGTCTGCTCAGCCAGTCGCAGCTTGTCTCTCAGGTGGCGATCCTGACCCTCGACCTCGCGCACCCTGTCCTGAAGATCAGTGCAGAAGTCTTCCAGCTCGACGATGCGATCGACAACTTCTTCAGAGTTGGAAAACTGCCGACCTCCGGTACAGTAGCCACCCAGCCGGTCTGCCAAGCGCATGTTCTCTGCGCGGTAGACCTGCAGCTGACGCTCCAAGGTCTTGACCTGCACTTTAGGTTTGGGAGGAGTGTGCTTGTGTGACATGAACAGAGGGTCGTCTTCATCGGAGGAGGAGGAAGTCGAATCGGTCATGGCGTTGCTGCTCTTTAATTTGTCTTCCTCTGCCTGTTGTACGCTCTTTGCTAATTGTTGGTTTTCAATTTCCAGTCTCTTCAGCACAACTTGGAGTTCGTCCACCTTGTTTTGTAGAGCCTGTTTCTCCTGCCTGTCGACCTGCTCTTTCTTCTCCCGACTCTCGCTCCTCGACTTCTTCTTCCTCTCCCCCTTTCTTCGCCGTTCAGGGCTCTTGTCGGTTTGTGTCCAAGTGTCTCTGGGCCTAGCCTTGGTCAGAGCAATCTCGGTCTTTCTCTTGGTCTCGTCTGTCTGTGAATCATCGTCCAAGTCTTTCCCTGCCTTTTCTAAATCTGTCCTGTTTGTTCCCACGCTATGTAACAGTTCCATTCCTCGTTTCTCTTCACTAGATCGGACCGACGCTTCTACCTCTTGTTTCAGAGTCAGGCACAAACTCTGGCTGTTGTCGAGGTGCTTCTGCAGGCGAGCTTTTTCACAGCGTGATTCCTCAGCGGCCTGTTTCAGCTGAGCAATCTCCTCCTGAAAACAAGGGTCAGGAGAATGAGATAAGTGGGGAACGAAAAACAGAAAGTGCCGTGGTGAACTAACAACGCTTGGCTTCTAGCAATTGTGGTAAATAGGAAATTGTGAAAACTACAGGACCACACTTATTTATAGCAGCACAAGTTACATTTAAATTGTGTGTTCAACAATGTTACCAAATAGCTGTATTAATTAAGGCAAACCGAAAATTACATTGAAAAAATGTGCAAGTTCTTTCGTTGCATGAAGACGACAGGATTTCATCATTCTTGGCAATGAAAAGTACACAAATAAAGTGTAAGCCAAATGAAACGTTTCTGTCCTATAGTTACATTAGTAATAATAATAATCCCAAGGATTTACACAGCGGACACATATCTCACCAGTGCATGGCGATTCACATCCATAACCAGTACAAAACAGCGCACGTACAACAACAATAGTCACTGGAGAATTTTGAAATGGAAGGAATCAAATCACTACGCATGCATCCATAGCCTGCATCTTGATAATGTCACAACTTATACATCATCATTATCACCATCATACCCTCAATCAGTGCCAACACAGGTGTTTGCCATTGTTTTTAATTATGTTTTCTAGTTAACCCATTCACGGCCAAGCATTGTTAGTCCATACGACAGATAGATTTTCCCAGACATGCCAGACCAGAGGGTCTTCTCCATCGTCACGCCGAAGTGAATTTATACATCTGATCACAGAACTTTAAAACACACATGCAACTACATTCTGCAACAGAAAACCTTCCACAGTAAACCCAAAACATATCAGCACATTAACACCTAAAACATTGAACACTCTCTACCAACAAGTCTTCTGTAGATCTGTGGTTGACGTCTCATACCCTGGCAAGGGTCAAAGGGGGCATAACTGATAACTAACCAACCAACAAATCTAACAACAATAAATGTAACAACATGACAATCTAACACATAACAAAACCTATTTAAACTGAAACAGAAATGTAACTTATAAGCTTACATGTAATGCATACAATGACATTTCTAATACACGACCTCTTGAAATACATATGTCTTCTAGTATTCCGTATAGATTACAATTATTTCATAGCAATGAAAAAAAATATTTGTACCCACGGTAAACATCTAACAACATACAGCAGTCTAGCACATTACACTGCAAACTACTGTAAAAACAACAGTCAGTGGGAAGAAGAAGACGACCCAATACTTCCCAAGAAAACCAAATTCACCACATATGCATGATAGAGTTCCCAAGGTTACAACACCAGAAAAGCCCAATAGTATTACTTTAATACACCAAGTGACAACCAGAGTACCGAGTTAGGCTGCTCCACTCAAGAAGAAGAAAAAGAAGAAGATCAAACCAAGTAATTCGTGAACGTGAAACTCACTTTGAGCTCGAGATTCTGCCTGCGTTCCACCTCGCTGACCAGACTGAAAGGGGCTCCACGGATGAGACGTTCCTCCAATCCGTCCCTCTCCTGCTGCAGTATGATGACTTTCTTCTGCAGTTCCATCCCCATCCGCTCCAGGCTGGCCAGTTTCTGCACACACACACACACACACATACATGCACGCACACCCACACACACCACACACAAACACACACACAAAGCAACATAAAAACCTTACTATAGGCATAGTTCTTCATCAGTACTTTGTTCGAACGGATGAGAGTATAAATCAAAGTATAGTCCATGCATGCACGCTTTCGTTTGCATGGACTTTAAAGATCCTCACTTTAAAAATCATGTTGTAGATGGGCATGTGCTAGCTACATCAATACACCATGCAAGCATTAAATCCCTCCCCCATACTCCCTGTAACCCCACCTCCCCCACTCCCCCTCCCACACACATTCTCCACACCCCCTCCAACCCAGTCCTCGGTTGCCCAGGATTGTGCTCAGTCATCTTGGGGCATCAGACAATGCGCCTAAGACAGCAAGTGGGCGCCTTGGGCACTCTCTCCATGTCACAATTCATCTGCAAAACCTGTCAAACATGCAACTTTCAGCTCTGTAGAATAGGCCTTGTCCACAAGCATCTGACCACTGACGCTACAGCCAAACTCATTTCCTCTCTTGTCCTGCCACGCTTAGACTACTGTAACTGTCTTCTGGCTGGACTCCCTTCCTCTTCTGTTCAGCTGCTCCAACGTGTTCAGAACTCAACTGCTCGTCTGGTTATTAAAATGAAAAAATCTGATCATATCAAACCCCTCCTATATTCTCGCCACTGGCTTCCTGTATCTCAGAGGATTACCTAAAGAAATCTGTACTTTCTGTTACAAGAGCGTTTATGGATTAACCCCTTCCTACCTCACTCAGAAAATTCACTTCTACAACCCATCTAGAAATCTTTGTTCTTCCTCACGCTACAAATACCCCGCTACAAACTCTCCTCTGCAGGCTGTCAATCCTTTTCAGTGCTTGGTCCTTCAACTTGGAACTCTCTTCCTCTCTCTCTCTTTGCAGCTCTCCGAACATAACCACTTTCAAGTCCAGCTTTAAAATTCATCTCTTCCTTAAAAATGTCTGATCTCGCCTTCCATCACCATCATCATTCCTTCTTTTCTGATTCAGACCATTGCCGTCACACCGCAATCACCCAGCCCTCGCATTCCTTAGCAGTTATCCTCCTCCCTCGTCTTTTATATTTTACTTCTACATTTTTTTTTTCATGTTTGTATTATGTCATTCCATAATTTATTAGTGTCTTGTTTTGGTTTCACTTGTTTTTGTGTGCGTTTCGATATTAACGTTAAGTATAAATGCGTGAGAACTGCGCTTTAAACTGATGTCATTAGAAAAAAGAGCTATATAAATACCCTTATTATTATTATTATTATTATTATTATTATTATTATTAGTTATAGATCCTGTATTGATCAGCGCCTTGAGCAGCACTTGCGCTGGAAAAGTTCTATATAGAAACAATAAAATAAATAAATAAGTACTCTATACAACTGAGAACAACAATGCATGACAATATATTTAGGATATTTTCCTTTGCTATATTTCGGCCTCTACTATTCACAACTTTCCGGCACCTCTCATAAAAACTCGTGGGTATCGCCATTATAAATTAAAACGAGGTTATATGAAACCATGTTCCGGTTTGGCTTGTTTTGCTTTTATCAAAGCTTGATGCGTGACTTTTAAATATGGCAAATTGCCGAAAACGACGATTGTTAGAGCCAGAAAACGAGTGGGATAAGTATAAAAACGGTGGAGGAAGTACATGCTCAGTGAAAGAATGCAAAAAACAATCGTAGAGGCCTGTATTTGTGGCGACTTCGGAGGTGCGTCGATCATCGACAGAAAGTGAAACAGGACCTGAAAACTCTTGTAGTTTTCCATAGCTTCGCCGTCGCAACCTTCACAAAACACGAAGTAACTGACTATGTTAGGCTAGCGTTGTGGCCAAGTGGGCTAAGGCGGGACTAACTTGCCTTGTCCACAAGCCAGAAACCAATGGCGCCTGACAGGTGTGGGTTCGAGCCAGCATCTGGGCGTTATGTTTTTCCGAATATTTTTCAAACATTCACAAATAATGTTAGGTAGGTAGGGTTTAGGCGCGCCACTGGCGATAGAAAGGGATAATAAACTGCAGCAAAAAAAATAAAAATATGTGAGGGTACGATACAGGTGGCCAGTGACACATGTTATTATTCTTGAATATTTGGAAATAACTCACTAAAACACGCGGAGAAAAAAAAAACGGAAGTATTTTTCATAGTTGGTGCATAGGATAGCAGAAAAGTGTGAATAGGTTACTAAATGACAAATATTTGTAATTAAATTAACTTACTTGCAAATTCACCAAGGTCAAATAGTGAGAGGGGAAAACAATTCACCCCATATGCCCTCTAATCTCAACCCTACCCTGAAATTCCGTTAGTATGACCGATTAAGATGGGACAGTCGTTATAAACATATTCATTCACTCTCCATCAAATCTGACGCATCAGCTCATAAAATGCAATCAACCTCATTTTTCACTCCTAGCCCCTGGTAATTAACCTACTTCATTAACTGACCTTGCTCATACAAAATGTTTTTACGCACATTTACAATTTACACAAACATCATGTATACACATATGCGAAAGGTCCTAACTCACTTTATGGTGACGTTGGTTTCCAAACTGTTTGAAAGAGAATTCATAGCCAAATTTAGTTCTAAAATGTAAGGCTGTAGTCTTGATAGTACATTTCAGAAATTGATCACTCAAACAACTTTACTACCACCCTAAAAGCATCCGACCCCATATGATTGCAATGGGCGTGTTAATTAACAACTGCGTCGCAGATTTTTCTCACCAACCCTTCCATTAGAGTGTTACACTCAGTTTGATGATGGTGTTTTCTATCAGTATCTGATTCAGCCCCGATGCTTGAATTCCTGATAGTTGTGTAACTCAGATTCGTTTATTCACACAGCCCGTCCAAACAGCATACATTTCACAAAGTCGACGTATGAAGTTTTCCACTTTTATTCAGCACACATCAACAACTGCATACAATTCTCAATTCAACTCAACAACTTTCACAGCAACTTTCCAAATCACTATCAACAACTTTACTCTCTCAACACCGACTCGGCACACGATTAAATAACCTCTCTCTTTTCTGGAACAATATGGTACATGGTAGAAATGACGTACTGCCACCAATCGAACTAAAGATCGTCATCACTGACTTACGTCAATACATATTTTTATATCTTCCAGAACGACCTCTTGCTTCGACATGTATCGGGAAGTTTCTATCAAGAGTAAACACGCATATCCAGAAGATTCTCAAATAATATCGACTAACGCAAATTATCAACGTTATACAAAGCCTTTCCTAACAACAATGCAAACTCAAATCAAAGGTAAATAAACTCTATTATTGAATACTTTGCAAATCGAAACGATTAGATCTATCGTACACGTTTCCGACGTACTACCATTCGCGTTTCAACGTAACATAACCCCCCACTCAAGAAGAAATTTACCCAATTTCTTTCAACAACGTTGAAACGTAATTCACAAACAATGTACAGAATTAAGACTTATTTCAGCCTGTCTGAACACTATCAACGTTCTCAGTTCATTCACACAGAGCCAATGGTTTTCATCTTCAAATCTGTCTGGATATTGTCAATATTCACAGTTCATTCACACAGAGTCAAAGTTTCTCATCTGCAAGTCTTTCTGGATACTGTCAATATTCACAGATCATTTACACAGAGTCAATGTTTCTCATCTGCAAATCTTTCTGGATACTGTCAATGTTCACAGATCATTTACCCAGTCAACGTTTTTCATTTTCAAGTCTGTCATTACCAATATTCTTAGTTCGTCCACACAGTCAATGTTCTTTCGCTCGCAAGGAATCGACGCCCTCGTCAGTTGCGGCTGTCATCGGCCCAGGGTCAAAGACGACGATCACGTGGGCTTTCCTGGAGTCAGTGCATCCTCCGTTGTCTTTTTCTTCCGTCGGATGTCCGACGCAGTCGACGTTGTCAGCTCCCAGAATGCATTCGCTGGGTCTCACGGTCAGGTTGGCTTCTGCGGGACGGTGGGACAGCTCCCTCAAGGTCTGCAGATGCTCCTTCCAGGTCTGGGTGTGGACTTCATGTTCGACCAAAGTCGTAGAGCCTGGGATATCATTAAAGCTATGGGGAAACTCGCCCCTAAGGTCCTTGAGCTCCAACTTTTGACCTTCCGTCAAGCTCGGTCCTAGCTTAACGTCATCGATGCCTTCTCTGCTATGGAAGTCTCCCAGTTCCAACAGTTCCTCGCTGTCGAAGCTGTCGTCGGTCACAGCTGCTGTTGCTGCATGTACAGTCTCTGGCGGCCTCTCCACGTACAGCTTAAGGAGGTTGGCGTGGTATATCTTGGAATGCTGGCCGACCTTCACCTTATAGTCGTTGATCCCCACCACGGTCTCCACTTCGTACGGGCCTTTCCACTGCATCAGCAACTTATTGTGATCAGTAGGTAGCAGCACCAGCACTTTGTTGCCAGGTTTAAACTTCCTGTTCACAGCCCTACGATCATAGTAGTGCTTTCCACAGTCCTGGGACTTCTTCAGGTTTTCTCTGGCTATCTCGAGAGTCTGCTCCAGCTTCTCCCGTAGCTCAAACACGTACTGGTAGCTGTTCTTCACCTCTGGGGTGTCTACTTCTTTCGTCCACAGTTCTTTCAGGATGTGCATCGGCCCTCGGATGGTTCTTCCGTACAGCAGCTCGAACGGAGAAAAGCCGGTGGACTCCTGCGGTACTTCTCTGTAGGCGAAAAGTAAGGCGTTGATGTAGCGATGCCATTGTCTGGGCTGCTCGCTGCACAGTTTCTTCAGGGTGGACTTCAGCGTAGCATTGAACTTTTCGACAAGCCCGTTGCACATCGGATGGTAGGGTGTCGTAGTTAAATGCCGGATGCTCAGCAGTCTGTTGACCTCCTTCATGCAGTCAGAGACGAACTGCGTCCCGAGGTCTGTCAGAATTTCTTCAGGCACTCCAAGCCTACTGAACATGTCCACCAGTGCCTCTGCTACAGTTTCAGTGTCAATCTTCTTCAGTGGCACTGCTTCTGGGTACCGAGTCGCATAGTCTACTAAAGTCAGTACCCATCGATGACCTTCTTCACTCGGAGGTCTTATTTCGCCGATTAAGTCTAAGGCCACCCTCTTGAAAGGTCGGTCGATCAGAGGCATCCTCTGCATAGGCACTTTCGGGACCCTTCCTCGAGGTATGGTCTTCTGGCAAATGTCACATGATCGGCAGAATCGGCTGACGCCCGCATGAAGTCCTGGCCAGTAGAACACCGCCTGGATTCTATCCGACGTCTTCTTGATACCCAGGTGACCTCCCATGATTGAGTCATGCGCTACTTCCATCACCTGGCGCCTTAGGGGTAACGGTACCAAGACTTGACGCAGTGGTTTCCCTCCGTTGACCCTCGGGTGCTGGAAGATTCGGTACAGGATCTTGGCCTTCACCTCAAAATAGACCGTACCACTGCCTTTGGTCACGTGGTCTTGGCGGTTCCTGTACTTGTTTAAAGTGCTATCAGCTTCCTGGAGCTGGATCAGCTTATCTTTGTCCACGATGGCAGCTTTGGAGTTGTCGGCGACCTTCAGTGGCGTAGACGTCTTGTCTCTCTTGGCCTGGGCCCTGGTAGTAACAGCACCGACGATCTCTGGTCGGCAGGGCTGAGCCGGAGTAACAACATTGTCCCGTAGCAGCTCTGTAAGGTCTCCATCGGGAAATGGCAATGGATCCTCCTCCACAACTTCGACGTGTTGAGTTGAGGCAGGACTCCACTCTGGATCGGGGTCGTCGGGTCGTCTCGCGCCGTCGATATTCCCGATCATCAAATCATACAGCGGCTTCTTCAGGCAAACCGCTTCGACTTCGCCTATGTAGAAAGGGGTGTTGACATGAATCTTCGCAACTGGCGCTCTCACACATTTGCTGTCGGCCATAAGTGTCCATTTTGAATCGCCAGTGAACTGTTCTTTAGCGATTAGGTCTTCTCTGACGATGACCCCACTGCAGCCAGAGTCTCTTAAAACAGTCACTTCATGATTTCCGACGCGTCCCTTGGAAACAGGCATGTTCTGTACGGTCACAGCTGCGCTGGCGACGACGGGGATGGATTTCCCGTTGGCAAGGAGGAGTTGGCCATCAGTCATGCACTCTTGCACGTCCGCAGGGGTAGCTGTGCGCTCGGTCTCACTCGGAAGAATGACGCTCCCGCCGCACACTTGATGGTCAGATCTACTGGTTTGCCGTTGATTGGAGAACCGCCTCTGCCGGTTGCCCGCCGCTGAATTGTCCGTACTGCTCCGCTGTCCGCTACTTTTGTTTTGAGGACAGTTAGCCGCTCTGTGGTCTGTAGCGTTGCAGGTGAAACAGCCCCTTGAATGCCCTTCCCTGGGAGGAGGCGTGGAGTCTGTCTGTCTCTGGCTCGTCTGGCTTCCCTGGATCTGGTTCACATGGTTTCCAGTCTTCTGAAAATGTTTCGTCGCGCTGGGTGGCCCCAGGGTTTTCCCATGAGCGATGAGATATCTTTCAGCAGCCTCAGTCACATCTTTAAGCGTCTGCAGCTTTTGTTCTTCTAAGTGGGTCGCTAGGTCCTTGTGACAGGCATTGAGAAATTGTTCCTTCACGATCAGGTCATGGAGACTGTCGTAAGACTTCGTTTCGCCTGATAACTCCACCCACTTGTGTAGATATGACGACAGGCGCTCCACAAACTGCTTTGGCGTCTCGTCTGACTTAGGCCGGCATTCACGGAAGCGTTTACGGTAGCCCTTCTCTGTAAAGTTGTAGCACTGCAACAGGGCCTCTTTCAAGACGTCGTAGTTTTTGGCGTCATCGTTCGACAGTCTGGTGTAAACTTCGAGAGCTTGCCCCGTCAGAAGTGCACTCAGTCGAATTGCCCAGTCTCGAGGTTGCCAGTTAGAGCTTTCGGCGAACCTTTCGAATCTCGCCAGATAACTGTCAATCTGGTCCTTCCCGTCGACGAAAGCTGGTAATTTTGGAGCCGTGTTGTCACTGATAACTTGTGGCGCATGCTGATTGTTTTGGATACGCGCCAACTCTAGCTGGTATTGACGCTCAGCTTCTAATCGTCTCTCTTCCATCTCGTCACGCCGACGCTGTTCCTCTAATTCTCTTTCTTGACGCCGGTCTTCTCTTTCTTCTCGGCGACGCTGTTCGTCCTTTTCTTCTCGGCGTCGCTGCTCCTCTAATTCTCTTTCTTCACGGCGACGCTGCTCTTCTAATTCTCGTTCTTGTATTCTCTCCTGGGATTTGACGTACTCCGTCAGCTGCTTGCCTTTCAGATTCAGTGCAATCCCTTTCTGCCAGAAGTCAGCCATCTTGATGCTTTTCTGGAAAGTTCTTTTCTGGAAAGTTCTTTTCCGGAAAGTTCTTTTTCTAGAAAGTTCTTGACTGTGCTGTACCTTTCTAGACTGTTCTAGAACAGCACGCTTTCTGCAGTAGCGCTGATGCTTGCCACTAGTCGCTTTCGCTGACGCAGGCCCCGCTGTCCTCGTCGTATGCGACGCTGCACCACGCTGGTGTTGATGTATACGCTCCTGTGCTGAAGTAGACTCGACGTCCGCACGTCGCTCTCTCTAATACTGGCGATGTAGCTCCGAGACTGTCCCTCGACGTAGTCCCGCGGCAGCCACGTAGTCCCGCTCTGTTGTTCGCTCACGAAGCAACTCTTCGGCGACTACACGCCCTTGCAGTCAACCCGAATCTATCGGATGTAGTCCCAGTATGTTGGCCCCTCTCGACGCAACTCGTTGGCGGCTACCCTCGATGACTGCCTCTCGTAACGTTGACTCGCTTGTTGTAGCAGTTGAACCCTTGGCTATGGCGTGAATCGCGGCTTGACCCCCAAAATGTTACACTCAGTTTGATGATGGTGTTTTCTATCAGTATCTGATTCAGCCCCGATGCTTGAATTCCTGATAGTTGTGTAACTCAGATTCGTTTATTCACACAGCCCGTCCAAACAGCATACATTTCACAAAGTCGACGTATGAAGTTTTCCACTTTTATTCAGCACACATCAACAACTGCATACAATTCTCAATTCAACTCAACAACTTTCACAGCAACTTTCCAAATCACTATCAACAACTTTACTCTCTCAACACCGACTCGGCACACGATTAAATAACCTCTCTCTTTTCTGGAACAATATGGTACATGGTAGAAATGACGTACTGCCACCAATCGAACTAAAGATCGTCATCACTGACTTACGTCAATACATATTTTTATATCTTCCAGAACGACCTCTTGCTTCGACATGTATCGGGAAGTTTCTATCAAGAGTAAACACGCATATCCAGAAGATTCTCAAATAATATCGACTAACGCAAATTATCAACGTTATACAAAGCCTTTCCTAACAACAATGCAAACTCAAATCAAAGGTAAATAAACTCTATTATTGAATACTTTGCAAATCGAAACGATTAGATCTATCGTACACGTTTCCGACGTACTACCATTCGCGTTTCAACGTAACATAGAGGTCTACCTCCATAACCTCACCCACTCACAATACTCCGTCCCTCACCCCTCCCTGACAATTGCCCACCTATCGTCATCATTGCCGTCGCCATCATAATCATCATTGTCGTCGTCACCATAATCACCAAATCATTCATCATCATCATCATTATTTTCTTCAGCAGTAGCAACAGCAGTAGCAGCAGCAACAGCAGCATCATTACCATCCTCATCATCAACATCAAATTCATTCTACAACCTACCTGTTCCACATCTTTGAGGCTAGGTACAACCTTGAGAATGGGGTCGGCCTTGACCCCATACCTTTGAAGGGCCAAGGTCAACTCTTTCTTTAGCTGCTCCATCGCGATCTGTGACTCAGGGGCAGATAATGGGTCTGTATGCCCTGCTGTCACCCCCCAAGCCGTGGCTGTTACAGGAGGTTGGTCTTGGCATTGTACCTGGAACACACACAATGAGGAAAACACCTATAACAATTACTATTATTCAATTCAATAAGAATTCAAAGAATTCAATAAACATCTTTACACTTTACAAATTACATAAAGATTAAATATTTTCTTTGGCGTGCATGGGCTCATCCAACTCGATAACAAAACATGGTCACTGAATTCTCCAGTTTACTTTCAGCATTCTTCATTTCTATTCGTTCAACCAACAAGCAAAGCAATCTACAGCGAACAATCAATTTCACTTTCAGAGAACACCCCCACCAACTCCCCATCCTCCACCCCTCTCACAACATGATCATGGATAGATAGACTATACAGTCATGCACACATTATCATCCACATTGTGTGTGAAAGAAACAAAGAAATGGAAATCTGTAGGAGCACGGTACAAACACCCACGAGGCGCACATAGCCACAGGTATAATACCCCGCCACTCGTTAGTATAGTACAATTAAAAGCACAGGCAAGGCAGTAACACTCAATACCATGCAGTCATGCCTGTAATCAAGCCCTCTTCGATGGGAAGGGGAAGACGAAGACGAGCAGGGCGCTGTCAAACAGCAATGTTATACCTTCACCACAAAACTCATCCTCCAGTGTCTGCATAGCGTAGACACTGAACTAGATCCATTGCACTGCCAAGTTAGAACACAGGCCAGAATGCCGCACCACACAGCCTTGAAACCTAGCCTCCCACAGAAAAATGTGGGAGTAAGGTGTACCAGTGAAAGAGAAATAAAACACTCACACGGAGGGGGGGGGGGGTACACTGTGATGAAACAACACACGCCCATCATGAGCAATTGTGAGGGCGAAGAGGGAATGTAACGGTAAGAAAATACTACTATTTATTGGCCCACGCATTCCCTTGGTTACATCAAGGAAAAGCGGGCGTTTAACGGTGGTTAAATCTGTTCTTTTTCCTCATTGAAACGTCCCTTCAGCTTCTACTGTACGTCTTTCCATGCTGTGTTCAATCAGATGGAGAAGACGAACAACTGGAAGGCACACAGGGAAAATGATGTTCTAAATCAAATAATTGCCCATCTAACTTCCCTCCCACCCGCAGCCACTTCCCATCCTTTACTTCTCGCCTAATACCAACCCCCAACCCCAAATACACCATAACCAAGGAGTACAAAAGACTTTATTACTCCTTGACCATAGCATAACTTCGTTTAACGCCTTGAGGCCATCGTTCTTGGAGAAATAAAAACGAATTATTATTAACTTAATACCGTGAGCACACCTGCAGGCAGCAAGAAACATTCCATCTATCAGCTGATGGCCCATTTCAGGTTACACTCTTGACATGACCCATGTACACCGACACTTCCAGAGACACGTCATATCCGCTGATAGGATGTTCATAATTATTACAGACAGACAGACAGACAGACAGACAGACAGAGAGAAAGGGAGGGGGAGAGGGGAGGTGGTAAGGAGGAGAGGAAGCAGACAGTGCAGAGACGACAGTTCACAGACGACAAAGATGAAGGAGAGTATATATCAAAACACCCTCCCAGCTGATAGAGCTAGAACAGAGCACATGTCACTACATACAGCTTCTCTGGCAGAGACTACACGAGGTCTACTCCCTCTCTTTCTTGGAGATGGCCTCATCTTGTGGTGCCAGCTACGCTGTATGACGAGTGCATTCGCGGCATAGTTGGGTTACTGAGTAGGACGGGAGCAATAAACGGACAAACATTTCAAGCCTTTGATTCGACCTGTCCAAACACGGATACATTCCTTCACAGCTCCAAGCCCTGCCTCCTCCTCCTCTTCCTCGATCTCCTCCTAGTTCTCTGATCCTCCCCTCTACCCTGCGAGTTCTTTGAGCAAGGAAAGAGCTTTGTGTTAAAACAATAGAAATGATAATGATCCTACCCTATTTTGAGGCCACTGAATTCTTTTTAAGCCCAAAGTGCGCTAGAAGAATACGCACCTTCACCTTCTATAAGCTTGGAAATGCGCTGTACGTACCTTCTCCTTTTGTATGAAAACAATCTAATCCCCAGCCATGCCTTTTATCCAATCTTCGAAGTTAAAATCAATTTCTTTAGACATACTGCTTGCGTAAGAAGGATACTGACCAGAGACTGTTGATTGGCTGTGAATGCTGAATTACTCAACGTGTTCAAGAACTGTTTAAACTGGATATATAAGAACAGCATTTACTTTACCAATTTTGAGTCAAGAAGGGTCTAAATTGGTAGGCACTGAGGCCAGAGGTCTGGGTCTAAGACCCTCATTAAGACTGAATTGGAGGGCCAAAGGTTATTCGCCTAGATGCAGCACTATGCTATGCTATGCTAAAGACACAAATGCCCTATATATAAACATTAAATAATGAACCCATCAGTTACAAACAGACCAGAGGGTTCGGCACGTGCGGGGAAAGTGCTACTCGGGACTGTACCGATTTGATATCAATATTTAAGCCTTTCATCAAAACCTGTGACACTGATACAATCAAATTACAATTTATCTCGCCATCATAATTTCCTTTCATTTTGCACTAATAGTAAATACCCACTTCCCCGTATTGTGACCTCCACTAATGCCTACCCCACCCCCATCACTATCAGGACTCTCTCTCTCCCCCTCCCTCTCTCACTCTGTCCCCCCCCACTACCTCCACCCCCTCCCCCCCACCTCACCGCCGTAGCTCAGTAGTACAGGGTTTGCCTGGCACACGAATGACCCAGGAGTGAAACCCCGTGGTGAGCAATTAAGATGACAGTGGCCCAATTTTCACTGTCCAAACTTAGCAGTATGACTGCTGTGGTGGTCCAGTGTTGATTTATGTCCCTACCTACTCTTTCCTGGGATGGTTATCCCGGTCTGCCATATCGCCAATGGGGGCAGAGGGGCGAAACAAACCGTGATTGTAACTTTTAATTAATTTAACGTCTATTCACATTTTGTGATAATAGACAAGGATGTTAAACTTTATTGTTCGTTCGTTCATTCATTCATACTCTCTCTCCCCCCCCCTCCCCTTCTCTCTCCTACCAAATACAAACACTGCGTAGCTGAGACTCGCCACCCATAACATAGTGGAAAGAAGAACATAAGCCTCGGCAAGTCTCTGCTACGCTCTCTCTCTCTCTCTCTCTCTCTCTCTCTCTCTTTCTCTCTCTCTCTCTCTCTCTCTCTCTCTCTCTCTCTCTCTCTCTCTCTCTCTCTCGATCGATCGATCGATCGATACTCTCAGCGCATCAACGTCTGACAAGTTTTTCATTTGATGTACGACCCCGCAATCCTGTGAAGGTCCTTCGGGATACTTTTTTTCTCCTCCTTATTCTCCTTCTCGCAAATTGTTCAAACATTCCGTCGCAATCACCACCATCATCACAAAAATAACAAGCGCAGTCTCTCCCTACAAAATGTTATCCATAAGGAGAAACTTTCAAAAAACACAAAGGCGCGCACCACGTGCATAACCAGACCCAACACAAACAGCCTGGGACAGATACGCTAACAACACTGGCGATGGCAAGGCTTGGGGGTCAATTGGCTCGATCACTCGTCTAGCATTACAGATATTACGAGTTCAAATCCCAGACGAATCGACCGCCAGTATGTGAGGGTCTTCTTCTTCCTCCTTCTTCTTCTGTCCCCGAGGGATCTACTGTGACGTGGTAAAAAAAAGATCCCATGTCACACACACAAATCGATGGAATCTTTTCCTTTCTCTTTGACACACACTCATACACACACAAGCACACATACACGCACACACACACTGGTAGACAAAGGCCTCTGAAGGGATACCAACGCCATGAACCAGCATTGAGTTTGACGTGTTACAAACCTGCATCATCATCGTCGTCGTTGCCAACATCATCCTCATCATCATCTTCGTCATCCTCATCACAATCGTCGTCGTCCTCGTCGTCATCATCACCACTATCATCATCATCATCATCATCATCATGACGTCTTCGATGTCATTAGCATCATCATCGTCATTATTGTTATGTAATGAATATTATTGCATAGCAAATAATCACGTTGTTCTACACCTTGCAATGGCCATGCTGACAATGTGTGCTCAATGAGGAGGTCAACCACCACGACCACCCTCCACTCCCCATCCATCCCCAACCCCGCTGCCGGCGTCTTCTCCCTCTCTCCTCAGGCCAACAAAGTTAGTCCCTTGGTAAAACAAGGGATCCTCCACCCCCAACCCGACGTTCCTTCAACTCCATCTGTTATCTCCATCCCTTTCGATACAAAGCTAGTTATTTCCAAATAACCTAAACTGTCTGTGCGCGTGTGCTCATAAAAACGTCGTGACTCAGTGCAGTCATTTTAATATGGACACAGTCATTTAACACTGATTTATGCATGCAACACGCTACTAAAACACCCAGCATAAACTGACATTTAAAACTGTCTACTTTGATAATAAAATAGAGATTCGACTCAAATACTCTTGTGCAGTATGAACTATTATTTATAGTTTACGAAGGGTGTTAACAGACTTACTATGAACGAATGAAGTTTCATTAGTTGAGATAGCCATTAACAGTCTGCAAAAGGTTCTACTGCACAACTACATAATAGCTGCAAAGTCCTCTCCTCAACTATCTATAGTGCCGCTATGATCGACGCATTGATCATGGGCCCTCTACGTCAAGAAGAAGAAGAAGAAGAAGAAGAAGAAGAAGAAGGAGGAGAAGAAGAAGAAGATTTACTATATATTACTATATACTATTCACTGATGATGATGATGATGATGATGATGATGATGATGATGATGATGATGATGATGATGATGATGATGATGATGATGATGATGATGATAATAATAATAATAATAATAATAATAATAATAATAATAATAATAATTCATCTGTGTATAGCACTTTTCCAAGATAGCGTACATTTTAGATCAAAGAGCAGCTCAAAGTGATAGCTCACGTCATACAAAGCCTGGTTGAGTCTGATTACAGCGAATTGCGCTATATAAAAATTATGTACTACTACTACTACTACTACTACTACTACTACTACTACTACTACTACTATTATTATTATTATTATTATTATTATTATTATTATTATTATTATTATTATTATTATTATTAAAAATCATACCGCAGATTAACCACATTGTTCATACAATTGTCCAGCGTGATTTCTAAAACTATTCCTGATAGTGATATAATATATAGAAAAGAGCGCACAAGTACTTACTTAAGAAGGACAATCCGCAATGAAAGTGTAGTGACGCGATGTTGCCCATAACATGCACACTGTTAACACAACCTAATGGTTCCCAGAAAACCACAACAATGACTGTAGTGTAATGCGAACCGCACTTGAACTTTTATATAGCACTTTGCACACCGTCACAATGGCATGCACATGTATGGTAACAATCTCAGTAGCAGGAATGAAGGAAGAAATGGGAGGGAAGGAGAGATGGGGAGGGAGGAGAGAGTGAGACAAGGGGAGGAGGAAGAGAGGGAGAACACTATAAGATGACAGGTTGACGAGTTAATGAGGGGAGAGAGAGAGAGAGAGAAAGAGAGCGGGGGTGGGTGCGTGGGAGGTGGTGAAGAACAGAGAAATAGAGAAAATAGAGAAAAAATAGAGAGAAAGAAACCCTGACAGAGAAACAGAGAACTAGGCGGTAAAATTCGCGTGAAAGACGCAGACATAAGCCTACATACAAAGAAAAGAGAAACACTATATAATGCAATCCACATGCTGTCCTCTTCTCACTTCTAGCCATTGTTTTCCGTGTTTACTTCAGGGCGTCAAACACCAAACCGGGAAATCAACTCCGACCCTTTTTGCTAGCAAATAACCCACATCAAAAATGCACTCTCTCTCTCTCACACACACACATACACGCACACACACACACACCGCACTACCTGTTGGGATTCGACTCGCTGCCCATACCACACATGGGCTACGATTGAATCTGCATCCTACATCAACAGTGCAGTAAGCCTATCGCTCGGATACACATCTAAGCTTTCATACATCAGTCTTTCACAACGAGTCGCATGGTAGTTCCACGGCAAGATGCTCAGTGTGAAAAGAAGGCTTGAACCTGCTGCTGTCATCATGTTGCAGACACACAAAGACTATTACTCCCTCTCTCTCTCCCCTCTCCCTCTCTCTCTTTCACCCTTCCTCTCCCTCTCTTTCTCTCTCTCTCTGCGCTGAAGTCCTGAAGTAAAAAACAAACAAATGGTGAAATCGTACTGCTTTGCTAGCTTTTTTTTTTTTGGCCAATAGCCTCAAGACACCCACTATTTTTCTTATCCAAAAGCACTCAATCTGGTGGTAGTATTTGGGATTAAATTATGCTCAGTTGTCTGGGAGTCAGACTATGCGCCCTAAAGCTGCAAGTGGGCGCCTCTGGCTGCATGAGTTAGATCCCGTATCGGCCAGCGCCCTGAGCAGCTCTGGAGCTGGATAAAGGCTATAGAAGAAAGATTTATTAAATAAATACATACATTAGGAGAACGTTCAAGGGGGTTTTCCCTCACTACGGCAAAGTTGGAAGTTTTTCAACCAATAACAGAGCAAGAAGTCAAGAAAGTCATCTTAAGCTCAAAACCAACATCTTGCTCTCTTGATCCCATTCCCACTCCCATGCTGATAGAGAATCTCGACCCTCTACTCCCGACCATTACCCACATTATCAACGAGAGTCTGTCCTCTGGTGTTGTTCCGTCTGTGCTCAAAGCGGCTGTCATCAAACCCCTCCTTAAAAAACCAAGTTTAGAAAAAAAATAATCTAAAGAACTATAGACCTGTTTCAAACCTCTCCTTCCTGTCCAAAGTCATAGAAAAAATTGTTCTCAAACAACTGTTTGCCTACCTATATGATAACGCTTTACTTTGCCCCAACCAATCTGCCTACCGACCCTTCCACAGCACTGAGACAGCCCCCCCCCCCCCCCCCCTCTAAAGGTAACCAATGATCTGTTGCTTGCCTTAGATAATGGTAACGTCTCCATTCTCACTTTATTAGACCTCTCAGCCGCCTTTGACACAGTCGACCACCACATTTTCTTTAACACTCTTCAACACTACTTTGGAATCTCTGGCTCAGTCCTGGTTTGGTTCCACACTCATATCTTCCTGACAGATCACAAGCAGTCACTGTCGATGGCTGTTTCTCCAGCATAGCAGACTTGATGTGCGGAGTGCCTCAGGGTTCCGTTTTAGGGCCGGTGTTATTCACTCTGTACACCAAGCCACTGCTTCTCCTGCTCAGAAAGCAAGCTGTTGAGAGAGGCGATATAACTGAAGCCCTCCTCATTCACAAGCACAACACCTCCTCCTCACTCTCGCCTCTCCCAATATCACTTACAGTAGGGACAACAAACATTCAGTTCTCATCCTCAGCGAGAAATCTCTGCTATATTCTCTCCGATGACCTGTCCCTCAACAACCACATCTCCCTCCAACGTCTGTGACTCTGCATACATGGCCATATGCCAAATCAGCTCCTTTCGCCACTATCTTACAGTCACTGCCACCAAAACCCTAGTCTGCGCTTTTGTCCTTTCTCGTCTTGACTATTGCAACTCTCTCCTCGCTGGCTCCCCAAAACACGTCATTGACTACAAAAGGTTCAGAACTCAGCAGCTATACTAGTATGCCGGGCAAAGAAACGCGATCACATTACACCTCTACTACATTCCCTTCACTGGCTTCCTGTGCAAGCACGCATAGAGTACAAACTCTCTGTTCTCTGTCACAACTTCTTCACAGATTCTTGTCTTTCCTAACTTGCTGATCTACTGTCTGTCTACTCTCCTTCACGCACTTTAAGATCTGCTGACACTCGCACACTCAAGGTTCCCGTAACCCGCACTAAGACATACGGCCAACGTGCATTCGCTTACTCTACACCCAAGCAGTGGAATTCCCTTCCCTCCCATATCCGAAACATACAATCAACACAGGCATTCAAAAAGGCCCTCAAAACCCACCTCTTCAAACTGCATTATTCACACTGATTTGTATCCCGCTGCCATTCTCTCCTCTTTTGTTTTCTGTCTGATACGTAAGTGTGTACACGGCTGTAAATATTTATACTGTTTACCTTTCCTGGGTCTAACCAGGCATATAAATAGCTGTGAATAGGTTTTTGCTATTCTATTTATGTCTTTTTTGTCATTTTTGTACATAGTTGCAAATAGTTTTTACTTTTACTGTTCCATCTTTTGGTGTATCGTAGCAAAAGCGATGTTTGATCGAGTGCATGTATTTTTATGTAATGACTATGTAAAGCGTGGTGAGTCTGGTCGTAGGCTGGAGTACCATGCTATATAAAAATCTGTCATTATTATTATTATTTAGTGATTTGGTGGGTCCTATTAATGATGATAATGAAAATCGCAGTCTTTAAATAATGAATTGCTTAGGTAAAAAAATGCATTTTTTTAAGCAACATCTAAATAATATATTATATAGCAAATTCTGCTAAATAACGCATTATTTAGGTAAACAAATCATTATTTACAAACATTTCTAAATAATACATCATTTAACACAATCTGCTAAATAATGCATTATATAGGTAAATAATGCATTATTTAGCAACAATGCTTTAATTTACCTATGTCATGATTTATTTACCTAAACAATATAATAAGTTATGTTCGGCGAAAATATATTATTTAAAGAAATCTTACCTTGTTTTGTAAACAAATGATTATTTAGAAAATATGTTTCTAAATAAAGATTATTTAGCTGAAAGTGGTGAAACAATTTTTTTTTTCCACATGCGTTAAGCCAATCATTTTCTTTGCTTACAATGTATTTGCCAAAAACATTGCCTCGGAGCAATCTTTTTCTTTCTTACCTGGCAAAACAGTTTAAGTTAATGAAAGGAATCCTGTTAAAGTGCTTATGTAAGAATCATCATTTCCTCCCAACAATACACCTTTTATTATCTAACAAAACAAGAACAGTCTAGAAGCCATATAATTACTAACCCTCTTAATGTGCCCCGAATCACTGAATGTGTTAATGACGTCCTCGCAACAACATTAACTATCTCTCCTTGCACGCGCGTACACACACGAACACCAACATATACATACGCACACACAAACACACAAAAGCGACATTAACACGTAATCGCTATTACACACTTTTAATCATGAGTCACAATGGAACAAAAAAAGAAAGAGGTGTCTTTGTCAAAATTAACATTCCTCGACTTTTATGTACACCATTGTTTGTCTTTATTGTAAATTTAGAATGATAGCAGTCCTCTGGTTCTAACATCACTCCCACCCCACACAAAAAAAGGTGGAACACTCTTACATCACCAAATGACTAAATCCTTTTTCCAACACAAACAACAAAAAAGGTGGACAACTCTTACATCACCAAATGACTAAATCCTTTTTCCAACACAAACAACAAAAAAAGTGGACAACTCTGACATCACCAAATGACTAAATCCTTTCCAACACAAACAACGGGAAACGCACATGGCCAAACGCCAGCTCCTTCTTCTCCTCTTCCTATTCTTCTTCCGTTTCTTCTCCTTCACTGCAGGCAACTAGTGTCACTTTATTTTATTCATCGCTCTTATATAGCGCTTCTCCAGCTCAAAGCTCGCCGATACAGGAGCTAACTACTCAAGCCGACCGAGGCGCCCACCTGCAGCCTTTGGACCTATAGTCCGACGCCCAAACAACTGAGCACAACTATTACTAGCAATGCTTACGCTACTGCTATTTCTACTAGTACTTACTCATCGCTGCACTATTCTTTTTCATCTTCTTTGCCTTCCTCCTCATTCAACTCTCTTATTTTGTTTGTCGTCCTCCTCCTTCCTCAAAACACTGCTGTAGTAAAGGGGGACGAAAACAACCGCACAACAAGGAGTATGGGGCACGCCTTAACATAACACGGCAGTGAACAGCTTACACCCAGAGGTTTCCAAAACACAAGCGATGACCCAGGGTTTCTATTTCAACCTAGTTTCCCACTCCCCTCCCCCCCCCACCCACTTCCTTCCCGTGGGGGTACCGGGGGTTTCTGCATAAATAGTATCCCCACTTTCTGGAAATGTAGTGCTTTAAATTCGAACTGTTTCTGTCATTCTCATTTGTTCTTTCTCGCTCCTGCTCTGTTCTATCTATCTTCTTCGCTAGAACAATCACCTATCTTTTTTTTCTTGAAAACTCTCCCAAAACTCCTCATCGCTGTGTGTGGAGCCTGTGGATCAGCTTGGGGATATTGGACGCTTTCTGCCAAATGGTCACAAGGGCTTTGTAAGGTATTATTATTTAGGAATGTAGTCATTTTATATGTATGTGTTTTGTTAAATATTTTATAACGATGTTTATATTCTATTTTGTTTTTGTAAACGGGGGTTCGATAAATTATACAGACTCAGCGTCTTCTGCATGGGATGCCTTTATTGTAAAGTGACCGGCTGGTGGACTGCTTTCAGTGTAACCATCAGGGTTGTTTCAACAGATCTTAATACGGATCAGGGGTGAGTCCTCTTTCAACCAAGTCGTGGTCCTGATTCGGCTATTTGCAATTCACCCTATAAACCATGACTAACTAACTAACTAACCTAGGTTTTCCCTTTGTATTATTACACAGCAATGAGTATAACATGACTTAAAATAACTGTAAACAGTTTACACTTCAGGTTTAGAGAGCAAAGCGAGGATCCCGTGCTGCTTTTATTTTAACCAAGGTGCCCCCAAAACAAACAAGAAGTGCATTGTAATGACGATTAAAATCTAGGTAACGCCAGATGGTTTTTTTATCATTTGGGGTGAAAGAAGACAAGTAGTGTTATCATTAGGATGGCGAAGAAGACTTTAAGTAAAAGAACCAAACAGGGGGGATTTCAACCTGTGAATCATCTCCAAACATAAAGATTAAAGTGCACACCTGAATCATGCAAGGAAAAACGATTATAATTATGTACTGCGTTGCACGCGCACACACACGCGAGCCCACCCGCACGCACACATAGTCTTTCTTTTCTCTCTCTCTCTCTCTCTCTCTCTCTCTCTCTCTCTCTCTCTCTCTCTCTCTCTCTCTCTCTCTCTCTCTCTCTCTCTCTCACAACAAAGCATACACACGCACACACTTATTCATTGTGCCGTCTTAAATACTCTGTATAAGCATCTAGAAAAACCAAAGGCACACGCACGCCTCGTTTTTGCAGATTTTTCTTCTGCATTTAATACCATGCAACCACATATTCTGGCGAAAAGATTGATTGAGGATTTTAGGCTTTCTGACCAACTTGTTTTGTGGATCTTGGATTTTCTGGTTGATAGACAGCAGAGAGTTTGTGTTAATGGTTGTTTTTCTGATATTGCTGTTACATATACAGGGAGTCCTCAGGGATGTGTGTTATCTCCCCTGCTTTTTATTTTGTACACTGACAGCTGCAGAAGTACCCAAGAGTGTAGGTTTTTAGTTAAATTTTCAGATGACTCTGCCTTGTTGTCTCTTTTACAGGGCCCGGAAAACGATCATGGTCTTGCCCTTTCTGATTTTGTTAACTGGTGCGATAATAATTTTTTGGAAATGAACGTGTCTAAAACAAAAGAAATGCTTTTTGATTTTAGGACAGTGAAGGATGATGTCCGTCCATGTGTTATTCATGGTGAAGATGTGGAAGTTGTTGACACATATAATTATTTGGGTACAGTTTTTGATAGTCAGCTGAAATTTGATGTCAACACCCACAGTCTTGTCAAACGTGGTCAGCAAAGAATGTATCTTCTTAGGAAACTAAAATCCTTCTCTGTAAACACAAAGATCCTCAGTTTGTTTTACCAGTCTTTTATAGAAAGTTTGCTGACTTTTTCTTTTATCTGTTGGTTTCACGGTCTGACTGTGAAGGATAGGAACAGCCTGAATAGCATAGTCAATGTCTGCTCAAAGATTATTGGAGTTAGGCAGAGAGATCTTTCTTCTTTCTGTGATCAGCAGATCTTACGGAAAACCGGGAGCATCCTTAATAGTCATCAGGAACATTGTTTGAAAGCCGAGTTCACACTGTTGCCATCCAGACGCCGATATGCTATGCCCATCTGTAAGGGAAATCGGCGTTCTAAATCTTTTATTCCCAGTGCAATCCGTCTTCTTAATAGTACTAACCGCTTTTAGTTTTCGGCACTTTGGGGATCTTATTTGTTATATAGTGAGAGTCTCCCTTTAGTGTCTATGTGTACTGGCTGAACTTTTTAATCAACTTGCTGAATTTTGTTGACTTTTGTGATATCACTTGTGATCTTGATTCGTGTGCTTGTGTGATGTTTTTTAAATTTATGGGTTGTTTTTTTTTGTTGTTGTTGTTTTTTCAAAAAATGGTTTATGATACATTTTTTGAGTTTATTTATGCTGCCTCATAAACTTATAATGTAATTGCCCTTTGGGATGAATAAAGTTGTATTGTGTTGTATTGTATTGTATTGTATTGTATTGTAATGCCTCCTAGAAGGCAGCCCAATCTGGCAAAGCAATAATCAATACCACAATACCTACACAAAATCAGCAATACCATAAAACAACAGAATCACGGTCTGTCAAATGAGAGACCGGTAATTACACGGTACTAGTCTGATACTCACCAAACCTACATGGACAAGCTGAGTTGAAATAACCACTGTATATAATATATATCTCCTTCTTCTTCTTCCTCCTCCTCCTATTCCTTTACTCCCCTACACACACACACACACACACACACACACACACACATTTAACACGCCACTGTTTCATTGTTTAACTAGAGAACATGCAGGACAAAATGGGGGTTAGAACGAGGAAAGGGCGCTTCATCAACCTACATTCCAAAGCAAAACTAAACATAGGACATGAACGCTTAAAAAAAAAAAAAAAAAAAAAAAGAACAGTCCAAACAAAAGGAAACAGCTGAGTGGAATACTTAAAGGGGCCACAAGATCGCATCACACATGTATGTTAGTTTCACAGAGCCTTCTAAAAAATTCACAGTGACTGTTGCCTCGTCAGGAAAAAAAAGAAAAGTTTAAGTCCGAAATAACCTCTTTCAAAAGTTGTGTGTTGATATAAATCAATGTCATCGTTTATTTATGTGCCTATGAACAGCATCAAAGTTTGTTTATAATGTGCCTATGAATACCATCTTGTTCTTGTTCTAGCTGTAAAGCGGCTGACAAGTGTCAAACAGCCCAAAGTCTCCACGATCCAAAGCAAGTCTGGCATATGCCTTACAGAAGAACAAGAAGTCTTGGACAGATGGACAGACTACTGCTCTGACCTTTACAACCATACACCAAATGGAGACCCATCAGTTCTAGAATGTCCCAAGAACAGAGAAGAAGAGGAAATCCTCCCAATTCTCCGGGAAGAAGTTGAGGCAGCAGTGCAATCGCTAAAGAAAGGGAAGTCAGCAGGAGTGGACAACATACCCGCGGAACTGCTACAAGCAGGAGGAGAAGCGATTATTGATGCCCTCACCATTATCTGTAACAAGATCTAGCAGAGTGGGGAGTGGCCTATACCATGGACCCAGTCGCTTGTCATCACTCTTCAGGAGTGTGAAAATTACCGCACCATCAGCCTCATCAGCCATCCCAGCAAGGTCCTCCTGAAAATAATACTCAACAGGTTGAAACCCCAAGCTGAACAAATCATAGCTGAAAAACAAGCAGGATTCAGGGCAGGGCGAAGTACCACTGAACAGATTTTCAACCTCAGAATAATCTGTGAGAAATACCTACAGCACCAGCATCTATATCATGTGTTCATAGACTTCAAGAAGGCGTTTGACCGAGTCTGGCATGCAGCTCTATGGGCAACAATGAAAGTGTACAACATCAGCCCTAAAATTATTGAAGTCATCAAAAGCCTGTATGACAAGGCTACCAGTGCAGTCCTCCACAACAGTGCCATCGGGATCTGGTTCAGAACAACAATCGGTGTGCGTCAAGGATGCCTACTCTCTCCAACACTCTTCAACATCTTCCTAGAGCGCATCATGTCAGATGCTCTTGCAGATCATGAAGGCACAGTCAGCATAGGGGGTAGAGCAATCTCCAATCTTCGTTTTGCGGATGACATTGATGGATTGGCTGGAGAGGAACAAGAACTTGAACAGCTGGTACAGAGGCTTGACACCACCTCCAGAGCTTATGGAATGGAAATAAGTGCAGAGAAGACCAAAATGATGACCAACAACACCAATGGCATCAACAAGGACATCAAAATCCAAGGCCAATCCCTCAACACAGTGCATAGCTTCAAATATTTAGGAGCCATTGTATCAGACAATGGGTCCCGACAGGAAGTCCTCTCCAGGATCGCACAAACAACTGCTGCCCTGACAAGGTTGAAGCCCATTTGGAAAGTAAGACTGCTGCGCTCCCTTGTCATCTCCATCTTCCTATATGCTTGCGAAGCATGGACCCTCACAGCAGACCTCCAACGAAGAATACAAAGCATGGAGATGAGGTGCTACAGAAGACTTCTGGGCATTTCCTATACCCAACACATCACCAACGACGAAGTCCGACAGAGACGGACTGCCAGAGGGTTACGTCGCCTCTCAACCATTTTTACCACTGACCTGGGCCAGTCTCGGCCACTCAGTGTGGTAATGGCGTTCTCGCGAAAGCATTCCTCAAACAGCAATAAAACATCATACTGGCGCATGGCTCGTTCGACATCACTGATCAAGCAGCACATAAGTATATATTTAATTACAATAATACACTTCACTTGTTTCAGTCCAACACAGGTCGTCGTGGAATAATTTACTAGGGCTCCCATAACGGACACGACACCTTTCTTCTTCTTCTTCTTCTTCTTCTTCTTCTTCTTCTTCCTCCTCCTCCTATTCCTTTACTCCCCTACCTTATTCTATTATTCATCTACTACTTCTTCATTCAATCATTCTTTCTTTCTTCATTTCTTCTCTAACTTTTATGTGTTCACAACCTCACTCTTCTTCTTTCGAATATTTTTTTCTTTTTTCTCTTTCTTTCTTTGTCTTTCTTCTTTCCTCTTTCTTTCTTTCTTTGTCTTTCTTCTTTCCTCTTTCTTTCTTTGTCTTTTTCCTTTCCTCTTTCTTTGTTTCTTTGTCTTTCTTCTTTCCTCTTTCTTTGTTTCTTTGTCTTTCTTCTTTCCTCTTTCTTTCTTTTTCTGTCTTTCTTCTTTCCTCTTTCTTTCTCTCTTTGTCTTTCTTCTTTCCCCTTTCTTTGTCTTTCTTCTTTCCTCTTTTTTTTTATTTGTCTTTCTTCTTTCCTCTTTCTTTCTTTATTTGTCTATCTTCTTTCCTCTTTCTTTTTTTCTTTGTCTGTCTTCTTTCCTCTTTCTTTCTTTGTCTTTCTTCTTTCCTCTTTCCTTCTTTCTTTGTCTTTCTTCTTTCTTTCTTTGTCTTTCTTCTTTCCTCTTTCTTTCTTTATTTGTCTTTCTTTCCTCTTTCTTTCTTTCTTTGTCTTTCTTCTTTCCTCTTTCCTTCTTTCTTTGTCCCACCTCCGTCGCTCAACGGTAGAGCTGATTACCCAGACTCGAATCCCGCGGTGCGCAAAGCTAAATGTGGCCATTGTCGCTGTCCGTCTTAGCAGTATGATTGCCCTGGTGGCTCTGTGTTAGTTTAGGTCCCTACCCCCCTCTTTCCTGGGTTTGTTATCCTCATCTGCCATATCGTCAATGGTGTGTGTTGGCGTTACACTTCATCCTCATTCGTTCTTTTCTTTCTTTTTCTTTCTATGCTTGTTTGTTTCCTTCTTTTTCTTTCTTTCTTTCTCGTCCTCTTCTTCTTCGTCTTCTTGCTTCTCTTCCCAGTTTACACATCTTCTTCTTCTTCTTCATCATCATCATCATCATCATCATCATCATCATCATCATCATCATCATCATCATCATCATCATCATCATCATCATCATCATCATCGTCGTCGTCGTCGTCGTCATCATCGTCGTCGTCTTCATCATTTTCCTCTTCTTCTACTTCATAATCATCATCTTCATCATCCTTATCACTTTTTTTTTCTTTGTTTTACACCTAACTGCTGTTCACTTACTGCATCCTCAAACCCGTCACAAACCAACTCTGACATGACAATCTCTTCCTTCCTTATCTCACAACGCAGCTACTTCGAGCATTTCGTTGTGATAACTACTACAACTATTTCAGCGCCACTCTCACTGTTGTCTAGCAAAACCCAAAGAGATCCTTTAGATGCCATTGCTCATCGAAATTACAGTAATCAATATACGCTTGTACAAAAATGCCTGACAAAACGGTTTTCTGGTAAAACCCACATTTTTAATCTAGCTGCAGAAACGTACAGTGTTAACTTACATGCTTTTAGCACACGTGACAAAATGAAATATTTGCCATACCTAGCAACTATTTACTGTCGATTTGCCTCTTAAAATACCCATACATGTGTACAAAGTCATCTCTCTCCCTCTCTCTCTCTCTCTCTCTCTCTCTCTCTCTCTCTCTCTCTCTCTCTCTCTCTCTCTTTCTTTCTTTCTTTCTTCTCCTCTCATCCTATCTCTCCTCCCTCCCCCCCCTCTCTCTCTCTCTCTCTCTCTCTCTCTCTCTCTCTCTCTCTCAAGACGCATCACGTCTATTGTACGTCTACCGCATACCGACTTCTCCCCAAAGCGAATTACTGTTATTAGACCGGCATTCAAAATATGTGTATGGTATTGTTAGTTCGCCGCTCATACAACAACTACTACTACTTCTATTATCATTACTACTACTACTACTACTACTACTACTACTACTACTACTACTACCACTACTGCTGCTGCTACTGCTGCTACTACGACTACTACTAAAACTGCTACTGCTACTACAGCCAGTATAGTTTTAGCAGCTAGTAGGCTTACAGTCTATGATCTATTTGTGGCGCAGTATTGTAAGATGTTTGATGGCAAGCAAAGTCGAGCGGGGTTAGTTAGTACTTGGATGGATGACTATGCTTGGAAGGCAACCACCAAACGACAGCAAACAGAATGAACCAAACGCACAACACGCCCCTGTTGTGTGAAATGAATGGTAAAGGCCGCGAGGGGGAGGAGATAGGTATCACCGCCCTCCTTAAGCTGGCCTAGAGAAAAGAGGAGTGTGGGTCCCAAACGCCTTTCTCTCTCTCTCTCACTCCCCACCCCCTCTCTCCAACGACCCAAAGGTTACGGGAACACTCTTACCAGCACCACTACAGTCTATCTACGGTATTGCGGTCTGTAGGCATCGAGTAATCAATGCTAAACTGCAGTAAAAAGCCTATACAAATGCCACCGCTAAACAGTGCGAGATGAATGCCACTGTCCTACTGTTTGCACCATTGGTTATGCCTGTCTAGCATATTATAATGTGATTCAGCAGTGCAAGTGTATGGCGTACGAACATGGTCAAACGCGCGATGAAAAGTAGCGATGCTTTGCATCGATACTATTCTCATAAGGATCCATCCGTTTAGGAAAGTATCGCTACTTTTCTCAAAATTATCGCACATTTTCTCAAATGGAACGCCAATTGCAAAAGTATCGATGCTTTCTGAAAAGTATCGCTTTGCATCGATACTTTTTAAAAAGTATCGATACTTTGCATCGATACTTTAGCTCGAGCAGTTTCATCACGCATTTCCGAAGTTTACCGAGGCGAAACACACTGTTTCTGCAAAACTGAAATCGGTCAAGCTAATGAAATAATATACATGTATTATGTAACATTCCGCAGTTCCAATTGTCCTTTGCAGAGCAAATTAATTAATAAATATAATTTTTCCAAATAGCTAAATATAAGAATTAATATTAGTTAATAAATAATATCTACATCCTTTTTCCCGCCTCAAGTAAAGCAAAACGAAAGGAAAGCAAGCAGATTGGCGCAATTGCCTGTTTTGTGTTCCGCTTTATTTCCGATCAAACTTTTGGAAAATTTGCATACTGTGTATTCGGAAGAACTCGGAAATGCGCGATGAAAAGGATCGATCCTTTCGTAACGGAGCGATGCAAAGTAGCGATACTTTTCAAAGAGTATCGATGCAAAGCATCGCTACTTTTCATCGCGCGTTTGACCCTGTTCGTACGCCATACAAGTGTGCCACACTGTGTAAGCCGAATAAACCGAGGCTTACGATCTGCTCCTCTCCACTAGGTCTGGGTACAAGGCGCGTTTCCGCTACGCTGTGTGCAAAGCGTGCATGCGTCCTCGAATGCTTCACATACGCTTAACCCCTCTTTACGTGTAAAGAAAACGCAAGCAACTTCTTCATGCAGGGTGCCTGAGACTACACGAGGCCTTCTCTTTCTTTTAAGTACAAGGGAGGAAGAAGACCACCCACGCTGTATGCTTTCAAGATCCTGACGCTCATGCCCTATACGGGTGACAGCCGGCTACACGAATACACTCAGCAAGCACTAGGTCCCTTCTCCGCCCTTCCCCCATACCCGTAAGCTCAGGATTGTGATCCGTGACGTCAGACCGTGCGTACTTCCGTCCAAAGTTTACAAGTGGGTGATTCGGGCGTCTAGAGTGAGATACTGTATCGCCCAGTGTGCGTGTGTATGTGTGCGCGAGAGTATAAATATATTATTATTTTATAGTATTAAAGTATAATGGGAAATGACCTAGTGCTTGCTTGGTGTATTCGTGTAGCCGGCCCTCACCGGTCCAGGGCAGGAGCGTCAGGATCTTGGGCAGGAGCGTCAGGATCTTGAAAGCATACAGCGTGGCTGAGACAAGGCGAGGTCTTCTCTTCCATTTAAACGCATGCTGGGGCGTGTGTTGTGCCCGGATAGTGACAGAAAGATTATGAAAGATTATGACTCGTGAGATGTAAAAACGTCTGTGTTGAAAGTCAACACGGAAAAGTAGGCTTACATTTTATCTTGCATATTACCGCAAAGAATGTTTCTGGTGGTTGTGAATGTGAAGCCTGTGTGTGCGGCGTGTAAACGGGGGTATGTATAAAAAGTATCGTAATGAAAAGACAACATTACAAACTTCATAGCCGTGAAAAGTAGCTCTGATCTCGCGTTAAACTGCATAGCTGGAGCGAAGTCGTGACAGAAGGCAATAAAAACTGGTACACAGATGATTGGGAGGTGGTGTTGACAAAGAAAGAGACACGTTCTGGGTGCATTTTTAGCCTACATATTGCTTGACACTAAGTTTACAGCCTTAGGGGTAAATTCTTACAACTCAATGATGATAATAATGACAGTAATGATACTCACTATCTTCCTCAAACTGATGATGATGATGATGATGATGATGATGATGATGATGATGATGATGATGATGATGATGATGATGATGATGATCATGATGATGATGATGATCATGATCATGATCATCATGATCATCATGATGACCATGATCATGATCACGGTGATGATGATGAAGATGCCTTCAATAGCGCAGGTCCTCACAAAAACAATTCATTCTCAATGCGCCCAGAAAGTCATTTTGTTTTGTTTTTAAGCCAAGTATCCATTTCTAATTAGTTATTCATTGCTTACAGGGTCCAGCGGACTGCAAAGATCCAAATCAGGACCACAACTTGGTTCATAGAGGACTCACCCCTGATCCGTATAAAAGATATGCTGAAACAACCCTAGTGGTAACACTGAACGCACTCCATCAGCCGGTCACTTTATAATAAAGGCATCCCACGCAGTGGACGCTGATGCTATACTCTAATTTATCGAACCCCAGTTTACAAAAACAAAATAGAATATAGATATCATTATACAATATCAACAAAACACATACCTATAAAATGCCTGCCTGGGCAGCAGGGATAGCTCAGTGGTCAGAGCGCACGACTTGTGTGAGTGCGTCTTGGGCGGCGTGGGTTCGAATCCTGACTTCAGCAAACTATTTTGTGATTGCTGGATATTACGGGTCAGCGCCTTGAGAAGCTCTCTGAGCTTGTAAGTGCGCTATATAAGAAAAATATTTCTTTTTTTACATTGCTAAATAATAATATCATAAGATGCCTTAGTGACCATTTGGCAGAAAGCGTCCAATATTCCCAAGCTGACCCAACAGACCTCAAACACAAATGAGGAATTTTGGAAGAGTTTTCAAGAAAAAAGGTAGGTGACTGGTCTAGCGAAGAAGATAGTATAGCAGATTGATAGAACAGAGTAGGAATGAGAAAGACCAAAGGAGAAAGACACCGGCAGTGGGAATTTAAAGCACTAAATTTCCAGAAAGTGGGGATATTATTTATACAGAAACCCCCGGCACCCCCACTGGGGTGTGCATTTCTAGTCCACTAAGCAAATAGTAATAACGGTCGTTGATGTTCTCCTCTTCTACTTCTGCTCCTAGTATCTCCTTTCTTCAAACCGTTTTAATACCAACATCACAACCGTTTTAAGGTACGAGTTTTATTCCTTTCTTTTGCTCCATTTCTCTCTCACTCTTCTTCTTCATATAAAAACATGGTATTTTCTCTCGAGATAATATTCACACCGATACAGTTTTGCTGAGTCACACCAAGGTCACACCCACCTTTAAATCAAAGCAGTTAGCCTAACATAGCCACCATGCTACCGTTGTAAACTATTCATATTTTATTACACGCAAGCTCACAATTCGCTCAACAACAAAAGACAAACTGCTGTGAATCCACGTAACTACAACGACAAGAAATGGTTCAGGGTTTCTAACCATTACGAAATGTTGCCACCTTTTACTAAATTTAGATCTACTATAAATACTGTGTCACGATCCCACTTCGCGCAGCCATTATTATTAGTATTAGTTATAACTCTTATAGAGCGCTTTTCAAACTTAAAGGGCTGCTCAGGGCGCTGGCCGATACAGGATCTAACTCACGATGTAGTCATGCCATTTACATGACGTTGCACTGTTTGTGTGACACGGGGACATCAGCGGTTTGACAGCCGACACACGATTAATATCTCCACTAATCTCGTCTTACACTGTCTTTTTTTGCTTCGACAATGGTCTAGGCAGTGTCTCTATTATTTTTTTATATTATAAGCTATTTTCATACTATCATAATGATATCCTATCCAGTAAATCCAAAGTCGTTGGGGCTAAACAGATGATCGTTTAACCAGCGCACTCCATCTTACTCTGTCCTCAGCAAACCGCATGGCTTAGCTCAGTGTCAAGCCAGTAAATTCTCAAATGTCCTCCCAACTCTTTTTCTTTTCCCCTCTTCTTCTGCCTCCTTGCACTGTGCCTTGTAGGATGGTCTTTGCAAAGCTTGATGCTCTTGTGACGTGGCCAGACCATCGGAGTTTCCGTTTCTTCACCACTGTGAGCATGTAATCATGTTGCCCAATGGCTTGTGTGATGGTCTGTCGAACTTCGTCATTGGTGATGTGCTGGGTATAGCAAATGCCCATAAGTCTTCTGTAGCACCTCATCTCCATGCTTTGTGTTCTTTGTTGTAGGTTGGCTGTGAGGGCCCATGTTTCGCAGGCGTATAGGAAGATGGAGATGACAAGGGGACGCAGCAGCCTTACCTTAGAGTGTAGACTGATGGTCTTGTCTTTCCAAATGGGCTTCAACCTTGTCAGGGCAGCAGTTGTCTGTACGAACCTGGAGAGGACTTCTTGTCGGGACCCATTGTCTAATACAATGCTTCTAAATATTTGAAGCTACGCACTGTGTTGAGGGATTGGCCTTGGACTTTGATGTCCGTATTAATGCCATTGGTGTTGTTGGTCATCATTTTGGTCTTCTCTGCACTTATTTCCATTCCAAAGGCTCTGGAGATGGCGTCAAGCCTCTGTACAAGCTGTTCAAGCTCTTGTTCCTCTCCAGCCAATCCATCAATGTCA
>CM072511.1:157920652-157968152 GCA_036898135.1 Oncomelania hupensis
CCACCGAACCTAACTGTACGAAAGGATCTGCTACTCCATTACTATTAGACCTCTGCTTGGCTGCTCTCTAAACACCGAAGCAAAACGCTAAACTACACTACAGTAGTAAGATGGGTCTCTCATAGTCATACTACTAACTACAGTGGAAAGATAGATCTCTCATTGTGTGTCAACGGCAATTTAAATATATCGCCTCTGACTCAACCTCTGGCCTGGCATTCATGATTTAAAAAAAAAAAAAGTTAATGCAATTATCATCTAGATTTTCTTGACAAAGGAACTACAGGCAAAGTGCGTGTGTGTGAAGGACGGGAGTATGCGAGTGAAGAACGGGAGTATGTGTGCAAGTCTAGGGTGACCAATTCTTGATATTTACCAGGCTCAACTCACACACTGACGAGCTGAGAACACAGCGAAATTGCCCCTGTATATATGGCACTTGCAATAGCCATCCTGCAAGGAGAAGGAGACAGAAAAAGAGGTGGGAAGACAACATTCGAGAATGGACTGAGTGAAGCCGTGGCGACTGCCGAGGACAGAGAAAGATGGAATATGCTGGTTAAACGATCACCTGTGGTGCCCCAACGACTTTCGAGTTACGCTAGGATAGGATAGGATAGGATGAGATAGGATCTACGGCACACATGCAAACCATTGGCAGCAGGGCTGGGGAGATAGATCTTTACTATTACTCTCATTCCACGGAGGATAGCATGTAATAGGGATGTTATCCAAGACGCTATCAATAAACTCCAGTCCCTTCTCTTCAGGCGGGGCATCTTTAGTTTATCACTTGTGCTTTACACCACAGTTTTCTCTCTCTTATTCAACTCGCCAGCAGTCACTTTCTAAGCATAACCATCCAACTAACCCACCCATTGAATTCTAGTTTCTACGCTATGATAAAATAGTCCACAAACACCATTCAATAACTTCCTGTGCAAAAGATTGGAGCTTTATAATTTAAATACCCGAAAGTGGGGGTGGGGGGTGGATGTGGGGTGGAGGGTGGGGTTGGGATTACATAGCAGATTACAATCTGAGTGGATTACAATCTGCAGCCTAAAAGTAACTTAACTAAAAGCGATTAAAATTCACAGACTCCTAAACTGTGCTTAAGTGTGTAGCAGTATACTGAACATGTTCATTTACTGAAAAAATAGGGAAAGTGTGCAGAAAGAACACGTTTTAAATCTCCAAGTAAAAGGACTTTCAAAAAGGTCGGAGTCTGCTGAGAGGGTGGGGGGGGAGGGGGTATTCTGAGAGTAATTGGGGGAGAGGCGGAAGTAAAACATGCATAATTTTAGATTTAGATTGAGCTTCTTTATTTGAATGCAAAATCTGTATTAAAAAAATGGTTTAACATGGTAAAATATACAACTCCACAACCATGACCAAAGTTATTTACCTTATTCATTGAGCTATATTTTATTGGAGAGGTAGGTAAGAAGCACTGTCATCAGAAGTCACACTAATTCGCACTAATTGCACAAATAAGCACATTTATGTGTCTTTTTAAAATATTTTTTTTTTAGACCAGGGATGGGGAAACTGCTCGCACGGATGAAAACCAAGGTCTAGCCTGTGCATGTACGCATTCTATCGCATGGACTTTAAAGATCCTGACGCTCATGTCCTAGAAGGGTGAGTGCCGGATACACATTTATTTATACACCCAGCACGCAACAGGTCCCTTATCATCCCCTGTGGTCCAGGTTTGTGCTCCGTGGTCCGGGCGTCAGTCAAACTATGTTATGTATGAGCCCACAGGCTGCAAGTAGGTGTCATGTGCAGCTTGAGTTAGAGCCTGTATCGGTCAGCGCCTTAAGCACGTCTTCAGCTGGACAGGCGTGATATAAATATATTAAATTAAATAGCTCAATCAATAAACAGTGAAGCATGATGTCCCAAGACAGTAATTCTATAGCTGCAAGGGCTGTGGCTTGATTGCTGTCCATCCATTAAAACTGACCTTGCAATGACCGCGGCTACCAATAAGGAAATGTGGTATTGCACTGTAGCTGTTACTGCATCATACATGTGCACTGTAGCTGTACTAGATCATACATGTATCACCTTCTGAAGTTAAATGACAACTGCTATAAAGGATTAGTAATTAGTCAGGAATGCAAATTTGGTATGTACAAGGAATGCCCACATCTGAACATCAGTAAACCACATCTCAGGGCTTCAATTATTACTTTTTTCCATGTACTGGACCAAAATGATCTTTATTTAATTTAATTTTTGTTTACAGATCTGGCAAAACTGAGATCCCATTTTAAAAAAATCTGATATATTTGTAATCTTGATTTCCAAATGAATTTTCAAATAATTAGTTCGTTCCATTATTTTATTACTTTTCTTTAGGAAAATTTGACATTGGAAAGTTGTGTTTACATTTTAAAATGACTAAAAAAAAAGGTGCATTAAATTTAAGAAATATAAATAAAAGCAGCAAAATACTAGAATAGATAGATAATAAACATTTCTTGGATTGAACCAAGAACCCGCAGGAATCAGGAAAGTACTTTAGTAAATGATTCACACTCTAGATCATTAACCCTACGACTGTGACCACACCCGTTCCTAATTATTAGCTATGTACATTAATCAAGTGCAGCAAAAACTAAAAAAACGCTGGCAGGCAGAAATCAGAATTGAAGACATTAATCGAGTAAATAATTCAAACCTAGGACCATAACCCTAATTGGTCATTCCCTACTGACCACCCCCATTCCTAATTACCTCAATTGTGTGCAGTGAAAAAAAAAAGATGTTGGTTGGCAGGAATCAGAAAGTCTGTAAATTATTCAAACACTGAAAAGGCACTGAACCCTTAGCTTTACAACCCTGTGCTAAGTATTCTACACTATGATTTAGCCTTAGTAGATTCCACAGCTAGTCAGCCTACACAGATCTACACTAGGAACACACTGCATATCTGAGATTAGCCTAGCAGAGGTTTATGTTAGACTATTCTTTAGTAAAAAAGTAGAGATGCGAACCAACAGTTCGGCAAGCCTCAGCTAAGCAGTGTGCACTTTGCTAGTACAACCTACCCCTGATCACCTAAATCATGAGCAGCTACCGTGCCCAGGTCAGAATGCATTATGAATGAATTGCAACTGAAACGTTTCTCTTTCAGTGTCAGTCCTTAAAGATATGTGGTTGCATAATTGAAATCACCATTGATGGTTTTTATTTTTTCTTGACCTTGTTCAAAGACATATTTTTCCCACCCAATTATTTCTGAATCCAATAGGTCTATATTACAATAAAGACAGCTTAAAAAATTGGCACATAGGACTGTGTGTGCTGTGGCGTGTGAGCAACAGTCATTGGGAGAGAAAGAGCTAAAAAAGAGAAAAATAGTTTGTGGTGCTGCTTTTGTGAATAGGTGTGTGTTGGCATGTGGGTGTGTGTGTGCATGGGTGTGGGTGCACATGTGTGTGTGTGCATGTGTGTTGGTGTGTGTGAGAGTGTGTGTCTGCTTTTGTGAATACGTGTGTATGTGTGCATGTGTTTGTGTGTGTGAGTGAGAGTGTGTGTCGTTCTCAAATTCAAAATCAAAACTAAACAATAATGTTAGTGATTTTTGCCTCTAAGATAAACCATAATGATCTGCATATATCAAAAACTTAATTGAACCTGTCAAATTAAAACTTTAATAACTGTCCACATATATTTACATACATTTATGACTTATGCATAAGACCCAGCTGATAAGACTGATTTTGGAGACTAGCACTAACTTCAGCTCGATCTGCTGTCAGTTCATCCCCGATAAATAGTACAGTCCTTTCTGGCTACTTTAAGAATTACTATGTTTAAATTTTTTTAAAGTCATATGAATATAAAAGCAAATATACTTTTAAAACAAAATAAACTTTTAAAAAATACCAATAATACCACTTACATTCCAATATGGTTATGCAGTTCTAAAATTGGGTCAGTAGGAGACAAAAACTTTCTTTACAGTTAATTTACAGACAATACATATATTAAATATCTGAGAGCATACAACTTAATACACCCACTACAAACTAGTAGCAGTATAATGTGTTTCCAAACTAGTGATCCCTAGCGTCGACCAACCTGTTGCACAAACTGTCGTCTGCTCAAATCACCAGTCAGTCAGTGCGACATCAAACGAAGCCACACCTGTTCTCGACATTTCTGCCCTTTACACGAGGAAGAACACAGACGTTTAATTTTCTACATACCTCGAGTCCCCTTCAGCAGGTATCCTCGCTAGGTTTGAAGTTGAACTTGACCCACAAAGATAGCCACAATAAAACACCTCAACCACTGACTTCCCCGGAAAAAGTCTGCTCACCAACTTCTCCTGAGAAACACGACACTGACGGAATCCGTTCTACTGTTTACATAGGCCTAAGGCACACTTTTTTTGTGTGTATCGAAATGCGAAAACAGCGAAGTGACCTAGCGTGCAAAAATCCAACACTGACTACAAGGGCCTATTTAGTGGTCCATGCGGCACGAACATTTGTGGCGGCTTATATAAGCACCTATTTGGTTTATGTCTCACTGAAATAAAGCGTTTAAAAGAACAGCGCTGTCACGTCGGCGCAGTGAACATCATAGAGAAAGGAAATGGTGAACATCAGTGGTGTCCCGTGGCTTCGCAGCAGACGACGCACCTTGTCAGTCACGCAATGACAAATTTCTTCACTCTCACTCCAATTTCTGTCAGCAGTTTGGCTGAAGTCTATGCATAATCTCTCTCTCTCTCTCTCTCTCTCTCTCTCTCTCTCTCTCTCTCTCTCTCTCTCTCTCTCTCTCTCTCTCTCTCTCTCTCTCTCTCAATGACCACGGAAAACCATCGCGAATGGGATACTTGGATTTTCATAGATTAATAAATCCGCAATTTATGCAGCCCTGCAAGAGAGAGGGCAGATCGAAAGATTCACCCCCCCCCCCTTACTCCCCCACCCTTCCATTCTCCACGCCCTAGATATCTTCTTCGTTTTCATCGTCACAATATATATATCGCTTTAATAATTCACTAGATTGGCACGCAAAGGCAAGGGAACGGTGAAAATAATAATGTCTCGAAAACTTACAGATACGATGGACTCATTACGTATTTATTTATTTAGTTAGTTAGTTAGTTTTTTTTTAATAGTTTTTGCTGCTAATATGTTGTTTTTTGTGTTTTTTAAAGGAGGGGGGGGGGGGTCTATCTCCTCTCTCTCCCGCTGTTTAACCTTGCCCGATTCTAAACTGATCCAGGTACCCATTCAAAGCTGGGTAGACCTGAGGTGTTTCGCGCGCTTGTTTCAATCTTTTTGTGTCGTAGACCACTGGAGTTTCTGTGGTCCTGATTCGGCTCTTTGCAGTCCGTTGGACCACGGAATTAGATCCCTCTCCGTGGCTGGACCCTGTAAGCAATGAATAAATAACTAACTAACTCGAGTTTCTCTAATATCTGCATGAGCCTCACACCATACTCCAGGTTATGTTGAGAGTTGCACACTATCTGCCTTAGTGCCGCGACTCTGTCAACGCTTTTGACCGGGATGGGTGCATAAAGTCATAGACTTACCAAAGCTTACATTCATTACATTCATCATCATCTTTGCTCATACTGACACTAAACGAAGCCTTCTTATAGAGGGAGTCTCAACCATGCTGTATGAGCCTTTGCTAGAACAATTTGGCATTGCTGAAGTCTACACACATCAAAAGCTTTTACTATATACCTTCTCGTTGTCTTTGATTTCATAAAAATAAACTCTCCACTACTTATACGATTGGGTGGTAATTTGATCATGAGGTCAATCAGTATAGCTGCAGCTTGCGAATCAGTGTAGCGCAAACGTGCATGTGTGCATCTTCAGATTCTTTGTTGACGCATATGCAATCAACTGTAAGCAAAGCATGTTGCAGGCGTGACTGCCGTGCCACGTTCGTAACACACTCATGTTACATTTCACCATAGGCCACAAATAACAAATAATATTTCTCACATATATATATAGTCCGACAGACCATCACACAAGCCATTGGACAACACGATGACCTGCTCACAGTGGTGGAAAAACGGAAACTCCGATGGTATGGCCACGTCACCAGATCATCAGGTCTTGCAAAGACCATCCTGCAAGGCACAGTGCAAGGAGGTAGAAGAAGAGGGAGACCGAAAAAGAGGTGGGAGGACAACATTCGAGAATGGACTGGTTTGACACTGAGCGAAACAATCAGGGTTGCTGAGGACAGGGAAAGATGGAGTACGCTGGTTAAACGATCATCTGTGGTGCCCCTACGACCTCCGAGTTATAGGATAGGATAGGTCTAAAGCAAGTCTGCTGTTTTGAAACAAACGGCGAAATTAATGTCTTTGAGAGCCTATTTATAGCGGGAAAGTTGATTCTAAAAATAGCGAAAGCGTGTATAGTTAGGCACACTTTGTTTACAAAAGCAGTTGATTGATTGATTTATTGTTGCTTTAGGTCCAGTGGACTCTTCCGAGCCAAATCAGGACCGGTACAAAAGCAGTAACAGACGCCTAAAGTTCAAACCTTAGCTGTGTGTGTGTGTGTGTGTGGGTGTGTGTGTGTGGGTGTGTGTGTGTCTGTCTGTCTGTCTGTTTCATGCATTGTGTATTTGTTTGCTTGCTGCGCTTCCTTGCTTGTTTGTTCGCTTGTATAATGGTAATAGTGTGAGGGTGTTGATGGTATAGAAGGAATGACGGTAGCTTATAAAAACTCCGGTCTTTCATTGATAGTTGCCTATCAGTCAAGCCGGTCAACGTCTACGCGATCGCAGCAGCTTTAAAGCATAACATACGAATAGTTAATCTCCATCAATACCATCCAGTTCCACGCGTAATAATAATAATCATAATAAGCCAAGGCGGCTAGAGACAGAACTTAAAGAAGTTCTCCTTCCACCCCTGAAGATCAGAATGCATTAAGATATAATATATGCAACATGTACGTCACTTGCACTTGCCATGATTGTTTTTTTTTTAAAACCTGCCTTACGTCAAAATTGGACTGCTGTCATTTAATATTAAGGTAGTTTCCGTGTTTTTCAAGGTTATGTGTTGTATACATGAATAATTATAGCGATGTGCATGCCTATGAGTCATGTGTGACCAAGATATAATTAGATAAGTTTTGAAACTAATTATGGGCTATTGATCTAGAGAGAGAGAGAGAGTCTGTGTTATTTGTGATATCATGTACTTTCTTAGTGTGTAAAGTGTCCTCCGTTTATCTGTACTTCTTTTCCCTCCCCACTGCATGTTGCTTCTTCTTTCTATCGTTTTCTTTTGTTTGGTTTTATTGATTTTGACTGACAAGACGTATCATCACCTCATTGGCCAACCCGACGCATCTTTTTGGTTTTATGACTGGACTGTTTATTTATATCCTTTCATTTGTTTTTAGGTGCCTGTCTTTCTTACCCCTCTAACTGTGTTTCTTGGGATTCTTCTCTTTGTGATTGTCGTGTTTCTCCCCCCCCCCCCCCCCTCTCTCACCATCTCTCCGGATCTATTGCTCTCTCAAGTCAGTGGCAAAAGCGTGCAGAGTTTTGATATGAGTTTGAATATTATTGGTGAACTGTGTTTCGTTTGTAAATATTGTTTGCGTTATTTTTCTCATGAGATCGGGATTATGACGCAAAACTGAGTTTTGATAGTAACAGATATAAACGTTTGTTTCAGCTTTTTCTGGTTAGTTAGATTGCTGGGTCTGAGAGAAGGTTGCGTCGTTTTTAGTTTATATGATATAAAAGTTGTGCTCACCTGTTTAGAAAGATAGTTTAAATGTGATGTTCACGATTTGTAGTTTTGTGAAAGGCTTTTATTTTACCTGCCTTTGGTACCAGACGTTGTTGTCGCCTTTTGGATCTGTGTGGTTTCCAAACGTCTTACAGCGGTCATAAGGTACTTATAGTGATTTTGCGTTTTGCATATATTTTTGTTGATTTGTGCAAATGATTATGACCTCTATGATTTTCTTGTTTTAGTGACTGATTTTATGCCTTTTCTGCAAATTAATTTGTTTCTGATATTCTTTAAGCTTTTGATTTTCTAATGCTTAATAGAATTCGTTTTGATTTAGAACTTGGTCTTTTGTCAGAAGAATTATTGAGGTGAACACTTTGTTCAGGATCTGTAAATAAGGACAAGTCAAGTTTATTTGTTTTTAGCTTGTGGTCAGTCATAATGCGCTGATTATGCTGAACGTCTTGGATTGATTAAAGCTAATTGTCGTCACAATTTGTCGGACTAAGTTTTGACGAAAAAGATAACTGTTTTGGTCTTTAATGAAGATAACGTTTTTTGTCGAATTATCGGCCTTATTCGAAATGTTAACCCACTTGGGTATTTATAGCGTTTTTCCCTAAAGCTTTGCTGTTTTGTCTCTGCAAAGGTTGTTAGCTACGTTCTGGGACTTCAAGTGTATTTCCTAAGAATATGTTGTTAAATGTTTACCTATGTTTATTCATTTATAAATGTTTTACTGAGCTAGGTCATCGACGAGTATTTCCTAGTTTATACACCGTACCGAGGCTCGTTGGGTGAACGTAGCCGAATTGTTTGTATTAATGAATTGACTAATGTTAGATGAGCAAAGTCAAATTGTCTTGCGCCAATTGTTTTGAGGCTTGAAAGAATAAACGTAGCCTAATCGTCGTGTAAGTTAAAGGAACATAAAGCGTTCGTTCCTTCGTTTTGTACTGGCTTGGTTCCACGTAACTTTAGCTAAATTGTTGTTTATGAAATCAACTAAAGTATTTGTCTCTAAATTATTCTCCGGTATGTGTATTCTTTTCGTTTCATTGCTTTGATTATATCTTGTTGAATAAGGGTTTTTTGAGACATTGTTTGGTACACTTGCTAATGTTTCTTGTTCATGTTTCTTTCTTTTCGCAGTATTTTACCACACATCGTCTAGCACAAGAAGTTCATAGTCACGTATACATAAATTAGTTGTCCCCATACTGATATGTACACACACACATACGTATTATTATATGAGACGTTGACATTTTCCGTGAATGTTCTTTGACTACGAATAAATGAACTCTATGCTACTTCTGTGTTTCGTGTGCGTCATTACTTGACCAGGCCCTAAATTAATACAGGCGTTTTGACGAGCGAATGGAAATTCTCTTATCTAAATGGCGGCAATTACAGTAAAATACTTAGAGCCTCTCGTCACCCCCCTTTAAATTTAGGACTTATTCAATTTGTGGGATAGAGTTTTCTCTCGCTCGGTTCCTGCAGTACGTTTTGAATATGACTTTGTAGACGAATATCGTAAACAAGAATAATCTTTGTCTGCTAGTTGTTGCTCAAACAAGCATTTAGACAACAAGACTTTTATTCTGTTTTAATTGCGACCAACCTAGACCCAGCAACTACTCTTTAACCAGTTTCGCTAAGCCTTACTCAGGTGTCATTAGATAAATAACCAGCTTCTGGGAAGAATATAACTTTCTCCGTTTTGGCCACGTCTTGCAGTATTAAGAACTGAACATTGATCTTATCATGGATAAGGAAGAGATAGAAGAGGGAATAGTCTCTCCTGTAAAACTCGAGTCGATAGATGAGGTAAAAGATGGTGAAACAGAGACTGAGATACCAGTAGAACCGGAAGATGTCACTAGATCCAAACGCGAACCCAAACCTACTGAGAAAGGCAAAGCATATAACCTTGAAATAAAGACAGAACTCTTTCGGTCACAAAGGTCTCTGCTGGTGAAGGCTATTGCTACGGCAGTGAAAGAATTGGGCAAAGACGAACCCAATCTAGAAAAACTAGCAAGGGCAAGAGTGCAGATTTCTCAGATGCGAAGTGAACTCGGAGAAATTCAAGAGAAGCTAGTTAAGCTAGGCGGTGGTGAAGTGACATTAGAAGACTGGGAGAATGCTCAGATGCAAGCCCAAGAGGTTATATCTAACATAGTGCGTGCCGTGAACGAAGGGACTGTTGAAGTTCTTACAAGAACTAGTTCGCATCATGGTAGCAAAGCGTTTAGCCACCGATCGACCAAGAAAGGGGACGCCAGTGTTTCGTCTAAGGGATATTCCGTTAGGTCGTCAGCTAATTCTAGCATAATCTCCACAGCTTCCCTCAAACTCGAGGTTAGGATGAAGGCCGCTTCTCTCAGTGCTAGACGCGCAGGCCTAGCTTTAGAAAGCGAACACGTGAGACTGATAGATGAGCTAGACGAACAGGAGAGTGCCAGAGTGGCTGAGGAACAGGCTACAGAGTGGAAAAGAATTGCAGATCAAGAGGCTACTAGGGTTGAGGAAGAGGCTATTAGGATCGAACAAGAGGCTGCTAGAAAAAGACTAGAAGCTGCTAGAAAGAGAGAAGAGGCCGATCAAGAGGCTACCAGAAAGATAGCAGAAGCTAGAGCTAAAATGCAGTTCGAGAAAAGGAAGAGAGAAAGTGTTAGACAGCTAGAGTTACTGAGAACAGACATTGAGATAAAAACTAATTCAGCCATGCTAAGCGTACTAGAACAAGCTGATGCTCACCCTCAGAATCCTCCCTTTCTGCCCCCGGTAAATCTGCTAAACACTCACTTTCACCCTCAGTCTCCCACATCGACTACACTAGCTGCCCCACAGGCAACTCCCTCCCCGACAGTCACAAACATTAGCATGTTAGGAGGAAGAGGAGATGCTGCCGTGGAACATCAGCCCGGACAGGACCAGCCCTCCATGGGCCACCCTGCTGCCATCACCACGGTGACTTCGAAGGCTACCGTAGACAGAGCTGCCGACGCCATCATTTCAGCTTCCGCTCTCAGGGAGGGCGGAGACGCCGTTCCCGCTTTCACGACTTCTGCTACCGTCGGGGTCGTGAATGATGACTCCGCCGGAAGCCACGCCCTCTTCATCCCCCCCGCTACCGCTCGCCTGGAGAGCCACGGGAGGGGAGTGGGCACTACTGCGACCGTTGACGCTTCCTTGGATTGCGTCAGGTACATGGCCCGCACCTCTACAACGACCACCACCACGACCGTGTACTCTTTCGCGTCCTCTCCTAGGGTGTCGTCTCGTTATTACCAGACATCGATACCCTGGCAGCACCCTCCTGGTGTCTTCCCGAGTGCATCGTATGGGGATCAACGCCTCTCTGCGCATCTCGACACAGCTGCTGCTCGCAACTCCTACACCTTGCACGCTGACCGTCACCACAGACTTCCGGAGATCCCAGAGCAGCAGGAGAGGCTTGCTTACCTGTCCGCACCAGCGGACCCCATGCCTTCCACCTACCAACCCCTCCCTCTCCGCTCTGTACACTTTGCAGAGAGACATTTGCGCCCAGAGGCAAAGATCTTCGTACCGAGCCCTAATGGTTCTACGTTCTCTCCCACCTCGTGTCACCTCCCCAGAGTAGGTGTTCCAGAGAACGGTCCCACGAACGTTGACTTTGATTGCATTGCGGCACCCAGAGGTACTTACCCGTCGTCTTATGCCGAACCCAGATCTGTTCCAGCTCCGCTCCAGATGCAGTACTCCTCCACAGACTCACTTGCCCAAACGCTTTCGGACGCTCTCCTGCTGAATAGACTTCCCATGCAAGAACCGTCTATCTTCCACGGCGACCCGCTCCTCTATCCAACCTGGAAGAATGCCTTTTCTTTTCTGATTCAACGACAGAGGATAGCATCGGGCGAGAAACTCCTGTATCTCCAGCGCTACCTGGGAGGAACAGCGAAGGACGCCGTGGCTGGATTCTTCCTGCTGAGCGAACCCGAGGCCTACGACAAGGCAATGTCAGTTCTGGAAAGGAGGTACGGCAACAGTTACGTGGTCTCACAAGCTTTCAGGACAAAGTTGGACGAGTGGGCCATCGTTAAAAGCCGAGATTACTTGGGACTTAGACGGCTTGCGGATTTTCTTCAGCAGTGTGCTGTTGCAGCCAAGGAGGTAGGAGGATTGGGGATCTTAGACGACGCCCAATACCTAAAGCGTATTATCGGCAAACTCCCCGACTGGATGGTACACCGCTGGTGCCGGAACGTGTCCCGGACGAAGATCGAACAAGAAAGGTACCCCAATTTCGCTGAACTTGTAGACTTTGTGACACAAGAAGCCGACATTAGTAACGACCCAGTATTCGGCTCCGGAGCTTTCCCTCCTAAGTCTACAAGGGTCACATTGCCCAACACACCCAGCGCGCCTTCCAAGAAGAATGCCCTGTCTACCCGGACGGAGATTTCCCCCTTCTGCGAATTCTGTACCCAAACAAGCCATAACCTGGGTCAGTGCGAAGTTTTCGCCAAGAAGTCCGTTGCTGAGAAAAGGACTTTCATCATGAAATCGAACCTCTGCTTTGGCTGCCTGATGAGTAAGGAGCACAAATCACGTCAGTGTGACAACAGAGAGGTGTGCGGGATTTGTAACAAAAAACATCCCACATGCCTACACGAGAAGGACTTTGTGTACATGAAACGAGATGGTGGGGAAAATGCCGGCCGAAGAGATGACAAGCGAGGGAATGACAGCAGAGGAGGAGGTAACCAGAACATGGCCACAACTATCGCTACGAACGATTGAATTGATTGATTGAAAGCTGAATGCTGCATGTATTTTTTGGTTGTTGTACCAATAACGCCTCCTGGTGTGATTGTAGAAATGTTAATGTTATTGATTTCAAATGTGTTAATTACCTGGACATAATTAAGGCCGGGTGTGTGCATGCCTATGAGTCATGTGTGACCAAGATATAATTAGATAAGTTTTGAAACTAATTATGGGCTATTGATCTAGAGAGAGAGAGAGAGTCTGTGTTATTTGTGATATCATGTACTTTCTTAGTGTGTAAAGTGTCCTCCGTTTATCTGTACTTCTTTTCCCTCCCCACTGCATGTTGCTTCTTCTTTCTATCGTTTTCTTTTGTTTGGTTTTATTGATTTTGACTGACAAGACGTATCATCACCTCATTGGCCAACCCGACGCATCTTTTTGGTTTTATGACTGGACTGTTTATTTATATCCTTTCATTTGTTTTTAGGTGCCTGTCTTTCTTACCCCTCTAACTGTGTTTCTTGGGATTCTTCTCTTTGTGATTGTCGTGTTTCTCCCCCCCCCCCTCTCTCACCATCTCTCCGGATCTATTGCTCTCTCAAGTCAGTGGCAAAAGCATGCAGAGTTTTGATATGAGTTTGAATATTATTGGTGAACTGTGTTTCGTTTGTAAATATTGTTTGCGTTATTTTTCTCATGAGATCGGGATTATGACGCAAAACTGAGTTTTGATAGTAACAGATATAAACGTTTGTTTCAGCTTTTTCTGGTTAGTTAGATTGCTGGGTCTGAGAGAAGGTTGCGTCGTTTTTAGTTTATATGATATAAAAGTTGTGCTCACCTGTTTAGAAAGATAGTTTAAATGTGATGTTCACGATTTGTAGTTTTGTGAAAGGCTTTTATTTTACCTGCCTTTGGTACCAGACGTTGTTGTCGCCTTTTGGATCTGTGTGGTTTCCAAACGTCTTACAGCGGTCATAAGGTACTTATAGTGATTTTGCGTTTTGCATATATTTTTGTTGATTTGTGCAAATGATTATGACCTCTATGATTTTCTTGTTTTAGTGACTGATTTTATGCCTTTTCTGCAAATTAATTTGTTTCTGATATTCTTTAAGCTTTTGATTTTCTAATGCTTAATAGAATTCGTTTTGATTTAGAACTTGGTCTTTTGTCAGAAGAATTATTGAGGTGAACACTTTGTTCAGGATCTGTAAATAAGGACAAGTCAAGTTTATTTGTTTTTAGCTTGTGGTCAGTCATAATGCGCTGATTATGCTGAACGTCTTGGATTGATTAAAGCTAATTGTCGTCACAATTTGTCGGACTAAGTTTTGACGAAAAAGATAACTGTTTTGGTCTTTAATGAAGATAACGTTTTTTGTCGAATTATCGGCCTTATTCGAAATGTTAACCCACTTGGGTATTTATAGCGTTTTTCCCTAAAGCTTTGCTGTTTTGTCTCTGCAAAGGTTGTTAGCTACGTTCTGGGACTTCAAGTGTATTTCCTAAGAATATGTTGTTAAATGTTTACCTATGTTTATTCATTTATAAATGTTTTACTGAGCTAGGTCATCGACGAGTATTTCCTAGTTTATACACCGTACCGAGGCTCGTTGGGTGAACGTAGCCGAATTGTTTGTATTAATGAATTGACTAATGTTAGATGAGCAAAGTCAAATTGTCTTGCGCCAATTGTTTTGAGGCTTGAAAGAATAAACGTAGCCTAATCGTCGTGTAAGTTAAAGGAACATAAAGCGTTCGTTCCTTCGTTTTGTACTGGCTTGGTTCCACGTAACTTTAGCTAAATTGTTGTTTATGAAATCAACTAAAGTATTTGTCTCTAAATTATTCTCCGGTATGTGTATTCTTTTCGTTTCATTGCTTTGATTGTATCTTGTTGAATAAGGGTTTTTTGAGACATTGTTTGGTACACTTGCTAATGTTTCTTGTTCATGTTTCTTTCTTTTCGCAGTATTTTACCACACATCGTCTAGCACAAGAAGTTCATAGTCACGTATACATAAATTAGTTGTCCCCATACTGATATGTACACACACACATACGTATTATTATATGAGACGTTGACATTTTCCGTGAATGTTCTTTGACTACGAATAAATGAACTCTATGCTACTTCTGTGTTTCGTGTGCGTCATTACTTGACCAGGCCCTAAATTAATACAGGCGTTTTGACGAGCGAATGGAAATTCTCTTATCTAAATGGCGGCAATTACAAGCGATATGCGCAGCATAATGTCACGCCATCTTTAGTGACGCATAATAGTTTATGCAAGTAGGTGCTCCATTATATTGTACAGCATAGCTGAGACTAGACGACGAGGCCTTCTTCCTCCCTCAAGACTTGACAGGGACAGGAAGATCTCGTCTAGTCTCAGTCACGCGTTCTGGTATTACATGTTAGTTAGTTAGTTAAAATAGATTAACGTCCCCGGACACATAAGCGTATAGGGGACGATTACATGTAAAGTGTTGGCATAGCTATATAGGCCTATCCTATCCTATTCCGTAACTCGAAAGTCGTTGGGGCATCACAGATGATCGTTTAACCAGCGTTCTCCATCTTTCTCTCTCCTCAGCAACCCTCATGGCTTAGACCAGTGTCAAGCCGGTCCATTCTCGAATGTGGTCAGCCCACCTCTTTTTCTGTCTCCCTCTTCTTCTGCCTCCTTGCACCGTGCCTTTCAGGATGGGATTTGCTAGGCCTGATGCTCTGGTGACGTGGCCATACCATCGGAGTTTCCGTTTCTTCACCACTGTGAGCATGTCATCGTGTTGTCCAATGGTTTGTGTGATGGTCTGTCCGACTTCGTCGTTGGTGATGTGCTAGGTATAGGAAATGGCCATGAGTCTTCTGTAACACCTCATCTCAATGCTTTCCATTCTTTGTTGTAGATCTGCTATGAGGGTCCATGTTTCGTAGGCGTATGGGAAGATGGAGATGACAAGGTAGCGCAGCAGCCTTACCTTGGAGTGTAGACTGATGGTACTGTCTTTCCAAATGGGCTTCAACCTTGTCAGGGCAGCAGTTGTTTGTGCGATCCTGGAGAGGACTTACTGTCGGGACCCATTGTCTGATACAATGCTCCTAAATATTTGAAGATATGCACTGGACTTTGATGTCCATGTTGATGCCATTGGTGTTGTTTCCATCATTTTGGTCTTCTCTGCACTTATTTCCATTCCAAAGGCTCTGGAGGTGGTGTCAAGCCTCTGTACCAGCTGTTCAAGTTCTTGTTCCTCTCCAGCCAATCCATCAATGTCATCCGCAAAACAGAGGCTAGAGATTGCTCTACCCCCTATGCTGACTGTGCCTTCGTGATCTGCAAGGGCATCTGACATGATGCGCTCTAGGAAGATGCTGAAGAGTTTTGGAGAGAGTGGGCATTCTTGACGCACACCGATTGTTGTTCTGAACCAGTTCCCGATGACGCTGTTGTGGAGGACGGCACTGGTAGCCTTGTCATACAGGATTTTGATGACTTCTCTAATTTTAGAGCTGATGTTGTACACTCTTATGGTTGCCTACAGAGCTGCATACCAAACTCGTTCCATTGACAGTGGTCGAGCTCATGGGCCAGTTCTTCTCATTTTCCCTCCGTAGTTAGGATCCTGAAATTTCAGGTTCCTATGACGATGTTGTCTCTCGGGCGGATCTTGCTAAGTTGTCCATCAGTAATCCACTTATCACCTCCGTCCTGATGGTCAACGAAAGGCGCGATACTTGGTGAACGGGGCGACGACCGATCCGGTATGGAGTGAGTGGTTCTTTTTATCATACGATGTGTCTTGGGCAAGAAAGGCCTGGCGGGACCCAATCCTCTCCAGGCCGTTGGCCACAGCCGAAATCCACGAGTACAGTGTGACTCCCCTTGACCCCGAGCAAGTGGTCGTTGAACCTATAGTAACGTGATGTTCCTTCGCTCTGGCCGGTGACTTCTGTCTAGAAGACTTTCTCCTAGTGATGCCGTGCTGACATCACCCCTGTTAGTCGCCTTTTACGACACGCCGGTAAACGTCGGGTGTATTCTATTCAGTGCCCGAACCCACAGGCCTATACGGTATGGATAAAAAGTATATCGTGATAATCAATGGAAAGTTTGTGTAATGCGTTGACCGCTTTAAGGCTACGAAACAGTCTCGTGGTCTTTGAAGGTTAGCTAACATGTAGGTCTATAATCATGTTATCGACGAATTTAGTCTGAAACATTCTTGTGATGGTATCACAGGCAGAGATCTAACGAGTCATATAAGGTCGATTTATGAAATACGAATTCTCCCATAATTGTCTTCTTCTTCTTCTTCTCTTTCTTCTTCTTCTTCTTCTTCTTCTTCTTCTTCTTCTTCTTCTTCTTCTTCTTCTTCTACTTCTTCTTCTTCTCCTTCTCCTCATTCTCTTCTTTCTGATGCTATTGCTCCTCTTTTTCTTAAAACTAACTCGGTTGTCTTCCTCTCATTCCTTCTTCTCATACTAGGCTTCCTTTCTAATTAGCCTCCTCCTCATTCTCCTCCTTCCTCCTTCTTCCACTTCTCACTCTCATCTATACCCCACCCCACATAAAACATCTTCCACTCCTCTTCCTCTTTCTGCTCCTTTTTCTTCTTCTCATCCTCAGCTCCACCCTACACCGCCTAAAACAGCTCTTGGTCCTCCTCCTCCTCCTCCTTTTATCTATTCCCGCGGGCTAAGATATATGAGGGCGTTGTTCGTTAATGTACAACATCTTGTTCGATCATCTGAAGAAGAAGAAGAAGAAGAAGAAGAAGAAGAAGAAGAAGAAGAAGAAGAAGATGATGATGATGATGATGATGATGATGATGATGATGATGATGATGATGATGATGATGATTGATTGATTGTTGCTTTAGGTCCAGCGGACTCTTCCGAGCCAAATCAGGAGCGGACAACCCCCGATCCGCATAAAAGATCTGCTGAAACAACCCTAGTGGGAAAATTGAATGGCCAGTCACTTTACAATAAAGACATCCCACGCAGGGGACGGCTGAGGCTTTACCACAACTACTCGAACCCCCGGTTACAAAAACAAAATAGAATACAAACATCATTATAAATTATCAACAAAACATATACATATAAAATGCCTATATTGCCAAATAATAACATCATAGGAAGCCCTAGTGACCACCCGGCAGAAAGCGTCCAACACTCCCAAGCTGATCCAACAGACCTCATACACAAACAAGGAGTCTTGTCCAGGAAGAGTTTTCAAGAAAAAAGGTAGGTCATTGATCTAGCGAAGAAGAAGATAGTATAGCAGAGTGATAGGACAGAGCAGGAATGGGAAAGAGTAAATGAGGAAGACAGCGACAGTGGGAATTTAAAGCACTAAATTTCCAGAAAGTGGGGATACTATTTATACTGAAACCCCCGGCACCCCAACGGGGATACTGTTGCCGCAGTGAATTGGTCATGCCTACAAAGTCAAGACAGGTTTTCAACTGGGGCTTTCACTTTTCCCTTTATAGGTTAGAACAATCTACAGTGGCAAGATTGCTCATGACCCCAAGGGGTGATGATGATGATGAAGGAAGAAGAAGAAGAAGAAGAAGAAGAAGAAGAAGAAGAAGAAGAAGAAGAAGAAGAAGAAGAACAACAACAACAACAACAACAACAACAACAACAACAACAACAACAACAACAACAACAACAACAACAACAACAAGGAGAACAAGAAGGAGAACAAGAAGAAGAGCAAGAACAAGTATTAATCCAATATTTCAGAAGTACTAGGACTTTTACGATCGAAACAAATATGTTTAGACAGAGTTGCTGTCCTTCATACTGCTGTCGTATTGGTTAGAAACAGTAAACACACCTTTAAAAAAATCTTTTTTTGTTGTTGTTATTCTTCATCTGTAAACACCTAACTTTGCTTTGGCGATACAGCACGTCAGCAGGTAAGTTTCAGCGATATCTTGCGTTCACTGGAATGCAGCAAGATCAACTAAGGCTAGGCCTATAGAGATTGCAATCAAAAACTTGTAATTTATGCTAATACTTTCCCTCAGGGGTTCCAAATACCGTTTAGCCAAAGCAAATCATGTTTGTGATACGCTGCACGTTCTTATGAAGAAAAAAAAATTCCCCATAGGTAACTATGTCGTTAACTAAGGCTTAGCATTCATAACTATGTTGAATGAATAAAATAGGCTACATCACAAAACCATTGCTATCTCCAGATTTTGTAATTAAACATATCGCCAACTTGATATGCCTATACTGCAGTCCCGCTTGCAAAGAAAGAGATTCCGCATAGGAACAAAGCCCCCTTTCTCTCTCCACCCCCCCCCACCCGTACCCCCCCTTCCCCCCCCCCCTCACCCGCCCCAAAAAAATATAACAACTTAATCTAGGTTACGTCACCTTAACTAGTGGCCACCTTGCTAGTGGCAATTTCGGGGACACTCTCAATAAACTGGTTTGACGTGTCTCAGATGTAGAGAGAGATACAGAGACAGTAAGAGAGAGGGGAGGAGAAAGAGAGGGATGGAAAGAGGGAAAGAGAGAGCGCGAGAGAGAAAGCGAGAGAGAGAGAGAGACAGAGAGAGAGAGAGAGAGAGAGAGAGAGAGAGATTAAGAGAAAGAGAGACAGAGATAAACTATAATAACGAGGCGAGAGAACAATAATACGAGTAAATAAAACCAACATCACAACAACAACCAAAGGCAAGAACAAAATGAAGAATTTCATGCAACAGGCATGCAGTTTCACAAACATGATTTATTTCAACATACGTGCTTATGTTCTTAAGTAAGAAAATGAACAGTGATTTCATACTGACAGTATAAGAATGAATAAATTACGAATTAATAATTCATTAATACAACTGATAATGTGGATTCGTAATGAATTTGTGCAACTGGGGAATCAATAGGTAGGAAGTTATGAAACGTCTAGCAACAGCTTACCGTCCCAACACCACACACATCCCACCATTTCCCAGCACACGAACATCACATAGGTTACAACATCAATCATGAGCACACATACAGACACACACAGACCCAGATAGTCTACACACACAGACAGAGAGAGGAGACAAAGAGAGAGACACACGCGCGCACACACGCACACACACACACACACACAGAGGTGTCAAAAGAGTGCTTGCTGGTATAATCATGTGACATGAGCGTCAGGATCTTTAAAGTCCGTGCGTGCACAGACAAGACCTCGGTGCATACCTGACTCATCCCAAGGAGGAGAGCAGACGACAATACTCGGTCAACATGCATTTAGTGGAAGGGTGCTCATTCCCTTCTTGAAAGGACAGATGTGTCAACAGGGTACATGTATTGTCTTGAAAGGAGACATGCAGTTTCAACTAATTCTAAACGACCACGACAGCATTCGGCAGGCAACATGCGTCTGACCTGGTTATCACGATGTTCATCACGTTCTTCTAGATGCTGTTGATGCTGCCGTTCCTGCTGTTGTGGCTGCAGTGGCTTCTGCTGCGTTTCCGGAGTCCGTTCTGGAGTCACATCACCATCCTCGACATCAAGTTCAATGGCATTAACATCAAGGTCATGTTCTTCAAGGTCAGACCGTTCATGGTCGCGTCCCTCAAGGTCAGATGGTTTTATATCACATTTGTCAACAACAGAGATTTCAATGTCGCGCCTCTCCAAGTCAGGGCGTTCACGGTGGCGCTTTTCTGGCTCAGAGCGTTTTAAGTCACATTTATCAAAGTCAGGACTTTCAAGATCAGAGCGTTCAAGGTCCCACTGTGGAATGTTAAGGCCAAGGCCAGATGATTCCTGGTCGTCGCCATGGTGACTGTCCTCGAGCTCCAACAAACGGAATTCGAGGTCCTCCACCTTCTCTTCTGACTGCCGCAGTTCATGCCGCAGTCTTGAGCACTCTCCCTCCACATACTGCAGCTGTAGAAAGTAGAAAATGTAATATCGCATGTACATTATATTGCGTACTACTTATATATTTCAAAATAAAATGGTTTTACTACTATACATCTAACTTTTCACATTCAGTGAGTCTGCCATTTTTTAAAACTTTACATTACATAGTATGATCATATCATAAGTATTAACTCATTGGAGGCGGCACCTTTTTGCCCTGAGGTAAAAGGAAAGATGGTAGGAGTGTCCCCATAACATTTTCGGTTATTGGGGAGGGAAGCTCTTGGGACCTTCAATGGTAATTGTAATTATCCCTTGATAATTGTAATTATCACATAATATTTGTAATTATCTCATGATATTTGTCATTATCAGTTTTTGGCGCTAGTTGGCCATCATACCTGTGCCCAAACCACCATACTACTATAGCCTCAAAGAAGCATGCACGCAGCTAAAAGAAGACATTCGGTCCCTCGATAACGTCACCTCGCGAATCTCCTGCAATAGTCTTTACGCATCACCTGATACAACAGGCCCAAAACCCATCGCGTAGAAACAGCCACAGCAAAGATCTATAAACACACGCTAGTGGCGTGGATCAGGCACCGATAACTTTTTAGTTGTTGTTGTTCCCCCCCCCTCCACCTACTCCTCCTTCTCCCCGCGCATGTATAGGGGATAGCAAAGGGCGACAAATCCACCAGAGCTTGCAAATAGCAGACATTCTTTTTGAATGGTGGGACACAAAGTTTAGACCAATTGTTCGCAAATAATAGGCACGAAAAAAAAATATAAATATTTAAGGAAAACAGTAGTATGATAGTGTGAATTAGTGAATTTGTCAGTATTGGCGTCATTTGTATCTCGACCTCAATTAATCGCGCGTGAAGAAACGGGAACTGCGACAAATCTCTGCGCGTTATCACACGATTAACAGCAAATTACCAAAGACTGTAGAAACACGCTTCATTGCATCAGGAAGACAAATACATGTACGTGTAAAGTCTGGTTTCCAATACTTTGTATAAAAAATTGTTAGTTCAGCTGTTATATATTTCATTTAATTCCCTAAAACATGTGTCACTCTTTGTCAGTTGTAAGTATAACTAGTTTGTTGCCTGTCACTAAATTATTTATGTGGAATTTGATTTACACAGGGTGGGCTTATATAAGCTCGCTTGTTGCCGACCATGTATAGCATAGTTTGTTGGTCATTTTCTAAACAAATTGTTAGTTCTTCGGTTAAAGGGTTAATCACTTGGGTGGTTGATTGGTTGGTTAGTTGACTGTTTTGTTACCTTGTTGTGCAGACTGTGTCTGGAGGTCAGAAGGTCATCCCTTTCTTTGGTCAACGCCTCTAGAACGTCAAAATGGTCGTCGCTGCTCAGGTCGAGGTGACGTTTCTTGGCGTTACTTTGCAGAGTGCGGATCTCTTTCTCCAACAGCTCAATACGACATAGTGCCGAGAATAGGTCTGCTTGCAGCTGGCTCCGAGTCTGCCAATGCAGTACATTGGGCAAATGTGAAAAGAATTTCAATATTTGAGGGGGAAGGGGAGGGGGAGGGGAAGGAGAGTAGCGAAGGGGGTAGGGAGGGAAGGGGGTCATTCTCGGGCCTTCGATAAGACTCATTACAGAACAAAATAGTTAACAAAATAACTCTCTATTGACCACTGCTGATAACGTGTAAATAATGCTGCATTTGCATGGAATTAAACGTCCTACTACTGTAATCCTTAACAGCGGTAGAATCTCCATCCTATCCTATCCTGTCCTATCCTATCCTATCCTATAGACCGAAAGTTGTTGGGGCACCACAGATGATCGTTTAACCAGCGTACTCCATCTTTTTCTGTCGTCAGGAACCTTCATGGATTCGTTCCGTGTCAAGCCAGTCCATTCTCGAATGTTGTCCTCCCACCTCTTTTACTGTCTCCCTCTTATTCTGCCTTCTTGCACCGTGCCTTGCAGCATGGTCTTTCAAAGACCTGATGCTCTGGTGACGTGGCCATACCATCGGAGTTTCCGTTTCTTCACCACTGCCAGCATGTCATCGTATCGTCCAATAGCTTGTGTGATGGTCTGTCGGACTTCATGGTTGGTGATGTGCTGCGTAGGCCTGTAGGAAATGCCTAGAAATCTTTTGTTGAGCCTTCTCTCCATGCTTTGTATTCTTCGTTGTAGGTCTGCTGTGAGGGTCCATGTTTCGCAAGCGTATAGGAAGATAGGGTTGACCTTGCCTTGGAGTGTAGACTGATGGCCCTGTCTTTCCAAATGGGCTTCAACCTTTTCAGGGCAGCAGTTGTCTGTGCAGTCCTGGAGAGGACTTCCTGTCGGGACCCATTGTCCGATACAATGGCTCCTAAACAGTTGAATCTATGCACGGTAGAATGTAACTGCTGAAACCCGATTTCATCTCGCAGTGATGAAAGCAGCTCTTAATGGCTGGTCGCCTCACGCTTAGTCTTATGTCTCTTTTTTTATGTCTTACGTCAGTTTAACTCGCTCATGCAGTGTCAGGCGTCGGACCTTCTCGCCCATTCCAGGTCGACTAGGATTGCGCTCAGTTAATTGTCTGGGGCGTCAGACATTACGCCAAAGGCAGCAAGTGCGCGCCCCGAGCGACTTGCGTTAGATCCTGATAGTTATAATAGTTAAGTAGTCATTGTCTATAGGGTTCAGCGGACTGCACACAGCCAAATCAAGACCATCGTAGTTAAAAGCCAGCGCCTTGAGCAGCTGTTGAGCTGGTGAAGCGCTATTAAAGACCAATAAATAGAATAATACAGGAATTATATAGTAAATGTGGCCTGGTGTGAGTTGGGTATCTTAATATACCTGGAACTCCCTGAAGGGGTCGTGTGAAGACCCAGTGTGGGCTTGTAGCAAGGCGTGGGATCGCTCCAGCTGAAGGTGTTCTCGCATCATCTGGCGATGATTCCTCTCCAGCTCCTCCCGACTCAGCTGAAATAACAATAGATTATTTATTGTGCAGTTGGTTATTTTGGTGACCAAACTGGGCGATTAAAGGCAAAAACAACGTTTATTTCTTAAAACTAAACAAATACGTAGGCTCGTGAAATTATCATGGTTCTCTACATCATCTACATCATCAACGTCATCATCATTATCATCATCGTCATTATCATCATCATCATCATCATCATCATCATCTCTCAACATATCATCATCATCGTCATCTTCATCATCATCATCATCATAAACTAAGTTTAAATCTTAAAACTAAAGAAAACGTAGCCTCATAAAAATTATAATGTTTCTCATCATCATCATCATCATCATCATCATCATCATCATCATCATCATCATCATCATCATCATCATCATCATCATCGCCATCATCATCATCATCATATCATCATCATATCATCATCATCATATCATCGCCATCATCACTGTCGTCATCATCATCGCCATGATCATCATCGTCATCATCATCATCAGTCAGAAGTCTATAAGCTACGGTTGACATATAAGGCTGGCAGGGCCTGAATTTGAAGAAAGAAATGCCTGGGAGCGGGTTATACAGCAGGGTGGATGAGACTAGATCCTTTCTACCTCTCCCATTTGGGAGTGACAGAAGGCCTCGCCTTGTCTCAGCTATGCCGTTAGGATAGAACTGTTGATGAGCATGACACACACACCATTTCATGAAGAAAAAAAATGATGATGATGATAATAATAATGATAGCGATAATAATAATAATAACAACAATAATAATAATAATAATAATAATAATAATAATAATAATAATAATAATAATAATAATAATAATAATAATAATAATAATAATACAGGATGTTATCACGCGCTTTTTCTTCAATCGAACTCTACATTACATTACATGATAATTGCTTGAGGTCCAGCGGACTCTTCCGAGCCAAATCAGGACCGAATCGAACTCTGAAGAGATGGCTATTAGCCTACAGAAGACGAAAGAGAAAACAATGTTTATTTTTAAAATTTTAGAGTTTACTGGGTCCATTACCATTATTGAAGGGAGAGAGGAAGCCGGAGTACCCGGAGAAAACCCTCGGTTTCTCGTACGTAGGCTAAGTGACGTAAGTTTGGACCATGCGGGGTTCGAACCTGTGACCTCCGGCGTAGGAAGCTAGCATCCCTAGCAACAGTGCTACCAACCAGGCCGTCCCTTGCCTTTGTCAAGATGGCGTACTCACCTCATCACAAACATCCTCCTCAGAAATGGTGCTGACGGAGAACGAGGACAGGTTGGAGTTTTCAGAGTCCACTGACGCCACTGAGACGTCGTTGTCGTCTTCGTTGTTGTTGTCGTACCCATAGAATGTCTCTTTCATGCCTGGGCACTGCTAGACATACACAAGGAAAAAAAAGTTCGTTGTACGAAATTTTAGTCAATAACCACATAAATGTATTAAAAGTGGTCCAGGTTAGTCCTTTTTATGTTCGGCATTAGTATAAATGTATCTGGAACGATAATTTGGAAAGGTTATTTGATGTATATGTTACGACTTACAAGTAACAAATCACTAATGTTGATTACGACTTGGGCGAGTTGAAAAGCAAACCAGCGAAATCAGTGTTGTTTAATCAAGCAAAATAACGTGGTCGGTGATTTGATTTGACCAAAGACGATGGAAAGATAAGATAAGAATATTTATTCCTAAAGGAAAACGTTACATGGATTTTAGCGTGGCATCGCGACAATGAAATATCTCCTTTCTTGCAAAGTCTCACATGCATTCATCATGTCATACACTCAATTGGCAATCATCCTGGATAAAGCAGTGAATCGCTATAATGAGAAACAAATGAAAAAAAATTTAACGCACGAATGCTAATATACACAACAGAAGACATAACAATTGCACTGGAAATTTTAGAGCTAGGCTTCTACAGGCAGTCAACTGCCATTCTCTTAGTTTATCTATTCATTGGTTTCTTGTTATTATTACATTTGAATGCTAGCAGTTTCTGTTGTATTCCATCCAGTGAAACCACAAACACTAGAAAACGCCATGACAACGGTTGTTCAACGACTTCTTTTACCTTCTCTTGCGACCGCAATAGCCTCCTTCTTTTCTTTCTGTGTTGAATCAGCTCTATTCGCCTGTCTTTTTCCTGAAATATACAAATTAATGGGTTTTATTCATCATTACAAAAATCGATTTTGATTACCTTATAAGATTCAGAAAACCACACACAAATAGAACGAGTTAAACCGAAATAACTAACATTTAGCAAAAGCAACACTGAATTGTGTGAACAAATCAATGAATTCAAAAAATCAAGGTCGAACGATTTTTTTTAAATTCGGAATAATTAGACGGACTGCATATATCCAAATTAGCGAATGACTGACGCTGCTGAATAAAAATATAATGCATAAAAAACACTAACACTGCAGGCTTGTTTGAGTTGAGCGATGGAAGAGGTCTGAGCAGCTATCTGTTTCTTGAGATCTTCAACTTGTTCTGCTTCTGCTTCCAGCTCCAAATTACGTCCCTTTACCCGCTGCATTTCTCGCGCCAAATCACACATTCGGCGCCTGTTCTCCTCCATCTCGTCTTTCTGCAATTAGAATAAAGAAGAATAAGTTACAATATACTATTATACTTATTCAAATATTCTTCTAAATTGTTTGATGAATTACAAATTGTATTTGTGCACATTTATTTTCTAGATCCACGTTGAGTCCTTTTACTAGTTGCGTCTTTAACTAAATTACACATTCAGTATCTGCTCTCCTCCATATCGTCTCTTTACAATTAAAATAAAGAAGAACCCAATCATTACAACAGCTACTAACTCAAAATATTTTAAATATTCTTTTAAAATAATTTCTTGACTTACTAGTTGCAATTAGATGTATTTTAATATCGTCTAATTCAAAGTTGTATCCTTTTATTCACTGCATCTCCATTATTCCTGAGATTCGTTCGACTACGAAAGCTCTTCTTTACATTGTCTTTCTTGAAATAAATTTCAAAAATCTCACGTTACATATATTAAGCTCTTATTTATTTATTTATTTATTTATTTATTTATTTATTTATTTATTTATTTATTTATTTATTGTCCTTTCCTTTCCAAGTTACCTCCCTGTAAGCTACTTTATGCATCTGCTACCGGCAATGTGTGAAATCCGGCATTCTATAGAATGCCTAGGGAAAGTATCTAGGCAATAGGCATTGAATGCCTAGATACTTTTCCTAGACATTCTATACAATGCCGGGATTTAACACATTGCCGGTAACATATCTTTAACTAGACTGCGCATTAGGCTAACTTGGTTGATTGATCAATTGAGAAACAACTGCGGTGCCTGATGGAGCCTTCTTTTTAATTACTTTTTATTTTAAATAAAGAACAATAACACATCAAACCAATTATTTGAGTATATTTCAGAACATAGTATAGACCCTTCTTTAGTTCTAATTCTCATCAAACATTCCATAAAATAAAACTAAGGCCAGGTATTCAAATAAAGTGTAACAGGAGAACAATTGGTGTTTAAATAATTAAATAATAAACCCAATAAGTCAACCTTGAATACTACGATGTTGGGCAGAGCTAGCTCTGCAGCTCACTTGTGGATCCAGGAGCCAGGATGCCAAGGAGATAATTTATTTCAAGGGAGGTAAACACAATCGGTACTGTGATTGGTATGGCCTTGTGTGATTGTAATAATAATAATAATAATAATAATAATAATAATAATAATAATAATAATAATAATAATAATAATAATAATAATAATAATAATAATAATAACATTTATATAGCGCTCTTTCTAATGAAAGCTCAGAGCGCTTTACATTCACACAAGACACTTCTTCTAAGAACTAAAATGACTAAACACTAACAATATAAAAACATGGTAAACAAAACATACAGAATTTAATTACATAATATAAACACGCACACACAAACACACACCCACACACACACACACATACCAAGTTCAACACGAATTTAAATTGTGCTGTCATCAAAGGAACGTTTGAACAGATGGGTCTTGAGGCCAGAACGAAAGGCAGCAGATGTTTGGGAAGAATGGAGAGACATGGGAAGGGAGTTCCAGACGGTGGGAGCAGAAAAAAGAAAATGAGCGTGCGTGTGTATGTACACGCATGTGTGTATGCGCGCGCGCGTATATGTGTGTGCGTGCATACTTATGTTGAATATGCTTGCATGCGTGTCAATCTGCACAACTGACCAGCTTGTTGTGCTGCGACTGAAGGGCGTTGTGCCCGTCCTTCAGCGATCTGTTGTGTGCCGTCAGCTCAACGTTCTTCTCCAAGAAACGCTTGTTCTTCTCCACCAGCTGTTTGTTCCGCGATTCCAAGTCTTTGACGCGGTCAAACTGCCAACCCAAGACATAATAAAAACGACGATAAATGAAATGATCCCGGGTCATTCATGGAGCATTGCTTAACCAGTGGATTTGGGCTCGGAAGAGTCCGCTGGACCTAAAGCAATAACCATGTAATGTAATGTAACCAGTGGATGAGTCCTTAAAGCTGTAGGTAAAGCCATACCCTACTGTACGGCTTGGCGGGCATATCCACTGGGTAAATTGCTTCGCGGATACCGCTCCACCCACTTCAGCGTCACGCATATTCTGTTGTAAATTCACAGGAAGTGTGGTTCCGCTCCACAACAGTAACAACGCGAACATGAAATGGCCCCAACATCACACATTTTACCGATTTTTTTTTCAATTGACAGGGAGTGTTTCTCCACAAAAAACAAAGATAACGCCCCAAACTCCCCCTCACACCCCACACCCACCCACCCAAAAAAAAGAAAAAAAAAAGAAAAAGAATTCTTTGAAAAGTATGGTTTTGACAGAATTCCAAACATTCATTTGTTTTAAGTGCCTTACAATAGAATTGAGGTTGATTGTAAAAGCCAGTACCACACCCGAAGTGCGTATAATAGTCACAGGTATTTGGCTACATACCTAACAACAACGGACGCCTAAAATTCACAGCTCTCATCATCATCATCATCATCATCATCATCATCATCATCATCATCATCATCATCATCATCATCATCATCATCATCATCATCATCATCATCTTCTTCTTCTTCTTCATCCACCCATTGCAAATAGCTACGATCGAAAGAAAGTATACTCCAGGCACACGCTGCGCGGCACGTCAAAGTATGTCCCTTGTCCCTTGAGGGGATACTTTGGCGAGGTTAGCAGCCTGCTCAGTTACAGTGTCGGTGAAAGACTAGAAACGGAAAAGTAAGTTTCGTCTCCTCTAGGCGACGAATTAGGTCCTATCCTATCCTATCCTGTCCCATAACCCGAAGGTCGTAGGGGCACCACAGATGATCGCTTAACCAGCATACTCCATCTTTCTCTGTCCTCAGCAGCCCTCATGGCTTCGCTCAGTGTCAAACCAGTCCATTCTCGAATGTTGTCCTCCCACCTCTTTTTCGGTCTCCCCCTTCTTCTACCTCCTTGCACTGTGCCTTGCAGAATGGTCTTTGCAAGGCCTGATGATCTGGTGACGTGGCCATACCATCGGAGTTTCCGTTTCTTCACCACTGTGAGCAGGTCATCGTGTTGTCCAATGGCTTGTGTGATGGTCTGTCGGACTTCAACGTTGGTGATGTGTTGGGTATAGGAAATGCACAGAAGTCTTCTGTAGCACCTCATCTCCATGCTTTGTATTCTTCGTTGGAGATCTGCTGTGAGGGTCCATGCTTCGCAAGCATATAGGAAGATGGAGATGACCAGAGATCGCAGCAGTCTTACTTTGGAATGTAGACTGATGGTTCTGTCTTTCCAAATGGGCTTCAACCTTGTCAGGGCAGCAGTTGTTTGTGCGATCCTGGAGAGGACTTCCTGTCGAGACCCATTGTCTGACACAATGGCTCCTAAATATTTGAAGCTGTGCACTGTGTTGAGGGATTGGCCTTGTACTTTGATGTCCGTGATGATGCCATTGGTGTTGTTGGTCATCAATTCACCAACACCAACGAATTAGGTCACGCTGTATTTATTTCTAGGTCAACTGTCTTTTACGAACCGTTTGAGAATCTTTTCGAACCGTTTATTGACGCTGGACAGTGTCCTCACTTGGTTTCATACAATTTAAGAATCCAAGAAGGGAAATGGGTTTTTGTGACGGAAGAAGAGCATTTCTGTATAGAAAAGGGTTAGGGCAAGGGCTAGGGATAGATCTACAACTAACCCTTACCCGAACCCTTGTAGCAATATTCCGCTCTTTCCATCACTTTTAAACAGTACTGCGGTTCGCATTCGCGGCTAGCAGCGAGCCCAAAGTATACTTTGAAGGGATGGAGGGAATACTTTCACCTGCTGCTAGCGGGAGTTTTGGCGATACTTTCTACCGATCGCTGTAATATGTATTACCTCAGTCGTCGTCATCATCATCATCATCATCATCATCATCATCATCATCATCATCATCATCATCATCATCATCATCATCATCATCGTCGTCGTCGTCGCTGTTGTAATCACCATCATCATTATCATCATCATCATCAATAGGCTAATTGTCGTAGTCGTCGTCGTACACACCAGTAACTGGCGGTCTTGTGCCAGGGCCTGAGCCCTGTCATGGAGTCCCAAAAGCTCCGCCTGTAGGCCGCCAAACGCGTCCACCGCCCCTTTCTCCTGACCACCACTACCAGGGAACTGCAACAACAACCACATCACCACCATCGTCATTCACCCTGACACAGCTTCTTTCTCACGACGGCCGCTGTCGGCAAGATCAGCAACCCAAGCAGCGACAGTCATTGTCACCGATCACACCAGTCCTTTGTGCCCTGTTGTCGCTTTCAACTATCACTGCGTTCGTATTGCCTACAGTTGCACTGCTACCTTGAAACTTACACAGCATATCACTTTTAACGGGGGTAAGGAAGTGGGGGGGGGGAGGGTTAGAGAGAATTAGTGTGCGTGGGGAGGGGAGAGGGTGGAATTAAAGGGGTCCTCACCCCCACCCCCAACCCCAAACAAAACAACAAATTTTCAACAAAAGTTGAAACAAAATAGTTCTAAAATTTCTAAGCGAAATACTAGAGGCCGATATTCATCGATATTCAAAGGTCATAATTATAATAATGAACCCCTGATTTTGTAAAAGTTAAATTGTGACCATCCCTCCCCACCCTTCAAATCGCTTCCCTCAACCCCCATCCGCCCTGCCCTTCCTGACTAAACTGATCCGCCCCGGACTATCGACTTGCCTTAGTGATCATCATCGTCTTTTTTTCAGTAGCTTCAAGCTAAACAAATTATACACGCTTGACTCATTACAGTGCGGGGGCTGGTGGACCAATTAAGATTTTCTATATGGAAGAGTAAGAGTGTATGTGAAATTGCTGTTGTCTAATAACACACTTAAAACGTGAACTGCGACTCACAGAGGCGTTACTGGTCGCGTGGAACGCCTGGAAGGCCTGCGACAGGCCGGAGCGAACGTCGTGAGGGGAAAATCCACATGTTGTGGGGGACTCCATTCTGTTGCCTCCTTCTTGCCCGCTCGACGCCGGAGAGGTCAACCGCGTGACCTCTGGGGTCGCCGTGGAAACGGGTGGTTGCGCGGCAACGGTTGCTACCGCTGGGTGCCCTAGCTCCCGCTCAAGCTGCGAAATGACCTTGTCCTTGCTCTTCAGTTGTTCCAACTGCAACAGTCCAAATCAAATGACTTTGTCAACTAACAGCCACATTTTGGAGGGGAAATAATCCTGTCAAAGTTCGACCTTACTGTTGCTGTGTGGATGTAATAATAATAATAATAATAATAATAATAATAATAATAATAATAATAATAATAATAATAATAATAATAATAATAATAATAATAATAATAATAAAGTAGGCTTACATAGCGCGATACCACAGCTCAGGGCTGGGCTCACCGCTCTTAACATAGGATATATCTTTAGAACAAACATAAACAATAAAACAAGGTTTGCAAGCATTCACACCAACCGTACTCGCAAAGGCATACAAGGGAACAACAACATATGCAATACACTACACATGCATAATAAAACAAAAAAGAAAAAATATTAATACAATGGCATATTAGATAATAATAAGATTCCCCATACAAATTTAAAATATAACTAAAAAATTTGTTACATATAATAATGGTTAATTAATACAATGATCGGATAAAAAAGACAAGACCCGCCTCCTCACTATTGCAGAAATAAAATATTATCAATAACATAATGTAGAAACTACTGCAAAAATAATTATATAAAAATAATTAGATACTCAGATCTAAATTTACAGACTATTTACATGTCAAGCCATGGGCGGCACCCCACCGGCATCCGTCATCAGTCGGAGGGTAAGAGTCAATCAGGATAATACCGTTTGAAGAGATGGGTCTTGAGTGCGATTTTGAAGGCCTGGGTGGTCGGTATGTTGCGGATGTGTGATGGGAGAGAATTCCATTGCTTGGGAGCGCAGAAAGACAAAGATCGTTGACCGTATGTCTTAGTGCATATCTTGGGAACAGAAAGAATGCGCGCATCTGCAGAGGAGCGAAGCTGTCGAGAGGGTGAGTAGACAGTTAGAAGATTAGAAGATGTAACCAAGGTAAAGGTGTCCCACTCTCCTCAGTTCTCTCGTGCAGCTTGAATAAGCTCCTGTATCGGCCAGCCCTAGCGCCGTGAGCAACTCTTCAGCTGGAAAAGTGCGCTATTTAAGAACGATAAAAACATAATAAAAAGAAATCCTCTTTTATGACTTCAACAGTTTGTTCCGCGATCTGTACCATTTTCTTGTGCTGTCTGATGCATTTTGTTTTTCTTGTGCGGACTGAACACGACGTAGCAAAAGGTGTAGACGATTCCACACACACTCCTTGCATGCTTATCTCTCCCGTGTTGGCCTCATCTTTTGGTGGAAGGTAAAATGCACACAGCTTGCTGCGCGTACACGTTCCCGCTCCAGAAATAAACTTGATGGGCTATTGCTCTCTTAAACCAGGGACGATTTAACGTGGTATGTTCTCGAAGACAGAATGTTGCACTCTTATACTACACGAGCAGAAGAAGAAGAAGAAGAAGAAGAAGAAGAAGAAGAAGAAGAAGAAGAAGAAGAAGAAGAAGAAGAAGAAGAAGAAGAAGAAGAAAAGAAAAAAGAACAACTCAAAACATGTGGTGTAAAGGGAGGGAGATCGCCGTTTGAAGTCGGTAATGAAAATGAATTTTTATTTGTGAAATTTTGGTTTGACTGCATCCAAAACCATTATTGAAGGGAGGGAGGAAACCGGAGTACCTGGAGAAAACCCTCGGTGACCTCAATAGCCTCGTACCTAAGTCATATTATGTTCGCCTCTTACGGGATCAAACCCGCGACCTTGGGCATAGCAAATTGGCAACTAACCCATTGAGCCATCAGGACAACCAAAGAAAGCGGCCGGCCAGGGAATAGGGTGTGACAGCGTCAAAGTTCCTAGTATCTTATTTTGACTGGGAGCGACTGGGTGCAATCTGATTGGTCGACGCATTACAAAATTCGACGCATGCGCACAGTGCTATCGTAGTCTTAGTAAGGTTTAGGGTTAGGGTTTAGGAAAGGGTTACGATGCCCTAAGAACATCGTGAAAAGGACGGCCCGACTTGACCTGGCGCATGCGCTGTCGCTCCCAGTCGCAATAAGAAACCCGGAACTTTGACGATGTTGCAGTAGCGATAGCATCTACGATATTATATATTCTAATTGATGTAGTACTGCACACGAGTTACGGGACCGGAGCAATGGGAACTTATTTAGCCTATCTCCTCTCTGTGTTTGTAAGCAGGCGCTGTCTGGCGTGCAAGCAACTGTTGCTGTACCGCATGCCGACAGATTGAGCAGGGATCCGCTACTTCTCTCGATGCTCATCTTGCCCTGATCTTTGAACCTTGGCAGCCTAGCCTCTTTTGAAGGCGCGATCCACGTAGACAAGATGTTCATGTGGTTGTTGTTTTACTGTGGCTTGGCACCGATCAGGGGAGTGGGATTAAGGGGGAGAGGTCGGAGGAAGAAGAGGAGAAGAGAGAGATAGTAGACTACTGGCATGTATGTGTGCGTGTGTGTGTGTGTGAGAGAGAGAGAGCGAGAGAGAATGCATTAGTGTGTATGTGTGTGCGTGTATGCGTGCGCGTGCGTGTGTGTATGTGTGTGTGTGTGAGAGAAAGAGTGGAAGCCAAATAAAAGAGTGTGCACGAATGTGTGCATGCGTGTGTGTGGGGGAGAGGGAGCGAGACAGAGTGTGGGAGAGAGAGAGAGAGAGAGAGAGAGAGAGAGAGAGAGAGAGAGAGAGAGAGGGTGTGTGCGTAGCATTAAACATATTTTTTTAGGCAATAAGACATTTGTTTTAATCTAGCATAGAGACACACAAAAAAAGTTAGATTAAAAACAAATATTCTTGACGCTTCTTGCCCAAGGCATCATGTGAAAACTTGTTTAATACAATATCTAATCGTTCTTACGTGACGCTTTTTCATCTCAAGGAGGCACTCGACACTATACCTCTACTAGTAGTACCTCTTTGCAGTGTGTTTTCCGTTCTGTGTGTTTTTTCAACCATTCGCATAAGCAGTCCGTGGATACAGCGCTGGGCAATACCAGCATTTCTGTGCAGGCAGGTAAAAGCGAAAATACCTGCCTCCTGCTACAATACCTGTTCCAGGTGAAATAAGCACCATGTGTTGAGAGCTGGAAGAAGAAGAAGAAGAAGGAGAAGAAGAAGAAGAAGCCCTTGGGGCTTGAACAATAACGATAAAATATAGCAGAAGAAGAAGAAGAGAAGAAGAAGAAAAAGAAGAAGAAGAAGAAGAAGAAGAAGAAGAAGAAGAAGAAGAAGAAGAAGAAGAAGAAGAAGAAGAAGGGAAAAAAAGCAGTAAAAAGAAGTAGAAGAAGAAGAAGAAGAAGAAGAAGAAGAAGAAGAAGAAGAAGAAGAAGAAGAAGAAGAAGAAGAAGAAGAAGAAGCCCTTGGGGCTTGAACAATAACGATAAAATATAGCAGAAGAAGAAGAAGAAGAAGAAAAAGAAGGGAAAAAAGCAGAAGAAGAAGAAGAAGAAGAAGAAGAAGAAGAAGAAGAAGAAGAAGAAGAAGAAGAAGAAGAAGAAGAAGAAATAGGTTTATAATGTAACTGTACAAGCAATGGGGTGTCGGATAGTGCAGTGGTTGGAGCACTCGCTACTGTGTCGAAAGTGAAGCACCGTCCGGTGCGGTTAGCACTTGGATGGGTGACCGCTAAGGTGTGAAGCGACAAACAACAACGCCCCCAGTTGACTCAACTGTGATTGAGTACCTACTCTCTTGAGGGTGGGGAAGGTAAAGCAGCGAGGGAGAGAGTTGGGCATCACCCTCATTACGCTGGCCCAAGATAAGTGTGATCTCCAACATCACGCTCCCCTACGGCCACAAGGCTATGGGACTACCTTTACCTTTTTACCTACAAGCAAAAAGCGGGTCTCTTTTAAATTAAAAAAAATAGTCGCTTACAAATACAACGCAAAGAACATGGTATGTTTTCATTGCTATTAGGCCTACGCCAGTCTTCATCATCATCATCATCATCATCATCATCATCATCATCATCATCATCATCATCATCATCTTCTTCTTCTTCTTCTTCTTCTTCTTCTTCTTCTTCTTCTTCTTCTTCTTCTTCTTCTTCTTCTTCTTCTTCTTCTTCTGTCATGTCAGAGTTACGTCTGACAATAGCGTAGTTTATTTTGGGAGAAATGCCAAGATTCTTTCCAGCCTGCTTCGTGTGAAATTGTTGGATCGTTCTGCAGGCATAGAGAACAGATTCACTGAGTAATCCCACTGCGTTCTAAATGACTGAAGTCGCTGAAAGGATGCTAGAGAGATGAAATTGTTGAACAGTTCTGTGTGCTGGCAGAATCTCGGAGAGCTAGAGATTTCAGCTAAGTTCTAAATTTACTGAAACTGTTGTACAGTTCTAATGCTTACAGAATGTCAGAGAGATAACGCTTGCCAGACGTACCAGGACTCAAATATATGATATATACTACTCAAAATAATTGAAGGGCCACTCTCATATTTCATTTAGTTTAATTATTTTTTGCTGCTATCAATAATATCGCGTATATTGCTTATTTCAAAACTTATCCTGTACAGTAACATTCAAGACAATCTTATTCTGACAAGTACTCACATGTGTGAGTTTTGAACTTTCTGCACTGAGTTGAAAAACAAACCCAATTTTTACAAAAAAAAATGACCCTAATTTACTGTTGTCTTGCTAATAAAGCAAAATTTTCAACATTAAAAAGTGATTTGCACGCGAAAGGCTTGCATTTTCTGAGTTCAGTTCAACAATCGGCGCTTTTTTCTGGGTATAAATGGCAGCGCTTTTGCTGCTTTTCTAACCATGCATCTGATTTAAAGAGAGACCAATATGTCCAAGTGGCCCTTGTATTATTTTGAGTAGTATATAATGTCTGTCTTGCGATGAAGGGTATAGCTGTTTGGTTATCACAATCAAGGGTCGGAGTTGTCTGTATAATGATTTGACTTGTTGAACACTTCCATAATGAGCTTTGTGCGTCATAGACGTAAGCATACATTTTGTTTGTTTTTCTTACACGCGGAAAAGAAGATGATCATGTAGTAGCGCAGAACACTGTAGCTGTAGTTACCAAATACCGGAGGTAGCGGGTTCGATTCCCACGGAGTACGACTTTCTTTTTACAAAAGTATGAGGTATTTTTTTTGTTCCCAGGCCAACAAAGGTTTTCTCCGAGTACGGGTTGTGAGCCAACACACACACCCACACCCACACCCCCACACCCACACCAGTCACCACTAACTCTCTCTGTCCGTCTGTCTCTCTGTCTGTCTTTCCCTCCTTCTCTCTCTGTCCACGTCTATCTTCTTGGTCCCCATCATGTCACTCCCCATCTAAATTCTGTCTTGGAGGATGAAATCAAGATTTAATGAAGCAGTGCCCATTCATTCCTACAACAGCACACCTGTAAATCTTTGGAGTTGTCTGTAAGATAAACAACCCATTAGCCAATGTGGCGGGGCACCAAAATAACAAACAAACAAAACACCACGATAACACTCGCTTTAATGTTACGTAACATGAAAACAGGAGGAGGAGGAGGAGGAGGAGGAGGAGGAGGAGGAGGAGGAGGAGGAGGAGGAGGAGGAGGAGGAGGAGGAGGAGGAGGAGGAGGAGGAGGAGGAGGAGGAGGAGGAGGAGGAGGAGGAGGAGGAGGAGGAGGAGGAGGAGGAGGAGGAGGAGGAGGAGGAGGAGGAGGAGGAGGAGTAGGAGTAGGAGTAGTAGTAGTAGTAGTAGTAGTAGTAGTAGTAGTAGTAGTAGTAGTAGTAGTAGTAGTAGTAGTAGTAGTAGTAGTAGTAGTAGTAGTAGTAGTAGTAGTAGTAGTAGTAGTAGTAGTAGTAGTAGTAGTAGTAGTAGTAGTAGTAGTAGTAGTAGTAGTAGTAGTAGTAGTAGTAGTAGTAGTAGTAGTAGTAGTAGTAGTAGTAGTAGTAGTAGTAGTAGTAGTAGTAGTAGTAGTAGTAGTAGTAGTAGTAGTAGTAGTAGTAGTAGTAGTAGTAGTAGTAGTAGTAGTAGTAGTAGTAGTAGTAGTAGTAGTAGTAGTAGTAGTAGTAGTAGTAGTAGTAGTAGTAGTAGTAGTAGTAGTAGTAGTAGTAGTAGTAGTAGTAGTAGTAGTAGTAGTAGTAGTAGTAGTAGTAGTAGTAGTAGTAGTAGTAGTAGTAGTAGTAGTAGTAGTAGTAGTAGTAGTAGTAGTAGTAGTAGTAGTAGTAGTAGTAGTAGTAGTAGTAGTAGTAGTAGTAGTAGTAGTAGTAGTAGTAGTAGTAGTAGTAGTAGTAGTAGTAGTAGTAGTAGTAGTAGCCATGAACGCAGTCGCTTGTCATAACTTTTTCAAAAGGCGTAACCATCAGGAGTGTGAAAACTACCTCACCATCAGCCTCATCAGCCATCCCTGCAAGATCCTACTGAAAATAATACTCAACAGGTTGGAACCTCAAGCTGAACAAATCATACTGAAAAAAAAACAAGCAGGATTCAGAGCAGGGCGAGGTACCACTGAGCAGATTTTCAACCCCAGAATAATCTGTGAGAAATACCTACAGCGCCGACAACATCTATATCATGCGTTTGTAAACTTGAAGAAAGCTTTTGACTGAGTCTGAAGTGTACAACATCAGCCCTAACATTATTGAAGACATGAAAGACCTGCATGACAAGGCTACCACTGCAGTCAACACTGAACCACCAGAGCAATCATATTGCTAAAAAGGACAGCGATAAATGTCCACTTTTATATTTCCCATCGCGGAATTAGAACCTGGGTCATCGGAGTGCCAGGCGCACGCTCCATCACTTGAGCTACGGCGTTGGGGAAGAAGAAAAAGGAGGAGGACGAGAAGAAGAAAGAGAAGGAGGATGAGGAGGAGTTAATTATTCATTGCTTACAGGGTCCAGCAGACTGCAAAGAGCCGAACGAGGACCACATAATCAGGACCACAACTTGGTTGAAAGTTGACTCATCCCTGATCCGTATAAAAGATCTGCTGAAACAACCCTAGTGGTAACACTGAAGGCACTCCATCAGCCGGCCACTGTACAATAAAGGCATCCCACGAAGGGGACGCTGAGGTCTTACTCTAATTTATCGAACTCCCGTTTACACACACACACACACACACACACACACACACACACACACACAAAGAATATAAACATCATTATAAAATATATTTTAAAAAAACACATACATATAAAATGCCTTCATTGCTAAATAATAATAAAATCATAGGAAGCCCTAGTGACCCATTGGCATAAAGCGTCCAACATTCCCAGGCTTACCCAACAGTCCTCATACACAAATGAGAAGTTTTGGAAGAGTTTTCAAGGGAAAAAAGTAGCTGGCTGGTCTAGGGAAGAAGGTAGTATAGTAGATTGATAAAACAGAGCAGGAATGAGAAAGAAGAAAGACAGCGACAGTGGGAATTTAAAACACTACATTTCCAGAAAGTGGGGATAGAAACCCCCGGCACCCCCCACGGGGTGTTGGAGGAGGAGTAGTAGAAGAAGAAGAAGAGGCGGAGGAGAAAAGAAACAAGCGATTTAATGAGCCTTTAGAACGTGCCATCAGCAAAACGATGTAATGGCTACACAGGATGTGGTTTGATAGTCAAATCCGGATTTTAGATTAGGCAATGATGTACGCGTTCAAATAACGCATAGGAACATAACTTTTTATCTATAGTAGGTCTATTTGCGCAAAACTGGTTGGAATTAGCCTAGCCTCCCATGCTGCGCAGCAGGCTTCATGTTTAGAACATAACAGATCCGACAACAGGTACTCCGAACCTTCATTCCCCCGCCCCTCCCCCTTCTCATATCCTATCCTATCCCGTAACTCGAAGGTCGTTGCACGTTGGGGCACCACAGATGATCGTTTTAACCAACGTTCTCCATCTTTCTCTGTCCTCAGCAAAACTCATGGCTTCGCTCAGTGTCAAGCCAGTCCATTCTCGAATGTTGTCCTCCCACCTTTTTTCGGTCTCCCTCTTCTTTTACCTCTTTGCACCATTCCTTGCAGGATGGTCTTTGCAAGGCCTGATGCTCTGGTGACGTGGCCATATTAACGGAGTTTCCATTTTTTCACCACTGTGAGCATGTCATCGTGTTGTTCAATGGCTTGCGTGATGGTCTGTCGGACATCGTTGTTGGTGATATGTTGGGTATAGGAAATGCCCAAAAGTCCTCTGTAGCACCTCATCTCCATGCTTTGTATTCTTTGTTGTAGATCAGCCGTGAGGGTCCATGTTTCGCAAGCATATAGGAAGATGGAGATGACAAGGGAGCGCAGCAGCCTTACCTTGGAAGATAGACTGATGGTCCTGTCTTTCCAAATGGTTCTCCTTTCATTCCTACCTCCTACCCCATCCCAACTTTTTTTTTTAAAATTTACAAATAATTATATAGATCTCTATATTTTTCTTAGTGTAATGATAACAGTAGAAAGCGTCTGTGCATTCTGGGGAGCTAACATGTGCGATGAGCGTGAACTGTATCCCCAGGATGTCCGCGCTATATAAGACTATATCATCGTCATCATCATCATTATCATCATCATTGAGGTAATACACATTGCTGCGATCGGTACAAAGTATCGCCAAAACTCCCGGTAGCAGCAGGTGAAAGTATTCCCTCCATCCCTTCAAAGTATACTTTGGGCTCGCTGCTAGCCGCGGATGCGAAGCGCACTACTGTTTAAAAGTGACGGAAAGAGCGGAATATTGCTACAAGGGTTCGGGTAAGGGTTAGTAGTAGATATAGCCCTAGCCCTTGCCCTAACCCTTTTCTCTACAAAAATGCTTGTACCGTCCCAAAAACCCATTTGCCTTCTTGGATTCTTAAATTGTATGAAACCAAGTGAGGACACTATCCGGCGTCAATAAAGGGTTCGAAAACATTCTCAGACGGTTCGTAAAATACAGTTGACCTAGAAACAAATACAGCGTGACCTAATTCGTCGCCTAGAGGAGACGAAACTTACTTTTCCGTTTGTAGTCTTTCACCGACACTGTAACTGAGCAGGCTGCTAACCTCGCTTACCTCCCTTCAAGGGACAAGGGACATACTTTGGCCTGCTGTGCAGCGTGTGCCTGGAGTATACTTTCTTTCGATCGCAGCTATGTGCAATGGGTGCATCATTGCCATCGCCACCACCACCATCATCATCATCATCATCATCATCATCATCATCATCATCATCATCATCATCATCATCATCATCATCATCATCTTCATCATCATTGCACTGGCCACCCCTAAAATACAATTATCCATTATTATCCCAAAATTCTCCATAGCCGCTTTACCAACCCAGCGCACTATTCCTACTTCCCCATGCATCTCCCAATCACAATCACCACGCCTGTAACCACAGGGCGTTACTCAAGTTGGGTGCCTGTGGCGGATTCTCGAAAGTAGATCCGAAGATAGCACACAGCCTTGAGTAATACCTCTGTGCTGCAACAATCCCGTTTCACTGATACATCCTCGACACTTTTATACTTTACCCCATTACACCCTGTACAATGTTACACCTTTTACACCGTTACACCCGTAACACTGTTACACCCTTTACACTGTTATAACCTTTACATTGTTAGACCATTTACACGTTTACACCCTTTACACTGTTACACTATTTACATTGTTATACCCTTTATATTGCTATACCCTTTACATTGTTACATTTTTACACTGTTACTTATTGTACGCTTTTACGCCCTTTACACTGTTACTCCCCTTGCACTGTTACTGCCCTTACACTGTAAAAAGCACACGTGTTTGATTTGCTCCAAGCGCTGGTTAGACAATGGGCAGGAATGTTGATTAGGTTCAATTAACTTGCAAGTGCGGGGCACAAACATTATTTTGTTCTACTCGGCGTCCGTGTCAAGGTGGCAGCATCATGGCATTTCACTAAAAGTCAAATATAATTATATTCGCGTGCAGGCGGGAGAGAAAGAATGCTAATTGAAGAGAGAGAAAGAAAGAAAGAAAGAAAAAGAGAGAGAAAGAGAGAGAGACTCAGGACAGAACGAATGAACATTGAGGTTTAAAAACGTCCACACCCACCATTGGCGACATGGCAGACGGGAATAACCCCCCAGGAAACAAGGGGTAGGGACCTAAATCAACACTGAACCACCAGAGCAATCATACTGCTAAAATGGACAGTGAAAATGGGCCTTTATTTTTCCCACCACGGGATTCGAACCTGGGTCATCGGTGTGCCAGGCGAACGCTCTACCCCTTGAACTACGGCGGTTGGACAAAGACTCAGACATTTTATTCACAACAAGGATACAGACTTTAGGCGGGAACCTTATCTTACATCGTTCCTCGTATCATTCACATTAACACTGTGCGATTTCAGTGATATGTGCCAACGACAAGACAATTAGCTACAATGGCACGACAAAACAAATATCTATAAGAACTATTAAGCAGCATACCAAAAAAAAAATTATATAATAATAATAATAATAATAATAATAATAATAATAATAATAATAATAATAATAATAATAATAATAATAATAATAATAATAATAATAATAACAGGCAATTTATACAGCACTTTCCAAAATCACAAAGCGCTTTACACAAACAAATGTAAACACAACATGCGTACATTGGTCAATAACACGCAACCACATAATCTCAACACCAAAAATAACTAACAACACTCACTCATGGCGCCTAAGAAAAGGCCTCTCTAAAAAGATGCGTCTTCAAGTTCGTTTTAAAAGACGCTAGTGACAATCAATATTGGTGTTGCAATCAATTACACAATCCATAGCAATGTAATACCCAATGTATATCAAATAATCAGGCGGTACAATTATCAATACATTCTAAGGCACAGAGGGAGAGGAGAGAGAGAGAAAGAGAGAGAGAGAGAGAGAGAGAGAGAGAGAGAGAGAGAGAGAGAGAGAGAGAGAGAGAGAGAGAAAGAAAGAGAGAGAGAGAGAGAGAAAGAGAGAGAGAGAGAGAGAGAGAGAGAGAGAAGTCCAAACTGTATTTTATTTATTTATTTATTTATTTATTTAATCGTTCTTATATAGCGCTTTTCCAGCTCAAGAGCTGCTCAAGGCGCTGGCCGATACAGGATCTAACTCAAGCCGCCCGAGACGCCCACCCGCAGCCTTTGGGCGCATGGTCTGACGCCCGGACAACTGAGCACAATCCTGGGCAGCCAGGGATGGGGGAGAAGGACCTAGGTGCATGCTGGGTGTTTTCTTGTCACCGGCACTCACCCGTCTAGGACATGAGCGTCAGGATCTTTAAAGTCCGTTATGATGGAATGTATGCGACACAGACTAGACCTCGGTTTATACTCTCATCCGAAGGAGTAGGAAAACAGGAGTAAAGTGTCTTTCCCAGGGACACAACACAATGGCCCGGCCCAGGGATCGAACCCGGGACCTTCCGATCCGCAAGCCGAAGCACTACCATTAGACCACAGTGCCTCCACAGTATTTATTTATTTTGATCTAAATCTTTCTTATATAGCGCTTTTCTAGCTCAAGAGCTGCTCAAGGCGCTGCTGGCCGTTTGATATCATCTAACTCAAACCAACCAAGGCGCCCACTGTCAGCCTTTCTGGCGCACCATCAGACCACTCAGACGACTGAGCACAATCCTGGGGACCTAATGGTTGCTGGGTGTATTTGTTGTAGCCGACACTCACCCGACTAGGACATGAGCGTCAGGATCTTTAAAGTTCGTGCTATGGAATGCGTGCGTGCATGCACAGACTAGACCTCGGTTTATACTCTCAACTTGTACTCTCAACTTATACTCTCAGATTCAAATGTTTGAATTTTCTTGAAAGGAGTCTGGAACATTAGGGTCAGGGTCACTACAATGTGCAATGAAAAAAAAGGCGGCAGAAAACAGTGGTTGTAGCTTTAGTGACGGGAAGGACGACCACGATGGTGATGATGGTGATGATGATGATGATGATGATGATGATGATGATGATGATGATGATGATGATGATGATGATGATGATGATGATAATGATAATGATGGTGGTTATGATGATAACGATGATGATGATGGTGATGATGATGATGATGATGATGATGACGATAACGATGATGATTATCATGATGACGATGATTATGATGACGATGATGACGACGATGATGACGACGACGACGATGATGGTGATGATTACGACGGGTGAGTGCCAGCTACACAAATACACTCAGCAAGCACTAGGTCCTTTCTCCCCCATCCCCCGTCGCTCAGGATTGTGCTCAGTTGTCTGGGAGAGTCAGACGACGCATCTTAGGCAGCGGGTGGGCAGCACAGGCGGCTTGGGCTATAGAACTGTTTGTATTGGCCAGTGCCTACAACAGGCGGCTTGGTCTATAGAACTGTTTGTATTGGCCAGTGCCTACAACAGGCGGCTTTGGCTATAGAACTGTTGGTATTGGCCAGTGCCTACAACAGGCGGCTTGGGCTATAGAACTGTTTGTATTGGCCAGTGTCTACAACAGGCGGCTTGGGCTATAGAACTGTTTGTAATGGCCAGTGACTACAACAGGCGGCTTGGGCTATAGAACTGTCTGTATTGGCCAGTGACTACAACATTAACAGGCGGCTTGGGCTATAGAACTGTTGGTAATGGCCAGTGACTACAACAGGCGGCTTGGGCTATAGAACTGTTGGTAATGGCCAGTGCCTACAACAGGCGGCTTGGGCTATAGAACTGTTTGTATTGGCCAGTGACTACAACAGGCGGCTTGGGCTATAGAACTGTTTGTATTGGCCAGTGACTACAACAGGCGGCTTGGGCTATAGAACTGTTTGTAATGGCCAGTGACTACAACAGGCGGCTTGGGCTATAGAACTGTTTGTAATGGCCAGTGACTACAACAGGCGGCTTGGGCTATAGAACTGTTTGTAATGGCCAGTGTCTACAACAGGCGGCTTGGGCTATAGAACTGTTTGTAATGGCCAGTGACTACAACAGGCGGCTTGGGCTATAGAACTGTCTGTATTGGCCAGTGACTACAACATTAACAGGCGGCTTGGGCTATAGAACTGTTGGTAATGGCCAGTGACTACAACAGGCGGCTTGGGCTATAGAACTGTTGGTAATGGCCAGTGCCTACAACAGGCGGCTTGGGCTATAGAACTGTTTGTATTGGCCAGTGACTACAACAGGCGGCTTGGGCTATAGAACTGTTTGTATTGGCCAGTGACTACAACAGGCGGCTTGGGCTATAGAACTGTTTGTATTGGCCAGTGAATACCACAGGCGGCTTGGGCTATAGAACTGTTTGTATTGGCCAGTGCCTACAACAGGCGGCTTGGGCTATACAACTGTTTGTATTGGCCAGTGCCTACAACAGGCGGCTTGGGCTATAGAACTGTTGGTATTGGCCAGTGACTACCACAGGCGGCTTGGGCTATAGAACTGTTTGTAATGGCCAGTGTCTACAACAGGCGGCTTGGGCTATAGAACTGTTGGTATTGGCCAGTGCCTACAACAGGCGGTTTGGGCTATAGAACTGTTTGTAATGGCCAGTGACTACAACAGCTCTTGACCTACAAAAACCGCTATGTAACAACTATAAAATAAATAACCTCAAAAATAAATAACATAACATATAACATAATATGACATAACATAACATAACATAACATAAGTTATGACAAGAACAATGAGGATGATTGTCCAATCAGAAACAATGTATGTGAACAAATAATGCGAGACATTGTTCATTTTAGTCAACGTTGATGTTCCTTACATCACTGTAAGAAGTACGTTTTTACTGTTCAACAGTGCTAAAGACGTGTGAACATGGAAATCATGACTGAACACAAGCGTGGAAAAGAGAAATGGGTACGACGAGCTGGGGAATGGGTACGACGAGCTGGGGAATGGGTACGACGACCTGGGGAATGGGTACAACGAGCTGGGGAATGGGTACGACGAGCTGGGGAATGGGTACGACGACCTGGGGAAGGGGCAGGGGAGATTACCAGTCAATCTGTTTGATTCCAAAAATGCAGCATACAGCAGGAGTGTTGTCAAAGAGAATGAAAGATCTTCTTTGGTGTTACTCTGAGCTGCAACAATCCCTTTACAATGTAACACCCTGTACACTGTTACACTTTACCCCACTATATCCTTTATATTGTTACACCCTTTACACTGTTACACCTTTTACGTGGTTACAATCTTTACATCACAACGTTTACACTGTTACACTTTACATTTCTACATCCTTTACCCTGTCCCACTCATACCCTGTTACATCATATTGTTACACCCGTTACATTGTTACACCTTTTACACAGTCACCCATTTCGCACTGTTACATTTTTTACACAGTAACATAATATGATAATTTACATTGTAACATTAAAATTGTAACATCATTTACACTGTTATATCATTTAAATTGTCACACCGTTTACACTGTTACACACGTTACACTGCAACATTTACATTATTACACCTTTGACACTATTTACTCTGTTACACCTTGTACACCGTTACACCCTTTACACTTTTACACCCGTTAAATCCTTTACGCTGTTATCCTATTTACACTGTTACACCTTTTAAGCTGTTACACCCTTTACACTGTTAAACCCTTTACCCTGTCACACTGAACATTGTCTCCACAGGCACGGGTTTACAACACACATTCTGACAGGACTAACAACACTAACATTAACACGCTACCACGATCAAACATCCTTGTAAAGATGATACCCACGATGGTAAATGTATTCAGACGCTTTCATAAATAATTAATGAGGAAAATTGCGTGATTTTAACGTTAACCTACGAGTTGAATTCCACAAAAAGAAGTGTATAAAGACTTTTTTTTACCTATCCCAGCCCTTAAACTACTGCTGCTGCTGCTGCTGCTGCTGCTGCGGCTACTACTACTACTACTACCACTACTACTACTACTACTACTACTACTACTACTACTACTACTACTACTACTACTATTACTACTACTACTACAGATTTAAACGTAGTTGTTGAGCAGGCCCTGAAACTCTGTATGAAAATGCAGTTGACAGAACCAGTATGGAATGTTGGGAGGAGTGTTTTTTGTTTTTTCTTGGGTTTTTTGTGTGCTGTGTTCAACAATACTAGCTTAATAAAGGAAAACTGCGACATTCCCAAACAATTCTGTTGTATTTCGACGTTCACTATCTTGCACTCCAGATTGAAGAGCAAGGAGGAAGAAGAAGGAAGGGGAGGAGAGAAAAAAAGAAAGAAAGAAAGAAAGAAAGAAAGAAAGAAAGAAAGAAAGACAGTGAGAAAGAAAAACAAAACGAAAAGTAGAAAGAAAGAAAAAAAGAAAGTAAAAAAGAAAGAAAGAAAGAAAGTAAGAAAGAAAGACAGAAAGAAAGAAAACAAAAACGAAAGGTAGAAAGAAAAAAAGAAAAAAAGAAAGAAAGAATGAAAGAAAGAAAAAAAAAACAGAAAGAAAGAAAGAAACAAGAATGGAAGAAAGTAAGAGGAAAGAAAAAAAGAACGGAAGAAACAAAGAACAAAATTAAAGAAAAGTTATTTGTTTCAAAAAATAAAAGAAGAAATGAAAAAGAAAAAGAAAGAAGGAAAAAGAAAGAACGAAAGAAAGAAAAAAAGAAAGAAAGTAAGAAAGAAAGAAAGAGGAAAAGAGAAAAAGAACGGAAAAAGACAGATAAAAATGAAAGACAATTTATTTTTTCCAAAATATAAAAGAAATGAAAAAGAAAGAACGAAAAAAGAAAGAAAAAAAAGAAAGAAAGAAAGAAAAGGAGAAAGACGATGGGAGGAAAGAAAGAAAGAGCAGTCGTGGTACTCACAAGGTGCGAAATGCTGTAAAATTTATCACACGAACTACAGACTCGCCCAAGCTTTCTAAGACACAGAGAGAAAAGATGGAGGCTCCGTTCCGCGAAATACATTTCCGCAAAAACTCTGTGTTCCAAAGGGTGTTTTTTATTCTCTCTCCCCCCCCCCCCTCCCCCTATTCTAAAAAATCAATAATAAGACAAACAAATTAAGAAATTACATAATAAATAATAAATAATTTTAAAATAAATAAATAAATATCAGCCAGATCTAAATGACTCATCTTGGTAGTTCATAGCCCGTTGGTGTAACTGACTGACTAATGAAGGGGGCTTACAAACGCGCTAAGAATTTGGAATAACAAGGAGTGTTGACAGAAAGGGGTTTTCTTTTTTTTTCTTTTTTTTAAATTTAGCATATTTCCCGGAGTACAGCATCTCATAAGGATTATAACCCCTCTCCGCCCCGCCCTAAATGAATTGTTTTTGTGTGTGTCTCTGTGTACTCACAGTGCTGATAAGGTGTCTGAGGGTCTCCTCAGAAGCGTAGTGTCGTGAGGCGGCTGCCGTGACGTAAGAGCGCGCGGCGAAGACGTGACGCAAAGATGGCGTGACGTAAGGGGCGCTGATGACGTCGGCCTGACCACTACGCTGCTTGG
>CM072511.1:157973152-158023152 GCA_036898135.1 Oncomelania hupensis
TGTTACACTGGATGTTGGTGTTGTTTTTTTATCAGTAGTTGGTTGAACCCCAATGCTTGAATCCTGATAAGTGTAACTCGGATTCGTTTATCCACGCAACCTGTTCACTCAGCAACAAAGCAGGATTCGTCGTGTGAAGTTTTGCAACTTTATTCAGCGTACATCAACAACTGCATACAATCGCTCAATCGCTTTTCACTTTCTCTCCTCTTCAGACACAGTGCATCAATTATATAGTTGTTTTTTTCTAGACTCCAGATAACGTCAGAATATTCCATAGTGACGCGTTACAACCAATCAAAATAAACTTCCTCATCACTGTCTTACGTCATACATCTTTCCTTACGGTCCAAGAAGTCCTCAGCTGTTACTACATTTATCGCGAAGCTTCGATCGATAATAAACAAGCAACTCTAGAGAATTCTCCAATAATATCGACCAACGAAAATTATCAACGTTACACAAAGCTTCTTCTAACAACAACGCAACATCAAATCAAAGGTAAATACACACTGTTATTGAATGCTTTGCAAAACAAAACGATCGATCTATCGTGCGCGTCGCGAACGTAACAAAGCCGTAAGACCAAGTGTCAGGCAAAGGGCCATGACGAAGCTGTCTGATGAAATCACAGATCAGCCCATTCAATTGGACTGCTGTAAGGATCACAAAACAGTTCGTTTCATGCCAATGCAGTATTGTGGACACGGGTTATCAGCCATTTTCAATAAGAAGTCATTTTTTGAATTACTCTGCACATGTTACACGGATCCACAAACCTAACGCACAACAGTAACCACTGAACAAACACCATTTGTGCGTGTGAAAATACGCTTCAACAAAATCCTGTAACCACATACTGCCCAGTCATTATCGGAACATTATGTTAATGTTATGAATAAGAATGCTATATTGATCTAAACAGAACATTCTCAGAAAACAAGTTGGTGGAAATGATGTGGGAAAAAGGACTTTGCAAAGCCACGTGTAAGAGTGTGAATGTGGGTGTGTTGTTTTTTTGTGTGTGTGTGTGTGTGTGTGCGTGTGTGTGTGCGTGTGTGTGTGAGTATGTGTGTGTGTGTGTAAACTTGCATCAGCGATAGTCGACACTGTTTTGTGTTGTGCTGCGTGACTCACTCTCGTTCCAGCGTGGAACTTCCTGCATCAGCAACATTTTTTTCCCCCTTCCACTCTCCTCTCCATCCCCACTTTCTTCCTCACTCCTCCCCATCACTCTTCTAGCGCCTCTCTCTCCTCCCGTAGGCCTACGTCCGCTTTATCCACCACCCTCTCCTTTCTCCCCCTCCTCCTCCATTTTCGTACGCAATCGGTCCATAGACAATATAAACAGTGCAGCCTCAGTCTGAGCGAATCTCAATCTCAGTCTCAGCCTCATCATCGAGGCATTAATGCATTACACAATTTGAGTGCCTTCAGCGGTATGTAGATGGCACACAGGCTGAAAGCCGACCATCAAATATCAAAATTTAAAAGGGATTTTCTATAAATGTATAGGGATTTTTTACAATTAATGAATGAGTGTAAGAAAATGTGCATGCATAAAGTAAAAAAAAAAACAACCCCCGGTCAAAGAAAGGACATTCGCTAAGGCTTCACGACCTATTTTGTCCTCACACTACTACTACTACTACTACTACTACTACGAGAGAGAGAGAGAGAGAGAGAGAGAGAGAGAGAGAGAGAGAGAGAGAGAGAGAGAGAGAGAGAGAGAACGCGCCACTTGCAGCTTTTTGGGCGCATAGTCTGACGCCAAGACGACTGAGCACAATCCTAGGCGACCAGGGATGGGGAGAAGGGACCTAGTGCGTACTGGGAGTACTTGTGTTGCCGGCACTCACACGACTTGGACATGAGCGTCAGGTTTTTTTTGAAGTTCAAGCGCCGGAATGCCTGCCTGAACAAACTAAACCTCGGTTTATACTCTCATTCGAAGGATTACAAACGCGCATACACACACAAAAAACACACAAACACGCACGCACGCACTCGCTCACACAAACACATATATTTATACACAATTATTAGTCTGACATGTGTGGAGATTCGTTCACAACCACCAGTGCACTCTCAGTTGTCAGACTTCCGATGCCTGAAGGTCTACCCCGGCGATGAATAATTTGACTGAGTGTGCTCTCATAATGCACGTCATTTAGGCGGCTAAAGGCCCGGCCACACTTGCGTTACGTACCCGCCCACACATGTGTTACGCTTATGAATTCCTTATGTATTTCCTTGCGCACTGGCTAACAAAAAATTTCACAAGGACAACGCATATGCTTGATTTCTTCTACAAAAGTACCTAAGCCGGATTTAAGGTAAAGGTAAAGGTAGTCCCATAGCCTTGTGGCCGTAGGGGAGCGTGATGTTGGAGATCATACTTATCTTGGGCGGTGAGGGTGATGCCCATCTATCTCCCTCGCTGCTTTACCTTCCCCACCCTTAAGAGAGTAGGTACTCAGTCACAGTTGAGTCAACTGTGGGCGTTGTTATTTGTCGCTTCACGTTTTGCGGTCACCCATCCAAGTGCTAACCGCACTGGACGGTGCTTAACTTGCGACACAGTAGCGTGTGCTCCAACCACTGCGCTATCCGACACCCCGGATTTACGAGGACCAATCAGAAGCGAGAGTGTGACGTCACGAGGTTAGAGGTAAACCTAAACTCCTCCCCCCTCCCCACCTCCCCCGCGCTTGATTACACGCAACAAATGTGGTGTGCTATACATGCTTTGGCGAGTTAAAGCATTTAATTCACTTGTTGCGTATCGATCTTAGTAAAGGCGTTTCATATTATATTCAAATCGTGAAAGAGTACATTACATCGTCGTGAAAAAGTGCCTTGTTGTAGTGAAATTACACAGCTATACACGTTTGTAAATTCGAACCGGGCCGTGATAAACATGGCGCCACTACCTCCGACGCTATGTATAAGCCGAAAAACGTAAGCCAAATGTAGCCACTAAACTTAAAAAGTGTGGCCATCCAACAAAATTCCGGTCAGTGAAAAATCTCATGACCAAATGCCGTAAAACGTAAGCCAAATGTGGCCACTAGTCTACTTAAAGTCTGTCAGCCTTCGATGCCAGCTATAATATCCTAGTTGTTACCATTGAGATGCGCACGACAGATCCGATCATTTTGTTTTTGGCAAAGCATGCAACGATAGCATGTATTTCCCTTTGATTTGATTTTGAGCTGTTGCTAGAAGAAGCTTTGTTTAAGGTGAATAATTTTCGTCGGTTGATAATCTGTTGTGATTTTTTTAGAATTATTTGTTTATTATAGATCGAAGCTTCTAGACCTTACAGGTAAAAGCTGGTCGAATCATAGGGATTCGTAAACATTATGTGAAGTAAGGCAGAGCATAGTTCCAGTGGCGAGTTTTATTTTTGATTGGGTGTTATTGCGTCATGCTGGAATGTTCGAATGTTTTCTCCATTGCAGAGAGGCTATACCAGTAATGCACTGTCTGCTTGTGGGATGATCTCTGTGGTGATTTTCGGAAAGCGATCTCGTATGCAGTTGTTGATGTTTGCTGAATACAGTTGGAAAACTTCATACGACGACTCCTGCCTTGTTGCTGAGTGAACAGATTGCGTGGGTAAGCATCGGGTCTGAAAAAGGACTATTGATAAATAACCGTGTAACACTATACCAGACAAGACTATTTTATTTATTTATTTGTATCACTTTTATAGGGCGCTTTTCCAGCTCGAGAGCCGCTGCAGGCGCTGGCCGATACAGTTTCTAACTCAAGCCGCCCGAGGCGCCCACTTGCAGCCTTTGGGCGCATAGTCTGACGTCCAGATGACTGAGCACAATCTTGGGCGACCGGGGATGGTGAGAATGGACCTAGTGCGTGCTGGGTGTATTTGTGTAGCCGGCACTCACCCGTCTACTATACTATACTATACTATACTATACTATACTACACTACACTACACTACACTACACTACACTACACTACACTACACTACACTACACTATACTATACTATACTATACTATACTATATGTAGCCGTGCTGGCTACGAGTATTTCTGACCATACGATATGTAGGCCTAACTTTGTTCTCTGTTATGTTTAAACTAACTGTATGAAATAACTTGATATACATTTTTCAGATCCTTTAAAGCATATAACCATTAGACGCAGCGTTAAATTCTCTATTAGAATATATAAACTTTATTTGTGATTTATGTAGCAATTTTGAATTAGAGCGCGATGTTTAGGATAGCGCGATGCATATCATGTTGATAAAGACACCGCGCTGTTGTACGCTCAGCAGCAGCTGAAGCTGTTCTGGAATTTCGCCGGCTATAACGGACCTTCCCGCTCGCCTACAAAACATGATAAGATTATAAATTGTGTATGATGCTAGTGTAGCAAAGATTCTCCACTGTAACACCTTAGTGTGATATTTTCCGATGTCTTAGTTTATTCTCTATTAATTTATAGTAGATACTTAAATAAAATATTAGTTTTATAGGGACCTACACATTGAAAGGGAAACAGTGAGAAGCTGTCAGAAGGCTATAAAGGTAACTGTAAGTTGTTGTGTTAGATGTTTTCTAGTTTAGTTCGCTATAGTCGGAACACAAAATAGTAACCATGCCATATTGTATATCATTGAAAAGAGGAGACGTTGTTCTTTCTTTGTCATTACTATTATTATTTATAATTGTATTAAATTAAAGAGTTATTATGAGTTTAGAGTCATGACATTCTTAGGAGCAGCAGCCAACTCCCTCTTAAATTGCGTATTATTTTTATTTTGAAGCAGATAGGTCCGACATTGTTATAACAGAAGAAAGGTTGTATTTTTGCGTTTCCGTCAATATATAATTTGCATAGTATTCGTTTGCGTTTCTAGCCTTATGCGTCAAAGTAAGTTTAGTTACTAACACAAACTTAGCCAGTGAGCCTATATTTTGGGGCGGGTGGGAAATGCTTAAGCAGCCCGGCCGCTGCGGCTGACGGTCCGTTATAAAAGCAAAACACAAACATCGGCAGGGGGAGAGCACCGGCACCAGCAGAAGATAAGGGTCGTACCACTCGCAATGCCTTTGCTCTTAGTAGCCTATGATGTCTTCTAAATAAGACGATTCAACGGTCATCACGGACTGGCGTTGGGAAGAGAGAGAGCGAATGAATGAAATTCTTCACCATCACCCCCATCACATCATCATTTTCTCTCCAACACCACCAACACCACTACAAATTTTGGCGCTGCGAGCAGGATAGAAAAGATGACAAAACCTAGGAAGGCAGCTAAGAAGGCGAAGCAGCTGAGAAACCGACCAGTGGAAATCGAGAGTGAGGAGACTGCCATCATCCAGGAAGGAGGGGCCCACAGAGGCGACACCACGCCTCATCGCCCATCCAGTCACGAGTCTTCCACCCACGCACCCTCTTCGAACATGCAGAAGCTGTGGATGATGCCACCCCCCAAACTTCCAACCTTCACGGGGGATGGCGATGACGTCGAAGATTTTACCCAAGAGGCGCGACGGATCCTGGGCCACTGTCAGCTGGATGGGGGTACGGCTATGGAGTGGCTGCTACAATCTCTCCGCGGCTGTGCCCGACAGGAAATCATCCAGCGGGCAGACGTGAAGACGGCAGAGGAGGCCCTGGGTGTCCTGGAGGAGACGTTTGCAGACCAGAGGGGAGTCACCAGCCTTCTCAGCAGATTTCACAGCCGGCAGCAAGGCGCAGGTGAGACCGTGCTACAATATGGCCATCATCTTCAACAGCTGGCCCAGCGGTCGAACGCCAGAAAAGACGGCAGCATCCCTGACGAAATGCTGCGGGATAAATTCGTTGAGGGGCTCCAGTCACAAGCCCTTCGACGGGAGCTCCGCCGCATCATTAGGGGAGATGATGTCTCCTACCTGCAGGCCAGAGCGGAAGCCCAGCGCTGGCTGAAGGAGGAGGACCGTGACGGCGACAGCGTCACCACCCAACAGCAGACGGCAACGCCGGTGCCCGACCCCCAAGGAATGGCGGCTCTACAGAGTCAAATAGCGGAGCTGAAGGAGCAGCTGCAGCGGCTAAAGCAACGCCCACAGTCGGCTCCCCAACGTGACACCAGAAGCACCATCTGCTGGTTTTGCGGCCGAAGGGGCCACCTCCAGAGGAGCTGTCCTCAAAGACAACCCCACGTCCAACCACCAAGAGGTCAGCAAGCACCACGAGGGCAGCAGGGAAACTGCTAGCCCCCGTTGTCCAAACTCAGGCAACGGGGGGCAAGGGCAGTGAAAGGCTGATTGGCGAATGCCCCACGACAACCGCACGCCTCAATGGCCGAGCTGTGCAAGCTCTCCTCGACACGGGCAGCGAGGTAACGACTGTGACGGAGACCTGGGTCACCGAGAATCTTGGTGACGTTTCTCTTCAGTCATCCCACCTCAAGCTGCGGGCAGTCAACGGCGCAGAGGTACCCTACTCCGGTATCCTGGTCGCCGAGCTGCAGTTGGACGGGACCACGTTTTCAAGTGTTCCCATCCTGGTCGTCAGGGAGCCCACGGAACCAGTCATGAGGGAACGCAAGAAACGCCTGCCGCTGTTGGTCGGAATGAACGTCCTGGGAGAGTGGATGACAGCCAGACCGACCAGCTTACCTCAAGGCCTGTTTGCGTCCATCCAAGAAGTGCGCCATGACAACACTTTGGTCCAAGGCATCGCCAAGACAGCTACACAGACAGTGGTTCCACCTTTCGCCATGGCCACTGTGCGAGTGACCTCAACGCAGCGGCCTACGCGACAGCTACTGGCGTCACCTTTAACACAACCCCTGCCTGGAGGTCTGCTGATCGTCCCGACCCTTGTCAGCAGTGACGTTTCACGGCGATACGTGAGAGTGGCCAATCTCTCAGAGGTGGACGTCATCCTTCCAGCCCGGACACCACTGGCGTCACTACAGGCAGTAGACGATGTCCAAGGAAAGGACGAGGTGGCATTCACCGCCACAGTAAATGAACTGGTGGTCACCATCGGAGCACCAGCAGGACAGATCCCCAAGAACACCATTTCCTGCCCCACTTTCGATGGCACAACCAGACAGCGGGAACTTCTTCAACAAGTCCTGGACAAGAACAGAGAAGCCTTTATCCAAAACGAGTTGGATTTGGGCTACACGGACATCGTCCAACATCAACTGCGGACGAGAGACGAAGTGCCCGTCGCCCAACCCTACAGGCGCATCCCACCTCACCAGCTGAAGGAAATCCAAGACCACATCAAAGGCCTTCTGGAGAAAAACATCATTGTCGAGAGCCACAGTCCATATGCGGCACCAATCGTCGTTGTGCGAAAGAAAGATGGGTCCGTTCGGCTATGCGTCGACTATCGCCGCCTCAACGCCAAGACGGTGGGTGATGCGTATCCGCTGCCTCGCATCCAGGAGTCCTTTGACGCGCTGGTTGGGGCCCAATACTTCTCCACCTTGGACCTGGCCAGTGGGTACCACCAAATCGCCATGGACCCCCGAGATCAACACAAAACGGCCTTCGTCACTCCTATGGGCCTCTATGAGTACACCAGGATGCCCATGGGCCTCATCTCGGCCCCCGCCACTTTCCAACGACTCATGCAGACGACGATGTCCGACTTCATTTTCAGTTTTCTGCTCGTCTACCTAGACGACCTGCTCGTGTACTCAAAGACTTTCGATGAACACCTCCAGCACCTTGATCGGCTTCTACAACGTATCGTCAACACCGGCCTAAAGCTGCGAGTTGACAAGTGCCAGTTCTTCAGACGAGAGGTCACTTACCTGGGGCACACGATCTCTGCCGATGGCGTCAGCTGCGAAGCGGGGAAGGTCGAAGTCGTCCAGCAGTGGCCCGTACCCAGAACAACGACCGAGCTGCGCAGTTTCCTCGGTTTCGCCAGCTATTACAGGCGTTTCATCAAGGGATTTGCCCGTATTGCTGGTCCACTACACGACATAGCAGCGGAAGGAACGAAGCTCCGACGGAAGAAGACAGCCGACATCACTCACCTGTGGACGTCTAAACATCAAGAGGCGTTCAGCGCGATGAAGACGGCTCTTACCACGGCGCCAGTCCTCGCTTATGCCGACTTCACCCAGCCGTTCCTGTTGGAGACTGATGCCAGCCATGACGGTCTCAGTGCCATACTGTCCCAAGAACAAGACGGCCAGCGACGGGTTCTCGCCTACGCCAGCAGAAGACTGAGACCGACTGAGAAGAACCAAGCAGCGTACAGCAGCATGAAGCTCGAGTTTCTCGCTATGAAGTGGGCCATCACCGAGAAGTTCCGAGATTACCTCCTCGGGGCAACCTTCACCATCCTCACCGACAACAACCCTCTGGTCCACTTCAGAACAGCCAAACTTGGAGCCATCGAGCAGCGGTGGGCGTCACAGCTGTCGCAGTTCAACTTTGACGTCAAGTATCGGCCCGGTGTCACCAACCCGGCTGATGCGCTGTCTCGCCTGCCACTTCACGCAACGTCGACTCCGGTGCCTGCAGAAGTGGCACATGCTTGCGAGATGTCAGCGACCTGTCAGCAGCAGCATGTACAGAGTAATGATATCCAACAACTTCCTGAACTGAATCGTCTTGCGTCCGGCGACACGGCTGACCCAGATTTCATCATCCCGCAAAGGTCACCCGAGAATCTCCGTCAGAAGCAGCTCGAGGACCCTGGAATTCAGCCGGTGTTAGCAGCCTGGCCCAACAAGCCTCCACCTGGGGACAGCCGTCCACTGCGACTGCTACTCAAGCAACATCCACGACTGACCTGCAAAGATGGTGTGCTGTATCGTCAGGTGACAGATCCAATACAGGGCAGATGGGACCAACTGGTGCTACCAAGTTCATTGCGGCCAGATGTCCTTGCAGCAATCCACAACAAGATGGGACATCAGGGTTTCGAGCGCACCATGACACTCCTGCGACCAAGAGTCTACTGGCCTGACATGCACAGCGATGTCAAGCAGTATGTGGCCAACTGCAACACCTGCATCATCAGTCGACGTCCTGTACCACTCAAGACCACGTCGACTCCTGTCCTGGCCAGCCGCCCTCTGCAGATATTGGCCATCGACTTTACCAGACTGGAGCCTGCAACCGACGGCCGAGAGAACGTTCTCATCCTTACGGACGTTTTCTCCAAGTTCACACAGGCTGTTCCAACTCGAAACCAGGAAGCACAGACGGTGGCCAAAGTTCTAGTCAGCGACTGGTTCCAGAAATACGGCGTGCCAGAAAGAATCCACAGCGACCAGGGTCGAGATTTCGAGTCCAAATTGGTCAAGGAGTTGTGTGCATCCTATGGCATCAGCAAGTCGCACACCACTCCTTACCATCCTGAAGGAAATGGACAATGCGAGCGTTTCAACCGTACGCTCCATGACCTGCTGCGCACCCTCCCTGCGGACCAGAAACGACGATGGCCCCAGCACATTGCAGAAGTCGTCCAAGCCTACAACAACACTCCACACGCGTCCACAGGCTTCTCCCCGCACTTTCTGCTCTTCGGGCAGGAACCGCGACTGCCTGTGGATGACTTGCTTGGACGACAAGAACCTGCAGCAACTGGAGCCGTGGACTGGGTCCAACAGCATCGGCAGCGACTCCTTGATGCTCACAGACGGGCGTACCAACAACTGGTGAGAGCCGCCGAGACCAGGACTAAACTCGCCGACCAAAGAGCAGCTGACCATCCCTTGGCCGTCGGAGACTACGTCTACACCAGAAACAGAGTGATGGGTCGGAACAAAATCCAGGACTTCTGGCGACCTGAGCTGCATCGCGTCACCGCCCGCCGGGATCCCCGCCTGCACGTCTACACCATCCAGCCAGTAGCAGGTGGGCCAGAGCGGGTGGTGAACAGAAGAGATCTCCAACCCGTGGGTCAACACTTCGATCTGCTCATCCCACCTCCTGACCCACTCGAGACCATGCCTTCCAGCGAGAGTGACGAAGGAGAGCCTGAGACCTGGATGGGGAGTTTTCCTGACTCTCTCCCTCCTACCATGGTCACCATCAACCACAACGGGCCAGCCTCTGCATGGGAGCCAGCGCCTTTGGTGCAGGCACCCCCAGCGCAGATGGCCGCCCCAGGAAGAACTCCGATTGATCTTCGGCGTTCTGCACGACTGGCACAACGGACAAACTAGTAAAGGTAGGCCACATTTGATTTAAATGTGTAGGCCAAGATACAATTTTATAGTTTGCACCTAGAGACAGTTAGATATATATTAAGGATTAGAAATGAAGATTTTATTGTGCCAGTGTATATATTTAGGTTTAGGAAATGAAGTTTCATTGTGACAGTATCAAGAACAGTATAAAATATCTAGGCTGTGCAGATATATTTGAGTAAAAGACATAGAGGAACCAATCGTTTTCACAAACTTTGTGCAAAGACAGAGAAGACATTTGACTTGTGTTTTAGATATGCGTATTAATAGATTAGTGTTTGTTGTGTAACTTAGTAATGTCTTCGTTGTGCCACGTCGTTGCGATAATATCCATAGCAGTTGGACAAATAGATTTTAAAGAGATATCTGTGGAAGAGATATATAAATGACTGAAGGAACTTTGGTGCCAAGACTGAAAAGAACATTTTAGTTTAGATGAGTTATATCGATGTGTGTTATTATTGTTTGATTAGAATTATTTTTTGCTTCGTTAAATTCTTTAATTAGTACAATTTTGTTTGTGTTGATTCAATAAAGAATTTCTAGTTGTTTAGTTTACATATACCTTCGTGATGTCACGGTATGAGTGTAGCAAGGTCGTTTATATTGTAAGCAATGTGATCGTGCGTTAAACCATGTTTTATTGGTAGCAAATAAATGACGTTTGTAATAAATATTTTGCATTAGGATTTTGTTTTCATGCTGGTGCGTTTTTGAACGTTTATGTAATATATATAATGCATGTCTTGTTTTGATTTTAATGCACTATGAATATGCTTTGTTATGATATTCAATGTGATGTATATTAATGATGCTGTAGATAATTATGTCAACGTTCATGCCTTGTTTGAAATTAATGCCCATTCTTTCTGTAATTCTGAATGTTGCTCTTACATGCCATTTTCTTTTAATCTCATTCTCGTTTCAAATTCTCCTCATCTTAATTCATCCCTCTAGTCGATGTTTATTAGGATATTGCTGCACGGATATTTCATATATAGGCTTATTATGAGAGTGAAAGTTTTAAACAAAATGTTTAATGTCACCTATGTGACTGATTATGAATAGTAAGCGTGTTGAATAGTGTGTTTAAATGACATGTGATATTGTTTGGCTATGTTGTACCATGGACTTTGTTGTATGATGTTGGTTCACTGTCAAATACACAACTAACTATCTAGCAAAGGCAATGCCGGGTCCGCGATATAACTTATTTTCGTTTTGGTCGGATTCGTACTTAAATGTGCGTTTCAAAGAAATTGTTTTCTCGTTTTCAGAATCGCTCTTTCTGTTGTTCGGTTCTTATGTACGACGCGATTAATGGTAAATCCATGTCCGTTTGTCTTAAGATACGATGGTTCTCTCAGCGCGGACGCTGAGTTTTGAAAGAGTCGGGGTGAAATGTAGCCGTGCTGGCTACGAGTATTTCTGACCATACGATATGTAGGCCTAACTTTGTTCTCTGTTATGTTTAAACTAACTGTATGAAATAACTTGATATACATTTTTCAGATCCTTTAAAGCATATAACCATTAGACGCAGCGTTAAATTCTCTATTAGAATATATAAACTTTATTTGTGATTTATGTAGCAATTTTGAATTAGAGCGCGATGTTTAAAGACACCGCGCTGTTGTACGCTCAGCAGCAGCTGAAGCTGTTCTGGAATTTCGCCGGCTATAACGGACCTTCCCGCTCGCCTACAAAACATGATAAGATTATAAATTGTGTATGATGCTAGTGTAGCAAAGATTCTCCACTGTAACACCTTAGTGTGATATTTTCCGATGTCTTAGTTTATTCTCTATTAATTTATAGTAGATACTTAAATAAAATATTAGTTTTATAGGGACCTACACATTGAAAGGGAAACAGTGAGAAGCTGTCAGAAGGCTATAAAGGTAACTGTAAGTTGTTGTGTTAGATGTTTTCTAGTTTAGTTCGCTATAGTCGGAACACAAAATAGTAACCATGCCATATTGTATATCATTGAAAAGAGGAGACGTTGTTCTTTCTTTGTCATTACTATTATTATTTATAATTGTATTAAATTAAAGAGTTATTATGAGTTTAGAGTCATGACATTCTTAGGAGCAGCAGCCAACTCCCTCTTAAATTGCGTATTATTTTTATTTTGAAGCAGATAGGTCCGACATTGTTATAACAGAAGAAAGGTTGTATTTTTGCGTTTCCGTCAATATATAATTTGCATAGTATTCGTTTGCGTTTCTAGCCTTATGCGTCAAAGTAAGTTTAGTTACTAACACAAACTTAGCCAGTGAGCCTATATTTTGGGGCGGGTGGGAAATGCTTAAGCAGCCCGGCCGCTGCGGCTGACGGTCCGTTATAAAAGCAAAACACAAACATCGGCAGGGGGAGAGCACCGGCACCAGCAGAAGATAAGGGTCGTGCCACTCGCAATGCCTTTGCTCTTAGTAGCCTATGATGTCTTCTAAATAAAACGATTCAACGGTCATCACGGACTGGCGTTGGGAAGAGAGAGAGCGAATGAATGAAATTCTTCACCATCACCCCCATCACATCATCATTTTCTCTCCAACACCACCAACACCACTACAAATACTATACTATACTATACTATACTATATGTCACAGAAGGCTATTTAGACCCTGCACTAAGATTTCTCACCTTAAATAGTTCAGCCTGCTGTATGTAGCCTTTGTAAATTAAAGTCAATGGCAAGCAGACGACGCAAGTCAATTGTGTGCTAAGCATGTGTACGCTAACGCTGGCTCAGTTAGGCGGTGACGTGACCTCATTCAGCTGACGTAGGGCCAGAGACACCCGCCAAAGGCGCCACTTGTAGTCTAGTTTTCGCGGGTTTTTGCTGATCACTACACTAGGTAGTCATTCTGTGCCTAACTCTCCCACGAGACGGAGCAACGCTCTGAAAGGTCGAGTGCAGAAGACTGAAGCAGGGACGAATGAAATTCAATTCAACCTAGTATAGCCACAGCCTGACATTGTCAAAAAGACGAGCAGGCATGGTTGGCCCGAGGCAGGAGGAAGACCATTAAGCGTCACCCCTGACATTCGGCCTGCAGTGGAGCATCTAGCACTGAGCTACGATAGCTCTACAGTGTACAGTCTACAACCAAGGAGGAGACACCATCACCACACCTCAACCTTCAGTTAAGTGCTAACGAAATCGTGCACCCACACTGACATAGAAGGACTGTGCGGTAGTCCACTCTCCTGAAACCAACAATAGGCCAGCCAGAACGAAGAGCCCAATGATGAGACATTAGCAAATATCAAGAACAGTAGCAGCATAGACCCATCAAGGAACGAACTATTCGAAGTGAATTTGGAAATTTAAGTTAGAATAGAGTGTTCAGAGAATTATGTATAGAGTAGAGGAAATAAATGTGTGATATTTACTGTTAACAAGTGGCTGGACTACCTATGTTTCATAGCCGTGCGAGAGCTAGTGTGTCAGTGAAGCTATTACCCTTTTCTCCCTATCTCTGTAACCCAATCCTAACACAGATCGAGCTAAACTTATAAATGTATTAAGATTAGTCATAGAGTGATTACACTAGCCGATCTCCGCAGACGAGTGAGTGATAGCATTCCATTGTGCAGAGCCCAGTAACAATAGACCCACCGTCACACTATGCTATAGGCCTACTAATACTATACTATACTATCAGTATCTCCGGAACTCCTGCTGCTGCTAAATATAGGCATAATAATGTGGGTTTCGATTTCTTAAAAAGTGGCGGTTCTGAGACCTGGCCTGTTATTGTATGTGCGATACAAGTGCTAAGTCACCAAGTAGTGGCCTCATTTGGCTTACGTTTTACGGCTTATGCATTGGGTTATGAGATATTTCACTGACCGGAATTTTGAGGGGTGGCCACATTTGGCTTACGTTTTACTGTTTATGCATTGGGTCGAAGGTAGTGGCGCCATGTTTATCACGGGCCTGTTGGAATTTATAAACGTGTGCAGCTGTGTAATTTCACTACAACGAGGCACTTTTTTTTCATGACGATGTAATGTCCTATTTCACGATTTGATTATAATATGAAACAACTTTACTAAGATCGACACGCAACTAGGGAATTCAACTGCCTTTAGGCCACCAAGTCCAGTGTAGCAGACAACATGTGTTGCGTGTAATCATGCTTTTGGGAGGAGGAGTTGATCTTTAAACTCGGGACGTCACATTCTCGCTTCTAATTGGTGAGCGCGGCTTACGTATTTTTGCTAAATAAATCAACCATGCGCTATCCTTGTGAAATTTTACGTTAGCAAGTACGCAAGGACATACATACAGAATTCATAAGCGTAACACAAGTGTGGCCGGGTCTTTAGTAAGAGAACATAGCAAAATAACTTCTTCTACAGGGAATCAGACATTCTCACTTGCCTCTGACGCAAATTTTGTAGACCCTCCTCATAGTAACAGGCTCACATGCGCGCACAAACACACATTGGAGCACACCCGCGCCTCCGGACACGCATGCGCGCGCGCCCACACACACACACACACATACACACACCCACACATACACGCACACACACACACATACACACACACACACACATACACACACCCACACACACACACACACACATCGCAAAAGGATTCTGAGCATAGCGTACGCAGGTAACACCACAAGGAAGCCCAAAACACTATCATCACCAGCACCAGCGTACACTCGCCTCCACCAACATGCAACTACTGCAACCACAACTTCAACAACAAAAACAAACCGCACTGATATTGACAAAGGCACGCGCGGGGGTACCATTATACAAGTTGGCTGCCTGTACTGTAAAAAGCGGCAGAAAAGTAGCACACAGGCTTACGTATGAAATAATGAGAGACTACAATCGTTCGTCTGCCGTGTAACTGTAGATTATAGTCACACGACACCGAAGCGTATAGGCGACTACTGGTCACATTATTCTGACACCAGCGAACCAGTTGATGGTAAGGGGGAAAATAATATGGTCACACATTGGCCAATCCGGGATTCGAACCAGGTACCTTTCGGTTACTAGTAAGACGCTCTACCAACTGAGCTTCCCGACCCCTCACGTCTGCCGTGTGTGCTCTCTACCTTTATAGAGCTACAGGCACCCAACTTGTGTAATGCCACTTTGGAGAAGGAGTAGGAAGACAAAAAAGGAGTGTGGAGGAGGAATGAAGGAAGAGGAAGATTAGGCCTACGTACGCTTTCTGCAACACGACAGTGTTCGGTCAACCAGTATTTTTCTTTCACACATGCAGGGCCGGACCTGGGAAAAGTCGAGGGGATGGAGGGGGGGAGGTTACAGTTTGAGCGAAGGCGCGAAGCGCCGAGCCTTCTAGGGGGAATTGTTCCCCCCCCCCCACCCACCCCCAATCGGAATTTTTTTTTTTTCAAAGATGCAAAATGGTGCAATCTGGTGCAATCTGAACCTTGAAAAAGCCATTTGTGATGGTCTGGGACTTTGAGCTTTTTGAACATCAGACGTCTTTTCACTGATCTTTCTCGGAAAGAAGTGCATTGAAGGAGAGCAGCTCTTTTAGGTACCTGGTCGATTCAACGGAAATCCATTCCAACGATGTTTTTGGACAATTCAGCGATGGTCGTTTCAACGGATGTTCGTTACAACGAATTGTCATAATTATGAACTTAGCATCTTAATTAATAGTTCTAAAAGTCGTTTTGGGGGGATTAGGGCAGTATCAAGGTGAAGGTGCTGGAAGAGGCTTGCGGCCAGAACAAGAAAATATGGCTGCATTTACTAATTTAGGCTTAGGGGTTGGGTTACTTGGTCGTTTTAACGGGAAAACGCTTTGGACGTTTCAACGGATCCCTTGAAATGGATTTCCGTTGAATTGTCTACAAATGTACCTTTGTATCTTGGACCAAAAGTGACTAAAAACTGCAATGTTTTAAAAACAATTTAAAAAAAATGAAACTCTGCATTAAAAAAATTCAATTTAGTTATTTTTATTTTTTTTTATTTTGGAGGGGGGCAGGGGGGGGGGGGTCCGGAACCCAGGTACCCCCCTCACCCCCTTGGTCCGGCCCTGCACATGGTTGATGGTATACCGTCAGAGAGTTCTCTCTCTCTCTCTCTCTCTCTCTCTCTCTTTCTCTCTTTCTCACAAACATACACACATACGCACGCACACATACGCACACTGGCGCGTACACAAACACGCCGCTCATATAGACATGGCTGACGGTACTAGCGTTGTGATCACCACCACCACCACCACAACAAAATTAACATCTACCACTACTACTATTACCACTACTACTGCTGCTGCTGCTGCTGCTACTACTCTCCTCTCTTCTTTCTCTCTTTCTCTCTCTCACACACACACTACTACACACATATATATACACACTCACAATACACCACACACACGCACTCACACACACTCAGACATGAACGATATATCACTAATTTGACCAAATCCCGTTCCTAGCACCCGGCACCACTGGCCTGATTAGTCCTACATTCCACAGAGGTCACATCTGTATAATCTACATTCACCATACCCTAGTAAGACACACAAACACTTTGCTCGTGGTCTGCCTTCATTGGAAGATGTATGGAGTTTCACCAATTTCACTGTTATCGAGGTTCTCACATCCCCAAACTAAGTTCCTGAATCTATTGGACGGCCATGAACCAAGGTTCGGGCTCTAACCTCGAAAAAATGGTTCGAGAACCTCCATGAACTTTCCAATTAAGACAGACCATTACAGAGATTTAAAATTCTATCTTATCGCCACCACCCACAATAGTGCGGCAATTAGGCCTAGGCCTATCTGAGGAATCCCAGCCCACCACCAGTACTTCTATCCCCCAAGGTAATTGTAGATTATAGTCACACGACACCGGAGCGTATAGGCGACTACTGGTCACATTATACTGACACCAGCGAACCAGTTGATGGTAAGGGGAAAATAATATGGTCACAAGTTGGCCAATCCGGGATTCGAACCAAGTACCTCTCGGTTACTAGAAAGCCGCTCTACCAACTGAGCTACCCGGTCCACACTTCTATTCCCCACCCTCCCCACTCTTTGTATACTGCCCCCATCTTGCCGGTCCCCCTCCCTTCCCCCCTCCCCCCCCCCCGCCTTAAATCCAATTAAAATCATGTATTCAGATAATATTTTAGTAGTAAAATAAAGTGCAGTGTGAAAGGAGAAGAACTTGTGCTTAAATGTCACCCAATAGGTCCCAACCTGTACTGAAGTTGTGGGCAGAGCAACTGTACAGTACAGATGAACAGTGTCTGCAGCAGCACACGGTCACCACCATTCAAAACCACGACTTTCACAGTGCCAATCTCTTATTAGTGTTCAGGTTTGAACGTGTTTCTCAATTGTATTTTGTTAGCCATCCTGACGAGACAGCTGTTTTTACACCGGGAGCGTCTTCAGTGGTCGCGGGGCTATTTCAGAATTCCAGGACCATTTCAATTCGCTTCAACTCAAACTTTCGAAACAATAGGATATATATATCGCATATATTCAAAGTGAGCTATGGCCATCTACTTTGATATGTCCGATATTCACTGTAATGACAAGAATAATAAATGCGTGCCCACAGTATTACACAGGCACAGACGTATTAAACAAAGAGGCTAAGAGAGAGACAGAGGCAGGGACAGAGAGAGAGACAGAGACAGGAACAGAGACAGAGAAACACAGAGAGAGAGACAGAGACAGAGGCTGAGACATTACATTACATTACATGATTATTGCTTTAGGTCCAGCGGACTCTTCCGGGCCAAATCAGGACCGGACAACCCCTGATCCACATAAAAGATCTGCTGAAACAATCCTAGTGGTAAAACTGAAAGCTCTCTACAAGCCAGTCACTTTACAATAAAGACATCCCACGCAGGGGACGCTGAGGCTGTACTCTAATTTATCGAACCCCCGTTTACAAAAACAAAATAGAATACAAACATCATTATAAATTATCAACAAAACACATACATATAAAATGCCTACATTGCTAAATAATAACATCATAGGAAGCCCTAGTGACCACCTGGCAGAAAGCGTCCAATATTCCCAAGTTGATCCAACAGACCTCACTCACAAATGAGGAGTTTTGTTCAGGAAGAGTTTTCAAGAAAAAAGGTAGGAGACTGGTCTAGCGAAGAAGAAGATAGTATAGCAGATTGATAGAACAGAGCAGGAATGAGAAAGAGCAAATGAGAAAGACAGCGACAGTGGGAATTTAAAGCACTACATTTCCAGAAAGTGGGGATACTATTTATACTGAAACCCCCGGCACCCCAACGGGGTGAGGCAGAGGCAGACAGAGACGCAAACAGATAGAGACAGAAAGAGACAAACAGATACAGAGAGTGAGAGACAAACAGAGGGAAGCAGAAAAAAATGAGAGAGTGAGAGAGAGAGAGAGAGAGAGAGAGAGAGAGAGAGAGAGAGAGAATAAACGATCCACACGAGTAAGTTTGCAAAAAGGATACTCACAGAAAACTCCGTCATCATGTCTGGCTGCGATTGATGATGATCCAAGAGGCACGAGCACATGCTAAGTTCACTCAAAATTTAACACGGCGGACTCCCCTCTCTTTTCACTGGATCCCAGAGATATAAAATATACCAGTGGGCCTACATGTGCAAAAGTATCTCCGTTCCATCCTATCTGTGTTAAAAAGAGCGTAGTCCTACTACGAGTACGAAATCACACAAGGGCTTTCCTAAGAGAGCAGAAATATCAAAGAGGATGCGATCTACTTAGTGAACAGGCGAACACTTTGAACGGATTTTACAAAAGCTCACTATAAAGTGAATTTAGCATTTCGAAAAAAAAAAAAGAACCCGAAACAAACAGCAAAAACACGGGGCGCGGGAAAGGCACAGTGATGGTGAACACTGGCCTCGTGTTCCAAAAACTATACAAGACAGGCAGTTTGAGTGAGAAGATGTAGCCAGTGATTTCTCTGCCAGCTGGCACACGCCTTCATACACACAAACACACACACACACGGATACACAGACACACACATAGGCACCCACACGCGCGCGCACTCACACACACACACATAAATAAGAGAGTGGGATCTCCTAATGGCCCTTCGCCTGACAGTGCGTGAGTGATCAGGGTTGACATAAGGCGTAAGAAGACATAAGAACAAGGGCCAAGTGATGGTCCCTTATGGACTACTCTCCTCACTGTGAGATAAAATCACCGACCAGCAATTAACTTCCGCTACAGTAATGATTACCAGACTTTTTTTTCAAGAGACTGAACTGAACACTGAGGTTTAACGTCAACACCCAACCATTGGCGGTATGGCAGACGGGGATAACCATCCCAGGGAACAAGGAGAAGGGACCTAAAAAACACTGAACCACGAGAGCAATCATATTGCTTAAATGGACAGCGAAAAAGCTACGGCGGTGGGCGTTTGAAGCAAATGCAGCAGTATTGACAAAAGTTATCAGTTATGTTCAATAGGGAGTGACTTTTCAACCACCCTGCACTTCTGTAACTGTAGAAAAGAGGAGACTCAAGAGCTCCCAATAAAGATTTTCCGTCCACGTTCTGTAACTTTGTATTCACCTTAGCTTCGACGACGCTTCTTCAATGCTGATGGACTATTTACGGAGTTCTGTGGGAAAGGACCCATTTATATATAAACTGTTGCCACTATCTTCAATCATAATTATTAATTATGAAAACAATCCTCATGAAAGGGGCTGTGTCTTTCTGTATGTTTTGTTTTATTTAAAAACAATTCCTATACATCCGACATCATTCTTGTACCCCGTCTTATATGAGGGATAAAATCCTTGATATAATGAAGCTTAACAAGAAAGAGGTTGTTCCCTATTAAAAGAACCTCAGCGTTCTCACAGAACGGAGAGCGGGATTTGAGGTCAAGAGAAACAACCACGCTTTTGTGCTGCTGGTTACAATCTCTCGCACGTTATCGAACTTAGTTCACGAAGTTTCGCACATGAGAGAGCACAGATATGCAAGAACAGTAACAACTGTGTCCAGGAAAGAAGAAGAAAGAGATGGTTGAGGGTAAAGAATCAATTAACAATGAAAGTAACAGACACATTAAAAAAAAAAACGTAAACAACTTGAGAAAGATGGAGTATGCTGGTTATACGATCATCTGTGGTGCCCCTACGACCTCCGGGTTACGGGACAGGATAGGATAGGATAGGATAGGATAAACAACTTGAAGAAGAATGGAAACGGAAGAAGAAGTAGAAGAAAGGAAGAAAGAAATATAAAATAAAAAAAGACAGAGAAAGAAAGAAAGAAAAAAAAAGAAAAAGAAAGAAAAAAAGCGAGAAAGAAAGAACTAGAGAAAAAAAGAAAGAAAGAAAGAAAGAAGAAAAAGAAAGAAAAAGAAAGAAAGAAAGAAGAAAAAGAAAGAAAGAAGAAAAAGAAAGAAAGAAAGAACGAAAGAAGGAAGGAAGGTAAGAAGCAGAAGAAAAAGAGAAAGAAGAAGAAGAGAAAGAAGAAGAAGAAAATAAAAAAAGAACTTGTTAGAAAAACAGAACAGGATGGAACGATAAGGCAAAATGCAACGGAAGGTAAGATAAATAGATGAATTTGAACTAAGCAAGAAGACGAGGAGAACAGAGGGAGAGAGAGAGAGGGGGGGGGAGTGGAATACAAACGGATCGAAACCCGAATAAGACTATCAACAGCAACAAACCAAGAATGGAAAGAGAGAGAAAGAGAGAGAGAGAGAGAGAGAGAGAGAGAGAGAGAGAGAGAGAGAGAGAGAGAGAGAGAGAGAGAGAGAGAGAGAGAGAGAGAGAGAGAGAGAGAGAGAGAAGTCGAAGTCGAAACCTTTAATAGGATAATAGCATTAGGTCCTATATGGACCTGTCTTACAGCAAGTCCTTAATAAAATTGTAAAATAACAGAAATAAAAAATTCAGAACAAAATAAATAACAAAATGGATTTGAAACTAACACAAACCTTAACAATGGTAAGAAAAAAAGAAAAAAGAGAGAGAGAGAGAGAGAGAGAGAGAGAGAGAGAGAGAGAGAGAGAGAGAGAGAGAGAGAGAGAGAGCGACAGACAGAGAGAGAGCGACAGACAGAGAGAGACCGACAAACAGAGAGAGAGACAGAGACAGACAGATGGACGGGAAGAAGACATGCAGAGAAATAATCCTCAAAACAGGGAAAGTCTAATGACAAGCTCACCAGTTGCCTAATCTCCTGTTGAGAATCCCTCCTAATTTTGACCACTTCAGCCTGCAGGGTCTCCTCCTGCTTTCTCAGCTGGTCACTGTGGTTCCGCTGGGCGGTGTCCGCAGCTTCTAACAGTTCCTCCAGCTCCTTCTTGCTGGCCTTGACCTCCTTAAGCTCTTGTAGGAGCCGTGTCTTCAGCGCCTCGTCCACCTGGGAGGTCCTCCTCGACATCCTCCTACTCTCTCTGATCAGCTTCCTGCGACGATGGAGAAAGAGGTATCAAAATGCACGTGTTATAGTGTCAATATACGCGGTTCACAGTAAAAGCAATCATTTTCAAGGTTAACACATGCACTTTCTCTACATTTCTTTCTCTGTCTATATCTGTCTCGGTATCTCTCTTTCTTTCTCTCTCTCTCTCTCGCACGCACACACACACACACACACACACACAGACGCACGCACGCACTCGCGCACCCACATATATTAGACTGCACCAATCTAATTGCAATCTCTGGGGTTTCTGTCTGCTTAGTGGATGGAATTATAGTTGTTGGTCAATACGACGCAGCTGAGTGGCACTACATTGCGGATGTTATGCTTTCATTGAGAAGATATAGTTCACATTTTTCCCTTACGGTTGACGTATAGTCTAAATTTCTTTTTCTTATTTTTTTTCTTTGTTTTTGAAACTACTATAATAATCTTGTGTCGTCGTGACCAAGCATTTTGTCTCATTCGAAATAACTGGTTTATTCAGCAAACTCAGCACCAATCATGTTCCGTTAGACAACTAAAGGGGCATAATCAGCAACAACGGTGCCCGTGTCAGAATGTGAGAGATGACGAAACCTTTTAGCGTTACTCTATACGAGGTACTTACAATAGTAAAGAGAAAGGTAGAGAAACGTTCTGACATCCAGATACAGGCGTCTGGGGTCAGCAAATGTTAGAATAATAAGCCATTATTAGGTTTCGTTTAGAACATGGCTGCTGGCGAGTGTAACAAGGGAGACAACAAGTGTGTGTAGACCACAAGTGATAAAGGTGGTTCGCCTAAAAAGATGGACTGGAGTTTATTGATAACGTCTTGGAATCTAATGATCTTAGTGCTCTCTCTTTGGCTAACTTGTCACACACTTCGTTCCAATGAATTCCACAATGTCCCCTTCAGTAAATGCCTTCAAGAACAGACTGGACACCCACTGGAGCGATCTGCCATCCCTCTATGATCCCCATTGTCACCAATAGGAAACAATTAATATAAAGACTACTTAAAATTGCCACCTTAGTGCTTTAGTATATACTTTAGTATATACTTACACAAGATTAAATGCCACGCATGCCACAGTTAATAATAGCAATCAACAGTAGAACCGATGAACTGGCCATCCGGCCTCAAACATCGAAAACATCAAGTATCAAGTAGGCTAAGTATGTGCTGGAACCCAACAGAAATCAACAACTATACCTCTAGAGAATATACAATGGATCATATGTTTAATTTCATATATGAATTCATTTCTTACTCTGGAATTACCCTGTTTTAAAGCATAAAAAGCCGCTTTTGAATCGACACAAATCAGTAAACCAAAGAGCTCTAACGGTAAAGTCATAATGTAGTTGAGAGCCATTACAATTTCTGTCAACAATTTGAGTAAGCCTATGTGTTGTCCTGAAATGTATTCTTTATTAGAAAAAGTAGTATGGCAAGATACTAGCATTAAAAAGGTTACTATACCAAACTGTTCACGACAGTTGTCAAAATTAATATACAAGTTAAGGATGAACTCATGGAATACTAAATATCCAGCAGATAGTCAGTGTATGTGTGGCAAAAATATATCAGTTTACCATATTTTATTTGAATGTCCAGTTTTAAATGCATTGTATGAAAACCAAGGACATCATTTGACTGAATATGGACATTCTTTAGATGATGCATTACATCATTCACAGATAACAGCAGTTGGGAAAATTATTGCAAAGACTCCTATTGGTAGACTTTTATAGTTTGGTGGTAAATCCCTCTTCCCTTTTCATTTCATTTTGTTATAAGGTTCTTAATTTGTGATTTGATTTTAATTGTTGTTGTTATTAATTAATCTCTAATGTCACCTAAATGTGTAAATAGACAATAAATGAAATATTGATTTTATTAATAACGTCTTGGATAACATCCTTATTAGAGGCTATCCTCTGTGGAAAGAGGGAATGAAATGAAAGAGTTATCTCCACTTCTCTGCTGCCAGTGGTTTGCATTTGTGGATTTATGCCATAGATAGGTCCACAGACCGCAATTTCGCTGTGTTCCCAGCTCGTCAGTGCATCGGTTGGGCTTGCTGATTTTCCAGAGACGCCTGAATGAAGTCTCCAGAAAAATCCATCTTTATTCGATTTTTAAAAAAAAAGTATCCAAAATGTTGGCTGTCTGGCAACAAAAATTGGAAGGAACCTGACGTTTTGGAAGAGAATTCATTGCCAAAAAAATATTTCTAAAATTTAGGGTTGCTGTTTTGGTAGCTTTGAACAAGTTTTTGTTCACAAACTGACTGCTGGTTATACTGTATTGGCTCAGTTGGACATTAACCACATGCAACACAAGTAGGTTGCTGCACACCTGATGACGCTCTCTTTGGCCTGCACGTCCAGCCTGAGCTTGGTGTTCTCGGCCTCCTTGTGTCGCTGTAGCTTCAGCAGCTCGCTCTGGTATCGCTGTAGCATGGCGTCCCTCAGCAGACCCAGCTCCCGAGCCTTGTCCCGCTCCAAGCGGGCGCGTTGGTCCAGCATGGCGAGGGTTGCTTTCCGCTGCTCTTCCTCTCTGATGGCCCGTGCATCCAACACCTGCCATAGCCATTCAAGACATTGCAAGGTGTAACAATGATTGATTCATCTCACTCATTCATTAAACTTGGGTTTTATCAACAGTAGCTCGGTGTTGAAGGGGCAGGTGACCTACCTTGTCCTTTTATTAACAGGCATACGCAATTTCAAAATGAAATAAGGCTCACAGCACAAGGATTTGAGCCCGCCTTGTGATGCAGATTTGTCAGGCGCTATACAAGTTGTCAACTGCTTTTTAAAAAAAATTCGTTCGCTGTTGACTGTAATGATGCATCTAAGCAGAACTCATAAAATCGTTTAATTGCCTGAACTTGATCCGTAGATTAATTTGTGTATGTGTCTGTGCTTGAAATAAAATTAATCTTCTGCCATGTATGTAGACCTCTGTCAAACAGAGTATACCTCTCAAGTAGACTATGGGCTACCCGATGTAGGCCTCTCTCAAGTAGACTATTTAGGACGTACCTTTTGCCAGTGGTCATTCTTGACGCCACTCTTGCTCAGTTCGAGCTGAGACCTAAGCCTGGTCAGATGCTCCCTCAGTTCACAGTTCAGTGATTTGATGCCTTCTGCACAGGTCGTTGTTTCGCTAAAACGCCGATCCGGATTTTTAGTATTATTAGAACTTCCGGCAGTTCCCCCTCCGGTCGCCATGATCGTGGCCTAGACTATGAGGTGTGCTTGTTTTGCTGACGGGCAAAACAAAATAAAGACCTGAAAATGAAACGAACGTAATGAAAATCAATGTATTTATGTATTTAGTTATATGTTCTCAATTAAGCCTAGACAATGTCTGATAGTGTTTGTACTTTGTCTTCGTGCGGTTTCGCCCTACAAAAAGTACAAAAAATAAAATTTAGAAAATCGCATGAGAGTGTGCGTAGACAGGTGAGCAACATAGTGAATGGCACTGTACAGCCAATTCTACCTGTATTTCTACCTGTAAATTTATCTGTGTACGTCTATCTCTAACTTATATATTTATTTACTTCTCTCTGTGTGTGTATGTGACTATATATATATATATATATATATATATATATATATATATATATATATATATATATATATATATATATATATATATATATACATGTATATTTACCTGTGTATGACTACATGTGTCTGACTACCTGTATATTTTCCTGTTTATGCGCACGTGCATATTTTACCACCAATTGACCTTTGTGTTTCTACCTGTATTTTACCTGCATATGTCTACCTGTATATTTACGTGCGTATACCTTCCTGTTTATGTAACCTGTGTATATGCCTACCTCTATATTTACTTGTGCGGTTATCACCGGGAGTCTGAAGCATACGCCTCTTGAGCTGTCAGAGGTGATGAGACTCGGCACAATTACCACTTCCGCGCCCACCTTAACGGTTCCGGCGTGGCACTGGTCTTGGCTCTGCACAGAGATGCGCAACTAAGACAAAAGAAGTGTTATATATAGAGATAACAAAGGCGCTCAAACTGCGATGATGATGATGATGATGATGATGATGATGATGATGATGATGATGATGATGATGATGATGACGATGACGATGATAATGACGACGATGATGATGACAACGACGATGATGAACATGATGATGACACTAACATCGCAAACTAACGACTCCTTATTCCTGTTGTGTATTACCAGGTTGGCCTCCACATCTTTCTGTACTATAGTGTTCCCCATAGCTGTGGCAAAGGGGCCAGCACAGACCTGCCTATCAGACTAGTATTTTCTAAGCCCTCGGGGGTGTCTGGGTCCGCTTACTGCAGCTCATGCACTAAATGACTGGCAGGCCACACATTATCCTTTTATAAGAACGTAATTATAAACGGCGGCTGTTCCGAGGTGCTGATACATGTTTACAAACAAACGCACGCGTGCTAAACCAGGAGTTCCGTGTACAACAAGATGATGTAAAGTGTATGTTGAAATTTGTGATGCTAGTGGTAGTTAGTTAGTTAGTTAGTTAGTTAGTTAGTTATTCATGGCTTAGAGGGTCCAGCGGACTGCAAAGAGCCGAATCAGGACCACAAAATCAAGACCACCACTTCGCTGAAAGAGGACTCACCCCTGATCCGCATAATAGATCTGCCGAAACAACCCTTGTGGTAACACTGAAGGCACTCCATCCAACCGGTTACTTTACAATAAAGTCATCACACGTAGGGGACGCTGAGGCTATACTCTAATTTATCGAACCCCCGTTTACAAAAACAAAATAGAATACAAACATCATTATAAAATATCAACAAAACAAATACATTACATATAAACAAATACATTACATATAAAATGCCTACATTGTCAAATAATAACATCAGAGGAAGCCCTAGTGACCACCTGGCAGAAAGCGTCCAATATTCCCAAGCTGACCTCAAACACAAATCAGAAGTTGTGTCCTGGAAGAGTTTTCAAGAAAAAATGTAGGTGACTGGTCTAGCGAAGAAGAAGATAGTATAGTAGATTGACAGAACAGAGTAGGAATGAGAAAGAACAAAGGAGAAAGACAGCGACAGTGGGAATTTAAAAGCACTAAATTTCCAGAAAGTGGGGATACTATTTATACTGAAACCGCCGGCACTCCCAGCCTGTTCCCTTTCTTCGCTTTCCCTATTAAAATAACATAATTATCCTAAATACTTACACAGCAGTTAGTAGAGGTTTAAAATGTTTTGCCGTAGCTTTCAGCCCTGAAGGAAACCGTCCTTAACAAGTACCCAAAGCCTCGAACGGTAAGGGGAAAATTACAGTTATGCTTCATGACTCACAAATAGAGCCTAATTTACGTAACCTACATTAATTTGGCATCATCAGCGGATCCAGAAACGTCAGTACCCTAGCCTTAGGCAAACCGCCCTCGTTACATAATTGTCACAGTAGTTATGATATGCAAAGTGGCCACTTGTTGGCTGTTAGACATCTCAAGCTACTTCCCCTTTGTCCTAGGCGACGCTGCTCGGCGGCTTCTGCGCTTTCACTGAGAAAGCAGCCTGATTTTCACCAAGGTAGGTGACAAATGTTATCCATAAAATCCAAATAAAAGTCCAACAACCCCAGCAATAATCCAATAATGCTATGCAATAATCCAACAATTCTCTACAATAATCCAATAATGTTATACACTAATCCAATAAAGCTATACAATAATCCAATAACGCTATACTATAATCCAATAATGATAAACAGTAATCTAATTATGCTATGCAATTCTTGTACTCTGTCTCACAATGCCATGGTAAAGGTGGTCCCCGTGACCTTACGGTCATTGGGGAGGGATCCTATCCTATCTTATCCTATCCTATCCTATCCCGTAACTCGAAAGTCGCTGGGGCACCACAGATGATCGTTTAAGCAACGTACTCCAGCTTTTTCTGTCCTCAGCAACCCTCACGGCTTCGCTCAGTGTCAAGCCAGTGCAATTTCAAATGTTGTCCTCCCACCTCTTTTTCTGCCTCCATCTACTTCTGCCTCCTTGCACCATGCCTTGCAGGATGCTCTTTCCAAGGCCTGATATACCATCGGAGCTTCCGTTTCTTTACCACTGTGAGCATGGCATCGTGTTATCCAATGGCATGTGTGATGGTCTGTCGGACTTCGTCGTTGGTGATGTGCTGGGTATAGTAAATGTCCAGAAGTCTTCTGTAGCACCTCGTCTCCATGCTTTGCATTCTTCGTTGTAGGTCTTCTGTGAGGATCCATATTTCGCAAGCGTATAGGAAGATGGAGATGACAAGGGAACGCAGCAGCCTTACCTTGGATTGTAGACTAATGGTCCAGTCTTTCCAAATGGGCTTTAACCTTATCAGGGCAGCAGTTGTTTGTGCGATCCTGGAGAGGACTTTCTGTCTGGACCCATTGTCTGATACAATGGCTCCTAAATATTTGAAGCTATGCACTGTGTTGAGGAATTGGCCTTGGACTTTGATGTCCGTGTTGATGCCAATAGTGTTGTTGGTCATCATTTTGGTCCTCTCTGCACATATTTCCATTTCAAAGACTCTGGTGGTGGTGTCAAGCCTCTGTACCAGTTGTTCAAGTTCTTGTTCCTCTCCAGCCAATCCATCAATGTCATCCACAAAACGGAAGCTGGAGATTGCTTTACCCCCTGTGTTGACTGTGCCTTCGTGATCTGCAAGGGCATCTGACATGATGCGCTCTAGGAAGATGTTGAAAAGTGTTGGAGATAGTAGGCATCCTTGACGCACTGATTGTTGTTCTGAACCAGTTCTCGTTGGCGCTGTTGTGGAGGACTGCATTGGTAGCCTTGTCATACAGGCTTTTGATGACTTCAATAATGTTAGGGCTGATGTTGTACACTCTCATGGTTGCCCACAGAGCTGCAGTGCATGCCAGGATCGGTCAAACGCTTTCTTGAAGTCTACAAACCCATGAAATAGATGTTGTTGGTGCTGTATGTAATTCTTGTAGATTTTTCTGAGGTTGAAAATCTGTTCTGTAGAACTTCGCCCTGCCGTGACTCCTGCTTGTTCTTCAGCTATGATTTGTTCAGCCTGGGGTTTCAACCTGTTGAGTTGGGGAGAAAAGCCTTTGGGAACTCCTTTTTCTCCAGGCCAGCTTCATGAGGGCGGTTCTAACTCTCCTCTCTATCGCTGCTTTACCTTGCCCGGTTCCAAACAGATCCAAGTACCCATTCACAGCTGGGTGGACTGGCGCGTGTCTTGGGATTGTTTTAATATTTTTCGTGTCGTTTGGTGGTTGCCTTCAAAGCGTGGTCACCCATCCAAGTACTAACCCAGCCCGACGTTGCTTTACCATGAAACATTGCTAGTGTGTGTCTTAACCACTACACCACTGAGCCACCCAGAATGCCATGGTTTAACCGCGCCCAAACCTGATAATAACAAATATCTTGGGATAATTACAATTATCATTGCAAAATTACAAATATCTTCGCCTGATCATGTTTAACGTTTATTTTATAATTTTGGCTCCAGCAATCTGCCAGCAAATGCGCCCAAACCGAACATTTTAATTATCACGTAATAATTACAATTTTCACTGGATAATTACAATTGTTACGTGTTCATGCTTAATTCTGGGCTAAGGCGGCTGACTAGCGCCAAAACTTGCATTTACAGGTATCAGTGATAATGGTAATTAACACGTGTTCTGTGTAATTCACATATATGACGGCCTACTAGCGCCAAAACCTATAATTACAAATATCATGGTATAATTACAAATGTCAACGACATATTTACAATCAACGCGTAAAAATTGTAACTATCAAGTGAAAATTACAATTTTCGGTTTTGGAGCATTTCCAGACGGATTGCTAGAGTTAAAACTGAAAATTAAACATGATCACGCGAAGATGTTTGTAATTTTTCAATAATAATTGTAATTATCCTTTGATAACTGTGATTATTCCATGATAGTTGTAATTATCTAATGATATTTGTAATTATCATGTTTTGGCGCGAAAAAGGCGTTCCAAATACTAATAATTATTATTTAACACTGTGGATTACCGATATCTCTGTAAATTAAACAGAACACGTGTTAATTTCAATTATCTCGGTACTGGTAACTCTCGGTTTTGGCGCTAGTAGACCGTCATACATAGCCTCTCTCTCTCTCTCTCTCTCTCTCTCTCTCTCTCTCTCTCTCTCTCTCTCTCTCTCTGTGTCTCTGTCTCTCTCTCTTAGCTACACCGGCAGTACTAAGAAAAAGGGGAATTCCATTGAGACGGGGAAAAGTCTACTTTACTCTGTCCTTGAAGCCACAGGCAAAGCAGACAAAGAAAAATGCTTCTCTGGAGCATCAGGCACGTGCCCTTCTTCCAAAAGTTCACACTGGTCGGAGCCAAAGCCTGGAATATCGGCACGAGAACGGTCGACTAGAGGAATATCTTTACGAGTGCATTTGTGTTAAAAGATGGAAGCACTTACCTTTAGGTAAGTACTGCTAGACCATCTTTCTAACAAAACACAAGACTGTTTATAGAAGGGGAAAAAAGACATCTCTCTTTTCCAAACACTTAACTGCTCACCGTTGAAACTTTGTATGCACACAAGGTAGCGCTGATACTACTGAATGGAACCCACAGCCCAAAACAGCCTTTTGCTGTTTTGCAAACTTCTTAAGAAGTTTAATGACGATGCTAAACAAAAGAAGTTGCAGTAGGAAAAGATTCGTTTCACCGAACACAGAACAAGGAACTATAACCCAGAGTTGCACGCCTTTCAACAAAGTTGTGTCCCCTTTGTACTAGACTCTGTTGATAAACGTTATCTTTGCTATGGAAACCAACTCCCGCCAAAGCTAGTAAACAACTAGGCCAGTGTGGTTTTAATGCGAAGGGCGACGGGAAAAGCGTACAATGCGCACGCATTCACACACCCAAACACACACATAAGGACTATATGACTATATATAATTATATCCAAATATACAGTCACATACCACCCACCCCATCACCCATCTTTAGCTATCCCCCCCCCTCCCTCTTTCCCTCGTCTCTTATTCGTTAGCAAGTGTCTAATTTTATTTTGTATGAAGCCGAATGTTTAGAATGAATGCGTGAGTACTGCGCTTTGAACTGATATTGTTCATTGGGAAAACGCGCTATATAAATATTATTATTATTATTATTATTATTATTATTATTATTATTATTATTATTATTATTATTATTATTATTATTATTATTATACTACACGAGGTACACATACGCACACACACACACACAACCACACACGCACACACACACAGAAATGCCACAACTTTGGTGAGCGGGAAGGCCAGAACTGAATAGTAAATTAATCCAATAAATATAAGGGACAAGCTCTTTCTGACTATGACGATGACGATGAGGATGATGATGACGACGACGATGATGATGCTGACGACGACAATGATGATGATGATGATGATGATGATGATGATGATGATGATGATGATGATGATGATGATGATAATGATGATGATGATGATGATGATGATGATGATTTCACCAATGGCGGTGGCGAAAACGGTGATGATGATGACGACGAAGACGAAGACAACGATAATGGTTTTACTGATTACATTTAAACGGCGATGATAACTCCAAAACAATAATTATTATTCCTGCTTCAGTCAAAAACACGCGTGATAGTTTGGCGGACTGTTTGAAAAAAAAGGCCCGCGGCCTATGAATGCAAAATCGTTTCTGCAGGCCATGTCGAGGAGGCTGGCATTTAGCAATGACATTGTCATGATCCGGCGTCCGGTTTGAATTCAAATCAAGTTGTTCCTGACAGTAATACTGAGCCAGCTAGATTTGTGGCTTGTACTTTATATCAAGACTCACTATACATCTTCATCTCCTTCATCATCAAAGTCATCATCGTTGTCGTCGTCATCACCGTCACTATTGTTGGTGGGTTTTTTACAATTTTATTTTATTTTATTTTATTTTATTTTTATTTGGGGGGGGGGGGATTTTTTATTTTGGTGTGTACAGTGCTTTTTCTAGTAGATCAGAGAGAATCTATTTTAAGTTCTCTTAATGGACTACATCACAAACACCACCATCCCAATAAACTTTCTATGGCACAACCTGTCATCATCATCATCATCATCATCATCATCATCATCATCATCATCATCGTTATCGTCGTCGTTGTCGTCGTCATCATCATTGTCATTGTCGCCGTCGTCATCGTCGACCTCGTCGTCATGTCCTCTGGTTTGTTGCGCAATCACTGAATCTTCATCAAAAATTCTCCTCAACTAATTTGTCTCTCTTTCAGCAAACAGTTAGCCACAACTAACCTCAGTTATTATCCTAGCTCGTGTGGTTTGCCGCGCTTTTCGCCGAGAAGGTAACGAACCCGAGTTTCGACCAAGCATGGGTACGGTGACTGACTAAAATCAAAGAGTTTATTACTCTTTGCTAAAATCCACATAAAATCCAAATTATTATCACGATCCTCTCCCTTAAAATTAATAAACTCTTTTGTAGCAGTAGCACACAAAATATATCTCTCTGGAGTAGCACACACAAGTTCTCTTTCTTCTCCTAAGTTGAGTTAGTCCTCACCCCTCTCTTCTCTGAGATGGTTATCCCTGACTGCCCTATGGCCAATGGTGGGGTCGACCACGTTAAAACTTCACAGTTGAATTCATTCATTCTCTTCAAAGTTTATACAGCACACAGTACTAAGTTCAGCACAAAACTTCACAGTCAACGCAATCTATTCCTTCATTCAGGCCTAACATAATAGTAATCCTGTTGCCAGCCGAATTTCACGGTTCCTCCTTTCTTTCTCACTAGCGCTGTGGCACATTCCCTCAGTCCCTGGCACAAAATAATAGCGGCACTGCGTGGAGATAGGCAATAGTAGGCCGGGGCATCCAGCAGCTGTGAGGTATGGTTCTAGGCAATTGTAGGCCTAATCGCACTGAGCAGCCCCATTGAGGCAATCGTACACTCTTCTTCTTCTTCTTCTTCTTCTTACTTCTCGCTTGAATTCCCCCGTGGTCGTAAATGTAAATGTAACTGTAGATTATAGTCACACGACACCGAAGCGTATAGGCGACTACTAGTCACATTATTCTGACACCAGCGAACCAGTTGATAGTAAGGGGAAAATAATATGGTCACACATTGGCCAATCCGGGATTCGAACCAGGTACCTTTCGGTTACTAGTAAGACGCTCTACCAACTGAGCTACCCGGCCCCTCAATCCGTGGTCGTGCCGGGGGTTTCAGTATAAATAGTATCCCCACTTTCTGGAAATTTAATGCTTTAAATTCCTGTTGCTGTCTTTCTCCTTTGTTCTTTCTCATTTCTACTCTGTTATATCAATCTACTATACTATCTTCTTCTTCGCTAGACCAGTCACCTACCTTTTTTCTTGGAAACTCTTCCGGGACAAAACTCCTCATTTGTATATGAGGTCTGTTGGATCAGCGTGGAAATAATGGACGCTTTCTGCCACGTGGTCACTGCATGGGGCTTCCTATGATGTTATTATTTGGCAATGTAGGCATTTTATATGTGTTTTGTTGATATTGTATAATGATGTTTATATAATTCTATTTTGTTTTTGTATTTTGTTCGATAAATTACAGTATAGCCTCAGCGTCCCCTGCGTGGGACGTCTTTATTGTAAAGTGACCGGCTGGTAGATTGCCTTCAGTGTTACCACTCGGGTTGTTTCGGCAGATCTTTTATGCGGATCAGGGGTGAGTCCTCTTTTACTTCTCTGGTCCTGATTTGGCTCGGAAGAATCTGCTGGACCTAAAGCAATAACCATGTAATGTAATGTAACCTCGCTTGAAGCGACCAAAAATACGATCCTCTGTGCAAGATTCGGTGAGCTCAAAGCCGTACTTGGGGTTATTCTGAAGTGATGGAGGTATACTTCGCTCTCGCTTTGAGTACACTTTAAAAACGTACTTTCTTGACGGTATGAGCGAGGCGCAATGGGTGTCCTCTCTTCCTCTTCTTCTTCTTCTTCTTCTTCTTCTTCTTCTTCTCAAATCCGAAAATCATGAACCAGTTGACTTTCCTGTGTAACCTTTAGTCTCCCAAGCCTGTTTCTTTGTTAGATTAAACGGTTCCAGTAAAAGTTTTTGTAAGACATATGGTTATTTCCCTTGGTGCGAAGACTTTTCTTTATTTTATTGTTATTATTATTCTTTTTGTTCGTCCTTTGATTTTAAATCTATGTTTCTCTATGCATGAATGCGCGTGTTACGATCAAACTGAATGCGTGAGTCAATGCAAGAAGGGCTGATTGTAAGTTTAGCAAGTTAATGCTAGCGTCGTTTTCTTCTCTTAATAAAATATTGAATCTTCTCTTTCTTCTTCTTCCTCTTTCCTCTTTGCAGTTCAACAATTTTAGGCCAATTCCCTAAAGGGTTTCTAAGCTTGAGCAGTAACAGCAGCAGCAGTAGTAATAGTGGCAGTAGTAGTAGTAGTAGTTGGAGTAGTAATAGTAGTAGCATAGTAGTAGTTGTTGTTGTAATAGTAGTTGTAGTAGCCTAGTAATGGTAGTAGTAGTAATAATAATAATAGTAGTAGTAATAGAAGTAGTGGTAGTAGTAATGGTAGTAGTTGTAGTAATAGTAGTAGTAGTAGTTGTAGTAATAGTAGTAGTGGTAGTAGCAGTTGTTTTTGTAATAGTGGTAGTAGTAGTAATGTTAGTAGTAGTAGTAGTAATACTGGTAGTAGTAGTAATACTGGTAGTAGTAGTAGTAGTAGAAGGAATGGTAGTAGTAGTAGTGGTGGAAGGAGTGGTGGTAGTAGTAGTAGTAGTGGTAGTAATGGTAGTAGCAGTAGTGGTTGTAGTAGTAATGTTAGTAGTAGTAGTAATAATGGTAATAGTAGTGGTAGAAGTAGAAGGAATGGTAGTAGTCGTAGTGGTGGAAGGAGTGGTAGTAGTAGTAGTAGTAGTAGCAGTAGTAATGGTAGTAGTAGTAGTGGTAGTAGTAGTAGAAGGAATGGTAGTAGTAGTGATGGAAGGAGTGGTAATAGTAGTAGTAGTAGTAGTGGTAGTAGTAGTGATGGAAGGAGTGGTAATAGTAGTAGTAGTAGTAGTAGTAGTGGTAGTAGTAGTAATGGTAGTAGTAGTAGTGATAGTAGTAGTAGTAATGGTAATAGTAGTAGTAGTAGTAGTAGTAGTAGTAGTAGTAATACCTGCGCCTCGGATCACTGTTGATGTTTTGGGAGAAGAGTGCGCATTGTAAATTCTTGTATTACAAACACCAAAAAATGATTGTTTTGATATAGCGCATTTACAAACTCAGCCCACACAAACTAGATTGCTGATGTCAGGAATCGAACCCACGTCGCCCTAGATGCACGTACATAAAGCTTGCGCCCTCAACCACGGAGCTATCCCTGGCGCCGTGTTGTTGTTGCTTTTGTGATGATAATGATGATGATGATGATGATGATGATGATGATGATGATGATGATGGTGATGATGATGATGGTGATGATGATTATTATTATTATTATTATTATTATTATTATTATTATTATTATTATTATTATTATTATTATTATTATTACATTTTAAGTGCAGTATCGTTTATCTCTGCAGCACATGCTTTCTGCTTGTGAAGCACGAAAAAAACACGTACCACTGACTGCACTCTGTTGCTCCAAATAATCTCAACCTGATTGTGTGTAACCAAAGAATATGGGTATACTACAAAGAAGAATCATAACACGATTCTATGCGAAACTAGTGACGTCAGCGACATTACGGCGACACCAAGCGGCTGTGCTGCGGAGCAGATCAAGGGAGGTAAACAGACTACATAGCAACATGTAAATACAGACGAAATTGCTCGACTGTATCGGCGTGTTTCTGATGAATCCCGAACATATTTGTCCACAAAATTACTGTGTAATGTGTAGGAAAATGACTCCTTGCAATAATGCTGGTATTTTTGCACATTTGTTTTTCGTCAACATTGTGATATAGAGCTTACACTTTACATGGAAATGGTGAATGAAAACGGTTCAATTCTCCTTCTTTCTTTCTTTTTTTTAAATTCATACAAACATGAGGCCTTTTTATGATATTGAAGTTTGTGCTGTTGGTGACTGAATCATAAAACAAAACTATTGCAGCATACCAGAGTGCTATATTGTATTCATAAATTAATACCCCCCATTGAATAGTGATTAGTGGGGTAACGAACGTTGGTTGTCAATTGAACAAAAGGGAACTTGTGAAAATTTAACACTGCTTTGCATAATCATAATTATTGTCAAATTCAGTTCAATTTGTAAATATGTTATTGTTTTCTTTGGTTTGATTTTCTTTGTTGTTTTTGTATGATTTTTTTTTTATTTTCTTTAACGCTTGTTGTTGTCTTATAGTCCGCCCCATAGTTTGTTTGTTTGTTTGTTTGTAAAAGTCAAGTCAAGTCAAAAGCGCTTTATTCCATAAAACCCCTTGAGGCACGTGGATACAACGAAAATAAATAAAAATAAACATACATGTAGAATAACCATAAAAATGTACATTGCTTAAGGTCCAGTTAATTCTTTAGAGTTGTATCAGGACCGTGGGACAGGACAGAGCAATACAACACAGATGACATCAGCTTCATGGCACCTCACACGGATCAAGTTTACAAGGTCTTAAAATTAGGAGGCGCTGGAGACGCAGAGTATTCACCTCAATTTTTTTAACTCCAGGTTTAAAAAACAGTATAAAATGAAATATAAAATCTTAAATACTAAACATAAGTAATCAACAGGCAGAATGTATTTTAGTTGGTGACTTGGTGGTATGGTGGCTTTGATGTGGCCATGTCACAAGATCAGATGGACTATCCAAATTAATCTTACAGGGGACAGTACAAGGTGGGAGGACATTACATTACATGATTATTGCTTTAGGTCCAGCGGACTCTTCCAAGCCAAATCAGGACCGGACAACCCCTGATCCGCATAGAAGATCTGCTGAAACAACCCTAGTGATAAAACTGAAAGCTCTCCACAAGCCAGTCACTTTACAATAAAGACATCCCACGCAGGGGAGGCTGAGGCTATACTCTAATTTATCGAACCCCCGTTTACAAATACAAAATATAATACAAACATCATTATAAATTATGAACAAAACACATACATATAAAATGCCTACATTGCTAAATAATAACATCATAGGAAGCCCTAGTGACCACCTGGCACAAAGCATCCAATATTTACAAGCTGATCCAGCAGACCTCACACACAAATAAGGAGTCTTGACCCGGAGGAGTTTTCAAGAAAAAAGGTAGGTGACTGGTCTAGCGAAGAAGAAGATAGTAGGCTATAGCAGATTGATAGAACAGAGCAGGAATGAGAAAGAATAAATGAGAAAGACAGCGACAGTGGGAATTTAAAGCACTAAATATCCAGAAAGTGGGGATACTATATTTATACTGAAACCCCCGGCACTCCAACGAGGGAAGGTCGGAGGAAGAGAGACAGACAGAAGAAGAGGTGGGAAGATAACATTGTAGAGTGGACAGGTCTGAGATTGAATGATGCCCTAAGAGAGGCAGAAAACAGAGAATTGGAGAGAATTTATTGCCAAATCATCAGTGGTGCCCCCACGGTTCACAAGATTACGTGATAGGTGAGGTGGTGAAGGTGATGGTGGCTTTATTCTGCCATATGACACTTTTTTTTTTTGGTATTCTTCTGCCTGTTAATTTCTTATGTTTACTATTTAGGATATTTATATTTCCTTTTATACTTTTTTTAACCTGGATTTCAAAAAATTGAGGTCAATACTCTGCGTCTCCAGCGCATTTAAATGTTATGACCTTGTAAACATGATCCGTGTAAGGTGCCATGAAGCTGATGTCATCTGTGTTGTATTGCTCTGTCCTGTCCCACGGTCCTGATACAACTCTAAAGAATTAACTGGACCTTAAGCAATGTACAAACAAACAAACAAACTGTGGGGCGGACTATAAGACAACAACAAGTGTTAAAGAAAAGAAAAAAATAGTAATCATACAAAAACAACAAAGAAAACCAAACCAAAGAAAACAATAACATATTTACAAATTGAACTGAATTTTACAATAATTATGATTATGCAAAGCAGTGTTAAATTTTCACACGTTCCCTTTTGTTCAATTGACAACCAACGTTCTTTACCCCACTAATCACTATTCAATGGGGGGTATTAATTTATGAATACAATATAGCACTCTGGCATGCTGCAATAGTTTTGTTTTATGATTCAGTCACCAACAGCACAAACTTCAATATCATAAAAAGGCCTCATGTTTGTATGAATTTTAAAAAAAAGAAAAAAGAAGTATAATTGAACTGTTTTCATTCACCACTTTCATGTAAAGTGTAAGCTCTATATCACAATGTTGACGAAAAACAAATGTGCAAAAATACCAGCATTATTGCAAGGAGTCATTTTCCTACACATTACACAGTAATTTTGTGGACAAATATGTTCGGGATTCATCAGAAACACGCCGATACAGTCGAGCAATATCGTCTGTATTTACACGTTGCTATGTAGTCTGTTTACCTCCCTTGACATGTTCCGCAGCACAGCCGCTTGACGGCGCTGCTCTAAAAACGTCTTCACTTTTTATAGAGGGAAATCCTCGGATGATCCTTCTTTGTAGTATACCCATATTCTTTGGTGTAACCAAAGAGCTTAATGATAGAAAGAGGGGGAACTTGGTACAGAACCGCGAGACGAAAGGTACGAGTTATGCTCCCTTGTCGACATGCTGAAAATGGCTCGTGGCAGAAAGTCAAAAGGCGACCGAGTGAAACAGGGCGGTGACTTTTGCACAGCTATCAATTGCCATAATGCCAGATACAAGAAAAGTTGTGTTGGCAAGTCCTTTCTCAAATTCTTTTTTTTTTAAGGACGTTAAGCATCGTTTTCCGTTCCTTTTTCAAATTTCCAAGAGACAAAGAAAGGTAAATTGCAATTGAAAAACTTCATTTTTTGTGTTTATGTAGGCCTAAACTAAGACCGCTGCAGTGTTGTTAGTGTTAAAACAATCAGAGAGCGGCTTGAATGATTCATGTTATACCTATGTGCTAAATCCAAAACAGTTTGCTTGCTGACAGTTTACGTTCAACAGGTCGCTCACTGTTTACGTTATTGCTAGGTTGTTTGACTATATTTGTGCTTATATTTCAAAAGTAGATGTCAGATTGGCAGTTTGGCTTCGTCAAACTGCTTATGTTAACAAGTTAAATTAGACTAAGTCTGTTTTCTCCTCGTGATCAAATACTGTGCAAGATAACCCCTTGCCTAGGCACAAAAATGGTCCTTGATCTGTTGTAATCCCTTTTCGCTTGAGTGGAAACGGGAAAAAAAAAAAATGTAATGTAGAAACTCAGTCCTTGTTCTGATCTGTGAATTTCTGCGCATTAGATCTATATTGCGTGGAATGTTGTAGTCTAGGTTGTTCTGTCTGATTAATTAATTATTTTCCATGAAGTGACTGATGTTATTAAGATGGTGATGTGGGAGGTGAGATGGTTGGGGAGTAGGGGGACACCTGATATACATTAAATTCACACTATTAGTGAAACATTTTGTTATTGTGCTTTATTGTGATTAATTGGTTGAATGACAGAGCTCTCTCTTCTCCCAACCCCCCTCTCTCTCTCACTCACTCTCTCTCTCTCTCTCTCTCTCTCTCACGATTACGGATTTACACAGTTTCGGATAAATGAAACAGTCTGTAATGCATATTTTAATTTTAAAATATCTGTCGTTGATTAAAAAATAATAAATTCCAGGGCAGAAAACGAACCTATGACATACACACATAAGCAGCATAAAAGCACCTAATAAATGTCAATAAGTAAACATTTAAAAAAGAGACAGCAGTAGCTGAATGTTAATAATAATGATGGTTAAAAGTTTGGTTTTTGCAAACGTTACCATAAAAATGTTCTTTTGCAATGGCATAGGCTCAATAAGTTACAACGCACAGATAATTCATATAGCAGATGATGAAATATAGCCAGCCCGAGCAAAGGGAAATAATCCGTGAGAGCGTCTCGCATTTTTATATATGACATAATGGAAGTTCCCCCTCTTTCCGTAATAAGCTCTTTGGTGTAACCCTACTCTCCTCTTCCTCCTCCTACTACTAGGCCTACTACTTAGTACTACTACGACTGCTGATACTACTACTACTACTACTACTACTACTACTACTACTACTACTACTACTACTACTACTACTACTACTACTACTATTGCTGCTGCTATTACTACAACTACGACTACTACTACTACTCCGTGTCAAGATTTCATGACAGTTTTCAGAAAGTCTTAGTCCTTCATATATTCTTCTCTAGACTCACTCCAACGCAGAAATCATGCTTTCTAAAACTAAAAAAAAAATGGCGGCAGAAAGCTTGAGGAGGAACCCTTGACTCTTAGCTTCAGCTTAGTGCATGTTTTTCCTAGTTCCAAGCATAGAGATTGACAGAAGCCTACTACTTCTGAGGTTCCAAGTCATTCAGGCCACAACAGAGGCAGCACCACATAAGTTGGGTGCCTATATAGCTGATCTTCGATAGCACAGCGGTAGATAGCACACAGACTTTGATTCCATTACGCGTACAGGCGTCAGACTATGCGCCCAAAGGCTGCAGGTGGGCGCCTCGGGCGGCTGAAGTTGAGTTAGATCCTGTATCAGGGAGCGCCTACGGCAGCTCTTGAGCTGGAAAAGCGCTATATCCTATCCTATCCTATCCTATCCCGTAACTCGAAAGTCGTTGGAGCATCACAGATGATCGTCTAACCAGCGTACTCCATCGTTCTCTGTCTTCTGCAGCGCTCCTCATGGCTTCGCTCAGTGTCAAGCCAGTCCATGCTGTCTTCCCACATCGTTTTCCGTCTCCCTCTTTTTCTGCCTCCTTGCACCGTGCCGAGCGCTATATATATAAAAAGATTAAATAATAAATACATTAATTAAATTATATTGATTTAAAGGGCTGTTTGTTATCTACCGCTGTACTATCGAAGACCCGCTATCTACCGTCCTCCTCCCGTGGGGGTGCGGGGGGTTTCTGTATAAATAGTATCCCCACTTTCTGTAAATTTAGTGCTTTACATTCCCATTGTTGCTGTCTTTTTCCTTTGTTATTTCTCATTCCTAGTCTGTTTTATCAATCCACTATCTCCTTCGCTAGACCAATCACCAACCTTTTTTTTTTTCTTAAAATCTCTCTCAAAACTCCTCATTTATGTTTGGAGTCTGTTGGGTCAGCTTGGGAATATTAAAGGCTTTCTGCCAATTTGTCACTAGAGCTTTCTATGATATTATTATTTAGCAATGTAGACATTTTATATGTTTGTGTTTTGTTAATATTTTATAATGCTGTTTATATCCTTTTTTTGTTTCTGTACTTGAGGGTTCGATAAATTAGAGTACAGCCTCTGCGTCCCCTGCATGAGTGCCTTCAGTGCTAAAATTAAAGGTTGTTTCAGCAGATATTTTATACGAATAAGGAGTGAGCCCTCTTTCAACCAAGTTGTGGTCCCTATTCGGCTCTTTGCAGTCCGCTGGACCCAATAAACAATTACTAACTAATAAGTAGGCTTAACTAACTATAGTTATAACTATCTACCGTCCAACTTGGGTGGAGCCCCTTGTGTTCAGGTTAACTGCTCCGGGCGGAGTATTTTGGAAATTTGGCGGCATGGCGAAATGCCAGGCGGCATATGATGGACACAAAGGCGCTTGTACCTATACACGCCGGCGCCTATGCCTGTGACGCGTCTCCCTTTGGAATACAAAGAACCAAAGAGAGACGCGTCACACTCACAGGCATAGGCGCTCGTGTGCCCAGATACAAGCACCTTTGAATGGACTGGTCTCAATCTGATTCCTAGCTATATTGTGATGACGAGAGAGAGAGAGAGAGAGAGAGAGAGAGAGAGAGAGAGAGAGAGAGAGAGAGAGAGAGAGAGAGAGAGAGAGAGAGGGAAACTTTGAAACTTTTTTTTGGAAACTTTTTTTTTATTAGGGATAAAGATTTTAGACTAATTTTAGACTAATGATACGGTCTAATCTTCCAATCTGTCCCTTAACAAATTAACATAGTAAAGAACCGTTAACTTTAACTTGGAAAGCATATCATTCACACACACACATGCACTCACACACATGCACACACAATCACACCAACATCTTCATCAAGCCCAGTGATGAGACAGTAGCAAGTATCGAGAACAGTAGCAGAATAGACCCATCAAAGACCGACCTACTCGAAGTGAACCTTGGACTGTTAAGTTAATCCAAGCTGTTTTCCATTTTGGACATTTAAGTTAATGTAGTGATTAGAGAATTAGATATAGAGTAGAGGAAATAAATGTGTGATATTTACTGTTAACACGTGGCTGGACTATCTATGTTTCATAGCAATGTGAGAGCTAGTGTGTCAGTGAAGCTATTACACTTTTCTCTCTTTCTCTGTAACCCTTTCCGCACACAGGCCTGGCCAAACATATAAATGTATTAAGATTAGTCATAGGGTGATTTAACTAGCCGATCCTCGCAGACGAAAGGCGAGTGGGTAATAGCATTCCGTTGTGCAGAGCCCAGCAACAATAGACCCACCGTCACAGGGAGAGAGTTCCATACACTAGCTCCATTAAATGATAGGCTCTTTTTGTATAAATCAATGCGAGGGAGGAGTAGTTTATAATCATAAAGTCTTTTTTTTTTTTTTTTTTTTTTTTTGAGTAAATTTACGTCCCCGGACACATTAAGCGTATAGGGGACGGGTGAAACACCACTTTAGAAGTTCATAAAGTAGAAGTTCATAAAGTCTATGCCCATCAACTGGCTTAATTTTAAAAAATGTATCAAAATATGCAGGTGTTTCTCCGTGTGTGATTTTGAACATAAGGATAGCTGTATTAAATATAAATTGTTTTTGAAGAGGTAATATTCGGAGTTCTTGATATTTCTCATTAGTTGTAACATCTGTAAGCCTATTTATATTATAAGATTTATAAAGTATCTTGATTGCTCTTTTATGAAGACTATTTAGATGTTTAATTTGAGCGTCACTGGCATTACACCAAATAATCGATGCATAATTAAAATGAGACATACAGTGGGCATAGAAAAAAGATGTTAATGCATCAGCCGTAACAAAATGTTTAAGTTTATTTAGAAGGAAACGATTTTTTTTACAGATATGGTTAATAATAATAATAATAATAATAACGGATTTTTATATAGCGGATACTCCAGCCTATGACCAGACTCACCACGCTTTACATAGTCATTACATATAAGTACATGCACTCGATAAAACATCGCTTTAGCTACAATACACCAAAACTTTTGGCAAAACTTTTGGCAAAAGACAGAACAGTAAGGGTACAAATTATTTACACTTATGTACACAAATTACAATTTACAACTATGTCCACAAATGACAGAAAAAACAAATAGAATAGTAAAAACCTATTCACAGCTATTTATATGCCCGGTTAGGCCCAGGAGGAAAAACAGTATAAATATGTACAGCCGTGTATACACTTACGGATCAGACAGAGACAAAGAGGAGAGAATGGCAGCGCGATACAAATCATTCTGAATAGTGAAGTTTGAAGAGGTGGGTTTTGAGGGCCTTTTTGAATGCTTGTGTTGATTGTATGTTGCGGATATGGGAGGGAAGGGAGTTCCACTGCTTAGGTGCGGAGTAAGCGAATGCACGTTGGCCGTATGTCTTAGTGCGGGTGACGGGAACCTTGAGTGTGCGAGTGTCAGCAGAAGATCTTAAAGTACGTGAAGGGGAGTAGACAGACAGTAGATCAGCAAGGTAGGAGGGACAGGAATCTGTGAAGAAGTTGTGACAGAGAACAGAGAGTTTGTACTCTATGCGTGCTTGCACAGGAAGCCAGTGAAGGGAATGTAGTAGAGGTGTGATGTGATCGCGTTTCTTAGCTCGGAATACTAATCTAGCTGCTGAGTTTTGAACCTTTTGTAGCTTGTCAATGATGTGTTTTGGGGAGCCAGCGAGGAGAGAGTTGCAATAGTCAGGACGAGAAAGGACGAGAGCGCAGACTAGGGTTTTGGTGGCAGTGAGTGTAAGATAGTGGCGAAAGGAGCTGATTTGGCGTATGGCCGTGTATGCAGAGCGACAGACGTTGGAGATGTGGTTGTTGAGGGACAGGTCATCGGAGAGAATGTAGCCGAGATTTCTTGCTGAGGATGAGAACTGAATGTTTGTTGTCCCTACTGTAAGCGATGTTGGGAGAGGCAGGAGTGAGGAGGAGGTGTTGTGCTTGTGGATGAGGAGGGCTTCGGTTTTATCGTCATTAAGCTTAAGCTTGTTGAGTGTCATCCATGACTTAATGTCTGTGATGCAGTTCTCTAAAGTCTGAACAGTGGAATTAACGAGAGAGGGGGCTGTGGATTTATAAAGTTGTGTGTCGTCTGCAAATGACTGACTCTCAACAGCATGCTTTCTAAGCAAGAGAAGCAGCGGCTTGGTGTACAGAGTGAATAACACCGGCCCTAAAACGGAACCCTGAGGCACGCCGCACACCAAGTCTGCTGTGCTGGAGAAACAGCCATCGACAGTAACTGCTTGTGATCTGTCGGAAAGATATGAGTGGAACCAGGCCAGGACCGAGCCGGAGATTCCACAGTAGTGTTGAATAGTGTTAAAGAGAATGTGGTGGTCGACTGTGTCAAAAGCGGCTGAGAGGTCTAGTAAGGTGAGAACGGAGACGTTACCATTATCTAAGGCCTAAGGTCTAAGGTTAACGTGTGACCGCCAGCTAAAATCATCATCGATGACTATGCCTAGCACATTATGTTTATGAACTTGCTCAATACTCTACGACTAAGTTTAGATTAAGGGGAAAAGATCCATTTTTGCGTTTTTGTCGTGTAGTGAGAAGCATACTTTTGCTTTTATTAGGATTTAATTTAATTCTATTGATGCAACACCAGTTATCAATTTCATTTATGCTTCTTTGAAGATTTTGCTCCACCTGATGTAGATTTGCATTATGAGTATGGATGGATGAATCATCAGCAAATAGATCAATATTAACATTTTGTGTGAGAAAAGGGGGCATGTCATTGATACATATACAGAATAAAATAGGACCAAGGATCGATCCTTGAGGAAATTCACAAGTTACATCACCCGAAGACGAAAAGGAACCATCTTGTCATTCACAAGAGAAAAGAAAAGAAAAAAAAAAGAGAGAGAGAGAGAGAGAGAGAGAGCTCTGTGTGTGTGTGTGTGTATGTGAACGTTTATGTGTATGTTTGTTTATTAGGTGTGTATGTGAGTGAATGCGTGTGTATATGCTTGCCAGTGTGCATGCTATCCACTGCCGTAAACAACTTTAATAGGCCTACGTGCTTCGATGCACTTAGCTAACTGACTGACCGATCGACTTCAAGCCAACAGAAAATAAGGAGTTAGTCGGTCAGTCAGTCCGCACATGAAAGCTAGGTCCTTTGATATGAGATTGTGAGAAGGCTCGACCATGCCACACCAGTACCAAATACGAAGTTAATTAAATTACGCCCAACCAGTCAGTCAGTACATGGACAAGATTGGTTCTTTGGTATGAGAGTGTGGTAAAACTAGACCAAATTAAAAACGAAGTGTCGACGTAATAGGTTCATTTTTTTAAAGGGACCCGCTTGGACCACGCCCCTTTGACAGATTCACAACGAGTGTTGCCCCACTGAAAATATAAGCTTTAAAAAAAATCTTTCGAAAGTAGCCTATAGTTATTTTTTAAATGAATAAATTCCGTATTTTTTATGCCTATTAATAACAACAGCCGTTGTATAGCCAGTCAACATTCTGGAGCTAACAATAATATACACTGCCGGTAAAAGACAGAACCCGTAAAAACAATTGCTCGTAAGGTTTTCAGTTTTAGGTTGATTGAATAGATCTTACCCTACCCCAGACGGCAAGCCGCCTGATTCACTCAAAAATGGGCCCCGCTGGAGTGCCGTGGGTGCCAGTATAAATAGTATCCCCACTTTCTGAAAATTTAGTGCTTTAAATTCCCACTGTCGCTGACTTTCTCCTTTGTTCTTTCTCATTCCTACTCTGTTCTATCAATCTACTATACTATCTTCTTCTTCGCTAGACAAGTCACCTACCTTTTTTCTTCAAAACTCTTCCGGGACAAAACTCCTCATGTGTGTGTGAGGTCTGTTGGATCACCTTGGAAATATTGGACGCTTTCTGCCAGGTGGTCATTGGGGCTTCCTATGATGTTATTATTTAGCAATGTAAGCATTTTATATGTATGTGTTTTGTTGATATTTTATAATGATGTTTATATTCTATTTTGTTTTTGTAAACGGGGGTTCGATAAATTAGAGTTTAGCCTCAGCGTCGCCTGCGTGGGATGTCTTTATTGTAAAGTGACCAGCTGGTGGAGTGCCTTCAGTGTTACCACTAGGGTTGTTTCGGTAGATCTTTTATGCGGATCAGGGGCGAGTCGTCTTTCAGCGAAGTTGTGGTCTTGATTTTGTGGTCCTGATTCGGCTACACTGGTCCTGATTTGGCTCGGAAGAGTCCGCTGGACCTAAAGCAATAATCATGTAATGTAATGTACTCAGAAATGGTGTCAAAAGTCCCACGGTTGTACGTACCGTAAAAAAAAAAGTAAAAAAAAAAGGGGTGGTGGGTGGTGGGTGGAATAATTCCTTTTTAGGACAGAACTGGAAAATTCCAGCTGTAGCGGTTGGTGTGAGCAACGAACGCCCTCTTTGTCATTGTGTAATGTAATAACAATGTGGATTTTAGGGTAAACCGAATTTGCCAAAAGTAAACAAAAGCCTTTCAAGCCTTTCATCAAAACCTGTTACACCGATACAATCACAATATAAGTTCTCTCGCTACCATCTGTCCTTCTATTTTGCACTAATACCCATTTATCCCACTGAACTAAATAACTTTTTTAGATCAGTGGTTCACCCGTATTGGGTCACCGTCACTCCACACCACTGAATAAAACATAAATGGTCAATTAGCAAACACATCAATAAATTGTCAGCGCCTAGCGGCCGCCCATACTTAGGGTTCCAATTTACATGACGGAAGAACGCGCATAAAAAAATTTAAAAAAAAAAAAGGAATTTCCCACGCTCTAACGATAGGGAACCGATCCGTACATTTATTTTCATCTTCCTCTTTTGTTGTTGTTGGTTGGTTGTTATGTTTTTGGCCACATGGAGGCGTACCATAAGTCCTCTCTAAAACTAAAATGGGTCAGCATAACTTGTGGAGTAGGGAAAGGGGAATGATGGTTTTCTCTCTCTCTCTCTCTCTCTCTCTCTCTCTCTCTCTCTCTCTCTCTCTCTCTCTCTCTCTCTCTCTCTCTCTCCTCTCTCTCTCTCTTTCTTTCTCTCTCTCTCTCTCTCTCTCCTCTCTCTCTCTCTCTCTCTCTCTCTCTCTCTCTCTCTCTCTCTCTCTCTCTCTCTCTCTCTCTCTCTCTCTCTCTCTCTCTCTCTCTCTCTTGTGAATGACAAACAGAGAAATTATTGAATTAGGAACGGATCCCTTGGGTCATTCGATCAATAGCCCAGCTAAGCAGTAGCGTCGGGTTTGCTAGGAAACTGAGCTCAACCTAATCCTACCGCGCAATACACAGGCGCGCGTCCGATAATAATCACAAACTAATTCCAGTATCTCTATCAAATTGAGTGGAGTAAATAAACAAAATTGGGTGGCTGCATCGTACACGTCAGCTGCCGTAACGTTATCCGCTGAGCTTTAGTGGATACGCAATAAGCGAAACAGGCACGTAGTGCAGAAACCGCGAGACTCCCGAAGCAGACGACCGTAGGCCTACCATGTACCACTGTCTAAGTGCAAGAGCCAATCTTAGTTTTTTTTCACTGAAAAGGTCACTAGCTGCGTAGTCGACTTTGCGAAAACAAGTATTGGTGAAAAGTTTGACTTTATAGAAAACCATCTACAGTGAAATTTTGAATTGCATTGTGCAAGTGTAGCAGATTACATAGTGCGTAAATTATTATTTTGTTTTAAATTATCACGATGGAAAATGCAGACGGCAATAGACCCAATCATGAGGTGTTTACATTGTCCGATGGCAAGAAAATCCCAGCACTGGCCTTTGGAACCTGTGGCAGGTGGGTTTGTTGTTTTCATCTTCAACAGTTTTGGTATATTGATTTGCTTTGTTTACTGTCAAAATCTCATATACGATGATTGTGCACTAGATCTGTCTGTCCGATCAGTCTGTTCTTATAGACCTTATAGTCTACTATAGTCAGTAAAAACGTATGCTTTCCGTCGCTCTCTTAAGAGAACTTTGAAAAGGTGAATATTTGTTTCAAAAGATATAGTGACTTTTCTGTTACGGCGCAAAGACTATTGATCTTAATTCAGTGTTTGCATCGTGGGCGCACAAAGCGTAGGCCTATAATATCTGGCAATGCCTTTGTTTGAAATCTGTGCAGCGAAAAAAAGACTGAGGGGAAAAAAGTTTGTTTTATTGCTTCTACTAGCATCAGTTTTCATTGAATTATTATAAGCGAATTGTAACCATTGTGTACGGGTAGAGTGCGAGACCTATATACTAGTGAGGTCATATCCTAGGCGGCGGCTTTGTGACCTTGATATTCCTACTAGTAGTTAATACTATATAGTTCAACATAGCACGAGTGAAGAATAAAAAAAAATTCGAGCTCAGCAACAATTACGGAGGTCTATTAGTATTACTTTATTGTATACATTACTTTATATATTCAAATACCGTATAATTGCTCCTTCGGATGAGAGTATAAACCGAGGTCTAGTTTGTAAACGCACGCATTCCATCGCCCGGACTTTTAAAGATCCTGATGCTCATGTCCCAGCAAGCAATATGTCCCTTCTCCCCCATTTCCGATTGTGTGTGTGTGTGTGTGTGTGTGTGTGTGGGTGGGTGGGTGGGTGTGTGTGTGTGTGTGTGTGTGTGTCTAAGGCAGGACTAACCTGCGCCTGACAGATGTGGGATCGATCCGGCCACTGGGCGTTACGTTTCTCCGAATATTATTTATTTTCGACTCGGGCAACGCCTCTGGGTTCTCTCCTGGTATTCTGGTTTGGTCCCCCAGCCAAATTTCAAACACACAACTAATAATTAGGTAGGTTGAGTTTGGGCGCGCCACAGGCTAAGGGGAGGCCGCCCAGAATTTTCCGATAAAAAGGAACAATAAAGTGTCAAAAATGAAAAAAAGGAAATAAAAATAAGTTAAAAAATTAATTGTCTTTTCTCCCCCACATGCACACTTGATTTGTAGAAGAAAATAAAGAACATTAAAATCCAACATAGGACCATATAATACAGATATAAACGAACGACGTAAATGCATTATTAAAAGCAAGACGTTTTGTTGAGAATTGAACAGTTACACGTTTTTAATGAAACTTCTTTATTTTTTAAACAGCCTTTGTGCATTACTTTTTGACTGGAGGCACATGCAGGGATGTTGCTAGGAATTTTTTTCTTCGGCGATTTGGCCGAACCATCCGTGAAACTTTCGGCTTTTTACTGAAAGTTTCGGCTCTGATCTCTTCCAAAGCAGTCTCACATGTTTTTTTGACTAGATTCACTACGTTAACGTGCACCCTCCACCTCCTATATTAAAGGTGTTCTGTGGATGCATATCTTTGTAATAAAACATGATTTTAAGAGTAGAAAAAGAACATTGAAATGAAATTTTATTTTCTTAAATTTTAGACACACAAAAACAATAAAACGTTTAGACTGTCCCTTAACAGACCACAATACTGTCAGAGTTTCTGAGTTTAACCTTAGTAATTATCGAATCCTCGCCTAAACTGCAAGCGTACAGCACAGGAATATCGCAAAAATGGACAAAACCGAGCCGATTCACACGTGAAAACTTCGGCTCGGCGAGCCGACATGATGGACAGTTTATCGGCTTTTTTTATAAAAATTTCGGCTAAAAGCCGAAGATCCGACCCAAACGACATCCCTGACATGTAGCTAACGCGAACAATATAGGTCATCAGAGCTTTCTCAGTGCAGTAAGATGTGGGTTCATTTTAGTTTTTGTTTGTTTTAATTTTAATTAGCGTCTTGAATCGCTGTAATGGCGAGAGACTTGCGCGTTTTAAATCAATGAAACGGTTCTTTGGGAACTCCACATATGCCCAAAACGCGTGACTAAGTCAACAGTTTCAACTGTGAACCGATAACAAAATCGCAGTATTGTGTAGTAGGACTGTAGAGATTATCGTATTATCAGGTAGAGGT